>OZ059829.1:29489196-30689196 GCA_964057195.1 Orthosia cruda | reverse complement strand
CCAGCTTCTTTCAACCTTCTTCGTACCAAAAATTCACTTTCCGTAGCACCTCAAACTTCCTACAGAACAGCCTGTAAAAACAGGTTTTTGCAGATAAATAAAAGAATCATATCTGTTAAAAGTACGAGTTTTCTGCCTTGTCCTCTCACTAAAACATTAGTCCTCCTGAATCATTAGAAACTCAAATAAATGGTTGAAACAGGTAAACGATGAAATAAGCACAGCAATCTGATCAAATAGCACAGTATGTAAAAAAAAACACGAAATTTCAAAACAAAAACATTAAGTAGGTACGAAAAATGTTAAAACAATCGCTTGAAAAGTGAGATTCAATTGTTTTATCAATTAAGAATAATTGGCTTTATTTAAAAAAAAGAAAACCTAAATATTGTTTTTTACATCTGGTGTGCACCAGAGGTAAAAAGCAATATTTACCGTCACTTGTTTTTATTCAGGTTGAGTAGAATAGTTCTATCTAGCTCAACTCAGTTGGAACTCAAAACATTTATGGATATATCTAGATCCAGAGATATGTTAACCAAGTTTCGAATGTCAAGGACAGAGCGATAATGGAACATTACGCAAATCTGATCCAGCAGATAACCCCACCCAATTCACCTAAATACAGAGAAAACAGAAAAAGTTTGAAAAGCGCGGCAAAGCGCTTCGGATTTTTCCATTTTCAGCAGTTTTTCCAATAGGTTCATCTATATAAAAGTAAATATAGGTTATGACAATACCAAAAGTTTAATAACATACACAAGATTATTTCAAACACAGTATAATATCAAAAAAAAGTAACTTAACCATAGATAGTATCGGGTATAGAAGCCGTTTTTGTTTCCTCCGTAAATCAGTGAGACACCTAGCGGGAGAAATTGACAGTAAGGTTTATTTATTTATTTATTTAGACTTCATGCACAAAAAGGTACAAAGGTGGACTTAATGCCTTAGGCATTCTCTACCAGTCAACCAAGGGTGGTGAACAGATAACAAGGCAGGTGAATTGCTTAAACAATTTAACAAGAAAAGAGTTGTTATTAACACTCTAAAATAGGCAAATACACGTACATATATATTAAATATAATATATACTTATATAAAATATATATTTATGAAGTAACAGAGAAGAAGAAAGTAAGATGACTCTTCTTAGTTGTGCTGAAAATAAAACCGCAATTTCCGCTTGAACGCAAACCGACTTGTAGCCGTCCTGATCTCGAGAGGAAGGGCGTTCCAGAGAAGAATTGACTGAATATTAAAGGAAGAGTGAACATAATAGTATATAGTAGTAGTATGAGAAGGACAAAACAAGAGGAGATTATTGGAAGAATGCAGATTCCGAGCATGTGAAGAACATAGATATTGGAATTTAGACATAAGATAGGAAGGAAGGGTGGGAGAATTGAGTAGGGTGAAAAGCGTGGTCAGAGCGCGTAAACTTCTCTGGCGAATCGGCAACCATTTTAGCTCAGACCTGTAGTATGACACATGGTCATACTTTCTGAGGTTAAATATGAATCTAATACAGTTGTTCAAGACCCTATCTAGCTTATCCAGTAAGACCGCGTTCAAGTCAAAGCAGCACAAGTCACCATAGTCAACCACTGGGAAAATTAAAGTCTGCACAAGCATAGTCTTCGTTTTGGCTGGCAAAAACCTCCTCAAACGATACAAGGATCGCAAAGTACCGCTGGCTCTCTGACTGACACTGGACACCTGGCTTTGCCAGCTAAGTGTCGAGTCAAGATGAAAATCGAGATCTTTTACACTAGGGCTAATGGGAATGACGGAACCATTAAAAATAATCGGGGGAATGGAGCCCTATTGGAAAGAGAGATAAAGAATGCTAACCAGGCAAGTCACGAAGAGAGAGAAGCGAGAGTGCCCAGAACTGTAAATACGAGTGACAAGACGTAATAAAACCATTTGGGTGGGTTTTATCAAAAATATTACAGCACTACAGTATACTTTCAGCCCTATCCCGCAACGAAAATCGTCTTAAAAGTAAGAAAGTAATGTCTATGATAAAGTTAGGTCAACTGACATGACCAAAAAGACTCCATGAAAACCGCGAACTATCTAGACTGACGATGCTTTTTTGTTTGAATGGCCGCAGCGTACACACTTGCTCCTTGTCGGGTCCACAAAAGTGGGACGTTTTTAAAATGTTTAAAAAATTGCGTGCTGTTATTTATAAGGTTGCATTACAAATTTTAAGATTCTTCATTGCTTAGGTTAATTGGCAACTAGTTGGAATTAGTACTTGCCACAGTACTTTTATTATAAATTGTAGATTCTGATTTTTAAGCCATACTTATGTTGCACCAACCGTTCAGTCAGTTATTGCGTGAAAGCGTAACAAACATTGAACATAAACAAACTTTCGCATTTATATACATAGTAGTAAGAAGTAGAATGTTAGTAAAAATTGTATGGTATAGAAAACAATACGGCGAAAATTTCTCTCAAAATGGAGATCTGTCATGCAGGTCTCGAACTCAGAAAGGTTTGAATCTGTCTTTAACCTAGATACTATTTACCAAAATTGTACCTTTTTGAGAGAAATAAACTAATATTATTATTATTTTTGAGAGTTGTTTCAACTTCTCAGCTCTTAGGCTGGTTTAAGCTACATTTACGGGCCGAGATCAAGTAAATGCAGCGTTTGCTGTGTTATTTTGAGGATGAATGATGTGGACCTATTTCGTTTTCATCAATTTGCATGAACCTTTTGACAATTCGACATGTGTTCAAGACGGCAGCTTTTTGCAGGGTGATATAGAGGATTTCGTTTTATTATTAAAATTTGTCGCATGTGACTTAGTTCTGTCGAGATTGTCCAGGCATTGGTTACATCACAGAAAAACCTAAATGACCATGTGAGGCAGTGTCGACGAAGCTACGTGCTTGCAACTCTTGTCAGTGACGGATGCGACTGCACCGAGATCGTTATAGCTTCGACATTACATCTATAGCCTTGCGCTTTTAACGAGCTTTGACGCTCCCGAACATTTGCTTTTATTTCGAAAAAGAACTAGTGCAGATGAATTGCTTTCCAGCAACTTTACCTCAAAAATGGAATTTAACGCCCAGCTGCAACGTTAGCTTCAGAAGCATATTAATTGAGCTTTACTCTCTATAATACGATCTTCAATCCCTGTTGGATGAATAAATTAAAATTTTAATCCAATAAAATATGGGGTTCGCAATATTGCTCTTTCCTAAGCAGGGTATCGGATACGCTTTTTGCACCTATTTCAGATTTCTGTGAAAGTCTTTTTATAAAAGAAAACTCCATCGGATCGTTATGGGTGATTATCGTCCTTATAAGCGCCGGTTTTTTTTTTGTTTTATTTGGATTGGACTATTTTATTGCCAGAAATGTTTTACAAACACTAACTCCACAGTTGAGAGAAGTAAAGTGTAAACTGTACACACTACTTTAAATCTAATACTAAATGTACTTTGAATCAAAAAATATTATATAAATTGCAAGATACTATCTGAAAGAGTTAGTCACAACTTTAATACCATATTATATCATAGTAAGAACACACAAGTGCTAACTTACTCAACAATATTAATGAAGATTCGTTTCCACTGTGTTATCTTACATTCGAGGTCTGTTATTATCAAATTATAAGAAAATAAATTAGACAAACATTATATCCGCTATCGCTATACTTAACCACAAACAGAATGCTGGGAAAATACACTGCTCTTGAAACATCGCACTTTTTCCTGCAATCACTGAGATCCTGTGAGAGAGTGTTTTAACAAACAAAAACAAGCACTATATGACACCGTTTCTGATCTTGTAAATCATCTATAGTTTCGAACCACACAATATTATTATGAAGGAGACAGCCATGGTTTTCAATAAACCTTTGTCAATCTTTATCATCTCAACCTGTTAACAAAAGATAAATGAAAACCATACCATTATACTGAAAGTATTTCAAACAAAAACTAAGTTGCACTGCAGCAGAACATCGCAATTACGCTTGAAGAGAGGCGCTACCCACTGCAATTAGATATGGCACGGCTTTTTGAACAATAGATATAGCTGAACAACCGCCTCGCCACCAGCTCACGACGACGTATTCATAACAATATAAGCTGAAACAATAATAAAGAGAGAACATCATTTAGGTACCAAGTTCTGTTTTGCTACACCATCAAATTCATGCACGCTGTGGTCTACGAAATTTTGACACATCGGAATGTTTTTATCAGGCATCGGAGGAGCTCGTGGCCGCCCGTGATAGCCACGCGGATCGATCTTTAAGGTAAAGCGTCGCTTGCTGAGGTCGTTCTGTGAATGGTTGAACAACTTCACATAGCGGGTTTCCTCTATGCCTCGGAAAGCACGTTAAGCCATTGTTCCCGGCTGTCATTTGAAGATCTTTGACAGTCGTTACGAGTAGACAGAAGCCTGAGATCTGACAGGTCTTGCCAAGGGTATCATGTTACCCAGTTACGTGGTTCTGGAGGTCTGGTAAGCAGTCGCAAGATTGATTGGCAAGTTTGCAGGTATATGTTAACTTTTTTCAACATGTATGAATGTCTAAAAGTTGTGTGGAAACGGCTGCCATGGTCTGCGATGCGGCGGAAGAGAAAAATGTCACTACGAAAGTTTCAAGTCTGAACTTGGATGAACAACAGCAGGGGAAGACTAAAGAAACGTTCGATGGACTGTTTCATCATCATCATCATCATTTCAGCTGGAAGACGTTCACTGCTGGACATAGGCCTCCCCCAGGCATCGCCACGTTCGGTCCCGTGCGTCTCGCATCCAGCGCATTCCAGCAACCTTAACCAGATCATCGATCCACCTAGTGGAAAGCCTGTTAAAAACACTACGTATGGACTGTTTAAAAGATGATAATTTATATGACTACTGTGATGACGACTCTTGAGATAAAGAATAGGACATGTTGTACACACCAAATTACAGGCATAAGAAAGATGTTTACTTTTTTCAACAAAGTTACAAACCGAGGCCGAAAAACCATATGGCAGGAATTAATTTGTGTTTCAAAAGTGTCAACTGCCTCTAATAAAATTTTAAGCAGACGTTCTTTGACGGCAGCCAAATTTTTCTTAAAGCAAGCCTTAGTTGACCGAACCTCATCGCCGCAGGCAAGTAACTTGTATGTAAGGGGTTAAAGCGAATGTTTAAAAATGTAAAGTGGAGTTCCCGTCGACATACATCGCGAGGCTTCCCGATAAACATCCCCGGGCGTCGGGTCGCCGGTCGGCGTTTTGTTTACGGGCTACGCGCCACTACGTGATCTATTATAGTCGACCAGCACACTACACGCCTCTTCTAACTGAAAATAACTGACTACACGTACGTCACTTTGTTTAGGGATGCGTTATTTTACCTAATAAGTATTTCGTTTAGTTTGGAATTTGAATTTTGTGTAGTTTTAGGGAAATCTGATGATGTTAAGGAAGGTAGAAGGAGAGTTTACGAACTTCTATTTCAAGTTTCTTCATAAATTCGTGTTTAATTATGAAGCTCTTTAGGAGAAAGAATGACCGTAGGAGGATTCTCTTCAGCTCAAAAAAAGTTATATAGGTGGGTGGTATGTTTCTACATAAAGTGATAGGTAATTGTAAAACTTTTTAAATATACGTCAATCAATTTATTTATGGACCACCTACGACACGGTTTTGAATGCCGCTTTTATCCACTTACTCAATAAAAAATCTAATTAGAGAGCGGAAGTTAATGGGCAGAAAATTTAAAGAACATACGATGTCTGGTCGGTTAGCAGTAGGTACCTACTGTGGCTTTTCACAGAGTAAGTGCAGCATAATTTCCTTAATTAAGCCCCAACGTATCAAGCAATTTAAAAACTAAGAAATGCGCGAGGGCTTTAATTAAAGTCGTGATCAAAGGGTCCACTCTCGGGAAGTGCGCACAAATTCAACCTGAACTTATTATTCGGTTGTAAAGTAACTGTTACGGACGGATATTGACGTGGCCACGGAACGATTTTTCTTATAATGTTGGATTCTTTTGATCTTTGCCAAAGAAGTGAAAGAACCGGAAAAGTATTTAATTTCGCTGTCGCATTTCCTTGTCATTTATAACCCGTTTTTGTGTTAATTAGCCTGGAATGACCCTATAACAGGCAAAGGTGCCCTCCATGTCCTTCGAGACACACTTTTCTTGAGCCATGTCGAACCAGCCTTCGCAGTTCGCGTCCAGGTCATCTTGCCACATCTTTATGGGCTGGTCGGTAACACTGGCCATCCTTTTGTATAAGTACATTGCATGGATACTTTTGCCCTGTGGTCATCATGCCATAATAAAAAAAAAAAAATAGAATTCTCCTGGTAGATTGCACTTGCACCTATATTCTCCTTTTCATATTCAATCTCAACATGTGACTGCTGGGCACCCAATACACATAACAAAATAATACAAGTAGGTAACTTGCGGATATTATGATAGTCAATCAAATCAACTTGAAAAAATTGGGACAAATATCTATGCAGCGTAAGAATCTAATTTTGTTTGCCCATAACGTTAAGTCATAATAATGAGGCGCACACAGATCGCCAGTCAAATAATAACAACAACGGGGCCCAAAAAAAACAGGTAGGTACCTAATCTCCAGAATAAAAGTAAGATGGAAAAATAATAAAAGAAAACGCTGATGATGAAGCTTGAATAGGTAAACGCCTGACAAAATAAATTCTGCAAAATATTGTGTTACCAAAATAAGTTTTTAAATTTTTTGCTATGTACAAGCTAAAGGCGTAAAGCAACCGGGCAAATATTATCCATTTACCTACACATACATATGTGACTGACGGGTATCGATTCAGTAGATTTTATTTAGATCAAATTGATCTGAAAAATCATCTCACAAAGTTTGGTGCGGTATGAAACACATGCGGTATCAAACGAGCTCTAAGTATTCGGGGCATACAATTTTCAGAGCCATTTCGCACAATTATTCCAACTTGTTACAAAATGTTTAAATTATAGACATAAATAATTTGTTGTATATGTGTGTGTTGTATTTGATGTATGTATGTGTTGAAAAACATCGTGTAACTTACAATAAATGGACGATATGAACGGTAAAATACGAATAAACAAACATTGATTTTTATAAATTATATTATCTAAATTAAATTGTATTATAAAACAAAATAGCATTGATGAAAATCATGTGGGATTTTTTCTTTACTTCAAATTATGTACTGTGGTGTGTTTGGTACGGCTCTGAAAATAGTCGGTACTCGGAACGCGCTTTATTTCTGTACTTGCAACACTACACTCACTGGACAGAGTGAAGTTAGCTGCGAGCGTATCGACTTCGACAGCTCGACTTACCATAGTCTATATTTCGTCTGTGCAATTTACAATCTGTCAACTGTGTATCCGTTGTCAAATTATGTCTGTGCAATCTTCTACGCCGGTATTGTTTTGTTTACCATTGAATTTAACTAAATACGATATCGTTTGTATTAAATATTAAGTGAAAATGTGTTAATTAAATGTAAAACATTTGTTGCAGTAATTGAATATCAATATTCTATTGTAATTTAAACAGTAGGTACGTAAACAAACGTTTACATTGTGTGGTTTTTATTCTGTATGGTTTATTATTTTTTGTTAACAGTAAAGTAGAAGAACGTCCTCAAAAATATATGCTTATTCGATTATAGTCATGTTCCTCGTGGTTCTTGTTGATTATGTAGATTTGGTTATATATTGCTGCTTTTTCAGCCATAGGTTATTTAAGTATGTGTTGTATTGTTGTTGGTATTTTGGCGGCGAATTTAAAAACCGCCATTTATTTTGATATTACCTAAAAGTACATCAAAATAAATAAATATTGAATTATATTAAGGAATATGTATTCATTTGCTAGTTAGGATTACTAAATAAATTATAGTCCCGAACCTACTATTTAAGAACCAGCTATTTACGATATAAATAGAACATGTACTTTTATATAAATACAAATTGTATCAATTGATCCAAGGTAAATTAAGACGACCCTCTGACCAAAATGATATTTTATGATATATATGAAAACAAAAACGAAGGGTGTGGCCGATGTGAACTTATCGTACCTACACAGAGTGTGCCTGTTACGTTTAAGGATCAAAGTCACGTCAAAGTCACAATTCTTTATTATGCGCACTTTTGAACGTCAAAAGTTTGAATTTAAACGTAATAATAATTGATTATACCATTTGGAAAAGTAGCTTGTTATGGAGAAGAAAGAAAAAGAAACGCCATACTTACCTACTCTTTTAAAAAAGTGTGTTTTACAACATTTACATACATACAATAATGCAGGATTCAGGTTATTCAATTCGTGAGAACGATGCATCCAGTCTAACACTGCTATACTACGTCAAGGGTGAACTCGAGACCTGAATTCGTGCCCGGTTATGGCACAAATATAGGCCTTCTGCTACTGAGGAGTTCCTGTTAGAAAAACCCTCTTACTCCGCACTAACCCTTGCTAGTAGCGACGACTAGCCCAACACAACAACTCTGCATGAGAAAGAAAGCGAGATAATTTAATGTTTATAGGACGACATTCTGATCGAAAATCTAATAGTAACTTATAAAAGTCTGGAAAACTCACATGTCAATTCATACACTTACAGGTAACAGAAAAGGTCAGATCTATATAAAAATCCGGATTATAAAATTAGGTGATGTCTATAGGCTGAAATCTAAAATGTTATCTATATATATATATTGACCTGTGCTTTTGATTTTCAGCATTCGAAATGGAACCAAATTCTTCTTCGTCCACTGCCGTTCTGGAAAGTAAGAAAATTTTAATGAACGTGTTGAAAACATGTGAATTAGATGCCAAAAATAAAAGCTTACAAATACCTATACGAGACTTTGAAGACAGGGCTTCGTACTATACAGGAATCCCGAAAGTAACGCTTCACCAAATAGTGAACAAAAATACGTCTGCAATATATCCTAAAATTAATAGCATAGACTATAACAACCATATAATAATTCTAAAATGTCTATGTAAAATTTATGAATGCCATGAATTACCCTCATTTAAACTCTTGCTAACGAAGGTTAACAAATTTTTGAGCACCATGAAAGGCCACCCGATCATTAAAAATGCTGAGCAGTTTAAACAGGATGTGGCTAGGATCGGCATTGAATATCAAACAATTTACAATGACACAAAACTACTTATGGAAGACCCGAAAATAACATTTGAAAGATATTCATACCTTAAGAAAATTACCGAGTTACGTGAACAAACCAAATACGTCTTTTATTATATCAGTGAAAGAATTATAGATAGTAATCTAAATTTTAATAATCCTTGCGAACAAAATGGCCAGACAACTGATATTTCTAACGATGAATGCATTTTATTTCATGCTGTATCTAAAAAAGGTCTTTTAAATGGTTTATTTAGCTACTCTGCTACTGAGGACGATTGGTACAAGTGGGTTGTAGATATTTTACTTGGATCTTTGTATCCTGGGAGCGTTGTCATATTAAATAATAGTCCCCTTCATGGAAGATCGAAAACGAAATCCATTACCATGTTTGACACGAAAAGTGAAATGAAACAATGGCTACATAAGCACAATGTACCATATAGTGACGCCATGAAAAAATCACAATTGTATCAGCTCGTCAAAAACCATCCCGATATAGAAGAAATACCTCGCGTGCATCAAGTTATAAAAGCGAATGGGCATCAAGTGCTACGGCTGCCAACACATTTCGAAGATTTATCACCCATAGAAAATATATGGCGAGATATAAAAACAAACCTAAAAACAACAGAAGATCTGCATGATGAGATTTTATCCAAATTTGCAAGTATACCAAAAGAAACCTATGAACGATATGAAACAGATATTATGGAAAGAGAAAATGCGTTGCTTTTAATCGATACAGAAATGGACAAAGCGTTGGATAACTTTCTAACGGATTTGAAGCATCCTGCAGGTAGCTCAGCCATGGTTAGCGATTAGAAGAAATGTCAAATGTCACTTCTTGAATCAATAAATAAATTATAAAAAAATGTTTCAATTCTGTCTGAACAAAATCCTACTTCGCATTTATCCGGATTGGTCAATTGTAACACAATTGAAGTGTTTGTAAGTACCTAGTTTAAATAGTGAAAAGCTCGTAAGGGCCTATGAGCATTAAAAGCGCACGTGACCGATTAATTGAAAAAGGTTTAGGTACTCTTAATACACTAGTCCGTAGGTCGATTATTGACTGCCGATTTAGTGAAAAGGACAAAACACATATACAGTCTTGACAAATTAAATCTTGTTCTCTTTTCAATAATAGTCTTTCGTAGGTACCATTTTTTTTGCGTAATGGACACCGACTCCCAAAACTAAAGTTACTTTTCACTTTGTAGTTTTTTTATTTGGAAGCCGGTAGTATTTTTGTGTAAAAAAGCTTTTTTTTTTCTCTTTTTAGTTGTAACTACCTAATAGGCAAGTTGTTTAGTAAGTTACCTATAACGCCAGAATAGATTACCCGAACCAAATATCATGAAACTTGAACATAACCGGTGAAATGAGAACCAAGGTGAACTGTACTCCTCTGCGTACCCCTTTAGAGCGTACTGGCGTGATGTTATGTTATGAAATGGTAAAAACAATAAACAGACATGCGATTGCAGCAATTCCAAGAGATTTGCCGTTATCAATTGAAGAGTTCTGTTGTATATCTCCGAAGTTCTTAATCAGATCTCCACCAAAATAAAAGGGGACCAATGTTCGAAACCGATTATTCCCGTTGTCCACCACTTGGTTGGCCACCACTGGGACTGGAACAGCGACACGGATTTTTTAATTATTCTGCCCAAAGTACAGTCTGTAGGAGTCTGTTATCGCTGTGAAAATATTATGTCGGTTAATTATCCAATTTAATAAAAAAATAAGCAATCACACCTTTAATAAGTAATAGGATGATGATTTTTTTAATATTTTAATGAAACATATCCCAGCGGTGGCCATTGGGAATGTTTAAAAATTATGTGTCACTAACCCCAGTGGATCACAACGACAATAATTAAAAAATCCGTCTCGCTGTACCCCA
Source organism: Orthosia cruda (assembly GCA_964057195.1). Lineage (NCBI taxonomy): Eukaryota > Metazoa > Arthropoda > Insecta > Lepidoptera > Noctuidae > Orthosia > Orthosia cruda. The sequence continues at coordinate 30,678,101 of OZ059829.1, read as the reverse complement.
GCCGTGGACAGCGGACATATTTTTTGAAAGTTTTCCCGCTGTCCTCCAGTGGTGGACAACGGGAAACATACTCTTTCAAACGAAGATAGAAAGAATTTTCAAAATCGGTCCACGATTGACGGAGATATCTGTGAACATATACATAAAATCGAACATAGAACCTCCTCCTTTTAAAATCTGTTAAAAAATAAGAAAATACTTCTCAAATTACCTACCTACTTATACTTCCATCAACATTGTTGATCAAAGTACTTCTACAAGTCTGCGAAAACAAGATGATCGTTATTTGCATCGGCCTGCTATCGAATGCAATCTATACCGTTTTGAAATTCTGATCATCTGCAGAAAATAATCAGATATGTGCAGCTCTGCAGCCGGAGGCAGAATTTATGAAGTTCTTAATATTCTTACTTTACCAGTAATACATAAACGATTCATTTGAAACATTTATTCCAATAAAACAAAAACTTAAACAGAGTTTACCTCTTCAAGTCCATATGTATGGTGTGGTTAAGAATGTTCAGTAAGGCCTGTAGTACCCTTTCGGACGTAAATATGCCTTATGTAAAATAAATAATGGAGTAGGACCGACAATTTGCCGACGTGTGGTTAATTGTTACAGAATGTGTTTAATTTTCATTTGCTGTTGGCATTGTCAGCGGTAAACGACAACGGGCGCGATGTCGAATCGCCCGGGGCGATTTAATCGATTTGAAAGGGATCTATTTGTTATAGTCAAACAATTTGTATTTAAATAAAGGCTGTGTCGTTAATTAAAAGGTAAGCTTAAACAGGATATATTTCAGTGAATATTCTTATGATAAACAAGGAGATTAATTCCGTAGGTATGAAAATATGTTCTGTCGAGCACCTACTCATTTACAGCCGTTTGAGAAAAAACAAAGTTGTGTTTTATTTTAGCTAAGCGGCATAGTCACAATCTAAGAAGTCCGTTGACGTTTCTTATTTCACATGCCGCGATAACTATCTAAGTAAGAAATTGAAAAATCAAATCCATAATCCTAATGTATTATGTTACCCATACACTATTACAAGAGTATCATTCGCAAGCATCAAGTTTAATTATTATTAAGTATTTTTATAGCTGTCAAAACGGGCTTTTTATTTTTTGACAACTTCAGTTTAGCGATCTATTTATGTAAATTTTATTTTGTTTTGTATAACTTCACCAACACGCATCGGAGGCAGTATGTATTTATTAAGATATAAACAATTACTTTGTATCTCATTGTGACTGAACCTATACATTGTTCTTATGAGAATAAAACGCAAATTTATTTATTATTATTATTATATTTAATTTATTTTAACATCACAAGCAGTATAAAAAAATCGGCCAAGTGCGTTTCGGACTTCGCACGTTTAGGGTTCCGTACCAATGTAGAATATATTGGTATTTTTTCAGTAAAATATACGTAATAAATAATAAACATTCTCACCAAATTTCAAGTTCACAGATCAATGAGAAGATAAAAAAATCTTCGGGACAAAATTTTGTGACGGAATGTCATACGGACACGTGAGTGAAAGCAATAGAGTTCCGTTTGGACCCTTCGGTCAACCCTAAAAAATGTCTCAGCTTTGCGAACTAAGCTAAACTAACTTAGCTTGGCTCTTGGGCTGAAACTGGGGCACGAAACGACCACGATATAGTGATCATAGTTTCAACTGACCCATCATTTTCAAGAATGGCACTTTTCTTTCTTACTTAGGTAGTATTTAGTCTATGTATTTTATTAGAGCCGCAGTAAACAACGTTCTTACAAGATAATGAAATAATGAAAAGTGACGTCACAAATATTAAAGTGCAAAGACTATTTTGCTTTATTAGCATGCAGTGCGTCCTACATTCTACGTACGAACAATTAATGGCTAATAAACTTTGTTATGTTCTGCAATGCACTTATGCAGAACCACGCTCGTGAAAAGTACAAGGGAATAGTTGATAACATTAGTCGTAAATGGTTTATAAAATTATATTACACCGTAACTCTAAATTACTGAAACATAGTGTTTATTTATATAAACTTTATTGTAGGTACACCAAGTTAAAAAATAGAAAAGGAAACTTAGAACGAAAATACATACAACGGGCGGCCTTATCGCATACCGCGATCCCTTCCAGGCAACCTGGAATGGACAGTGATAGCCTGGACATGAAATGGGTTTGACATTGGTGTAGCACATAAAATTACGAATATTAACTTTAAATATACAATAATATTATAGACACACAAACACGCATATGTTATATAATAGATACTCAATATATGTGTAGGCAATGAAAGTAGACGTTGACTAACGACAATTACAGTGACAGGTAATGTTCTTTTACGAATCTTTTAAATACAGGCAACGACTGGGCGCGTTTTATTGGGTCAGGCAACGCATTCCACAGACGAGCAGCTTGGACAGTAAAACATTTATGTAAGAAAGTGGTGGCATGCATTGGCATTTTATCTTTGAGGTAAGTAGGGTGGAAGGAGTAAAGAGCACATTATACAGAAGAGAAAGAATATGAGCATTCCGGCGAAGGCGAATTGGATAGGCGTGTTTGGATTTGTCTACAAGTCTACACTTAGTACCTAGATATAGCTCTAGGTTTCCTTTTGAGGAAAATTTCCTCCACTTCTATTGACGCAGTCGTCATGATAACGAAAATCTCTTAATTGATGATGGGTACCTAATAGTTTTAAACATCTAATATTTAGTTATTTCTGTCCAAATAACTTGGCAAACATGTTTTTCTATATATTGGTATGGATAAAATATAGGTATAGTACCTATGGATAATGAGTGAGAACCACGAAATCTCGTTGAGCTCAAAAAAGGCAAGGCAAGGTAGAAAATATTTGTCGCGGATAATTTGAAAATGATTTACCGCGGCCCTGACTTATTCAACAGAAGGAAGGTGGGTTTGAATCAGTAAAAGTTTGACAGGCCCTGCCGCTTCACCAAGAGCGGTAGAAGTCATTGGATGACTTCCCAACGAAAAAAGTAAAAGAAAATAATGGTAAAACATGTTCGCGCGTAGTCACTGCAATTGTGCGTAGACTGGCTTTAACTATAGACTAATATATATAATGCTTTAAATAAAAAATATTTATTTTTAAATTGTACAAAACAGTAACACAATGTTAATTATAAACTTAACATTTGTACAAAAGTTGGTCAGAATCAGGTTGAACAGCTGGCTCCTGAACTAAGTAAAAAGATACATGTATCTCAGGAGTCAAAGTCCCGCGTAACCATTAAATATTATAACTTAAATGTTAGTGACTCAGTAATTGCCATAATGATATTGTATTTATCAACATACAACAGATTGCTTTAAGACTTACAAAACAAATTGATTACATGCACCTTGATATTTTCATAATTATAGGAATAGTTGCCAAGACCACTACAACCAAAACCAATGAGACACACAATCTGCTCATTAGTATTTATTATTTTATGTATGTACTTCCGTCAATGCATGACATTTGCAAAATCGATCACTGTATAGAATAGAATAGAATATACTTTATTGTACACCATAAAAGTTATACATCTGTTTTATAAGAAAAACTTAATTATACGGGTACAAAGGCGGTCTTATCGCTGACAGCGATATCTACCAGACAACCTTTGGGTGGACTGAAAGAACTTATAATGAGAAAGGGGGTAGTCTGTGGTGTACTGTACATTAAAACATAAATATATACAAAACTATATTGTTACAATAAATACTATCCATAAACTTAAATACACAAATACTTACATACATATATACTTAAATAAATACATACACAATATTACATGTTAACAAATTCAGAGAAAGGAGGGACAAAAAATAATAATTAAAAATATATTTTGAATACTGATGAAAGAAATTAGATCCAGATATAAAAGCGTTAGGGAGAAAGGTAATGGTTTTTAACTAGGTTCTTAAAAGAAGCCAGTGACTGGGCTTGTCTAATAGGCAACGGCAACTCATTCCACAATCGCACAGCCTGGACCGTAAACGATTTGTCGAAAAATTTGTGGAATGAGCAGGCATCAAAATATACATATATATTCAGTATAGGTACCTATCATATTATAGAAGATATCCAAAACATACAGAAGATACTCCGACGATCACCCCCTGAGTACCTTTCCCAGGCATTCATGAGGCGACCGCAAGAACATTCTCCGCATCGCCGTAAGATAAATTCTGCAACCAATTTGCTAGCTTTGCTTTCAGCGCAAACTTGGTCAACGTGTAAATATCAATTAACCGATGTACTTTATTATAAAGACGAGCGCTTAGGACTAAGTAATGGTGACTAGTGAATGCGGAACGACTTTGGACGGTGTCACAGATCAGACGACCTCGACGCCTTAGAAGGATGTTTGAGTCTAGAGGTAAGGTGGAGCGACGGCGTAAGACTACACGCGAAATGAAGAGTTGTCGCACAGTGAGGACTTGTGTTTCAGAGTACAGCAAGCCAAGGCAAGGGTTGGATAATCTCTACGCTTAAAATGCATAACTTTTAGAATCGCCCTTTGAGCACGTTCGATTTGAATTAGAAGATAAATTACTCTAAAACTGCTATTTGCTACTAGTGTTAACTTGAACCTTAACATAACCCATTTAGATGTAACAACAGCTTTTTTTGAATGGTCATCTAGATGAAACTGGTTTCAATTACCTCAGAATTTTAAATGTAAATCTAAAGCCAATAAAGTCTTGAAACTAAAAAACCGGCCAAGTGCGAGTCGGACTCGCGCACGTAGGGTTCCGTACCATTATCGCAAAAAACTGCACAAAAATCACGTTTCTTATACGGGAGCCCTACTTAAAAATTAATCTTATTCAGTTTTTAGTATTTGTTGTTATAGCGGCAACAGAAATACATCATTTGTGAAAATTTCAACTGTCTAGCTTTCACGGTTCATGAGATACAGCCTGGTGACAGACAGACAGACGGACCGCGGAGTCTCAGTAATAGGGTCCCGTTTTAACCCTTTGGGTACGGAACCCTAGAAAAGGCCATATACGGACTTAATTAAACAATCAGCGCGGGCTTGTTATAAACGAGTTGATGATTTTTTACAGTAATTAGGATATAAGAAGTCTTTGTATGAGCATTGTTTGTTTATAAAATCAACAAAAAATTATGAAACATTAGTGGCTTTATTTGTTGATGATTTTTTCATTTTTTCGAATTGTGATAATGAAATGGAACATTTAATAAGTTTACCCTTAACCTTAGTAATATTTGAATACCACTTTTATAATGAATACGCATATTTGTCTTTCAACTACCCACTTATTACAAGTAGGGATATTTTTTTAAAAATTTAGATATTTTATATTTGAAGAAGGTAGGCCTATGTCCAGCAGTGGCCGTCTTTCGGCTGATATGATGATGATGATACAGGTAGAGGGTTTACATTCGTTCGTTTTAAGAGTGGGTCAGTTATCAACTATTACCAATTGTACTAATAGATATCAAAACCATAATTTTTATCTTTTTTCGATTTTAATTTTAGCTTACTGTCAATTTTATTATTATTTTCTTAAGTTATTTTTAATTGTTTGTTTATTTGTATTGTCATGTGTTAATAATAATAATTATAAGGAGCTTCTAATGAAAAAATGGATCATGTTATTTCAATGGTTAAATACATTAATTATGTCTAATATTATAACACAATAACATAACACATAGGTAACATAAATAATATTGGAATCGTCTTTGGTCCTCCTTATTCAAGAGTTTGAGACCTCTGAGCCTCAAACTCACACTGAATTTGGAATAGAGATGATAGATCATACTTAGACTTATATTTTATTGTAAAGAAACTTTTAAATCAGCTTTTCGTAACCCAACTCATGGGGGATATAGCTCAGTGGCAGAGCAATCGACTGCAGATCGATAGGCCCCCGGTTCAAATCCGGGTGTCCTCTTCGAACATGTCTCGCAGTAGTTCATCATATGCCTATCTTCGAGATGTGTTTTTGCTTATTTTTTTAATTTATGAATATAATATCTACATAATTATTAGTCCAAATACTACATGATTTTTAGGAGCGCAATACGCTCTAAATATTGAAAAAGGGGAGTGTCATTCTGAATTTCGACAGTTAATTATTTCGACAGAGTCTCAATTTCGAAAAACAGTAGTTCGACAACTCATTGCTACGACAGAACTTTTATTCGACTAGCATTAGTTCGACAGATTATACTTATAGGACGATATACAACATGAGGAGATATACAAAAGAACTCTTCAATAAATGACGGCAAAATCTTATGACTGCTACAATCGCAAGTCTGTTTATTGTTTACACCATTTCATAATAATAGAACATCACACCGGTACGCTCTAAAGGGGTACGCAGATGTGTAAAGTACACCTTTTTATTTTTACTTTTGGAAACCCTCATTGATGCCCTCCGCCCTGGGGCAAGCGAAGGGGTCTGTCAGACTCTAACTGACTAAAACCACACGGTTGTGGCAGCTACTTTTGGCCGGGGCGCTGGAGTGCTTGCGCGTTTCGTCACGTTCTCCCGGCCAGGTATTGGCCCGCATGAATTCATGCGGACACCCGCACCGTCACGTATTGTTTCACCCTGGTACACTCTAATTTATGTTTTGCTCAAGTTTCATGTTAATCTGGTAGTTAACCTGTTCTGACATAATTATAGGTACCTACTAAAAAACTTGCTCATTATGTATCACATCGTCATCATCGGTATCTGCCTTTTAATGTTCCCAATGCTGGGACACAGGCATCCTCTCTGTGAGTGGGAATGAGCTGTAATCTACCACGCGGGCCCAGACTACGTCTAGAAAGTGAAATATATTTTGTTTTTACAAAGCAATACAACCGCCGACTTTCACATAAAAATACTACAAATTGAAAAACCGGCCAAGTGCGAGTCGGACTCGCGCACGAAATGTTCCGTACCATTATCACAAAAAAACGGCATAACAATCACGTTTTTTGTATGGGAGCCCTACTTAAATATTTATATAGTATTTGTTGTTATAGCGGCAACAGAAATACATCATCATTCTGTGAAATTTTCAACTTTCTAGCTATCAAGGTTCATGAGATACAGCCTAGTGACCGACAGACAGATTGACGGACCGTTTTAGCCCTTTGGGTACGGAACCCCAAAAAATTGCTTCAAATTCAAAGTCGATCTCAAAAAACCAACAAACGAGAACAGACACACCGACTTCCGTAATTGAACTTATTTGGAAGTCGATTGTATTGATTTTTTTGTAAAAGTGTTATTATGTTGTGAAAAGCTTGTCTGTCCTAAAAAAGTTCCCGAGAGGCGAGAGCATAATAGTTTGCTCGCTATAACACCGATATGGCAACTTTTGTCCTGCATAGTATTATTGACGCGATTGAGTGACGTTGGCATCGCTTTCTAGATGATGTGCAAATATGGACACGCTGCACTTTGTGTAGCCGCTGAGCTACAAAGCGTACTCTCTAATCTCTTTGGCGTTTAGCTACACTGTGAAACGTAGCTGTTACGCTGCGATGCGTAGAATCTTCATTACGACGTGAAGCTTCAAAGCTACAACGCGTAGAATCTTTACTACGACGCGAAGCCCATAAGCTTCGGCGCGTAGCAGCACTAAAGCACATAGCCCATAACCTACGGCGCGTAGTCTATAGGCTACGGCGCGTAGCCCATAAGCTCCGATGCGTAGCATCTTCACTACGACGCGAAGCTACAAAGCTTAGCATCTTCACTACGACGTGTATCCCAAAAGCCACGGCGCGGTGCCCATAAGTTATGGTGCGTAGAAACACTAAGGCGCGTAGCCCATAAGCTACGTCGCGTCGCATCAATATGGCGCGTAGTATCACTAAGACGCGTAGCCCATAAGCTACGGTGCGTAGCTCATCAGTTACGGTGCGTAGCCCATAAGCTACGGCGCGTAGCCAATAATGTACGGCGTGCGGTGGCGGCGGTAGTGCTTAGCAGCACTACGGCGCGTAGCGGCACTACGCAACGTAGCCGTTGCGCTACGACGCAAAGCGTCGTTGCGAAATAAATTCCCATATGCAAGCAATTACCTACATGCAAGCAAGCGTAAACAAACATTAACTGTGCTTCTTTAATGTACAATGTTGCAATTAACACTCAGTACCTAGGCGACCGAGCTCTGCTGGGGTGAAAATAGAGAAAACGACGTTTTCGAAAAATGAAACCTAGCTAGATCGATTTATCGCCCCCGAATCCCCTGCATACTAAATTTCATTAAAATCGTTGGAGCCGTTTACGAGATTCAGATTATATATAGGTATACATTTATACAAGAATTGCTCGTTTATAGGTATTATATATATATATTAGATTAGATTCTCATTCTGGCTGCTCTGCACTGGTGACTCATTCATTTCAAACTCAAGAATCTTTTAAATCGGTTTTTCGCGAATCTACTCATCGGGGATATAGCTCAGTGGTAGAGCAATCGACTGCAGATCGATAGGCCCCCGGTTCAAATCCGGGTGTCCCCTTGAAATACTTTTTGTAGACTTTCGTTTTGATTATTTTTTAACAATATTTTACTGAAAATCTGGCTGAAATATCATTCAGATAAACATAAAATGTCTACTGGTGATACTAATCTTAAGAATGTACTAATAGATAAATTAGGTAGATAAGTAAAAATTAAGTAGGCAAGTTCTATCATTCGATCCAATGATGATTTCAGTTAAAAACAGACATTGAATGAAAATGCAGGTAGACTGGTAAAATTTTGACTACTGATTTTTATTTGGTTTGCAGTTTGCACAAAAGCGCAGTATAGACTGGCGGAAATAAAAATACTGCGATAAAACTACTAGCATTACAACACGCTACCTAGAAATGGTAATAAATGTTTCTACCTTACCAAAGGTTGGACTTTGTTTTTTGTTTAGTTTTCGTATAATTACGTAACCTGATAACATGCTTTTTTTTGCTTACAAAGATATTTTAATCAATTTGTTCTTATAGGCCTATGTTATAGGCGTAAAATAAAAGAACAAATGTGTATTTTGTTTTTGACTTCCTATGGCAACTTGCCGAATGAAACTGAACCTTATCAATTAATATGATTAGTATTACGTTCACTTACCTTCAATTTAAAATATTTTATTTGCAGAATATGGGTGCAGGTGTTAAAAATTGAAAAATATATCGCCATAATCAGGCTCACGCCATGCAAATTTAAAAAGCATATTAACAATTTACAAATTAATTAGTTAATTATATACTGTGTCAAGAAAATAAGGCAATGAATTACAGCAGAAAATGTCAAGCATACAATAATTTATATTATTACAATTAATAGAAATAAAAACATCAATACGTGTCAAACAGTGCAAAATAGTTGTACAAATATACATAATTCTTTTCTTTTTTTTTTAATAAAACGTTGCCCCACACTAGGAATTTCTTCCTGTATCGTGGGTGCGTTTACAAACATATAAACTCACTTACATAAACACCCAGAGCTGGAACAACTATCTGTAGGTCATACAAATATTTGTTCCGTGCTGAAAACGAACCCGCGACACACAGCGCAGCAGTCAATCGCTCAACCACTGCGCCAACCGTGCGCCCAACAATACGATACGATTAGATTAACAATCATTATTATTTTCTACTTTAAAATTTATCATCAAGAAACTCTTTTACTGAGTAATATTATTTATCTAACAGTATTTTCTTTAGTTTATTTTTTAAAATATTATTGTTAGAAATTTCGAGTAAGTAATTGGGTAAATGATTATACCCTGGGAATCATACAAAAAACACTATTGTTCAAAAGTGCAGTTCTATTAGGAATAAAGCATTATTACCTACATATATACCTATATTACCTATAGTGTTTATGATACCTGATTAATTTGCAGTTTCATTATAGAGGAGATAGATAAATGAAGTAGTCCCATATATTGGCAAAATGTATGGCTAGGCAAGTAAATAGACATAATGTTAATTTGAGGTAGAAAGATATTATGCATAAAATAATGTTTTATTATAAGGTAGGGCCTTTAAAGATGAAAATATTATCCAACAAATAAGGTACCTAGGCATTTTTCATCATCACCATCTATATTAATATTATAAAAAGGAAAGATTTGTATGTTTGTATTTTTGTTTGTAACGAATATACATAAAAACTACCGGATCGATTTCAAAAATTCTTTCTCCGTTGGGAAGCTACACAATCCCCGGGTGGCATAGGCTACTTTTTGTCCCTGTATTCAAAAAGAAACAGGAACTAGGCGGGTGAAACCGCAAGGCGTCCGCTAGTTTTTCATAAAACTTTTATGAGGTCATAGATATACCTTGGTAACACGTCCTTGGGTGTTCAAATTCACATTAAGTTGCAAATAGAACATAGCTACATATATGTTAGGCCCAGTTTTATACTATCGTCATAACAAAAGTTTTACCGAACAAAAAGTTTTGCCGAGACATTCATAAACGCGAAGTTTATGAGCTATGGAAGTCATGCGATAGTTTCGTTCGGGAGAGCGTCACGCGAGCAGCTACTCGCAGACGGTACCAACAACCGACAAACTAAAATACCTTCCATTTGTCTCGTATACCTAAACAGCTTTCCTCGACTTCGTATTTACATTAAATTCCCATTTAAATGGATAGAAATTATCTTTCACACTTACTGGCTGAATAAATTAGAGTTTTGGTTTTAAAAGAACGAAATAATAATAATGTATTTATTGACACACACACAAGTTACAACAGAGAAACATTTTGCACAACGAGATAATTATGATAAACTTCTAACAAAATTAAGTGGCAATGGGCTCCAAACTAGGCACAGCCTGTATCTTGGACGCCCAGAAATTGAGAGTAGGCAGATTGAGTGTTCAATGTTACACAGCACAAAGTTACTAATTGGACATTAAAAACAAAATTTAAATAAATTGAAATAATAATAAAAGAAAATAAAATAATAATAGCAGCAGTTATAATGAAATGAATAACATTAGTCAAATACAATATTCATCTTAAGTAAAATTATTAGAATCAAAGTAACAAATTAAAATTGAGAATAAGTTTATGATTTTATAAATTTCATAGATAAATTAAAATCAAAAGTCAATAAGTAGGGATCAACAATATCATTCAGTGATAAACAAATCAATAATAATATGAGTAAGCATCAATCAGTCAAACATAGGAGTAAGTGGAGGGATGGGGAGAGAGTGTAGAGTTATGGTCTGTGTGTGTGCGTGTGTGAATGTGAAATTCGATGTAAAACAATTTTTCGCAGATCAGTTACCGCGTCAAGGGACTGAATGTTTACCACTTACCACACAACCCCTTTATCTGGCTTGTAAATATGTACAAAGGAAGATTTGATCCCAGCCCCTCGAAGCAACATTTTATAATCTCTTTATCCAATAAGCCTCGAAGCCAATTTCGAATAAAGAGTGAACAGTTAAAGCCCAAGGTAGAAACACGTCCACGTCGCCACATCGCTAAGCCACGTACTTTTCATGTAAATTTTAAGCTGTCGGTTTTTGCGAGGATTTCTAACAAATCCGAATTGCTGAGACAATTTTCGAGTTAACTGCGGTCAGTCACGCACTTATAACATGTACTTATTTATTAAAATATGAATGGGATCCTCCTCATGTGTTTCTGATTTTGTGGTATTTTTAATACGTAATACCTAGCTATCTACAGTCTTCAGATTATTTTTTAAACAAATTGTAAAAGACACAAATTGGGAATTGTAAAAGTATTTTCTGTTTCACATTTTAAGTATGTATTTTATTTAAAATTTTACTTCTACCTTTCTTTTTACAAGCTTTTAATTAACTTGCAATGCATGTATGTATGTTTGTATTTATTTATGTATATATGTATGTAAGTGTGTTCGGGTCAAATTTTACAACTGAATTTTAAAGCAGTTATCCTCCACCAATTATAGAAATTTTGCATACACTTTTAGTTTGGATGACAATGCATGGTTAGCTAAGTGACGTCATTCTAAATCCAATATGGCGGACAGCCCAAGATGGCGGACTAGTTATTTTTTGTGCACTGCCATGATATGGGTATCAAATGAAAGGGTTTACTGAGAAGAATACGAAAAACGCTTGTTTTAAAAAAACATTTTATAATGAATAAATTATTTAAATATGTCATCATAATCAGCCTTTTATGTTCCCACTGCTGGGACACATGCCTCCTTTCTGTGAAAGAAGAAATGTGCCAAAACCCACCACGCGGGCTCAGTGCGGGCTGGTGGATGTCACATGTCTTCGAATTGTTGGTTCTAGGACATGCCGGTTTCCTCACGATGTTTTCCTTCACCGTTTTGAGAGCAGTGGTGATGAAATAATTTACACTAAGTAAAACTCCTGCCTGGGTTTGAACCCACGACCTACAACTTATAAGTCACAGCTGTTACTACTGGGGCACCACTGCATACTACAACTATGTATTATTTTTTATTTGATCACCTAAGCGTAGGAGGTACCTACTCGAAATAATCCAATCTGGGTATTATTTCAAAATAAAACAACAAACTATTACTAAAATAAATAAATTTCAAACATTAATATTCAACTTTACAAATAATACTTTGCGCGAAAATCCTCGGCGCTTACCATTTCATATAAAGAGATTGTTCAACAGAAAAAGTTGGCAAATTTGTCTCGCCCGGGGCACACATTATCTCTGCTCATATTACGTTATGAATGGATGTGATTTAACTGAAGCCGCTGTGACTGTTCAGAAAGAATACCTGGCTTTGTAAACTTCTTTTAGGTAACATAAAATTTGATATAAAACCTTAACATGTTTTAAGTATTTCGTCCAGCAATCTGAGAATTCTATGGTTGTAGGATCCATCATTCTCTTGCCCATACATAAATTGTTGGTTGTAATGACAACTCGTCACACTAGCTATGTTGTCACTATCCTTAATAGGTCAGATTCACTAATACGTCACTTTTGTACACGTAGTCAGCTTCCCAATTTGTTTCAAACCGTTTTCTGCTCTTTCCCAACTCGTCCGACGCTTTGTTGAAGATACTGTAGGGTACAAAATGAGAATGAAACCGGCCAAGTGCGAGTCGGACTCGCGCACGAAGGGTTCAGTACTTGGTAAATTGCGGTTTAAGATTTATGATGTATTAAAAAAAAAACTATTTACTAGATCTCGTTCAAACCAATTATCGGTGGAAGTTTACATGGTATGTACATCATATATATATTTTTAAGTTTTATCATTCTGTTATTTTAGAATTTCATTTTACCACTTTGGAAGTGTCTCTCGCGCAAACTATTCTAGTAGTTTAGAAAAAAAAATATATTAGGAACCTCAATATCATTTTTGAAGACCTATCGTTACCTATAGTTCGACATGTAAAAGTGTTTGTACAAACCAACTTACAGAAATAAAATCATTTATCCATAGATACCCCCATGTAGGGGTTTGAAGAAGAAACAAAAATTGTTGTAGGAAAATCTTAATGCGGTTCACAGAATACATCTACTTACCAAGTTTCAACAGCATAGTTCTTGTAGTTTCGGAAAAAAGTGGCTGCGACATACGGACGGACAGACAGACAGACATGACGAAACCATAAGGGTTCCGTTTTTTGCCATTTGGCTACGGAACCCTAAAAAGAAGAGGTTGGTTGCCTGTTGGCCTTATTATTAATAAAAAAGCTGGATTTTATCATTAAATTTCATATTTTGTTTTTCATTTTATTCTTTCTTTTTTATTTCTTCCTTATTTTTTTATCAAAACGAATTTAAATAGTTCTTTTTTTCGACTTCAACTTCATGCCATTTAGTCTCTTCCTAAATATTAAAATAAAATTACCTACTTACTAAAAAGTAAGCTATTAGTATTTTAATAAAATTTTGCTGTGATGTAAATGTTTAGATATTTTGTGCTTAAGTGTACATAAGCGTCGGTTGAGTTGGAAAAGAGACGTAATACGGCTTGAAACAAATTGGGAAGCTGACTACATGCACACAGTGACGTATTAGTGAAACTGAACTATTATGGATTGAGACGACATAGATAGTGTGACGAATTGCCATCACAACCGGTTTGACATTTTTTCTGTACAAAAGCTATCAAACCACCAATTTTATTTCTCAATTAATTTGGCATTACTGCGTTTAGGTATTTAATTTCTAAGTACATACGAAAATAATAGTAATAGGAAAACTATTAGGTATTATTGAGAAACAAAAATTATGCATTTTATTTAAATTTATTGAAGATAGTGTCGGGCAGGTCCAATTCCTTGACATACACTTGCACAATCATATTTGTTGTTATTGCTTGAAAACATAAAATAAAGTCGTAGTTACTACCTAAAATTTTCTTGAAATTTTTCAGCAAGTTGATTTAGTACTTTATCGTTTTAGTATATGGTGCAAATCCAATAAACCAAATCCAAATAAACATGCTTATTGATAAAAATGCAGAGTAGTAAAACAAAATATTTATGTTACCGAGAAAATTGAAATCAATGCGTATCGCCGCACACTATTAATCTCACTTCACGAAATAAAATATTTTAGGAGTTCACCATGCTGCTGCGTATCGATAACAGTCCAAAAACATGGCTTTTTGTAACGGTAAATAATTTTATAACTTCGCTTGTGTTCTCTTCAAACCTTACGATCATCTCTCTCTGGATCCTGAACTTATTCTCATTCTTTGTTTGCAGATTTTGGTGTCTATGATCATTGCATTTAGTGAATCTTCAGGAGGACATACGCGTGAGTACTTTAACAGTCATGCGCCAAATTATAAGCATACTTAGTTGTAATCGTATTCAGGTTTTCATGCAACCATGTATATTTTTAGTTAATATTAAACTTGGCTTTGACTTAACACAACGGGGTGTTGGAGCTCCGTCACTTCGCATTAGAGACTTCCAAGGTTACTACACTATTACTGATTTTGTAAATGATAAAAGTTTTGCTTGGACATTGTAATTATTTTGATGACATTTATTTTTTCTATTTTATAGTAGATTCCTTTGTTTTGACATTGGTAATTACAATTTTTGACATTTGACAAATTTTAAATTGGAGATAATTGTATTGATTTTATTTGACATTTGATTTATATTTGAGCACATATTTAATTTTATATTAAATTGACATACATAGATACTTGTAGAGATTTTATCTGAAGTCTGATTATTATTTTGACATTATTTATATTATTCATCTCAATCTTGTAACTTCCATTTATTGTGGTGAAATTTCATTGCTATGTTTGATTATTATTATATTAATGTCTTCAAATAATGTTTCGCTAATACTAACCTAAACAATTTTTAATTTCCTGTTTCAAGCCGTTTATAATTTTGATGTTTGGACTGGCTATTGCTTTGAAATAATGATAATTTAATTTTATAAAAAATATTGGTGTTTCTGTAATTAAATTAAAGAAGAATAAAAATTTGCATGCCGTAAGGCAAAATGTAAAGGGACTATCTATAAAAAGAACATCTTATCTGTACACCTACATTTAGCAAATAAACGATTTCATTTCATTTCAAGGTATAAATTTCCCAAAACTCTAACAGGTAATCATAACAAATCTTTGATGATTGCACTAGCTTTTTCATTTTAGATTCCCATGAATTTAATCCAAGGGCTTTGAATGGAGAGAGCAGTAACGATGAGAGCGGTAGTGAGAAAAAAATTAGAAAACTCTCGAGTGAAGAAAATCTCAAGAAAAAAGAAGAAAGCAAAGAACTGGTGAAACCAGACAACTCTGACAGCGATGATGGGGATGATGACGATAAAAATTGTAATGTTAATTACTTAATACTTTTTACACCCGAGCCGTCCACAACGGATGAGTCTCTATTTCCAATGAACAAAAATTATCTCCCATAAAAAAACCGGTCAATTTCGAGTCGAACTTTTGCACCGAGGGTTCCATACCTACCCATTATACCGCCATAATAAAATTCAGTTTTAAAGATGATAATAATATGGTAAAATTTAGATTTTCGCGTAAACTTCAAAGTTCGCGTCAATCTAAATTTGGCCATATATTTTTATCGTGTTGACTCAGGACCTCGATTTTTATACTCCTAATAGGGACTATAGACTTCAATATCTGGTATAAATTTCAACGTGCTAGGTCCACCCGTTCCTGAGAAAATCGGTGGTGACACACGGACAGACGGACAAGAGAGTGATCTTATAAGGGTTCCTTTTTTACCTTTTGAGGTACGGAACCCTAAAAATAAGAAGCGGTACAAATGCTACCAGAAAGACAAAATTCAAAAAAATATGCATAAGCTAACCAATCAGTATATCTATTGTCATATTTTTGTCGCTATTCACTGGGCACAAGTAGGGTCTAGCTTAAAGCAATCACACGCGTCGCACCTGCGATGCTCAATTTTTTCAAGTTAAGTTAGCAAGACGGTAGGCGATTTCATAATCTTTCTAGGCTTCAACAAATTAGGACAAAGTTGATTTAAATACAATTATTCAAGTATTTTTTTTTTTTTAAACATGCTTTTTTCGTATTTTCTCAGCAAACACTTTCATTTGATACCCATATCATGGCAGTGCATATTAATAACTAGTCCGCCATCTTGGGCCGTCCGCCATATTGTATTTAGAATGAAGTAATTTAGCTAATAATTCATTGTCATCCAAACTAAACGTGTATGCAAAATTTCTTCTTAATCAGTAGAGGATAACTGCTTTAAAATTCAGTTGCAAAATTTGACCCGAACACACTTACATACACACATACATTGCAAGTTAGATAAAAGCATGTAAAAAGAACAGTGAATATATGCGTTCTTATTTCATTACAGCTGGTTCCGTTGACGACAATACAGTAAGAGTAACCAAGGGTCCGAACACCGGTGATTTTGAACCTGAAGAAGGTACGTAAGCCATTTATGACTTCATTTGTAAAACATGTATTTTGCATTCGATAACTTCGAATTCAACATCTCATTAGTCTCGTTAAAATTGACAATCTTGAAGGGAATAATGGAAGAAAAAAAGGTGACGAACTATTTGGTGTCACATGGGACGAGTGTAGGAAGATGATCTAGAACGATGCTAGCTGTTTTTGATATTCGGCACAACCCCCTTTCCATTATTTTCACATTTTGTAAGCCGTAGCAACATATGGATTTTATACTCATGGCCATTCATGCACGTTTATATTGATGAATTACTGCAAATAACCATTTTCTGATTTCAGATAATCCAAAAATACATGCTAAATACGGAAAGGCCTCTGAATCAGACAATAACTCTGAAGGTAAGTTCCACATGTTTTTCTATTGTAACGCTCACATTTAAATTAGATACAATTGGTCGTAGGTAGATTCCCTAAGGTCGTTTTCAAAGTATTTTTAGATCAACTAAAGTGATCTGAGATCTTTTCATCCAAATGATATTTTATAATTCAATTGAGACTCTTAGGGTAAAGTTATGTTGAACGTACCAGAGCCTAAGTACGTTATACAGGAATATTCTGCTTTCCTGTTTATAAAACTGTCTCGAAAATAATTATGTAAAAATATTATACCCGTTCCTTATAACAGGCTAGTAACCCGGTGGACGTTGAAAAAAAACAGAAAATAAATTTTGTAAGCTGTTTCTGAAATGATAATGATCAATATATTATTTTGAATCAAAGCTATTTTCGTGGTATCCCTACATTAATTTACGTATAAATAAATGAACCATATTAAAACGCTATAGTTACGTCTCGGCACGTTTTCTTTGGAGGCTAGTGTTATATTATTTGTGGTTGGGGTCAGTATCTTCTCGCTAGTACCATCGCAGATATTTTAAACTTCTTAGGCCGCTGCTTTGTTTTAACCGGCGTAGAAATCCTAACTCGTACCAAAAAGATTTTGCCCCATAAATAAAATTGGAAGGCCTAACAATATTAAATAGGATATAGGTCACAGATTACCTCCAAGTATACAGCAGAAATGAACAATATATTTATTAAAATAATATTTATTCAATTCAGAGTCTGGTCTCCGAAACAGGAATTCTAAGAAAAATTATCAATTACCTGATCTAGTAGTCTGATAACTGCAAAACGAGAAGAATCCCACTTGATCCCCTAAGAAATTATTTGTTTGAAATATTAAATTTGTTTCGGTAAAATCGTGTTTTATTATTGTTTAGATTTAAATTTACCTTGTTTTAATTACGATTAAGGCTATGGAAAGAGCCTCTTTATAAAATGCTAAAATAAACATGAAGAAGTTTTAGTGTTTTTAGGAATGCTTACTTAATAATAAATAAAGATATAGGGCTCAAAAAACTACCACAGTTTTTACCTTAGATGTTTTTGTATTAGCGGCGTATTTTCCTTCATTTTTTTCTAACGATTCTATAGTAACACAAATACTGTTTCTTTTTTGTTACAGGTGATGGTCGTCGTTACAAAAGACATATTGAAAGATTTGGTAATGTAGTAAAGCGTAAATAAGTTCCAAAAGCGGTGGAAAAATTATCAATAAAATAACAGATGAACTAATGTTTTTTTTTTTCTGAATGGTTTACCCTTTATCATAACATCATCTTCATGATTTAACAATCAGCCTGGAACAGTAATTGGACTACTAGAGCCCGATGCACAGTGTTGACTGAATTAAGGGATTTTATCTCCAACCGCAACTGACTAAATTGATAAGTATTTAGCCTATTAATATCAAATGCACATTCCTGAAATTACGAGCTTAAGATCATGCTCAGAAAGAAAATTAAAATTTCTAGCTTCAAGATTTATTATTATTACTAGCTGACCCCCGGGACTTCGCTCCCGTCAACAGGATACCTACCTACCCTGCCTACCTTGCCTACCCTACCTACCTACTATTTTTTATCTATCATCAATAGTTTTCACAGCGCACGCCAAAGAATGAATTTTGCAACATTTTGTTACTTTGGGTTACATTATTGCAATTTTCATAAGGATCTCTGATTTTTTTAGAAAATATATTATAGACAATACCTACGATACTAAGGAATAATGTACCTTTCTACTGGTGAGAGAATTTTCAAAATCGGTTTAGTAGATCCAGAGATTACATCTTAAAACGTCACAAACTCACAAACTTTACCTCTTTATAATATTAGTATAGATTTCTCCTCGCACAGTATTTAAAAAATCTTCTGTAGAAAGAACTTAAAGTATTACTTCTACTTCGAAATTCAAGTCTTCAGTTTCAACTCTAACTACATTTATCTCAAATTAATGAATTATTCAATGGAACGACTCCTACTTCTTCCAATTTTAAATTTCACTCGATTTATTTGATTAGGCTCTAGAATCTCATAGCGCGATTTTTCCTATATTGATTTTAGAAGGTGTTGTCGATAGAACCCCGTATAAATAATGTATGGGTTGAAACTCGCGACCTTTTATTGCTCTGATACGGCGTCAGTGCCTCTTTATATTTTTGGGTAAGACATTGCCAAATAGCTCTACCGATGTCAAATATTCAGTAATAGTGTCTGTGCTTTGAAAGAATTTGGCAGTTACTTTTTATGTCGTACAACTTCTTTTTGTACTTATGTGTTGTTTACAAAGAAAGAACTTACGCTTACTTTGTATACAGTATAGGTACATCTTCAAAAAAAACTATTTTACAAAAACATACTACCGACTTCCAAATAAGAAAACTAAAAGTGAAAAATAGCTTTATTTTTGGAAGTCGGTGTCTTTGGTACATGCCAATGTTTTATGTTATGGACACCGACTTCCAAAAATAAAGTTATTTTTCACTTTGCAGTGTGTCTTATTTGGAAGTCGGTAGTTTTTTTTGTAAAAACAGTTTATTTTTTTTTATTTTCACGTTTTAGTTGTACCTATCTAATAGGCAAATAGTTTAGTAAGGTACCTATAATGCCAGAATAGATTACCCAAATATCATGAAACTGAACATAACCGATGAAATGAGAGTGTACCAAGGTGAACTATACACATTTGCCTACCCGTTTAGAGCGTACTGGCGTGATGTTATGTTATGAAATGGTATAAAGAATAAACAGACATGCGATTGCAGCACTCCCGAGTTATTTGCCGTTATTTATTGAAGATTTATGTTGAATATCTTCGAAGTTCTTCACCAAATTAAAATGGGACCAATTTCGGAACATACTCTTTCAAACATAAAAAGAAATTTCAAAATCAGTCCACAATTTGATGGAGATATCAGTGAACATACCCAAAAAAAAACCAATCAACGTCGAACATAGAACCTCCTCCTTTTTGGTAAATCGGTTAAAAAAAGAATAGACACATAAAAATCTTTTAATTAGTAGGTACGAGGTTGGCTCAGTGAGGTGACTATAATCCCGTCTGCTACCGACAGAATGTTGCATGCAATCTGGCGTCTGTCAGGGGTGGGCAGAGGGTTGGTCGAGTTCACCGCAAGATATTGCAAGAGCCTGCAAAATTACACTATTAAGCCGAATATATTGCGTCCCACAACGGCTGGGTGGCGATTCTGTAACTTCCATAATCGATTTATTTACTAATAAAATACGAGTATATACCAGTTCAGTTAAATAGATATTTGTGCTTGTATCATACGTTTATTGAGTTAGTATTTATAAGTTTATATAGGTAATTCGAGAAAGCTTTTTTTAATTTAGTAATTTACCTAATAGAGGACTATATTTATAAATAGTATGGCACCGTTTACCTGCTTGCCAATAAAAATACGCCCACCTACACATTAATGATACTTATCTCAAAAAGGTCTGTTTTATTTAACAAAAATAGTAGGTTAATAACTTTGTATTTCAGAATATAGATATGTAATTCATTATTAACCGACTTCAAAAAAAGGAGGAGGTTCTCAATTCGTCGGAATCTTTTTTTTTTTATGGATCTTCCCCGATTACTCAAAGAAGCCTGGACCGATATCAAAAAATCTTCTTTTGTTTTGAAGGGTATACTTCCTAGTTGGTCCCATAGCCAGTTCAGGATCTGATGATGGGATCCTTGAGAAATCGAGGGAACTCCTCAAATATTATAGGCATACATATAGTGATTTTGGTATTTTCATCAACAATGCAATCACTTGCACTCAGAAAGTATAATTTGGTGAAGTGGAACTGATGAAGAAGACCACAGATGGCCACTGGAACTCCTAAATGCTAAGTATGTCACGGGTATAAAATATCTCGAATAGTTAACCGACTATGATGAAGCAAATACTTATAAATTAATGGTACTGATGAAAATGGCAACATTCTGATGATGAAGCCGGAAGGTAGGCACTGTAACTCTGAAATGAAACAATGTATCCTAGTCGTGCTTGGGCTCATTGGAATCGTCATGAGATGTACTTTGGCCATAAATGATTATCATGTTAATTGGAGATACATACCAAAACTAAAAAGTGAAAAATAAAAAACATTTTAACAAAAAATCAAACCGACTTCCAGAACAAAAAACTACAAAGCAAAAAATAACTTTCTCTTCCGAAGTCGGTGTCGAAAAACTGAAAAAAAATGGGTACAAAAGACACCGAGTTCGGAAAAGAAAGTTATTTTTTGCTTTGTAGTTTTTTGTTCTGGAAGTCGGTTTGTTTTTTTGTTAAAAAGATGTTTGTGAGATAGAAATCGAAAATATATTCTACATAATCCTTATCCTTATTCGCTTCCCGCTGTCTGTCCCTATGTATGCTGAGATCTTTAAAACTACGCAACGGATTTTGATGCGGTTTTTTTAATAGATAGAGTGATTCAAGAGGAAGGTTTATACGTATAATACACGCGCTAGCAGAAGCTAGTATACTTATAAATATAAAGACTTCATGATAGAAGCTTTCACATCATATATCGTCGAAAAACTTCCACCAAAAGCAAGATGGCGTCACAGAGGAAGACGTTACAGAAACTTGTTACGTCTTTTATAGCACATATCCAGCGCGAAAATGCGATAACATCGTACCAGCGACCGTCCTAAATGCATTACTCTTTCTGTAAGACATATCTAACGAGACACTTGGTTAAACTTAACCACTCAATTGTCTTGAGGACGCGTTCTTGTAGAATTTTGCGGCTCAGATGTCCTGTATGTTACTAATTATGAAAGGGACTTACGTCACCCAGTACTTATTTCTTGCTTATCGCTACGTATCTACATACCTTGGACTGTGGACAGTCAACCCCCCAGCCCCCTTCCTGACAGTCCAATATTTTCCCCACTTCAGGATCAAACAAGAAAACAAGTACCAGGGTTACCGACATAGCCCGAAGAATTGCCAAACTTAAGTGGCAGTGCGCAGGGCACATTGCTCGTAGAACGAATGACCGATGGGCAGAAAGGTTCTGGAGTGGCGACCGCGAACCGGAAGACGCTGCGTTTGAAGGCCTCCCAACAGGTGGACCGATGACCTGGTGAAGGTTGCGGGCATCCGCTGGTTGCGAGACGCACGGGACCGGTCAATGTGGCGACGCTTAGGGGACGCCTATAGCCAGCAGTGGACGTCTTTCGGTTGATATAATGATGATGATGAAGAAGAAAATAATGTCTAGAGGGATTTAGGGGAGGCCTCTGCCCAGCAGTGGGACAGAAAAGGAGCAAAATAAAAATGTACTAGCAGAAAACATATAAATAAAAAAGTTCAAAACAATGAGTGTGTAACTTACAATACTAAGTTGATGGCTGACAGAAATGGATAAAATCGTTTGCTAACATCGCCAAAGTATCTTATTAGATTAGAACCTAACTTAAAACGGTTCCAACTCCATTTTCAACTTCGCAAGTGATATGAGGTACGTGGGTTAGGTCCATATTCTTAGCTATCTCTACACTTCAACCAAATTTTCAGTTTGGGACCGTGATGCAACCCACGGCAGTCGTCAGGTAGTAATCTCAAACTGTAAAACGGTCGCAGCACATTAGGGAGTTGAAATTCTAACTTAGCTACCTAAAATTGCAATATCAGAACCGCAATCTTCTTCGGCAAAGTTGGTCTATCAAAATTAGTCAGTATGTGTTATTTTAAAAGGAGGACAGGTAGTTAGGTGCAAAGTATTTTATTGAGATCATATTCATATAGATATTCATTCATATTCTTCCTACTCGGAAGTATTGCAGTTTATCTGAGATAGCCGTTTTTTATTCCACAAAGTTGGAGTCTATTCTCTTGGAACAGATTAAAAGGTGCAACTTAAACAAATTCCCCCGAAGTTAAATCCCGATCGTACCTAATCACCTAATTTATTAACACAAAGGAGTCGGTCTCGAATTCAGAATGTATAATTTAGCGATACTTCATTATAAAATTGAGGAAGTCTGCAGCTAATTTTATAGAGTGAGGTAAAGTAACATCGGCACTTTCGACGGTACTTCGACCCATATACATACTAAATAATATGGACTGGATATACCTACAAAAAAAAACGTGCCTACCTATCAAAATCAAAATCATTTATTTGTAAAACATAGGTAACAATTACATGCAAGATCTTAAAAATTAGGTAGTGCGCTATGTTTTGCCAATTGACATACAAATTATAAAAAGAGATACGATTTTTCGAATGGGTACTGTTACTACAATATAATTATTTACGTATTTGAGTACCTGATTGTATTAATACATGCATGCAAGTTTATTTTGTTATTCATAATCAATTTTATTTCATGTCAAAATTTAATGTCTATCAATTCGAAAAAAAAATAAGATTAAGATATTATAGGAAAAATTATATTTTATGTCAGCATTATACAGTTAAAGAGATTTGTCATTAAGAAACTCGTCTAGACTATAGCAACATCTTTGAAGCAGTAACCCGTTAAGCGTCTTTTTAAACTTCTGCAATGGCAAACATTTTATTACATCGGGTATTTTATTATATATTTGTGGAGCAACACCAAAGAAGCTCTTTTTCATTAGAGAAGTTTTACATTTCACAAGGCATAGTTCATTAATATATTGAGCACGCATCGGAGTTTTCTTTACTGAACATTTTTTGAATATATGTAGATTTATTTTTACAAATAATGCAGTTTCTAGGATGCATAAAGCCGGTAGGGGAAAAAATTTCAATTTTTTAAAATATGGAATGCAGCTATCTGTTGTTTTTAAACCACACATTGACCGTATACATCTTTTCTGCATCCTGAAAACAAGTTCCCTATTTGTTGACTGTCCCCAAAAAATAACACCATACCGTAGAATTGAGGCGACCACTCCATGATAGGCTGTTAACAGAATCTCAATATTTACTTTCTTTGATAGTTGATATAGCAATTATGCTGATTTACTTAAACGTTTACAAATTTCCTCCAAATGAGGTTTCCAAGTCAGTTTATCATCTACAGTTATACCTAAGAACTTCGCAGAACTAACTTCCTCTATTTCATAATTATTATAAGCAACATTAACTAGTGGTTTCTCAAGCCGTTGGTGAAAGTGCATTATTTTGGTTTTGTTTAAATTAATTATAAGATTATTATCATTAAGCCAATTTATTATTTTATTTAAAGAATTATTAATGTCATTTTGATAATTGGTCAAAGACCAATCAATCATTACTTTTCACCATTTTCATTAATTTTTGAAAATACAAAAATTAATGGTGTCCATACACCATCATTGTCCAATCGGTACGACGCGATCGATTGGATCAGTTAGAATTTACCGTGTGTGGGAGTGGATTGGCATGACAGTTATACTTGACGGCACAATTGAAATTCGATTCTTTTGGCTTGATCATGCCGATTGGATCATGCTGATTGGACCGTGTATGGCGGTCGGCGATCGTCAGTTCAGTCAGGTCAAGATTTTTGGCGTAATCCTCAATTATTTTAATAAATTTGCATGAGTAAATTGTTTTCTTTTCATTAACCACTGTTTGCACCATTCGCCTCGATCTTTTCTTTTTTTTTTGTTTCATTTTCACGAGTAATATGCCCAAAACGGCTAAAACATCGGTGACGCCATGGCTTCAACTGAACGTCGCTGCCGATTGGACAAATCAAATTGATCGTGTGTGGTGTATATGGACGAACAGATTGGATCATGCCGATTGGACGATAGGAAGGATGGTGTATGGCCACCATAAACCTTAAAATCAACCATTTTACAGCAGGACTACCACGAACACAACCACAAAATTCGGCACCTAATATGGCGAATATGGCACGTACCTACAACTGTCACTACGTCATAACAAAATATTGCCTTAAAGAGCAACAGCTGAAATATTGTTGTATCTTTTGTCAAATACGATTACTACATTAGAAATAATGAAACAAAACGATGTTTCACATTCTGTATCGTATTTCACTCATATTTGTATAAGCTAATGTATGTATAGAACATCGCGGCGCCTCCATGTTTTTCCTAGCTCAATGCTTCGACCTTATGAGGAAAACCAAAATAGAATATCTATTATTTGAAATCGAACCTCATGAACAATACTCATCAGTATAACTGTTAAAGGCATACTAAAATAACTCCTATTAATAGACACGGACGCTAAAAACATCGATGCATTAGTTGAATGACGCCTCACATAAAGACAGTCCACGGTTGACTAGAGTGGTTCCAATACTTCCAATCGGCTTAAACTTTTTCTTTTATCCCGTTAATCAACAACGCTCAGCAGATACTTCTTAATCCCAGTGCTCTTAACGGTAAACATATAATCATATCTCAAAGTACGAATTAATTTAGACGCCTGAGCGCATACCTTGAGCTCAGAGCTCTCTCAAAACTTATAATTGAATTTCCAATCCTTAATTGAATAGTAACAGTCGAAGTCCAGATGAATGAGGTCCTTGACGGAGGATGATAACGATTATAAGGTAGGTAGGTAAGTAGTAGCTATCTGTATTGAACTCTATTATATAATGAATAACAGGTCAAACAAACTTATTCGAGGCGGGTTGCTGATGGTGCACCCTCCGCCCTTTTTTAACTTGTGGAAATCCTCATGGATTGGTGTCCTCCGCCGCTGGACGGGCGAAGGTGTCTGTAAGACTCTGACTAAAACCACACGGTGTCCTGTAGCTACCTTTGGCCGAGGCGCTGGAATGCTTGCGCATTTCATCACGGTCCGGCCAGGTATTGGCCCGCATGAATTCATGCGCACCCCGTCAAACGATTCGTAAAGACCGTATATACATTTATACATTTCCTTTCTCTATAACTATTCTTCTCCTTTCTCTGTTCTATATTTGATATTTATTAGTATATTATTTTATTTGTATGTATGTATTTTATGTTATATCTAAATAATATTATTTAGTATAATTTTTGTACACTGACAGCCCTATGTCTATCTTCTCTCGTTCAGTCCATCCAATGGTTGTCTGTAAGAGATTGCCCTGTGCGATAAGACCGCCCATTGTACACTTATCTTTATAAATGTTTTGTCCTGTAATTATTTCAGTGGTGTACAATAAAGTATACTCCCTCACAATGGGTTCTACCGTCGCTATTGTGGCGTGCCCTAAAGATGCACAGGACAATGTATAAACCAACAGATGTTGATGTTGTGATATTTTATCTCGCCATATAACTAATTTTCTGAATCTATTTCAATAAAAGTTGGCTCGAAAGTAAATTCATTCAATATTATCTCTGGTTGTTCCCGTCTGGCTAACGGTGAGTACTTAAACAAGCATAACCAAGTGACCAGGATTATTCACCAGCAACTTGCTTTGAAATACAATCTTGTGGATTCTGAGGTACCGTATTACAAGTATGTGCCCGACCCAGTTCTCGAAAATGACCATGTCACGTTGTATTGGGATCGGTCTATCATCACTGATAGGAATATTGTTACCACTAAGCTGGATATAGTGGTGATAGACCGATTAGCGCGCCCTGACTCTGGCGGACAACCACTGTTTTAAATTAATAAATGTATTATTTTTATTATTAGATTTTTATAAATAAATATTTATAAATGTAAATAAGATGAGAAACGAAACTGAATAAATAAAAAAATACTAATAGACAATAGTAGGTAATTCAGTTTCTACGACTAGAAGCTCTGAAACCCTGTTTATTTAAATGAATAGACAAATCTTAGCTAGCCACTCAGATTATGGTCCTTTATGAGGCGCCTGTGTGGTCAAACAGATTGTCTGGACCAGATGTCCGACGCCTACAGCGGAGCATGGGCATTTGCATCCCTTACGGATGCTGAATGTTATTCTTTGAGGTGGTTACTCTCCTGGCACGCTTTCCACTACTGCTGGCTGATCATTGCGATAGAGACCTAGATTCTGCACAGCACATGCTCGAGGAGTGCCCGGTGTGTGCCTCTCAACAGCGTGTCCTGATCGCCAGGATCGGGCGGGACCTGTCTCTATCAGCAGTAGTGAAGGCTATGCTGTCGGTGACAGAAAACTGGAGAGAGATTGCCTCTTTCTGTAAAACTGTTATGGTCCAGAAGTAGGCCGAAATACGGCTTGAGATGAATTGGAAACTGACTACATGTACAAAGTGCCGTATTAGTGAAGGAGACCTATCAGATTTTTTTTATGTAAGTATTCTGGCCTGGTTGCTAGGACCTTTTAGCCACGTATAAATGGGTTTTAATATTCTTTATTATGCATTAGAATGCGGATGTAACATATTCTAATGTTTTTTGGAGTATTTGGCAGCAAATTATATCGAGTCAGGCTTCCCTGTAAGCTTTGCGGAGGTAGTCAATACTACAATAAAATTCTCCGCTCCACTATCCCGAGATCACTTCTGTCAATGATTTCCACATATCGTATTATACTCCATTTGCGTAGACAATTGAGACACAAAACTACACCAATTTTATATCACAATAACCACTAAGAATCAATCTGCAAATAATATTAACAGCCGCTGAACTTCACCCGAAAAAAGCCCGCCAAAAACTCCAGACCTATTAGAGATAGTAACTATACTCGGAATTTTAATTCGATTCCAGATTTGACATTAGCTACTGTCATTTTGTGAAATAATGATACCACATATAATAGTGTAGTGATGAACACAAAAATCGATAAACAACCAGTGTGTGAAAAAATTACGTCTACCGAATGGTCTAAATGCGTATCCCATGTTGTCAAAGAAGAGGAAAACATGAGTAGGCCAGATATGTTAATTGACAATATCACAGACACATTTATAATAAATGTTACAGAAAGTGACAGCGATAGCGATAGCGATGACGGCGACAATATATAAAATAAATTATTACCATAATACATCTATCTGTTTTATTTGTCATGTTCCTTCATGATCACATTTTTTTATTTATTTCACACACAATTATAAAAGAAAAGTCTCAGATCGTTAATTAATCGTCAAAACTAAATTATCGGTTCAGAAATATTTAATTTCCTGATATACTTAGTTTACTAGATTAGAGAGTAAAATTATAAACGAGAAGAATCGATCCGGAAATATTCCATTTCCATATCAAATAATTTTGCAACGTCACTATTTAGTACTTGTCATAACGTTACAACACTGAAATTGTCAAATCTGGAATCGAATTAAAATTCCGAGTATAAATAGCTAGTGTGACGAGTTGTCATCACAACCTTTATTCCTAAACACTTTTTGCTTAGCTGTAAGTATTTATCTGTCCACTGTTGAAAGTGGTTAGTCGATTTTTATTATGATATCATCTGTACGCACGTATTATGCTAGAGCTGTCATCATTCATGTGGTCTTGTCTCTTGGTTCGTATGTAGTCTGTGTCTTGGTTGTTACGAACTGTCAGTGTCAGTCAGTGTCAGATGTGATTTAACGTATTGTCATTCGTATATTTCGTATTGCTTCAGAAAAACATAAGAATCTTCTGATATTTCTGCTTTTCTTGTTGTAATTAGAACTTTAATAGGTTTACTTATTGCGCAGAACTTGTTTACTATATTAAACATTAAGGACTGTCTTTGTTAACACCTAATGAACACCGTCGAACATTATGACATCTGTTTGTTTTGATCCTGAATTATTAAAATAATTAATTTGTATCAGTTTATTAACTGCACCGCAAAAATGGAAGGTGGTGACTGGAGGAACAGGATTGTGAGCCAGCTGCAGGCTAGAAATAAATACGAAACTGCTGCATTTCAGGACATTATTGCCTTCCGTAAGTAACTTAACCTATGGACGTCTTTGTGTTGACATTTTAGTAATTTATCAAATAGACGAGATTTATCACTAGACTAATAATCCATTGTTCTTCACAGATAGTTAGTGCGTTATTCTGTTTGTTATCATGTTCGTTAATTACTTTAGAAGGCGGTTTGTTTATAACCTATACATTAATTGCATGTAAAATTGACACAATTAAATGAAGCTTAGAATAACATGTTTACGCCGAACATTAAAAATAATCATGTTTTATATTTTACCAGTGCTACAGTTTATTTGTAGAAATGCCTGCTGACATTGGTACAGTTACTGTAAGCTTATGATTACATATCAGAGATAAAACTTGATCAAAGATAACACAGCCTATGAATATTTATTTCTAAGTAAACAATCTGACACAATATATGTAAATGCGTCATGCAGCTGTATAATGAATCAGGTTAATACCTGACCTACCTACATAAAGTCAACAAAATATGAATTTATAATAATAAAATTGTTTATTTCTCCTCACAAAACAGACATTAAAAGTTACTTAGGTATAAAAATATAGGTACATATGTTGTTAGTCCAGAATGTGTGAGGAGCTGGTGTCTGAGTTAAGCATAAGAATGCCTGTATTACAAATCACCAGTAAATGTACTGTGGAAGTCATTATCATCACCATTTTATGTATTCATTACTGAAAGTAAGGCTTGAGAGTATGATTAGCTATTAATTCTTTCCTGAGTTTTTTTGATGTTAATTGAATTACTAGCTTCTGCCAGCGGCTTCACCCTCGTGAATGTCAAAAATTTTCTCGAGGCAATATATGTCTGGTATAAAAAGTAACCTATGTGCTTTTCCTGACTATAATTTATCTCTGTGCCAAATCTCACCCAGATCCGTCCAGCTGTTTAAGCTTGAAGAAGTAACAAAAAAACAAACACTCACAGACTTTCGCCTTTATAATATTAGTGGGATGTGATACGAGGCACACATTTTTTCAAAATAAGACTATTCTGGCATTCTACTAATAGTAGAGGAAAGTTGTGTGTTTG
This sequence comes from Orthosia cruda, assembly GCA_964057195.1. Classification (NCBI taxonomy): domain Eukaryota; kingdom Metazoa; phylum Arthropoda; class Insecta; order Lepidoptera; family Noctuidae; genus Orthosia; species Orthosia cruda. The sequence continues at coordinate 30,647,913 of OZ059829.1, read as the reverse complement.
GATGTTTGTTCATCAATGTCATCTCAATGGCCAAACTTGGATAAATTTATAGCCCGTGGCCCGGGATTAGGGCATAATGTAACTTTTTATTCTGGCAGTGCATTGGAATACTTGGTAATTTACTTTTAATGCAGATGAAGCTGCCAGCCAAAATAGTGGAACATGTTTCAGATAGATATCTATATTTAATGTTAACAGTCTTCAGTGTTAAATTACCTCATGTTATTTCTCAGCTAAAACATGTGAATTTATAATTTTCAGAGAGCAGACTATTTGATAATGTGAACACATTAAAGAATGAAAACCTACAGCTGACGTTGCTCAATGAAAGAATAAGGTTTACTGGAACTGACAGTGTTTTAGCTGGTACCGGTAAGTACACTGAATAATTACCTTATTGTACAACATAACCAGTTCCTTGCAGATAAGAAAGAAATGCCTATAAATATCAAGGATAAGTGCTAATATGAGCACATCAATCATATGATGAAAGATATATATACAGCTGATACTGTCAAAAACAGACAAACAGAGGTTGATGGCTGATAAAGGGTTTATAGTTTTTTATACTCAGTAAATGTTTTTGCTATTATTAATAATAATATAAAATTTGGTAACTCAATTTTGTGTACTTAAATTTTACTTAAAATAATAACAGCCACCAAAATTAAACTTATAAGCAGATTCATAAAAAAAAATGTGTATAGTGGAGATATTGCGGAAAGCGATAAGGCTGCCCATTGTGATTTTATAGTTTTTAGTTCCTTCATTTTATTTAATAATCTGGTGTACATAATAAATGAAGTTAGTTGAGCTGTTCCAATACTAACCCATTAGAAATGACCTCATGCAAAACAATTACATTATGTAAATGAAATTTGAATAAACATTAGTTGAAAGTCCTTTGTCTAATGTCTAACCTAAGGAACCATTAGTTAATGCTTCTCACGTTTTATGTACAACTAATTAGAAAAAGAAAGTTTGTGTCTCTGGCCTTAAACACTTCAATGTGGGAAGTAAAAATATGGCTTGTCTATTCAAATCCTCGTTTTCAATTGATGTAGTTACTATCAAAGAAATATCAGCTTTAAGTTTGTAGAAATTAAGTATATTATCGAATGACTGTACTGTTGGCAACATCATATTTTTTTTGTAGTGTATGAGTGGGTAGCTATTAAAGTAATTTTGGCATGTTTAGAAACTAAATTGCGAATTTAGTATAGCAGTTCATCCATCCATACCATCAATTATCATGCTAAGACAAAAAAATATGGTAAATTAGTTTTTAATTTAAGAACTATTTTACCACCTCTTTTTAATTCTATTTAACACGACTGATGTTATAATTAGTGTGGCCACTTACTGGACGTAAAATATTGAAAAAGTTTCCCATTGACTCAAAAAGAAGGCAGAAGGTTTGATCCCTCAATCGGTGGGTTTGTCAGCAGTTTCAAATTCAAATTAAATTTATGGCATCCATAATGTAAATACAGGTGGTAAATATAAGTTGCAGAAACAATTATGGACCCTGTCAGGCACAGCAACATTCTAGATACAGTCAGTGTCTAGGACAGAGGAATAGCACTTAATAATTAAAAAATTTGTTATTCATCTGAGAATGACTCCGCACTTCATGACGAATAAGTTTTTAAAATGTTAACTCACAAAAATATTTATCTCAATTTCAGGTACCGCTAGCAATGAAAGGATACAGGCTCTGGAGCAGAAAATCCTAGTCCAACAAGAAGAGCTAACCTCCATGCATAGGAGAAGAGGAGAAAATGCACAGCAGATTATGAGTCTGAATGAAAAAGTACATGATTTAGAGAAACAGTTACAAGCTAAAGATATTATGTAAGTTACTTTATACTAAGTTATGATTCATATGGCACAAACTGGTCACTGAGATGGGCCAAATAAGCATAGATACGGTCAAGGAGCGAAAATGATAACCCCTCAATGGTCGAGAAACCTGAATCAGGTGTTATTAAGAGAAATAATGAGGCGTAGTCCTAATGGAAAGCGATCAATGCGCGAATATGCGATAGTTGCGTTCCTTTGTACGGCAAACCCGAAGGTTTCATTGCGCCGATAGAGGGCGCTTTTTGGTATTATTTTAATTTAAATTATATTATTTAAGACAATGTCTATGGTGCAAAAACAAATTACTCAGGATCCTTATCATTTTTATTCATTGGCTGTGTTAAAAGTTAAAATAAAGATATGGATTCATATAGTTAAATGTTGGTGTACTATAGGCGCACCTCTGCCTAACCTTTCGGCGAAAACAGGCTTGATGTTATGTAGAATCGAATAAGACAATGTTAATCCATTGGTTTATAATCCTGATACTCTAAGGAGCCTGTTGGCGTTTCTCATTTTACATGCCGCGATAACTTTGTACGTAAGAAATTGAAAAATCGAGTTCATAATCCTAATTAATTACTATGTTACCCTTACCACAAATAATATAATACTGGCATAGAGAATACAGATGACTCATCCCATACAATTTTTCTAAGCACATCGATCGCGTTTGGTTCCGTTCCACGGATATAGATGGTGTTAGCAGCGACTTGCAAGTAAAATGGTTAACTCAGTTCGTGAATCCTTTTTTTTTAAATACAGCAAACGATTTTACAATTTCAATGTACCAAAATGTGTAATTTTTGTTTTAAATCTTTTGGGTGCCTCAGAAATTATAAACCGCGCCATCTATTGGAATCAATTTTAAATGATCCATTTAAATAATCTTTGAAACGTGAATTAAAAGACCAATATTCCTTAATTTTGTGCTTAGCAGAGTTAATTAAACAAGAACATACATTTTTTATGATTGTCTCTAGAAAATCTTAATATTTCACAAAACTCTATAACAAATCGAAGCTTATCACGTCATCTAGAGCAATTTATTTGAACCAAATTTTCTTTCTTCGTGTTGGGTGCCCGTAAACATACAATATAACAACGAGTACCATTCCTAAGCATCAAGTTTAATTATTATTAAGCATTTTTGTAGTTGTCAAATCTGATTTCTTAGATTGTCATGACTATACTGATTGTAATTTGTAAGTGCAGCTGCTGGGTTCTGGTCCTGAGTTCTCAAACACTAGTTCGGGCATTTTTCCTATCCTTAATTGACTAACAGTTAAGAATTTCTGCATTGTACCCTGGAGTAAACTCGAATCCAGATTTTTTATGGGACTACTGATGATATATGGATGTACTGAGGAACACTTCTGGGAGTCCTACTTTCTCGAAGTACACGATTCTTGATTTTTCATGTAATGAAAGCCGAGCTCAAAAGCAAAACACTAAAAAGTGCAAAATAAAATAACTTTCGTTTGTTTTTTTTTTTTGTGGAAATATTTTATTTCTGTTCTTTTCAATTTTTTCGATTGACAAAATACTCACTATACATATTCGTGCTGTTCCTTTTTGTCACTAAGGAGTTTGTATGTTCCTTATCTTGAAAGCTTCTGAACCGATTTGGATGAAACTTGCACTATTCCTTAATTTAAGAGATACCTAATCCAATAAAAACATGGTAATGATCTGATTACTAGTTTCGGAGAAATGCGTGGACAAACTTACATACAAACATACACTTATGAAATTTAGCACACAGTTTTATTGTCCAATATGTGAATATTGGGCAATGCCAATAATGTAACATATGTATCGAATTGATTACCTCCTTTTTTTTGAAGTCGGTAAAAATGATTTTTATTTTCAATATTACTTAATGTATATTGTTTGCTTAGTATTTCAGAAAATACTGCAGTTATAGCATCTTTGCGAGCTGAAATTCAAATGTATGAAACAAATATGACTGAATTGCAAGGATTAAATCAAGTATTGAGGGATGAACATCAAGCCTTACAGATAGCCTTTGCCGCTATAGAAGAAAAATTGAGGAAAGCTCAGGTATATTATGATCTGGTGCCGTGTTATGACATTTTAATAATTTCAGTGTGAGAAGGAGGAAGGTATATATACATTTATTTATTTAAAACTTCATGTATAAAAATACCCAGAGAATGGGCAGCAGCATTCTCTGTGCATTTGTAACAACCATACTGCGATTGCCAACCCGCCTGCCAAGCGTGATGATTATGGCAAAAATGCATAGCACAAATAAAAAATGGCCCCTAGTGCCGGGTAGCCAGGGTAGGCACCCTCGAGTCGAGGTTACGGCATGGCAAATGGTGCTAAGATCCTCCGGACGAGACCCGGCTACCCCAACAAACACCGACCTGGTTAAGGTAGCGGGAATGCGCTGGATGCGAGACGGACGGGATCGGTCAATTTGGCGACGCCTGGGGGAGGCCTATGTCCAGCAGTGGACGTCTTTCGGCTGAAATGATGATGAATGGTGTATAACAATACAATGGCAGACATATAACGCATACATAACGTATTACGAATACTTCAATAAGGGCCCAGGACGATGTTATTGAGATGAGACCAAATTTATAGGCGAAGGGCCAGTAGCCCTACACTGAAATAGTACATTGTGTATAAAGGGCGGTAAGTAAGGAATTACGAACGAGGCTCTAGTAGAAGCCCGAACTCGAAGACTGAGGGCTTTCTGAGTCGAGGTTCGTAATTCCCGTACCGCCCGTGATACATACAATGTTTTTCATCACATTTGCGAGTAATAATTATGAATTATAGCTTTAATACACAAGTCAGCACAGCTGTTATTACGAAATACGTGAACTATTTTTTAAGCGGTTGGCGAGTTTTTGCCCACACCACAGATTATATAAATGTTTCGTTCAGAAACGTTAAGAGCAAATACTTACGTAGGTAGTCAGGAGAGTAAAAAAAGAAAATGGACTATTTGATACAAGTAACTATTAAAATCGATTATTAAGGACGTTAGTTGAATATTTAAGTAACATGTAGCGAGATTGCAAAGAAATTCCTGTTTAGATAACATTTTAAGACAATTTTTCAATTGCGTGTAAAGTCCTTGCTTGAACTTGCATGACCTATGTGCTGTGCTATAAATTAAAAAAATATTACTTACCGCCCTTGGGTTTCATGACAAAAGAAAAACCTCAAGGGTTTTATATGGGGTATTACGGCCAAGTTAACCTGTATGTTTAAATACTGTTTACGTGCAAGTGTGATGAAAAGTATTTTAACTAGTTAGTTTTAGTCGCTCAATGAACCTGTTTACTTAGGATCAACACAGGTACAAATTGCTTGTTTTATTAATTCATACATACTAGTGTTGTTTTCATTGATAAAATAATTGCCAATGAACTGAGCGACAGATCAAATGTGCAATAGATGCATAGATACATTAAAATAAATATTTGATACATAAATACATGTCATAGTAATAAAAACGTATTAGTTACGACACTAAATTTCGAACATATATAAATATTATATTGCCAAAAAGGATATGAACACATAGTTTATAATAACAATATCACATATAATAATATGCGAACAAACAAGCAACTTGCCAAAGGAATATCTCTTTTATTTTGAACTCTATTCCAGATGCCTATTATTTATTTTATCTACATTAATCTACACTAATATTATAAAGAGGTAAATGAACTGAACCGATTTTGAAAATTCTTTCACCAGTAGAAAGCTACACAATGATATTCAAATAAACAGATATGTTATGAGCGCGCGCATTGTGAAGACTCGAATAGGTCACAACTGTGACCTTTAAGTCTTTAGTTTATGTCACGCATGGCGAAGAGCGTTAGGCTTTGTTGAAAGAAAAACAAAATAAAAAAAATGCTATCGTGTGTATTTAGAAATTGTACCAATTATGATACCAAAGTACATACAACAGAAGGGATCTCATGCCATATGTAAGTATGCAATACGCCTCAACTTACTAATTTATTTCATTTTTTTTCTAATATTCTGATATTTGGAGGTTAGAAAAAAATAACAACATTGGTGGTCAGAATAATGTTTGTTTACATTCACACGCAAGTGACAAACACTAGCTGTCTCTTTTTTACTTGTTGGTTTTATCAAGCCATCCCTTTCGACTTGTAGTGAAATGTCAGATGAATGAAAAGTGTGTATGTGTGCTGCCGGTGCTGCGCGGAACACTTGTTTTCAATTGTTTTGTGAGTGTATAACGTATCTGTTTATTTGAATATCATTGAAGCTACATTATTCAATTCAATTATATTTAAAAAGAATTGAAATCCTTATGAAAATTGCAATAAAGTAACCCAAAGTAGCAAAATTTTGTCTATAAAACTTCATTCTTTGGCGTGCGCTGAGAAAACTATTGTTAATACAATAAATTTATGTACTACATGATTAAAGTACACTATTACCTACAAAAAAGGCTGCGAGAGAATATATCTCACTATCATAGTTAAGTCACAATAGCAACCCTTTTTCGATACTATTTCAAATCTAAGACTGAACACTTCCATGATTGGTATTGCTACAAATCTCATACACGACTTTACAGCAATACAAAAACCTTTCTTGGAACGAAAAGTAATGAATACAACTGAGCTTAATAAAATGTATCAATTACTGGTTTTAAAACAGAGAACAGCATATTCTTATTGACTGCTAAAACATTGCGTTTCTGAAGATATAGTTGGTCACCACAAAAAATTTTTTTTGCTGTCTGTTAGCATAATTAATTATTCTGTGAAATGTTTGAACGCAATTGCAAATCTATCAATCCTTCTAAAAATAAAAATTGTAATTAATTACTGTTGTACAAAACTGAACAACAGTCTAAAACTGGCGTCTCTTTCATTCAACTATTTACACGCATAATTCACTCCACACCAGCCAAGTCTAAATACTGTACTATTATAACAAAAAAAGTCTTACTCGCTATAAATTACGAACAACACAGTTGTTATTCATTCAGAATCGCCGCGAAGCAAACACGGTACCACAGATTTCTTAGCTTTCCACACTAAACACTTATTTCAAAATAGCATTTAAACACGACTTTGAGTAATGAATCAACAATTTTATCTTCGGGCAATTAACTTTAGCTCATGTGAGCTTCCTCTGCGCCTTGTTAGAGGCAGTTAAAAAGATACGTTCCACTATGTTTGAAGCTTCCTTGCTTTTGTTTATACTGAGTAAAAATATTTTTGGCATAGTACCTACTGGTGGTCGTTATTGAACAATTTTTTCCGCTGGAACTTTAGATTTTTATAGCATCATTTAAAATTTGGCAAGGCTCCAAGCTGATTCTAGCCTGTCTTTATAATAATATTCAGCGTGTTTCATATTCCATGCTTCATTTTTTCTTCCAAGCTTTTCAGAATTAATTTCATTCACTCGAGATGATTACCTTGTAAAGCTTGACATTAGAAAGTCGTTTACAACTTTGATTTTTAGTGTTCCGTAGTCAACAAGTAACCTTTATAGTTTCGCCATGTCCGTCTGTCCGTAGCTTAGCTCAGAGACACTTAGTACTAGAAAGCTATAATTTGGCATGGATATACATATTGATCAAGCCCACAAAGTAGAAAAAATATTTTTGGGTACCACCTGTACACATAAAGTGGGATGTATTTTTCTCGTCTATCCCATGGTGTTGAATAATGTTGGATAGGCCGTTCAAAAATATTATGGGTTTTTAAAAACTTTTCGTTTCAGGGATCCGTTTGCGTAAAATAAATTTTAGTTAGAGTCATGTGTACCCCTCCTTCCCCTGCCTGCCAAATGGTTGCTCTTGAATATGTGAAAAATATTTTTAGGGTTCCGTACCCTAAGGGTAAAAACGGGACCCTATTACTAAGACTCCGCGGTCCGTCTGTCTGTCCGTCTGTCTGTCTGTCACCAGGCTGTATCTCAAGAACCGTGATAGCTAGAGAGTTGAAATTTTCACAGATGATGTATTTCTGTTGCCGCTATAACAACAAATACTAAAAACACAATAAAATAAATATTTAACGAGGGCTCCCATACAAAAAACGTGATTTTTATGCCGTTTTTTGCTATAATGGTACGGAACCGTTCGTGCGCGAGTCTGACTCGCACTTGGCCGGTTTTTCCTACGGTTACGGTTACGGTTTTCCTACTGTATATACAAGGCAATTAAAAGGAAAAGTATCACAACTAAGTAGGCTTTACAAGTTTACAAGTAATAGTCGACCAATTTATAAAATGTATATGTAAGCCGCCGAAACCGTGTAAATGTTCATGAAACAACAAAAAGCCCTTTTCTTTGTCCGCATTATTGTGCAACTACGGAACCCTATTACTGCGTGTGACCGGTTTATTTTTTAAATCGACACTTGCAGCAATGATGAAATGGATGTAAGCTTAATAATTATGGATTAACTAATTAATAATCTCACATTTAAAATCATTATTGAAGTATTTATCACTGACACTTATCAGCTAGAAATATTTAGTTCAATCCTCATTTGATTTACAATTAGACATACTTATATTATTCCAACCGTATTACCTGATGAGCTGCTTTAATTATAACTGGTAATAACTAGTCATCCCAGCTAACGGCACTTCACAGCCATCAAAACTTGTTAACTACATAATAAATCAAAGGAAATCGAGTAAGTGAACCAATCCTGATTTGGAACTGGGGCTTAACGCAAATAGAACGGCCTCATAACTCCCTATACGAAGCTATGTGGCTTCAAACAACATATCAGTTAATTCACTTAATGTAATGAAATATTACTAGGATATCATAAAATGTAGCACGCTGTATATTTTACGATGATCACGTGATAACAGCTGTGTATGAAATGCTTATAGCTGTGTCTCAAGTAAGATCACTTACATTCAGTCAGATAGAAAATTTCGTGGCAGTGTGTCAGTAGTTGATTCTAGAGATAAATTTTCATGTTTTCCTTTGAAAACTCGTAAATAAATTAACTTTTTTACTAACAAGTGTAAATCGTAAAACAAATCTTAAATTAATAAACATGCGTAAAGTTTTCAAGAGGGTAATCTTTAATTATTTTTCTTCAGATTAGTGTGTTTATGTTTGTGCCTGTAACGAAGTTTTTACAGTGAATTTCTTGTGTTATAGGACGAAAATCGGTCGTTAGTGGAGAGACTAATAAAGTACAAGGCTAAAGATGCAGATAAAATGAATGAAGAAAATGAACATTTCCTCAAGTAAGTATTTATTATTTTTTTATGAAAAACAACTGACTAAATTTCCCGGAATATTTTCTATTTCAGTTTAGTTTTTATTAAGTATTTAATTGGCACCAAGACCACACCTCAAAAGGCGACTGTTAAAACACATTTGTGTTAAAAATGGGTAAATTATTGAATGAAATTCAGTCAAAATTGTATTTATTATTGGGGCATTTGGTTGATGGCATACATTTTCATTATATTTGTTTTTGCCTGTGAGTATTTTAGTTGCAATGAGATTTACCAGTGAATGTCGCTGCTATCATAGAGTGGATGTGCACTGCACTGTAGTATATTTGTCATGTGTACAACGATTTGTTTACACAGATTTTTGCAATATCACTATTGTGATCTTTAGTGCAATTAACTCGATTTATGCATGACAAATAAAAGTAGTTTATGCACATTTTTAAAGTATAATATTTAATATTTCTGTGTTTAAAATGTGTATTTTTATTTTGGCCAGTGTCGTTAGAGTGGGATTTGTGTGTGCCGCCAGGCTTAGAAGGCTTGCATAAGTACCCATAATTTGTTGTTTTTGCTTCTTTTTGTCTAATTTCTTCAACAGGTCAAGCCCTACCGCGTTTTTCATCAACACGTTTGGTAGAGTTAGTTTCGGGTGAGTTTGACATAATGTGAATGATGATGTGGTGGTTTGAAGGCATTGTGGCGTTCATTATGAACATTATATCTCTTCATGAAAATGGACCATATATTTATGTCTTAACTGCACTCTGAAACTGACTCATGATTTCTTTTCCTTTCTTGTTTGTAAAATTGTATGGAAAATCTGTTATACCTACCCTCCTAAAGTAACTTTCGGTATGATGCATCAAGACTTTGGCAATGAGTTTGAAGTTAAGTATGTACTATGAGCCAAAGCTACATCTGATCACTTTGAAAACAAAATCCCGTGCACAAGATGACCACAGCCGCGTACGCCCTTTTTGCGTCGACCATAGCCAAATGACTTGTTTGATTTTTTTGCCGTATTTTTTTAATTACAAAAACAATGGGCTGACAGGTACTAGAGAAACAGTCACCCGATGCTGCGATGCTATTACTATTATATATATACAATGAGGATGTCTGTGTTAATTTAGCGGACGAGCCCTGCAAGCTAAAATAGTCCTTACGGTGATCAGATATAGCTTTGGCCGATTGCACATATCATTATATACGGTGTGCGTCGCTGTCACAAATCGATGTAACAATTTCTTATACGTTATATATTTGCGTCATATTTATATACTTACTGACAAAATTCCATTTGATTACGTGCATGTTCCCGGTGCGACGTTAAATCCTAGAGAATTTTCATTACAAATCCAATAACGTATTCGTTCTATAAATATAACATGCAAGGTTAGTTCCAGTGTAGTTATTACCGTTCGATACGTTACATTAAATTCTGGCATTGTCACTGCGCGTGCGACACGTAAACACCTAAATTCGAAAATAGAAGCACAGATTATGCAGTTTTTTCTGTGACGAGAGTGCATTTTGGTCATTAAAGCTTTCAAAATAGTAAAAGTATCTATATAAAGATAACTACTAAGCTGTTGTGTGTACGCACGTTTGTTTATTTACTATTTTATTGCACCTTTGAAGTATCTATACTCCATTTGAGATAACATTAGACATTTAAATAAGCCCATTTTACAGCCGATCAACCGATTTTGACTTTTAATGCATTGGTGATATGACAAATGGCAGCTGTATTTAACAGTTGGTTTTGGTAACAGGTTTATGCTTTTTATGCTATCCTTATGTTTACGGGATAGAGCTCAAATTCGGTTGAACGGAGTGTAAAAAGGGTTGTAAAAAATTCTCATATTATTTCAAATGGAGTATAGCTATATTTATTTTGAATTTCAACGGCCCACGTTTAATAATATGATTTTAATTTTATCGATCCTCTTTACGTTTGATCTATTCTTGTCTCTATTGGGTAATATTTTTTATGGTTTAATAGATACTTGAAAAACGTATTTATAATACAGTGTGACTAAAATACAACTGAGTTTTGAATTGGTTTTGCATGTTTGAATTACTTTGCATTGTGCACTGATGTTGTATAAATAGTATCAGTAGTCCCCTTCTGGTAGATATGGCAAGCAATCAAACTAAGATTATTGGCGAGAAACATGTTTGCAACGATGCTCGATAATCTTATCATTGAGGTCCATATACAGAATTTCCTAGACGACGCGGCCGCGGTCGGTGGAACGGTTATTATGAAATTTAAAAAAGGAACACGAGTTCTGTCTATTTTAAAACATAAAAATGCTATTGAAAAATACAACCAGGCAGTATTTTTCATACATACTATTTTGTCATATTTATTCTGAATTTTCTACGCATTTCTTTATCTTTGGTTTGTTCCTATGGGAAATTGTGAGCTCTAGTCTGCAGATGCTTTGGACGCATAAGGCTATAGACTAATTTATCATGATTGCTGTGTTTTTGTGCATGTTTTAATATTAATGGTTGGGTAAAAGAACTAGGTTATGTTCATAAAATGTTTTCTTGTATCAAATAGTCCGGCTGCAAAATTGGCTTCGCGGAAAAGCGGTCAAAATTGTAATAAAAGTCACTACAAAGGAACTGAGAAATTCGTCTTATGTGAGTTTGAATTGTTTTCTTTCAGAAAGAAAAGTGATAAGGTGCGGAAAGAGTTGGAGGAGGCGGCGAGAGAGACCGGGAGTCGGAGTAGTGGCTCCGGCAGTTCTGAAGATAAAATATTGGACTCTTTGCCTTATTATGCAACTGTTTTGCCTAATAAAGTCGCACTGAGATTCGTAAGTTGAAATTGATTTCATAGAGCGGTATAAGTAGTGTCCTTTTTATATCAGCACTTTTTTTAACTCCTTGTATGCATTGGGACTGAAATATTAGTAGGTATAGTGAAAAAAGGGCTGATAATATGAAATAAAAGCAAATTAATAAAAAATATAATAATTTTTATAAATTAATATGTATTTATTAAAAAATAAATTACGTTTTCGGAACGTTCGACAATGTAACTGTAGTTAACCGTGTTTCAATCAATCTATCGCTCTGCAGTCGGAATTATGTATGTCTGTCACCAGATTCACTCGTCGACTCAGCCGCGTTCGCAAGCGCCGACGATCTTTAATTCTAGACATCAGAAGCTGATTCGAACCGTGAAAACCCTTTCAAACAAGGCGTTTGATGTCTTTGCCCTTGATATTTGGCTAATAATAAGTTTTTGTTGCTGATGAATATCGCCAGATAATCAATCCGCCGATATTAAAGTCGAGGTTGTAACAACATATTGTATGTCGACCAAGTGCGGATAGCTTTATACAAGCACTGTCTACTAGTCTTCGAGCTTGGCGTTCAGAAAATCGGATATACTACACGAAAAGCGTGACGGGCATCCAACGCGAAGAAAGAAAATTTGATTTATTAAATTGCACTAGATGGCGTGATAAGCTTCGATTTGTTATTGAGTTTTGTGAATTATTAAGATTTTCTAGAGACGTTCATAAAAAATGTATGGTCTTGTTTAATGGACAAAATTAAAGAAAATTTTGTTCTTAATTCACATTTCAAAGATTATTTGAATGGATCATTTAAAATTTATTCCAATAGATGGCGCGTTTTTATTTTCCACTTTATATTTTTTATTTGTTTTGTAACACATTTCGGTACAACAAAATGTAAAAACGTGCAAAAAATACTGTAAAAATAATCGCCGATGTATTTAAAAAAAAAGTATTCACGAACCGAGTAATCCCTTTTACTTGCAAGACGCTGCTAACACCATCTATATCCTTGGAACAGAACCGAACGCGATCGATGTTCTTAGAAAAATAATCAGTTTAATCAGACGAAAAAATAATTATGTCGGCACGGTTTCTTCGTATGGGATGAGGCATCTGTATGCTGGTATTATATTATATGTGGCCTAGATATTAGACTTAAAATCTGATAGACCAAGATATCACTTTGGCTGAGCAGGCGCAAACTGATCAATATGTCGGTATTGTGTGTCTGTCATCAGATTCTCTCGCAGACGCGCCGCGAGTTGCAATGCCAACGTTCTTTAATTCTAGACTTCAGAAGATCATTAGAACCGTGAAAATCCTTTCAAGGCCTTGATATATTTGTCCGTGATGAGATTTAAAACAAACCATCGATGTTAATGTCGAGATTGTAACAACATCTATACTAATATTATAAAGAGGTAAAGTTTGTGGGTTTGTGACGTTGTAAGGGGTAATCTCTGAATCTACTGAACCGATTTTGAAAATTCTTTCACCAGTATAAAACTACATTATGCCTGAGTGTCATAGGTTATAAAATATTTTCAAAAATATAGAGATCCTTATGCAAATTGTAATAATGTAACTCAAGGTAGCAAATTTTTTGTTCCCTATAAAATTTACTCTTTGGCGTGCGCTGAGAAAACTATTTATGATAGATGAAAAATAGTAGGTAGGTAGGGTAGGCTGGGCATGCATGGCAGGCAGGTAGGTCGCCAGTTAATGGGAGCGAAGCCCCGGGGGTCAGCTAGTCTTCTATATATATAAAAATTAATGCCAATTTTCGTTGTAATTTTATAACTCAAGAACGGGCTCACATATCCAAACCAAATGATTAGGTTTGTTCGGACTATTGAGTAGATGGTTATGTGAAGTTTTTTTTTTTTTGTGCCTATTGTAGGTAGGGTAGGGTAGATGAATGTTTGATGTTTTTATGGCAAAACAAAGTTTGTCGGGTCAGCTAGTATTGTATATCGACCAAGTGCGGATAGCTTTCTACAAGCACTATCTACTAGTATTCGAGCTTGGCTTTCAGAAAATCGGATATACCACACGAAAAGCCTAGATATGAATTAAAATCTTATAGACTACGACCACAGGTAAAATAATACTAGCATACAGATGCCCCATCCCATACAAAGAAACCGTAACCGACGTATCCAGCGTTTTTCGCCTGATCAGGCTGATTGTTTTATAAGTAAATCGTTCGCGTTCGGTTCCTTTCCACGGCTATAGATGGTGTTAACGGTGACTTACAAGTAAAATGGTTTTCTCGGTTCGTGACTAAATACAGTGACAATTTGTTTTATAGTATCTTTTTGCACGTTTTTACAGTTCCATTATACCAAAATTTGTTACAACACAAATTAAAAAAAATCAAGTGGCATGGCTCGAAAATTTATTACCACGCCCTCTATTGGAATAAATTTTAAATGATCCGTTCAAATAATTTTTGAAATCTGAATTAAGACGCCTATATTCAATAATTTTGTGCTAAGGAGAGTTGATTAAACAAGAGCATGCAATTTTTAAGATCAATTCTGGAAAAACAAAATTTTTGAAACAATTCAATAACAAATCGATACATATCGCGCCATCTAGTGACATTTATTTGAACCAAATATTCTTTGTTACCGCTGGGACCCCGTGCCAAGACATAACTATGGCTGAGCATGCTCAAACTAACCAATCTGTCACTCGGCAGTCGGAATTATGTGTGTCTGTCATCAAATTCTCTCGCCTACAAGCCGCGAGCGCCAATGCCAACGTTCTTTAATTCTAGACTTCAGAATCTAATTTGAACCGTGAAAACCCTTTCAACAAGGCGTTTAATGTCTTTTCATGACTTGCTAGCATGATTTTGAGACTGACGAACAGACTGATTGAGAGTGAGACACCAGTCTGTAGATACAGATAGTGTTTGACACTGGTAGTTCTACAATGTTCCGATTGTATCTTAATATTAGAAAGAGGTAAATTTTCTGGATGCAGGTACTGATATCTGATACCAATTTTTTTTAACACTTTTTAGTGCGGTTGTCCACCGCCGCCGTCACCGGGACGTCAACGAGCACGAGTTTTTTTTTGTCTTTGATCACGGTGACGTGACGGCGATCGTTTGTCCACCACACCGATCTCGTTGGTTCAGTCAGTTTGTTGTAGCTGAATAATATAGTACATTATGGTACAAGTGTGTAATGTTGTGATTACCGCTGAGGCGCCATTGAGACCCGAGCCGTTAGGTGAGGGTCTTAAGAGAGCCGAGGACGGTAAATCATCATCATCATCAATACACACGTGTATCATACGACGTTTTTCAACACACTTGTGAAGAAAATAATACTAAAAAATCATTTCCAATAGTGAAAACGAGTTGTGAATTTTTTTTCGCAATGGCGGGCAAAATTAATCAGTTTTCCTATGCGCGCGCATCTAACAATAAAAAAACATTAAACATAATGTTTTTTCTATGGCTTTTTGCGGATTGCGTTTTAGCCACCTTCTTAGCCACGTACAAAATGGGAAATTCCAAGTTTTCTTTATTACAGACATAAACAAAATTTATATTTGAGTGAAAGTTTTATTTATTAAACACGTACATGTTGAAATTATCTATTTAAATACGAAGTTGCATGAAATGTGTTGTATTTGTAATATTGAGCACGACCTTTTTTGTATCGAAACTTTTTTTAAGAACAAAGCAACTCAGTCAATAAATTAAAAAAAAAACTCTATAACTCACTTGTGAATAATAGTAATGAAAAAGTCACAGTTTGATAACAGGTGTCATTATGTGCCTAATTGCGGTGAAATTAGAGCCACTTTATGAGCAAGTGTGTTGAAAAAATATTTATTGGTACAAAAAAAAGGTTACAATAATAAGTGTTAACATAAGTATACAGCTCTATTGCAGGCACTACATTGTAAACACTGGTTAATGAACCCCGCCTCTCAAACTAGGGCAACCTATATCTTGAGAGCCAGAACAAATTGAACTCTCCCTCTACTCAACAAGAAATGTTTAATATTATAAATGCGATAGTTTGGATGGATGGAAGTATGCTTGTTAGTCAATCACGCCAGAACGGCTGAACGGATCTCGATGAAATTTGCACAGAGATAGATTTATTTTTATACTTTTCATCCCTGTATAATGTTTCCTTGGGATAAGAAGCCACTTTTTAAGCGGGCAAAGCCGCTGGCGGAAGATAATGAAGTAATAAAACTAATTCGATATAGAATGTTGTGTTTGTTGTCATAGATTTAACTGACTTAGTACAGATAAAGAAATTTAGTAAAATTTTGATTTAAATATATAATCAAAGCAATATGTGTTCTAAACAAAAACCGGCGCCGTGTGACGTCACGGCGCCGGTGTAGATGGACAAGTTTAAACGTATTTTATACCATTCCCCCTCGAAAAAGCTTATTTTATTCACTGAAAACAGTGAATAAAAAGCACTTTTAATCACTGTTTTGGTGTTTGAATTTAGAACACACCAATATAATATTCAAACTCCATCTTAATGCTGTACAACCTCCTTGCGCATAAAATATTCGATATAAACTTAGATAGAGTTAGAGATAGAGTCAGAGATAGAGTTAGAGATAGAGTTAGAGACAGAGTTAGAGATAGAGTTAGAAATAGAGCTAGAGATAGAGTTAGAGATAGAGGTAGAGATATACTTAGAGATAGAACTAGAGATAGAGTTAGATATAGAGTTAGAGATAGAGTTAGAGATAGAGTTAGAGATAGAGTTAGAGATAGAGTTAGAGATAGAGTTAGAGATAGAGTTAGAGATAGAGTTAGAGATAGAGTTAGAGATAGAGTTAGAGATAGAGTTAGAGATAGAGTTAGAGATAGAGTTAGAGATAGAGTTAGAGATAGAGTTAGAGATAGAGTTAGAGATAGAGTTAGAGATAGAGTTAGAGATAGAGTTAGAGATAGAGTTAGAGATAGAGTTAGAGATAGAGTTAGAGATAAAGTTAGAGATAGAGTTAGAGATAGAGTTAGAGATAGAGTTAGAGATAGAGTTAGAGATAGAGATAGAGTTAGATATAGAGTTACAGATAGAGTTACAGGTAGAGTTAGAGATAGAGATAGAGATAGAGATAGAGCTAGAGATAGAGTTAGAGATAGAGATTGGAACACAAGTGCTGTTACCTAGCTCAGGGGTCAGGGTTTTCACATTTTTTTGTAAATTTTGAAGGTAATAAACCCATTTATTTATTATTATTGCCTGTGCCGCTTCAATCTTTCTTTTTCTCGTAGTCATGGTATAAAATATAGTATGCAACTCTTGAATAAAACGGATTTATATCGAGTGCTATGAATCACTCGCGTCGCTCATGATTCTAACACTTGAATCACTCGCTATGCTCGTGATTCAATCATCATGAATCACTCCCTACGGTCGTGATTCAGTCGTTAGAATCCTTCACTTACTTGTGATTCATCTACGGCCCTCGCATTAAATCCGTCTTTTATTCACTTGTTGCATAATATACTATTGTATTGCCGGAACATCGAGCAGAGTTCTAGCGGTCACGCCGATCTACTCGAAATGTCGGGCGACGGGCTTGCAGTGGACAAACTGTAGGGTGTTTAGTGGCTATAGTAAATGTATTTGTGGCTACTTCTGCACCGTCATCACGTTCTTGTTGACGTCTCAGTGACGGCGGCTGTGGACAATCGCACTTAGAAAACTTATGCTATCGCTGGTCATAGTTTTATCGCAGAAAAATAGTAACCGAACACAGGAGTCATATGTCGGGAAAAGCTAGTTTATTAAACACGCGAAATATTTTAATTATGATGAGATCAAGGGTAATCAAGTTATAAATTACGCTTTTTAACCAGGATGCTCATGATGGAGAAGTCAATGCAGTAAAATGGAGTCCCACAGATAGACTGGTAGCAACGGGAGGTGCTGATAGGAAAGTCAAATTATGGGATGTCACTAAATGTAAGTTGGTATAAATACCTATTTTATTTTTTTATCTATAGTTTTGCCAGTGATTACTTACGGGACAGAGACGTGGTTCCTCACAATGGGCCTCATCAGAAGGCTTAAAGTCACCCAAAGGGCAATGGAGAGGGATATGTTCGGCGTTTCCTTGCGTGATCGAATCAGAAATGAAGACATCCGCAAGAGAACCAAGGTTAGCGACACAGCCCGAAGAATGGCCAAACTTAAGTGGCAGTGGGCAGAGCACATTGCTCGCGGAACGGATGGCAGTTGGGGCTGAAAAGTTGTAGAGTGGCGACCGCGTACAGGAAGACGTAGCGTTGGAATGCCTCCTCTAGGTGGATTGACGAACTGATCAAGGTTGCGAGCGTCAGGTGGATGCGAAACGCACAGGACCGATCAGTGTGGCGATGCTTGGGGGAGGCCTATATCCAGCAGTGGACGTCTTTCGGCTGAAATGATGATGATGATGATCTATATTCTCGCCAAACTTCTTGGCCGCCCTGAAGTGGTAGGAAAACATAGGGGCACGGTATATATAATTATTTTTCAGTTTATGGAATATCTTTTAAATTGTTCTAATATTGGTGGAGGAAATATGCGTGTAATTCGGTGACAGCGGGGCAAGCAGGGGGGGAGGGGGGGTTATGTTTTCACAGATGTTTATCTGTGAGAACATAACACCCCCTCCCCGCGCGCAGATGAACTTTTTCTTACTCTTTGACATTTACACAAACATGGCCGCCCTCCCGCTTCCGCGGTGACGCGACGTCACGAGATACAATAAATTGATAAAATATAATTAAATTAAGCGTGTTTTCAACTTACTGTTGAAAACTCATTTCTTGATTTTTATTTATATTTATCGAGATGTTTGATCAATATCTCAATACACACGAAGGCATTTTATAAGAAACAAAACTTAGTACTCAAACGTGTCACGTTGCAGCGAGCGCTTGCCACAGGCTAAGTGAGCTGGAGTGCGCGCGCTCTAACGCGTGTTACAAACAATTGAGTTGAGGAGTCTCCTCTAGTACGTAGTACATTTAACTCAATGCTTTTTACTTAGAAAGTTTAGACACACAAATAAATATCACACTAATATAATAAAGGAGAAAATTTTGGAGTGTGTAAGTTTTTATGTATGTTACTCTCTCACGCAAAAACTACTGAACGGATCTGGATGAAATTTGGCACAGAGATAGACAATACTCTGGAATAGCACATAGGATACTTTTTATCCCGGGCATATGTTCCCTTGGGATAATTTTCGACATTCCAGCAACCGAAGCCGCTGGCAGAAGCTAGTCATTTATAAAGGGAAATTAGTTTTGATCGTGCTTCCTGTAACTACATTTGCCTTGGATAAGGTATAATAAACCGGATATTAGACTGATGCTTGTCTTAGGAACATAAACTAAATAATCATGGGAGCATTCAATAGGATTAATGATGCGACTGTACAGGAAATGCTGGTCAACCATTGATTCAAATGTAATTGAAGGACGCCCCACCATATAAAATATACTGTCAGGGGCGATAAATTTTCATCAGAGAGCTCAACTTAACTACTAAATCAATTAACTATTACTTCAATTTTTAGTACAACGTTTTTTATCTCGTCTTACGACTACCGAATACATTAATTTATTTGTTTAATTTAAAAACTTACATCTAATAAAAAAAAAAAAGACCTATTAAAAGTTTCCACTTAACAGTCAATCAACTCAGTATATCGTAGTGTACTGCTGGACATAGGCCTCCCCCAATATGTGCCACAACACCCGGTCCATCGCCTTCCGCATTCAGTCTGTTTAAGCCACATTTCCAAGGCTTCGATCCACCTAGCTGGGGAGTGTCCCATGCAATTCGTGCCGATACCGCATACCATAGCCCAGGGATTCCCAAAGTGGTTGATATCGAGCCCTTGTGGTCGAAATCGGTTTCCCAGGGATCGACATAAACTAAAACTGATTTTGGTGGTCGACGAGGCCTAAAAATCGACCCCTATTAATTAACACAAGTTCTTATTTGAAACTTTCAATATACCTACTGTACAAGTTGTGTTACGTGTACCAACTACCAACTTGTTATAAGAATGACTAATATTTTAGTAGGAAGTATCATTGTTGTACTTTTAAAAAACTCAACAAGAAGATAAGCGTGCACAAGTTC
Source organism: Orthosia cruda (assembly GCA_964057195.1). Taxonomy (NCBI): domain Eukaryota; kingdom Metazoa; phylum Arthropoda; class Insecta; order Lepidoptera; family Noctuidae; genus Orthosia; species Orthosia cruda. The sequence continues at coordinate 30,627,830 of OZ059829.1, read as the reverse complement.
GTAAAAGATGAAAAACTCGGTAGGTCATAAGCGGATTTTTAAAGTATTTTGGAAAAGAGGTATCTTGCTCATAATAGTTTGGGAATCCCTGGCATAGACATATAAGTTATCTATAAAAATACTATGAAAAACTGTTTTTTTTACTATGTGCTGTCTTTGATAAATAATATGTAATATGTTTTCTTGATATATGTATGTAAATGTACAGTCACGAGAATAAATCCTTTACGCTTACGCAAGATTCTAAAACGATTTTCTCCTAAAGGATTGATAAGAATTTATGGTGCTTTGATTATAACCTTTTTGAAACTTAACTATTAGGGAATACAGAATTATTAAAAAAAATGCTTTTGAATTTTGAGTATAAAATATGATATTTTTGCTGGTTACCAAAGTTTACTGGTAAAGAAGAAAATTTGACGTACTAAGGTGCTCACTCACTTGGAGCATTTGCCTGTAATGTAACGTTACAGAGTCGAGCATTACATTAGTTAGGGGGGGGGGGGGGGGGTTGGGTAAGAGCATTACAGTGCGCAACCTATATTGTTACAAATTCGAGCATTACATTGGTAAGGGAAGAGAACCGAGCATTACAGTGCGCAAACTGTAAAGTAACAGATTTGAGCATTATATAGGTGAGGGATGGGAACCGAGCATTACAGTGCTCAATTTGATGACACAATGTGTAATATTTTGATACAACTTGTAACATCAATGCGCACCACTTGTAAACATTGTGGAATCAACTAAATGCTCAAAATCGAATCTAATGTTACTTTACAGGCGAATGCTCGTCAGTAAGGGAGGCAGTATTGCAATGTAATGCTCAAAATCGAATCTGAAATGTTACTTTACAGTCGAACGCTCCTAATGAGGGAGCACCGTTAAGGTTAAACTAGTCGACGGCACGAACTATTTTGTGCGCGAGTTTAAAATGCATGCTATCTCATCCCACAACACGTGCGAAATTTATAGATGCTTTGATGAGCAGTAAGAAGCTAGTTCGCGTACGAATTAGCACTTCTGCAATCTTTTACTCACTTTAGCAATCTTCGAAAACGAGCGCGCGAAATTTTATAAACAGAGTCTAGATTTCATGAAAAAACTACTGAATGTATCTGATCAAAATAAAATTATTTGGATTGTTGAATTACTAATCTATCCCTGTATGGAGGCCGTTTTTTAATTTTCCTTCTTCTTATGGTATTTATTTGTGCCCAAAGATACGTTAAAATTAGTGTTGAAATATGGAACTTTCGACGCTCGTAACTTTCAAATATTTTATTTTTTTGTTTTTCGATTCCATACAGGGCTAGATAATGATGAGACAAATTGATATCTTTTTTTATTTTGAAAGTACATCGTCAAACAGTGGAGTAATCTCTAGACTACGTTTGTATGGAAGAATTTTTGACTTGTGTACCCTTAAAGTTAACGACCAAGTACCTCCAATATATTCTATACTAGCTGACCCTCGGGGCTTCGCTCCCGTCAACTGGCTACCTACCCTGGCTACCCTGCCTACCTTGCCTATCCTGCCTACCATGTCTACCCTGCCTGCCCTGCCCCTACCCTGCCTACCCTTCCTACCCTGTCTATCCTGCCAACCCTGCCTGCCCTGCCTACCCTGCCTACCCTGCCTACCCTACCTACTCTGCCTATCCTGCCCCCACCCTGGCTACCCTGCCTACCCTGACTTTCCTGCCTATCCTGCCTACCCTGCCTTTCCTGCCTACTCTGCCTATCCTGCCTACCCTGCCTACCCAGCCTACCCTGCCTACCCTGGCTACTCTGCTTACCAGCCCTACCCTGCCTACCCGCCTATCCTGCCTACCCTGCCTACCCAGCCTGCCCTGCCTACCCTGCCTACCCAGCCTACCCTGCCTACCCTACCTATCCTGCCTACCCTGCCTTTCCTGCCTATCCTGCCTACCCTGCCTTTCCTGCCTACCCTGCCTACCCTGCCTATCCTGCCTACCCTGCCTACCCTGCCTACCCTGCCTACCCTGCCTACCCTGCCTTTCCTGCCTACCCTACCTTTCCTGCCTACCCTGCCTTTCCTGCCTATCTTGCCTACCCTGCCTACTCTGCTTATCCTGCCTACCCGGCCTACCCTGCCTACCCTGCCTACCCGGCCTACCATGCCTACCCTGCCTACCCTGCCTACCCTGCCTACCCTGCCTACCCAGCCTATCCTGCCTACCCTACCTATCCTGCCTACCCTGCCTTTCCTGCCTACCCTGCCTATCCTGCCTACCCTGCCTTTCCTGCCTACCCTGCCTACCCTGCCTACCCTGCCTACCCTGCCTACCTTGCCTACCCTGCCTTTCCTGCCTACCCTGCCTTTCCTGCCTACCCTGCCTATCTTGCCTACCCTGCCTACTCTGCTTACCCTGCCTACCCGGCCTACCCTGCCTATCCTGCCTACCCTGCCTATCCTGCCTATCCTGCCTACCCTGCCTACCCTGCCTATCTTGCCTACCCTGCCTACTCTGCTTACCCTGCGTACCCTGCCTACCCTGCCTAAACTGCCTACCCTGCCTACCCTGCCTACCCTGCCTATCCTGCCTATCCTGCCTATCCTGCCTATCCTGCCTACCCTGCCTACCCTGCCTACCCTGCCTACTCTGCTTACCATGCCTACCCTGCCTACCCTGCCTACTCTGCTTACCCTGCCTACTCTGCTTACCCTGCCTACCCTGCCTACTCTGCCTACCATGCCTATCCTACCTACCCTACCTACTAATTTTTATCTATCATCAATAGTTTTCTCAGCGCACGCCAAATAATGTATTGTACAGACAACATTTTGCTACCTTGGGTTACATTATTGCAATTTTCATAAGGATCTCTATTTTTTTTGGAAATATTTTATAGCCTATGACACTCAGGAATAATGTAGCTTTCTACCGGTGCAAGAATTTTCAAAATCGGTTCAGTAGATCCAGAGATTACCCCTTACAACGTCACAAACTCACAAACTTTACCTCTTTATAATATTAGTATAGACTAATATTATAAAGAGGTAATGTTTGTGAGGTTGTAGTGGGTAATCTCTGGATCTACTGAACCGATTTAGAAAATTATTTCACCAGTAGAAAACTACATTATTCCTGAGTGACACGGGCAATAATTTATTTGCAAAATGATAGAGATCCTTATGAAAATTGCAATTATGTAACTCAAAGTAGCAAAATTTTGCCTTGCTACAAAATTCATTATTTGGAGTGCGCTGAGAAAACTATTGATGTTAGTGGTACATAAAAATTATGTACTACATGATTAAAGTACTCATTATTACCTACAGAAAAGACTACGAGAGAATATATCTAAGTATCATAGTTAATTCACAATAGCAGCTTTTATGTTCTAAATTTTAATTAGATCGCCGCCGGTAGATACAAAAGTTGGTTACGTTCTTATTGTATTTGTATTTTAATTTATACAATTCTTATTTAAATAAAAAGTTTAACAAATTGGTAGCTAGGTAGGTAGGTGGTGGTTAGGTTAGGGAGCGAAGCCGTGGGGGTCAGCTAGTCTCTCAATATTCCTCATAATATTCAACACATTTTCAGGTATGGTGGAGATCAAGGGTACGTTAGTGGGATCCAATGCAGGCGTCATGTCTGTGGACTTCGACTCTACAGGAGCCTACATCGTGGGAGCGTCTAATGACTTCGCGAGTCGCGTGTGGACCGTCGCCGACCAGAGATTAAGGGTGAGTCTACTTTATAATTTACTGGTGGCCCGCCCCGGATTTGCCTGGGCCATCTAGAATAAAGTACCTTTCAAATGGTGAAGGATTTTACAAATAGGTGTAGTGGTTCCAGATATTACCCTACACGTCTGAGCAAACTGATAGAATTCGGGCTCTCTCTTTATAATAGGTATATGTTAAGATTGATCTGTAAAAAAACTCATGGATATGCGATGTGGGTTGTACTCCCAAAACATGTTGCAGTCGCCATTATACACTTTTGGAATGTCCTTGTTAGCCAATTAATAAATTTTACTCAAACATACTTGGAAATTTGAGCATTATTTTGAAAATCTTCTTCGAGATAAATCGAAATTGCTGTACTGGCCAAATACATGCGAGCAGCGGCCGGCAAAAGTTGTATGAAAATCCATATCTGTCTTGTTTTAGCGGCCAAATAAATTACATCATAAACTCATATCTGTCGTGTAAATTAAAAATGAAACGATCTTTTACTACGAAACATGGCAACCAAGGAGGTGACTTAACAAAGGTTTTATTTAAATTTGGAAATGGCTTGCAAATAGAAAGCTGTTTGTTGAAAAAAAAAAACATTTGAAACACTTTAACGCGGGAAAATTATTGTTTGTTGTTCGTTATTGATTTTGAAAAGTAATTGTATTTGACAAAATGAGTTCTAGGTACTAGTTAGTTTGAGAAAAGTCAAACGCTTGTAGCGTTGGCCACAACTGAGCATTGATGGACTTACGTATGTATCGTTTACACGTTCGTTCATCAATGCCTCTTTTGTTGGCCGCTGCAGTAATTTACTATTACTTACATAAATTCGACGGCAAAGAAAGAAAAACAATATTTGTTGTAAGTTGGAACCCCATTTACATCGTTTTCCCCGCTAAGCCGCTCTAGGCTTGAGTCAAATATGAGTGGCAAAACGTGGTTAAACTACGCGCGTAATACCGCTCTATTTAGTATAACAAGGAGCTCCTTTATTTCTTAAATAAAAATAAACATCAGTTAAGGTTCTATTGGTGCCTGAAGCCTTGTTCACAGGCTGGCCGCAAAGGAATCCGCATAGGTAGCGTGTCGAAAAAAAAAACATGTCAATGATTTTCTCAATTGACTGGAGGCATTTGTACAAAGTGGATGAAATAGTGATTGCAGAAAATGACGAGCCTTCTAGCGTTATTTACGAGTGTTTTAACATGTTATATTCCACTTCGCGTAAAACAAATTAGCTTAAAAATATTAGCGATAGCCAGTGGCGTAGCTAGCATGGGTGGCACCGGGTGCGCTTAATTGTGGTGTCACCCAAGAATGAAATCTGTTAAAATGAATAAACATTCAATAATCATATAGTATGTTTTTATTTAATTATTACAAATAAGTCTTTCATAATTACGTGAAACAAAATTCGCGAAAGAAATGAGCAATGACACAGGCGACATGCAACGACTATTTCAGGGGAATCCCCAATCGTAGTAAGTGTAATAGGGCTAAACAAAACGACAACATTTTGAGTGAATCCCCGACCGATCGCGCCATATAGCTATGAATATAAAAATAACAGTGTGTACACTGGAAAAAAATCATGGTCTAATATGTGGTCAGAGTGAAAAATTTCTTGTTAACATTTATTTCAAATAAATATACATGCATTTATAAATAATCATAATTGACCGAAACGTGACAGTTTGTGTAATTTTTGTATGCAGTCGGTCGGGCATCACCCCGGAACCGGTGCGGACCGCCCCTGACGCCCCCGCCCTAGCTACGCCACTGGCGAAAGCCCAGCAACTGTATAGCGGAAACTAATCCTGTTTTATATTATCTACGAGACATCAGGACTTACTGCTAAATCTGGTTTTGGCAACTGCATACACGGCTCGCATTTGCTGCATTCAGAGCCCCGTACAATTTATTCACCTTCACGGTCACAATTTATGTTAGATAATGATAGATGGACAGAAGTGTATAGCTTCTAGGCTTTGTGCATCCTTCCTTGTTCGTGTATGCAATGTATGTTTATATTATTGGAAGTCTTTCGTTTACTCTACCAGCAATGAATAACATTATTGATATCATCTTGTTCACTGGTCATGTCCATTTACAATAATTGGAATTTTCCAATCATTATTTATTTACTGTCTCTCAAGTACAACCGAAGGAGCGTTTATAAGATTTGATCTCGGCCACTATATCACAAATCATATTAGCTATGCAGATGCACGTGGGTGTTGCTGTGTAAACCAGCACAAGGCAATAATGGTATCCGTCAGTTCGGACATTATTATTGTGGTCGGGAGGCGGGGTCACGAACACGATCGTCTATTAGCGGATTGTTAGCGCGTCTGCGCTTCGTGATTCCGCTTTGATCACTTCCGACGTCTCACGCGAGTACCAACTCATCCGAGCCCAATATGAATTATGTACATTATAAATACCATGATTTAAATCTATTGTAACGGACGTTTTAAGAGGCTTGTGTATATTTGATTTAATGCACTGTTTGCAACTGTAATTAAATGTTGATTTATCGCCTGGCAACACTTGGCAGCCAGTTTACTAACTAATCTCAATCTGTCTACGTAAACTCATTTGATCCAGCTGCTTTTCCAGCAAACAAAATGTTTCCCACAATATTTAGTCTGCAAGACACAAATAGAATATCGTTGAAGCCAATCGACTTTGTATTTGTATTACTGCAATATCCTGTACAGGTGGGATGAAAATATCCGAACACGTATAAAGTAATTTGATTTGATGTTGAAATTGCAATAAACAGACATGTGGACTTTGCTAAGCTCGGAAACATTTCTATACGCGAGCTTTACCACTTGTACATTCAAATTGAATCATGTAACAAATCAGTTTATTGTTGAAGTAAATATTGCACTTGGTTCAATAATGCTGGATTCAATAAGTATAACAGATGCCATTCGGTCGCCGCCCACCTCGCGGATATTTCGCATGCGCTCATCGTGCACATCCCTGTACAAACATACAATCAGGACCTCAACGTCAACAAATTGGAGAGTACGCCCACTCATTTACTGACCGACGTCGAATCTACATGTACACTGGAAGTCCTATCAATAAAATCTTTACAAATCGTTTTCGGCGAACTTTTTTGCTACGCTTCAGAGATTTAGTGCAGATAAAAATTAAGTATTCAAATTAAGTTGACATAGATTTATTGCTATCGTGATTTAAAATTAGCGGTTTGAGACGCAATTAATAGTTTATTTTGTAGAAAACCGCAATCGTATTTATTTAATTTGAAACATTCGTTTGATTTCCTCTGCTGTCTTTAGTCTCTTCCAGTCACTGACATCATTTTGTTTCTTCGGTTTATCTCCGTTTATTTTCGTATTGAGAAAGCCCCTGCGTGATCGCGGTATCGCAGAACTATCCCGATGCAAATAATACACAAATTGCTCAGCGAATATCCATAACTGGCGCCGAGCAATAGCAATATAATGAGTCCAAATCGATTGCACTTCGTGAGTCCACCGGATGCTCTCTTATCTCCAGTACCGTCTGATTTACGATCTGCTAACAGATTATTCGTTCCATAAGAGTTGCCAATCTTGTTTTTTATGAATCCTCGCACCTCAAAATTGAGTTTTGCCTTAAAGGGTTCTCTCCAAGTGATCAACTCGTATCTATTTATTGAAGAAGCGCCTCTTATAGGTGCGATCGTAAATACTCGGCGCAAATTTGGATTTTGCTTGAGAATGAATCTTTATGTGTTGGCTACGTTAATTTGTTAAGGAATAATGTAATTGTCAAAGGTATTTCTTGCTGTAAAGATGTATATGGGATGATAAATTGAAGCTGACAGAGATAATATTTTAAGGAATGCGGTAAATCCGAAATGAATAACAAATTGCTAATGGCGCTTTCGAACAATAGTCTGACCTAAAGTTGCCGTTATTTCATCTATCTCTCGTATTGGCTTTAAGAATTCAGGTACACTGACTAATATTTATTCCTTTCTAATTCTCGTGAGAAAATATATAGCTTTTATGAGAAATGTCTGCTAATCTATACATATAAAAGGCATGACATCAACGCCCAACCTAAATAACTAATGATAGAAGTTTGAAATTGTGAGAGGATATTGATTTTTACCCGACTGTGGGAGTGTAATGTTTTTCGTGCGTATGTATGTTGTATGTCCACTTCTATAGCACGCTCAACAGCCCAAACGGCTTGACGGATTATGACATATGACGTGTCGTTGGATTCGACTCAATTGGTTTGTTGAACCAATATATTTTATCGCTGTAATTACAAAGAAATATCAAATTGAAAAGTTTTTCTTGAATCCAGTACCGAAAACACCTCGACAGTTCCCGAACAAACCCGAGCCCGTGTGACGTCACGACGTTCATTTTTACTCATTGTAGCACATAGCTGATACAGTGTTCTGACTTTTAACCGTTTCAATCTTGTTATTATCGTCAATATATTGATGCAAATTGAATATATTCATCAAAAATATTGATCCTTAAATGTTATCGTGCTTGTTTCATACCATTATGAACAAATACTATAAAAAAATCCCCATTATATATGAATCGCACAAGAGCTCACTATAGCAATCTATACTTACTAAAGTTTTGAGAAATGTTCTATGTCATTATATTTAATGTATAAATTAGGTACTTGTTTTTCTCTTTTTAGTTAATAATTTTTTAACAGTCGGGTTTTTTGTGTTTATAATAATTTTATACTGTAAGTGTAATTTAAACAAAGATTTTTCGAAATTCATCCCCTAAAGGTGAGAAATAGAGGTGATCTTTTGTATGATCATTTTTATTTACTCTAAGACCACCTGGGAGCTCAGTTAGATTTTCCACAACTGACCAGGAGACCAGAAGTATAAAAAAACCGGGGCTGGAATCATGAGTGATGACTTTCAAACTACCAGGAGAACAAAAACATTAAGAAAAGAAGTATATCCGTCGAAAGTAGAAAGTCACAAAATCTATATTAACCAGAGCGAAGGCGGGTGGGCAGCTAGTTTAAAATTATCCTTTTCACACACATTGGGAGCAGGGCATGCACCCGGTTCTACCCGGTTCTGGAAGAAGAAAGTATTTCCAGAACCGGTTCCGTAAGGAGTAAACCCGGTTCCCCCGGTTCTTTAAAAACAAACGAAAATTGTTCACATTATTTCTTCGATTCATAAATACGCGTAATAAACGCGATAGACAAAACGAAAAATCTCCTATTTAAGTACTTTTAGCGGAATTGCGTTCATTATGGTAGCAGGAATGTTGCCTGAAAAGTCCACCAAAAAACGACAAAGTGAAAAATAACTTAATTTTTTGAAGTCAGTGTCTATAATGCAAAAAAATGGTACCTACGAAAGACACCGACTTCAAAAAATTAAGTTATTTAATTAATATTTTTTTAACAGTCGGGTTTTTTGTGTTTATAATAATTTTATACTGTAAGTGTAATTTAAACAAAGATTTTTCGAAATTCATCCCCTAAAGGTGAGAAATAGGGGTGATCTTTTGTATGATGATTTTTATTTACTCTAAGACCACCTGGGAGCTCAGTTAGATTTTCTGGGGACTCAGTTAGAAGTCAGTGTCTATAATGCAAAAAAATGGTACCTACGAAAGACACCGACTTCAAAAAATTAAGTTATTTTTCACTTTGTAGTTTTGTATTTGGGAGTCGGTAGTATTTTTTTTTGCAAAAAAGATTTTATTTTTCATTTTTTAGTTGTAGATACCTAATAGGCAAGTTAGTAAGGTAACTATAACGCCATGAATAACCGAAAGCAACGAATAGATTTCATGAAACTTTAACATAACCGGTGAAATGAGAGATCTGCGTATCCCTTGAAGAGCGTACTGGCGTGATGTTATGTTATGAAATGGTATAAACAATAAACAGACAAGAGATTGCAGCAATCCCGAGAGATTTGGCGTTATTTTGTGAGAATAAGCAGGAAAGAAAGAGTTTTGTTGTATATCTCCGAAGTTCTTCATCAGATCTTCACCAAATTAAAATGGGACCAATTTCGGCACATACATTTTCAAACAAAAAAAGAATTTTCAAAATCGGTCCACAATTGACGGAGATATCAGTGAACAAACACAAAAAAAAAACGTAATGTCGAACATACAACCTCCTCCTTTTTGGGAAGAAAATCAGTTTTTGCTTAATTCTCGTAAAGTTTTGATTTTTTTGCAATTTGTGCTTAGAGCAAGTTTATTCTTTGTTCAATTATGCACTAAAACGTTCTAGATAAGATTCGCTAATTGTTATTAGTTATCGAATGAGCTAAAGTGAGAATAATTGTGTTTATTTTTTGTACTAAATCTGTTCTTATGGTAATTTAGGCTAATCAGATTATGTTTTTATGCGCGAGGCAGCCGTTAAACATTCAAAATGAACGTTTTCTGGTATGTTTTCATGTTTTGACAGCAATATTATCTATTTTGGGTACTTAAAATACGGTATAAGAGAAAGTTAACGGTACTGAAATATATCTCATTGCAGAGTTTTTCATCGACAGTTGTAAAAGAATGAAAAAGTTTAATAATAATAGGAAAATATCTGTAATTGGAGGCCAATCTGTGAATTGTGATTCCTTGTTCAGTATTTTCACCGGAATTATGTTGATTCTGCTAGTAGTAATACTAGTAATGTTGTCTGGAACGTCTATTAAAATAACATGAGAATTTAAAAAAATATTGGCTGTCAAATGTCCTCAAAATCAGTTGTTTGCTTCCTTCTCATAAAATTTTGGTATTTCTGCAATTTACGCAAGAGCAAGTTTCATCATGATCATCCACAGCCCGACTTCGCCCACTGCTGAGCACAGGCCTCTCTCTTGTACCAATCACCACGTTTCTGTGCCAATTTCATCCAGGTTCTACCCGCAATGGCAACAATGTCATCAATCAATGGACGACCAATACTTCTTCTTCCAGTCCTTGGACGCCATTCAGTCACCACCTTACTCCACCTATCATCACCGCGCCTTGCCAGGTGTCCTGCCCAGCTCCATTTCAGTTCCGAAATTCGTTTTCCGACGTCGGAAACCTTCGTACGTCTTCGGTTCTCAACGTTTGGAACCCGGTCTATCAGCCGTATGCCAAGCATAGAACGCTCCATGGCTGTCTGTGCAGCTCGAAGCCTGTACACAGCCTCCTGTGTGAGCGTCCACTTCTCGGCACCGAAAGTCATGGTGGGCAAAACACACTGGTTATATAGCAAGTTTACTGCTCATCAAATTGTGCACAAAAAAGTCCTTAGTAAGAAGAAAAGAAAATTTTAAAGTATATCATCTATGTATTGTTACTAAAGACCGATTTGTTACAAAGCGTGGAAATATATGTTGATTAGACAAATTTAAACAATTGTATGTCATATTCCTGGAGATAATTGTTTGTCCTGTCAAATTCCAAATAATTAAAAAAAAACAAAAAAGAAACTGCCGGAACCGGGGGAACCGGTTTTCCCGATTCTAATTGCTTGCCGGACCCGGTTCTGGAACCGGATGCGGTTCTGCATGCCCTAATTGGGAGTTATTATAGCTAATACAAAGATCATTAAACTAGTTTATAAATTATGTTCTCCTAATCTCGGGCCTGTTTCTTTAGCTTCGGTTAACAAACCGCAATAGGCGAGCAGCAGATTTAAAAATACATTCTAAATAACTTTATATTTGTACGGTGAACCCGCACATTTCGTAATATTAAGTAGGTTAAGCTACATCAAAAATAAATCAGCTATTTTACCACACTTAACACGGACGGTTTAATTCATTATCCCCGGGTTTCCATCATCTCAAGTGTACAGAACAATCATTGTGCACTTGAACAAAGTGAGAGAATAAAGATAGACCTTCGTCGTACAATATTGGTTACCATTTTTTTCTCTCTGTACACATCTTTCAACTATGCATGTCTATGGATGTCGTGGTGGCCTCGACTTCGCCTCTCGTGCCTTGGTGTCATTGGTTCAAATCCTGTCAATTATTAATGTGACTTTGTCAAATTCATATGTACTTTCTAAGTTTATCTTGGATATCACAGGCAACGGTGAAGGAAAACATTGTGAGGAAATATTGACTTATATAGATTTGTTTTTTGCGACAATCCCACCGCACTATTCCCAAACCACAGCAACTCCTGAAAGCCAGAATCAACAGTGGCGATCACCAGAAAAGCTCCGAGGCAATGAAGCTCGACGAAGTTCCGGAGAATGAATTAAACTGTCTTGGATCCCGCAACGAAATTAATCAGAAAATAATAATGGTGACGTAGGAAAAAAATACAAATGTCCACTTCCCTCCATACCAAGCAGGAGACAGAACAAACAAGTCCAATAGGCACAAAGGGTCGTTTACAACTGGGATAAGCCCAGTTGCCTAGCACCACGGATAAAAATTATCATTAATATTATTGGGCCCTAACACATGACTTACTACTACATGACTACTTATAGTTAATGTAAGTCTGAAATAGCCAAGTTAGAGTCCTGTAGAGTTCCCAGAGCTGGCTATATTAACTCTGAAAGCAGAGGCGGCCACTACCTCAAACGAAACAGAAGAAGAACTATGCATCTATTGTTTGTTCTTTCTACAAGAATTCGAAAAATTAAAAGTACCTTTCTCCTAAATATTTCCGAAGATGAAAGGTACCCTTTGTCATCGTTTACTTTCCTTTCCAAACGAAAGTGTCCTAGTTTGTTTGAAAAAGGCTAAGTTAATGCACTTTTGTTACAAACGTAGCCATTGAGTCCAAGCAACTACAATTATTGTTACTTAACTATCGTTAATCGCGTTGTTTGTTTGAGTTTCCCTTTCTCTCTTGCTTAAAATCTTCCAATTTTGGTGTATAATGTGTTTATGTATACTTTTACTGCTACATAAAAACTGTTTTGTTACATTTTTGGCGGTAACTTACTCGTGTAGATCTCCATAAGATATCGTGGGCCGTAGGTAATCAACACACCATTAAGAATACGGTAAACACACAGGACATCCTAAGACATATCTGATTCATACTTGGCTGTTTTTAAAGATGGTCATAAGATATAAGCAGGTACGTTAAAATGTATTTTGTGGAAAGGTCTCAAGATCGCATTATAAATAAAATTAAGGTTCCCCTAGTCGACGGCACGAACTATTTTGTGCGCGAGGTTAAAATGCATGCGATCTCCTCCGACAACACGTGCGAAAGAGATAGATGATGTGATGAGCAGTAAGAAGCTAGTTCGCGTACAAATTAGCACTTTTGCAAATTGGTTTGGAAATTTATGATGATTTAGGACGAAAACGAGCGCGCGAAATTTTATAATCAGACTTTTAGGAGTGTAGATATCATGAAAAAACGACTAAATGTATATTTTCAAAATAAAAATTATTTGCATTGTTGAATTACTAATCTATCCCTCTATGGAGGCTGTTTTGCAATGTGCCCTCTTTTTATAGTATTTATTTCCGCCCAAAGATGCGTTAAAATTTGTGTTAAAAATGGAACTTTCAAGGCTCAGAACTTTCAAATATTTTATTTTTTTACTTTTTTGTTTCCATACAGGGCTAGATAATGATGAGACAAATTGATATATTTTTTTATTTTGAACGTACATCGTCAAACAGTGGAGTAATCGCCAGACTACGTTTGTATGGAAGAATGATCGACTAGTGTAACCTTAAAGGAAGAATGTCGCCGACTCTAACTTGCGAAGACCCAACAGTCAAATGTGCCCGTAAATACGAACGATGTGTGGGACACCAAACTGATCTTGGGGTAATAAAATAAACGATAAACGCACCAACACATTACGCAGCTTTCCTCCAATGAATAGAATTTGCATGAGTGTAATTGTGTTGCCTTAGTCTGAATTATGCACTCGATGGCCAATAAAGCTACGCTGAACTTGGAATAGGCTTGGAAAAATCCAATTTTGTGAATTAATAAACCGGACTGAATAATAATAGTACATTATTGCAAAGGTCGGGAAATAGGCAATTGCAGGTCGAGTATGAGATTGAAGGCCTTCACTTGCAAGGAATTCACTAATACGAGATAGGCAATTGCAATTTCCGCCGAGGCATATTTAGTGCTTTTCTCAAAAGAATGCAGGGAAATAAAACATAATTTTTATATTAAAGTTACAACAACATTACTGGAGCGTTGTAATGTTCCAAATTCAAAAAAAAGCTCCTGCAATGGATTCGATTTTTTCCCCGTAAATTCGATACTACGCGTGTTCTGTTTTCGAAAATAATGACAATATTTCCATGCATGTTTGAGAAAAAAATATATAGTTGCATTCGCGTTATAATAAAAATGTCGAGCTGCATTGAAAACATTCGCTGTGACAGTAAGGTTGAAAATCTCATTTTTAACCCGACTACTGTATTTTTTTACACTATCTGCACTTATTGCTCATTTGATGGTCGATGCGCTCTTTTAGTTCCCAACGCGACTCATTTGTTGTAATACTTAATCAGATTACATATTTCATGAGAAGCGAGCCGTCCCGGCAATATTTCATCTGTGTCGCGATGCCGAGCGCGAGATAAAATCTTCAACTATTCGCTCAATAAATAGGATCGGAACAAGATACAAAAGGAGCCGATATTGATCGAGTACGTTCTCTTCCCTATACCAAAGCGTTCCAAGGACGTTCCTTATAAAGACATGGCGATGTTTAATATATATGCTGACTGTTGGACTTGCTTGTTCCATGACCGATGTGCGCCAGTCGATTGTTCAGCTTATTTTATTTTTCTCGTCCGTACCTCGCGATTCCGGTGGCCACCGTCGATTCCCTTTTATGAATATTTCATATTATTGTAAACGACTTTATCTGCTGCACAATGTTGCATTCAATATTTGAATTTTATAGTTCTTCGGAAATGGCTGTCGACTACTGTAAAATTGTGACCGCCCTCAGCTTTCACGAGACATTTGCGTTTTATTATTTTTATATCTATGCGTAAGCGTTCAATTGAAAACTGGTTTGATTTTTTATGTACCTATTCAAGGAGATGGAATTGCGTGAATACAATCTCCAATTCTAGTAAATTGTGTGGTAGATGGCACCATATTCCTTGGAATGGACAGTTGTGTGCTAACGCAACGCCTTTTTAGCATACGTATAACGAGCGAGATTGTTAAAACGCTTTTATTTAGTAGACATTAGTGCCAATTCTATAAAGGATCGATAAAAAGGTTCTAACATTATTGCGATTGTCTACCCCCTACTGGGTCTCTCTGTCTGTTTTACTTGACAGTAAAGGGTGGTGAGGAAATATGGGTAATGGCCGCAGTGGGTTTCTGTTAGAAGTAACTTCACTGTAAAATTCTATCGCAAATATCGTCTAACTAGATACGAACGGAATTTTTGGTATTTTCAGTTAGTCTGGCAAACGAAAGTAGAGACTGGAAAAGCGTGGCAAGTTTAAAAATATCAGCATAGCAACCCCAAACCTAGTATGAAATACCTGCAATAACCCAATTTGATACTTTAGAATTATTTATTTTACTTCGTCTGAATAAAAATACTATAGGTACTTTAGGTAGGTAATTCTTTAGATATTACGTATCAAAGATAAATAGTGATTAGGAATTAAAACAAAGTATCAACTTATTAGCGTCATACTATCTTATGAAATATAACACGAAACGTAAACAATCTTGTTATTTTTTGAATTCGACGTCTTTCTCCTGTTGTTTTTTTATATTTAGACATCATGCGAAACGACATCTCCCGTAATCCACTTTTATTTGTTTTATTCATTTTTCACTTATTAAATGAACAAATCACCAAAAATTGATGTTGACATTGGTATAGCATTGCCATATAAAAAAATTGCAAATAATTCGAGTCTCTACTCTCTTTTGCCAGAGTCTAGATGACATCGGTTTCTTTGTGGTCCAAAGTCTTTACAGCCCTCGCATAGTTAATGAAATAAGATCAATCTGACTCAACTGACTTTCTTTTTTTTTTATAACGGAGCTAAAGATCTGCAGGCCGGTTTTAAACTTATTTCTTTTCCTGGCATGTGGCACTCGGTGTATCCTAATACCATCTTGAATTACCTTTTTTTTGTACAGCAGCTGGGGCTTTAGCGGCGAACTCAAACAGGCGTAATTTTATTTCTTTTCAACACCGTCGTTAATCTAAATCTAGAAAGAACGCTTGTAGGGACAAATTCTTTGTTGCTGGGCTACTAATGGCTGCGCTTAGTTGTCTCAGTCGGCACGCGACACGGCACACGTGCTGCGCGCGCGCCGATCTTATCTGGCTCACGAACGACCGCCGTGCCCCCTCACACGTGATGGTGCCAAGAACTTAACTCAAAGATCCCATCTCATTGATGTGTGCAATTTCAACACTCACTGGTCAAATCTACTCCACACCGACTTTTTATTACCAGATTTTTGCATTATTCTTTTTGACGGTGCAGGAAACTGGTACGTCATAAAAAAAACGGTTCAATGACAGCGCAGGATGTGTTTTTAGACTTAAGACACCAATCATAAAAATATCAAGTCAAGATAATTAAAAGTTGGTTTTTGTTTTGACTTTATCTGACACATCCAGTTGGTTTTAATGAGTCAGTTGTTTTAACAATCATTTTTAATTAGTGATTAGCATTGAATAGTGTGGGGTCTTTGTTTCTTTGTTAAAATGTCTCGTCATGTATGTAGGTATGGGGTTGTAAGTGTATAAAATGAAACCAAAGAATATTTTGGAAAATTTTATTTTAAGTAATGACAATTTGGACGGATGAATTAAGGTAAAATGCTGTTTAAATAAAATGTTTAAACACCATTTTAATACATTAACATCTCATTATTAAGGCACTAGTTGATATCATAATAAAATACTTTCAGTTTACATGGAATAGCACATTTTGTAAGTCGTAAGCTTTCTTTTGTTTAGGTAGGTATTTCATTTATATTAAAATTTTATTAAATATTATTAAATTCAATCATAAATTACGTAAAAAAGAAACTATCCTAAATTAAATAAATTACGATGTCGGGACGGCCGTCAATCCATCGTCTCTTGACTTAGGTCGCACGTTCGGTTATCTACTTAAAAGGTACTGAAATGTTAATTTTTACTTATCACTACGTATCATTAAAATCAGGCTTATGCTACTTTAAAAAAAAAATATGGTACAATACGTAATCGGACTTCCTCGAATGGAGGTCCGAGCGTAAAGTGAACGAATGAACGACGTGATCTTGATAACGACTCACGGCCGCGGTCCCGCCGACGACGCCGGCGACGGGGACAAGCGAGCGTCCTGACACACCCGACGCACTCGACCTCTCACTCTGCGCCTCGCATCCGTCCACATTCGCGCACGCTCTGGCGGTCGTCCCCGCCTCCGTGTCGCGCGCCCCCGCACCACCTCACATGTGATGTGCTGTGGAAGCGCTCGGCACTACCATTAAATAACCGCTATCGCTGCTCTGCGCTCGCGGACGACGTGTCGCCCTGCGGATATCGTCCTCACGAGCCAGAACTCGACGGGGGTTTTTAAACTAACGAAATATACTACTATTGCGGACGCTGATCACGTCGACACGTCTACTGCTATCTAGAAATGCCTCTGGTGCGCACGGGAAAAACTGGCATCATAGACTTTGCATAGGGCGGAGGGTGCGTTGGGTCCTGGCAGCAACTCGGCGGCTTTGGCGGCAGCACGTCTTCGCTGCCAACTGCAGGTCCACGCTGCTAGTACGACTAGTTGGGCTGCGAGGAAAGCAGCGGCCGCGAGCATAGCTCCTGCTGTGTTTACGCAAGTGACGTCGGTCTCTCTAACGTACACGGAGTCCTCAGTGACATTCTTCGCCCGTTGTTTGTCGAAGCCGAACTTGTCGGTGATCTGGATGGTCTGCACGAGAAGCATGTCGTCGGTGGGTGCCGCGGGGGTAGAACGCCTCTTCCTACGTCCGTAAGAACTGACGGAGCGGAGTTCGTTCGGGCCGCCGTCGCACTGCACCGGCTCACACGTAGGCATGCACGGAGTCACCAAGGCACGGAACTGGACAACTTCCGAAGATGGGAACTTGAAGGCGTCAAAGTGAGACAACAGCATCTGCAAGATTGAAAAAATCGCTTGTTAAAATCGTTCTCATTGAGACTGTAGATAAATGCGTCAATTATTTTCATTACGCGTTTCTGTTCGCCTTCACACGCGTTGAACTCTTTTTTATGGCTTGGGCGACTTATAAAAACAAACTACTTAAAATAATTTCTTAAATGGGCTGGAACTACTTCATCATGTTTTAGTTTCGAATATTTGTTTTTACGAATTATAATTATAACTCTTCATAATAACAGGTTTACGTTAATTGTTAAATGCGAGAAGCGGGATTTAAATAAAATTCGTAAATGGTAGTCTCATTCTTACCTTTCCACTGTTCGCTGATTTGAACACGGGTCCCATGATGAAGTGCTCGGTGGGACAACCACGGCTGTCGATGAGGGTGATCTCGCTGGAGTCAACGCCATCCATGGCAACAAGCTCGCGCACAAAGATTTCGAAGGGTGAGTTGGGGTCCATGATCTCGAAACGAAGTGCCTAGACAAAGAAAATATTTGGTTATTCGACAGAACGATGATAAGGAACGCAGAAATGTTTGTAAATGGAGTCAAAATTACCAGGGGATCTCCAACTTCAGCAGATGCAATAGTATCGTCTCCGTTCCTGTCGGTGATTCTCATGGCTACGTTGGGTGAGTCGACAATGACCTCCTCCGACAGACCGGTCTGGATGTCTCCGTGGATGCCGAGGTCGACCTCGTTGGCAACAGTCTTATTGGTGAGATCGTATTGGCAAGTCACAGCCAAGCCGAGGTCAGAGGATGTAACGATGGTATCGTGATGCTGGATAACGACATCATTGAGATATCTGAAAAGAAAATTTCATTAATAACTAAATCCGAACTGAAATTTGTTTGAAAATATCGGTACTATTAATAGATCCGTTACCTGCCAAGTCCGTTTTGCTTAACATTGCACTCAAGGTTGTTGTATCCCATGTGCAATTCGAATTCAAGACTCTGCTTAACATCGACGACGCAGGAGTTGGGACTGCCCTTAGCGTAGATCTTGCCGTCGAAAAGCTTGGATGTCTGGATTTTGGCAACCATGTCACCGGCACGGCAGTCGATAGACACGTTGTAGCAAGAAGACAGTTCGTAGGTGGCTGCTTCAGGAACCTCCAAGTAGGGGTCCTAAAATAGGAGTTAAATCAGTAAAATGTTACATATTAAATAATTAGTTGACTGTGAATACTTATTTGTGACTTAGTCTTACCTGAATATCGGCAAGAGTGGCACGAGAGTGATGAGAAAGACGACAGACATGGTCCCCAGTGTCACCATGGTCGTATGAGTGGCAACGGAAAGGCGAATTCAAGCAAAGTTCACGGCATTCCTCAACAGTTTGAACATCTTGATATACAGAGTCGACAGTCTTCAGGATACGACCACCCATCTTCTTGAACTCACAGAGCTTCGTAGGCTCCTCCACACAGTTGTTTTCTAAATAGTCGGTGTCTGAGAAAAAATGGACATGAATTAGTTAAGAATGCTTTATTTTAAATTATGTGTAAGAAATTAAAACAAAAAATATATGATGGTCTGTACCTTCGTTCGCTTGGAAAGAGTTGGTTCCCGCCAGAGTAATACGGTCCATGTTAGACAGCACGCACTCTCCAGTTTTATTGTTGTAGTTCGCCGATCTGAAACAATGTTTCACGCGGTTTAACAGCAGCTATGTTTTTGTTAGCTTTTTTACTGTGTGAATTTTCCCAAGTAGTTAACCGCGAGCATAGTGCGAATGACGCTATTTCGCTTGCACCGTTTAATTGACAATTATCAATCATGATTAATATGGTAATTATTAATTTCAATGAGGCTTCTTAATGAATCAATTTATAATTAAAATACATAGTTGACACGATGACCTGGCGGATAGTTTCTATTTCTCGAGTGTTACTAGATAGAAGACTGGTTTTATGTAGCGCGTGATTAACGCAGTAAAGCGTTGGAGACTGCTAAGGAGATGATACAGCTGTTTCTATTCAAGTCTTGTAGCAATAATCTGATGTGGGTCGCTGAGGCGGTTTGACTTAACGTCCTCGATAACAGTACAGGTGTAGTAGGTACGCGTATCGTGGCGTGCGCAATGCTCTCTCAATTAAACCGCTCACTTACAAGACTACTCTTACTTTCAATGTCTACGCGAGTTGTCATAATCATAATAGCAAAGAGCTCTTTTGTTTGCATACCGCTTGAGTAAGTCTGCTACCGACGATATTAACTTATTCGCTGATTTAATTTCCCATCATGCAACCCTATAAAAATACCATGACTACGGGGTATATCCCGGCATTTTCAAGTCTAATGTAACGCTTTTCAAATGTCTTATTATTCTGTTCGATTTCATTGATATAAATAATGTATATCATATTATACTTATGAATAATACGCTCTGTGTTCATTAACATTGTATCTGTATAAAACTGTAACGTTTCAATGTATAATGTTACTCTGTGCTTAGTGACCACCCGTATAATTTTATCTTGTTCATCTAGCTCAATATTTTCTCTTGATGTACAATCGAACCCGATCAGATGACCCCTGCGCTAACCTGTGTGATTTTCACATGAGATGGGCGCATTTCTTTGTTGTGTGCACCATGAGAACTTTCTGTTTCGTTCTTCAATAGATGTCTTTGTAAAATTAATTGGTTTAGCGTGGTTATTTGCTTTGATTTTGTTGTTATTATCTTGATGTTATGTAACGGGTCGTAGTCTATTACAAGAACATTAATATTGTATGTTTAGCGTTGATGATTGCGAATGTCCCGCTACTGGTGGACGGTAGACGTTGTTTATTTAACCGTACGGGTGTTCGGATGCCTCTCTCTACCTCATCGCATAATAATTACACTGGCTGCCTGCAATTTGTTCAACTGTATCTTCCTTACTTACACATACGGTCATGAAATCAAATTTAGTTTTGATGTTCCCCGCTAATGCGCAGTAAATGAATTTTATCCTATAGTTTATCTGAGTCTTTCGACTATTAACTGTAGTTCATAATGATTTTAATACTAGCTTGAGGAAAATTCAATTAAATCACCGGGTTCTTTATGAGTTTTGTTTTATGAATGTTGGTTTACAGTAAGTATATAGGCACTAGTATAATTTATAACATTATATTGGCACACGGAAATAGGTATTCATTACATTTACAATGTTAAAGCGACGTTGGTGGTCTAATAAAAAAAACAATTATGTGTAATTTATTGATAGGCTATCATCATTTCGATTGCTCGTAATTTGTACCCCGATCTCTCGATCTGAAGCGTGACTAAATAAAAACAGAAATGTCCGCAATACTTTATTTAATTACTAGTGTCTGTTTTATGTTCTTGTTATTTGTATTAAAGCTTGGATTAACCGTGACCGAATAGCACAAACAATAATTATTTAATATCGAAAACATCTTTCGGTCGATGTGCGGTTCTTCTAAAATAGTATCGAGGGTAATTATTTAAGTGCGGAAATGGCTCGAAGGGGAAAACAATATGTGCCTTATCGGTTATTGTATCGTGGAAGTAGGAAGCGATAGGGCAGGCCGCTCCCACACCGCGCGCCTCTCTGCCCGCCACGTCCGGGGAATATTTGCCAAATGTCGTGACTGTCGAAGATCGCGATGCGCGCCGCCCGGGGTGCGCCCGCGCCGCCGCCTGCTCGCTCAATGGAGATACGACGATTTGTATCCAACGGTACACGTGTCGAACCTAGCTTGACTACGTAAAATCCAGCATTTAATTCTCTAATCGCTGTTTAACCCCAACCCTAGTTAAAAATTCCAAGATGATGGCGTGAAATCGTGGCATTAATTACTGCTGCGCCTTTGTCTGACTCCTTTGTGTTATTTTTTTTGTTCGCACCTTCTTTTTATATAAGTACCTCGCGTAAATTGAAAATTTAATTGTGATTTTGTGTGTTGTGCTGTGTCTTTTGTGCGCAATAAATAAATCTTTTATCTATCTATCTATGTAGAAACTAAAATATATATTTCCCGGAACAATAGCTGCTCCATAGCTCAAAAGTATCCACAGAATCAAAGACTCTTCAGACGCTTTCATTCAGAAATATGTCGAACAGTAGGTCATAGATTCAGGTAAATTGGCAAGTTTTTATTGCACTTTCAGTTAACGGTGTTCACTGTTCAGAAATAGGTGCAAATAACCAAACTGTGTTAAGTGGCAATACTATAAACGCATTACAGAGATGATGCTCAGAAAATAAATATATAGATACAAAGTGAGCTTTCTAGTCGGAGAGAAGCAATGCGTTTCGATTTGTAATATTGTTGGCCTATACTTGCGGACGCACGTAGTGCACGCGTTCAGAAGCAAATTAGCGCTACAATCCGCAATCGTTACTGAGCACTACCAGCAACAGTGCAGCTTGACCTGAACACGCCAACGGAAATACGTGTATCGAATGTGAGCGTCTGACGCAGTACACTATTTATGTTAATGATATCAAAAACCGTACAAGGAAATAAACACAATAGGACAGTCGTGTCTTGCTACATTAGACGCCTGAGACGTAGGCCGTTCAATTGGCCTCCCTGCTTTGTATATAATGCTCGTTTGTAGAATTCAGAAACGGAACGGCTACCAGGAAGAGGCTGTGACTTATCCACTGAACTGAGCCGCAAAGATGTACCGCGCTGCCCGCCTTCTATGGCAACTGTTGAAGGTTGATTGACTTCGTTATCGGGCTTATCTATAAATTAGCTTATACGCGTATGGATATCTAATGAGCCGACTTTGATGATAAATATTTGTATAATATTAACTATGCGAGGAATTTTGTTGTGTTCGCTCCATTGACTGGTTAAGGATGTATTTACATACATAACTGTCTTCGTTAGGCACAATGTTGAATCAGTCAGCATATGATAGCATCTGATTGAAGGGAATAGAGTCATGACCTTCTCCGTTTATTTTCACGTCTTGTTAGTGCAATTGTAGTGGACAATATCGACGTCAGTGATGTACTTATGATCGGAGTTAGCATGTAATAGACACGAAACAACTCTCTAATTTGTTTTTGTGGATAGTAATTTCTTGTTTATGATTCCAAGTCTCCCACGTGTGTAGTATAATTACGTTAAGGAGCTAAAATAAATGAAAATGCAATCACCATTATGAAACTGTTTTAACGCCGAACTATTATGTTTTATTGCTTTTAACGGAAACCTACATCCTGCGATATATGCCTGCCATAATATTGTTATAAATCGGTAAGTGGGTAATAGCACCTTTTTTTTTGGGCGGTTGTGAGGTGTTTGACTTCCCCCGCAACGTCTAAAAGGGGCGCGCGTGGAACACTACGCGCCACCACCTCGGGTCCAGTTGTGTGGGGGGCGACGGATGTCCCCGAGTCCGTCGCCCCTGGACCCATTTAGGGGGGCCGGAAGAGGGCATTGTCCGCGTGTGGCGCGTCTGCTGCGGATAGGATGAATGGATGAATCTCCCTCTCCGCAGCCTTCTTCCGCGAGACGAATGTTTCGCAGAAGGACACCACCGCGTCCTAGGACTCCTCGCTGCCTACCATAGACTCGACAGGTCACTGCCTACTTCAGAGATGAGGGCCTAACCTAACCTGGTAGCTTATTTTTATATTACCGTAATAAACCATCAGTATATCTATCAACGAAGAATAAATCATAGTTCCTCGACCATTTTAATTGCAACGAACTTCGATAGCAATTAACGTGTCTCCAATTTCTTCAAATCCCTTGTGTAATTTTAATTGCATCAACAATTACGGCATGATGCCATCGGATCGTTAATTAACTCTTAGATTGCTGTTCGCTATTCTATGCATTGAAATATTTTCTTTCTATGTAAGGCAATTTCGTTGGAAATCACACAATGAAATAATAAAAAATCATTAACGTCTTCGTTGCGTAGTTTAGTAAAAAATGTGTAATTGAAGTAATGTTTTTTTTTGTATTTTCTTTGAACGCGATAATTAACGAGTGCTTGAATATTGTACAAATTGTGATATGTAATACAAGCTTTTATTTTACTTACAATGTATGTGCGTATGTAAGTGTGTTCGGGTCTAATCTTGAAACTGAATTTTAAAGCAATTATTCTCCACCGATTAAGATGACATTTTGCATACACGTTTAATTTGTGTGACAATGCACGGTTAGCTAAGTGACGTCATTTTAAATCCAATGTGGCAGTCGGCCCAAGATGGCGGACTAGTTATTTTTTATGCACTGCCATGATATGAGTATTAAATGAAAAGAGTACGACAAAAGCTGGTTTTAAAATAAATATTTTTTAATGAATAATTTTATTATAGAAGAAGATTGTTTGCAATAATACTATTGTAAGTGTCTGTACTGCCGCGTACAGGTCGTGTCGAGGGCAAGGAGTGCTCGGGGGTCATTCATGTTCCACTCCGCCCATGCACCGCTCTACTTTGTTTTCTTTAAAACGTTTAATGAACTTAATAATACTCGTAGCTAATGTAACTTTGCATAAATCTAATCTAGGAATTGGAAATGCCAGACGTCTAAAACATTTTAAAATATCGAGCCTCATTTATTAATCTTAGTTGGTTTTGTCAATTGTTATGTTCGAAGCATGAAGTAAAACTCACTATTGTTAATTTAAATTTATTGAAAATTATTTTCTTCTTTTTAGTTTTGTTTTCTATTAAAGCGAGTATTTTAGTTTTTTTTTTGTATTATTAACTTTTTAGTTCAATCGGTAATCCCGAAGATCCTGATTTAAATTATTGCATTGTCATCGGATCTTGATAATTGTGCAAAGTTTCAAATTAATCCGACGTTTTGAAGGGAGTGAAAATCACGTTCAAAGATTCCGTTACATAGATGCATACAAAGCTACTAAAGGCGTGTTAATAAATTGATGCGTACGTTCCAATTACACTACCAATTGAACAAGAATTTGGAAGAGATAACTATCCTCTTATTGCATTCCTAAGAAACACGAAAATACAATAACAAAATGATGACGCGGCCATTTCTCCATACTTTGTGTGGAACAGGATTGTCTACCGCTGACTTCAGCAAGATGAATGTGATTTCAATAAATTCACCGCATCCTTCTATTGTGGTTTTGAGAAGCCACATAAATTTCACGGTATGTCCGCGACAAAAATATGAATCTGTTTTCTATAACCTGTATGTGTGTTCATTTCTATCTTAAGAAGAATAAATGCGTTTATTGACTTCGGATGTGCGGTTATTTGTATTGGCGCTCACAAGAGATTTACTGGAAACGCCTATGAATCTCTCAAATAATTGCTTTCTCTAACATTTTTATGTCTTTCAATGCGTCGGTAGACCCATCCAATTGAATTTGTTGTCTGGGAACTTAAACGAGTCTGGACTTAAGATCATGTGGCTTTATTTATGTGTTGTGTCTGGTATTCAACTAACCTGCAAACAAACTCGTTTTCTCCGAGGCAAAGGTCAAGGCACATCTGCCTGGAGCTGACGGTGTGAGTCTTCTTGCCTCGCCCTTTGAGATGGTAGCCGCGTACGCGGTCGAAGCACCAGGCTCTTTCACAAGGACGCACGCCGAGACACGACTTTTGTGCGTATATCGTGAACACGGGGAATTGTGACTTCGTTAATGCACCTGCAAATAATACACAACATTAATAATAAAAAAATACAACGCTGTTATTCCCTAGTGGTGAGACGTTTTTTCCTGTGCGAGGATCGAAACTTTTCTGTCTATTTCTATTCGATGTAGTTAAAAAAGGAACACCTAAGTCCTATGCAAGAAATATGAGAAAAGAGGTGCTCGTGTCATCATTAAATTCTTCATGCTCACGCACGTGTACTGGACGAAGAGGCGTTCAACCTTAGCGAATTTGAAAATCCGCACACCGAGTCGGCCGGAGCGATTTGTGCTTCCATAATTGGATCGCATCGCTTATTTCCTTGAACTGACGGCTTGGCGGCAATTTCAGTACGGCTTAATTCAATATGACCCTTAATCGGCATCTCCTTTTCACTGCTATTATCATATCTACCAACGTCTTTATGAACATAAGCGTTCGAGTTAATGTAGGGTTTATTCCATAAAAGATGGAGCATAAACCACATTTGCTTAAAGCATTTCTGATATTCACGGTTTTATTTATTATAATATTAAAATCGAGGTAACTTCATTTTTTGCATCCATGTCGTGCTTTTGTGGTGAAAATAAAAAGTCAACACATTCCGGTACGCTATTCTTTAGTTTGCCTTTTTATAGTTGCCTTTGACACTTTATAGCATCTTCGCAAGCATTGAATAAAAGTCTATTATAATTTCCAATGCGGTCACAAGATATGTATTGCGTACTGAAATTTAATGCCGAGCTACACAATCTCGTCGACACTTCCACATATATTGGAAACATAGTTACAGCTGCATATTTGTTCAAACAAACTTCAACGAAAACCTTTCCATAAAAAACAAGCACGTTTATATTGATGAACTGTTTTTTGTTATTAGCGAAAATTATTGTGTATAATAGAACGTCTATTCACGGTTATGAGGTCAAAGCGCGTTCCACTAACTCTTGTTTAAATACACTCGGTCATGTTTTCCTTTTCGCGGTGAGAGTATTTTTTTCCCAATAAGGCGTGATGAGTGAGCATGGTCATGCCGTTATTGGCATTCAAATGATGTGTTCGAGCAAAAAATCGGAACAGTTCGCTTGTTTGCGAGCTCGCACCTCTATGTCGGACAAACGAGAGTTCGAACTGGCGCCATTACACAGCCACCTGCTATATGTGTTCCGATTGTACCATATCCATACACTAGCACGCATCTCTTTGTGCCGTTATTGTTACTCATATTTTTTTCTTCTACTACGGTGCTTATTAATGCATTCATGATCTTGCTAGAGATATTTGAATACAGTTTATTAAAAGTTGCTATTGATTTATCTGTGATTGTTGTATACTCGTTAACGATCGCGTCAATATTCGTTAGCAAGAAACGTTGGGTTTTGTGTTCCGATATTAATCGTTTGAAATAGCGGTATTTAAGATTTATGGCGTAAACGTTTTCACGTCGTTATTATTCGTCTGTAGCGGATGTAAAGTTTATGATATTTGAAATGTCTGTATTTATGTGGGGGTTTCTTCTCGTAGCATTTAAACTACTATTTTCTGGTCGTTTGTAAATAGAAGCTTATGACTTTGTTTTAAGACCGTCGTTTAAATCCTCTTATAATAAATCGAATGTTAGTGTAGGTACTTCATGTTTGGTACTCACCAGGTAGTTGGTCAGCATCGGATCCGAAGAGTACACAGAGCCCCGTCTCGTAGTTGACAGCACGACAGGTATCGTTGGCCTGGCACTGCTCAAGGCAGTCGGTCAACATAAGTGTGCCGGGGATGTCGTCTAGGATGTGAGACGGCGCCGAGAACACATATCTGCACAATCATAATATAAACTTTAATAACCACATGATTGATGCACACCAGGATTAAAATGGAAATAGTCAATTTAACGCGGTAAGCTTTTTAATCCGGTTAGTGTAATGTTACTTGAAGTACACTTTCACAAGGCTGCTCATGACCGAAGTCAGATCTTGATAACTTCACTTGTCGGCTAGTTACATCGACTTAATAATCTTAATTATGTGCAATTATCGGTCACTCCTCCGCCACTGCCGGGAGCAGAGTATATTACAGCGCAATTAAAAAACATGTTTGTGTATTCTCTTACCCGGTGACAAGTTCAAATCCAATCATCTCGGGGTCGCATTCTTCTAAAGAGTTTGCGGGTGCTGACGGAGCTGATACTCCACTGGGAGCAGAAGGTGGGACACCTCCCGAAGCAGTCTCGGGCACGGCGGCGGCGGATGGCACTTCATCGTCACTTGGCTCTTCAGCGTCACTTGGCTCACTTGGCTCTGATGGCTCACTTGGCTCAGATGGCTCAGATGGCTCTGACGGCTCAGATGGCTCTTCGGACACAGGATCATTTAGGTCGGGTGGTGGTGCTCCTGGATTTTGATACCGTTCAGGAGCAGCCACTACGGCTGGCTCCGGTGACCCCGATTCTATGGCAAGATTGTCTTGAGGTGGCGCGTCAGCTGCTGACCTTAAAGTCCCTTCGAACTTTTTTGCAGCTTCAGCTGCGTAAGCCACTAACACTATACTGAGTAGCAACCGCATTGTGCACTCTGAGAGGGGCCGTGGCAACATTTGTTATCTGTAACAAAAGAAAAGTGTTGGTTAAAAAAACTTTTATGGCAATCTAAAAGTAAGTAATTGCATGGGAAGCTCTAGAATTATCGTATATAAAGTCGTTCAGCTTATGCACGCAACCATTCTTCCTAGATAGGGTAAATCGTTCGATATCTTACGGCCATATCGAGCATCGTTTGCCGTAACTATCGATGAGATGTGTTCTATTGATACGTACATGTATACAATTTGTGGACTTAGTGCGACAACTGAACCCGTGCCTCCGACCGTATTGGAAACGAAATGAAATATCGTATAACCGATAGATACATCAGATAAATTCCATTCAATAATACCTGTTATTTATGTCTAGACCTATGAGGCAATGTTCTGACTGCCTACGTGTTAGAACATTCCACTGAAAATGGGTTTTAATTAAAGTTCCTGAAGATCACCGTTTAGTTTTTTTACGGGTGTTTTATAGTCAAGTGGCTAATGTAAATG
Organism: Orthosia cruda; assembly: GCA_964057195.1. NCBI lineage: Eukaryota > Metazoa > Arthropoda > Insecta > Lepidoptera > Noctuidae > Orthosia > Orthosia cruda. The sequence continues at coordinate 30,599,334 of OZ059829.1, read as the reverse complement.
TGTTCGGCTTGAAGTGATGCACTCGAGAAAATAAAAGTCGTAACAATTATGTTCGCTGTCTAAGGGCATTAGCTTAATGATTGCCGTCTCTTTGTAATTAAGTTACAAGAGCGGCGTACGTAACATAAGACACGTAGCTTCATCGGAGTGAACTGCGTTAGACGTATCATTACACAATCATAAACACAAGTCTTTCTTTTTTTTAAAGTGCATGGTTTGTATGAGTCATGGGAAAAATTTTGACGCGCTTTCACATGTGATTGTGAAAAAATGTTTATGGCACCGTTTTCGATTTGCGCACCTACTTTCAATTGCTTTTTCAATTAGTTCTACTTTCCACTTGACATTAATATTTTATATATAAGTTTATCTTGGACATCACTGGCAACGGTGCAGGAAAACATCGTGGGGAAACCTGGACTTATATAGTTAATGTAAGTCTGAAATAGCCAAGTCAGAGGCATGTGGGGGGTTCCCAGATGCGGCTTTGTTAACTCCAGAGGTGGCCACATCCTCACACGAAATAGAAAGCTTTATATTTTTTATTGAAAAATATTTATTTCATCAAATGCCCAGGTCCCCTAGCCAAGTTACAAATGTTTCGTATAGAATCTCTTTCTACAATCGTTAACGCCTTCTATTTGTTTGGTCTGACCACGTGACTTGACATTCAGATGTGTCATTTCCATAAATTGATTCGTTTTTAACCCCCGCCGGGAAAAGAGGGGTGTTATAAGTTTGACGTGTGTTGCTGAGTATCTGTGTGTCTGTCTGTGGCATCATAGCGCCTAAACGGATGAACCGATTTTGATTTAGTTTTTTTTGTATGAAAGGTGAGTTTGTCGAGAGTGTTTTTAGTTATATTTGAATAAAATCGGTTCAGCCGTTCAAAAGTTATGGGCGCTTTACTTTCAATAGGTAGCGTGTCATAATTACGTGTTCAATAGATTGCCAATCGAAGCGTATCTACTATGTACTAGATAAATTATATAGGGGTTTTTTAAATTTTGAAATTTTACTTGTCTACTATCGTTATCGATTGTAGATTGTCAACTTGGCTACAGGTGCTCGCTTAGTAATAGTACATTACTGCAGCGGCCAGCAAAAGAGGCATTGACGGACGAACGTGTAAATGTGGGCCGAGGCGAAGCCGAGGCACACATACGTAAGTCCATCAATGCCTAGTTGTGGCCAAGGCTTGTATAGTGCTTTTCTCAAATAATGCGCAGAAATTAAAACTATGTAGTACCTAGAACTCATGTTGTCAAATACAATTACTTTTTAAAATCAATGACGCACAACAAACAACAATAATTATTCCCGCGTTAGGCTTAGCACGCACTGTGATTTTTATTCGTGCGATTTGTTGCCGCCCATTCTGCGGCCTATGGAATTGTATGAAGCCGCACGCGTTGCGGTTAAAAAGTCACGCGGGAATACTACTATAAAAATCCGCGCAAATAAAAATCGCAGTGCGTGCTAAACCTTAAAGTGTTCATTTGTTTTTTTTCAATAAACAGCTTTCTATTTGCAAGCCAGTTCGAAATTTAAATAAAACCTTTGATAAGTTACCTCCTTGGTTGCCATGTTTCGGAGAAAAAGATCGTTCCATTTTTAAATTACACGACAGATATGAGTTTACTATGTAATTTATTTGGCCGCTACAAACGACAGATATGGATTTTCATACTTTGCCGGCCGCTGCTCGCACGTATATGGCAAGTACAGAAAATGCGATTTATCTCGAAGAAGGTTGTCAAAATAATGCTCAAATTTCCAAGCATGTTTGAGAAAAAAAAATTGCCTATAGTATATTCAGACCGGCGCATGTTCATAAAACTATCTTCATCATTTGCAACATCATGTAAAGAAATTATGGAAGTTGTTGCACGCGCAATATTTATAACGGTTACATTCACTCAACTGACTCAACAACGGTATCACCGCTTATTTATTTTTGTTCTATTTGTGACAAAAACGTAATGGATGCATCTGGCTTCACATAACGTGAAGCTGAAGTAAAGTCTTTGTCGTGTGAAACCGCAATAAACATTAACCCTAGGATCAACTCTAGCTAACATTATTTTCCAGAAATTATAAACTGTACTAAATAAAATTACAGACTTCAGCCAAGTGTGGACAGCTAAGCTCTAGTATTATGTCTTAAGCACCTTAACGCTCTTAATGGAATACTATTCTTTTAACTTCATACAGTAAAGCGTATTTCTAAATGAAACGTGTGTAATATCTTTGAAATACAACCTCCGTTTTTATTCTGTTAGAGGTCTTTAACACGGATATCAAAGCAATTTTATACTAATAAACCGTCTGCATGGATATTGTGGGAACAGATACGAAACGAGTTCTTGAAAATTCGTTATACACTTATGGCAATGTACCATTTATGTTCCAAATGTATTATTACATGCTTATTTTTTATGTATTATTTTTAATTGGATCCATATTTTATTGAAAAGTAATTACTGAACGTATTACGGAGCTCTGGCGCTGACAGGACGGTGTAAGTCTGCGCATACGCAGGCTCGAATGATACCGCCCAAGGAAACCTAATTCATTTCATGCGTCGTGTCTTGTGTCGCTCTCGGGCTGGTAGTAATTTGATCTGCCCGTCCATTACGAAAATTAAATTACTCGCCTATAAACGCGTACTGTGTCATTTCGCTACATATTTTATAGTTTTATTTGCAAATCTAATAGACTTCCCTTCACACATCTATCTAATACCTTATAACGAGAAATTCTTGCATATGTGTATTTATATATATAATCTGAATCTCGGTAACGGCTCCAACGATTTTCATGAAATTTAGTATGCAGGAGCATTCGGGGACGATAAATCTATCTAGCTAGGTTCTATTTTTAGAAAACGTCGTGTTCTGTATTTTCACCCGAGCTGAGCTCGGTTGGTCAGGTACTTTCAATAAAATACGAATCTGCGCGAATGTAACCGTGACTCGGCAGAAAATACCTTATCAGATATGACACTGTTAAAAATGATTTCGTGCTCAGTATCTAACAATTTCCTAGAATAAACATTACAACAGGGCGCAGGCTGGTCTAGGGTTATTTATCATGGTCTTCACAGGCAAAGTTCAAACAGCAAAGTATTAATAAATAGGGACGGGCGTCGGCGTCAATAGCGTGAAATAACAGGAGAGTGGATCGTGGAGAGCTGTGGTGTTTCTTGATCGATTCCGATTTATTAAACAAAAAAACACACGTTACACTGTTATAAAAACTTGGCAGTTTACCGCGAATACAACAACGGAAATATTAAACGAGAAGGAGTAAAACCCCTGTGTACATGCGACCATTATTTATTTAAAGTAAGCGCGTAAGATAAATGCAAAATGTCACCGAGTTCCATTCTTTGAAAGTAGGATTATAATTAATTACAATTATTCACCAACGGGGCTTAACAACTTTACGGGGAAATAAATTTTGCAAGATAGTCTCTTCGTTCGTATTCATTAAGATTTCAATGTTTCATGCATGTGTTTTCCACGCCCTTCCTGCTTGCCCTGGATAACCTAGAAAGTTGGCATTGCGCGCTAATAGCACAAGGCATGCGACGTTATGTTCTATACAACAAGGTGCCACGTACAGCACCAGCAGCAGCAGCATTTCAGGCACCTCTAACTCAAAAGAGCTATAAATAAAGTTACGGATATAAATTGTCACTAATTTTGTGCGATGCTAATGATTTAACTTATCAATATTTATTTTGTGTCACGATTGACTACAAAATCGGATCTATATCGGAATCAAATAAATATTTTTTACGGGAATATTCAAATACCTTGTCTTGTAAAAGACTACAATATCGCTTTTCATTCTGAATGTAGGTAAATATGTGTCGTTTCAAAGAACACGGAGGTTCCTCACAACAACGCGTTGACCCGTATACCTCCAGAGGTCGTGGGCCAGAAGCATAGCGCAGAGCGCAACTTTCGCCAAGTAGGTCGCACCTCTTACTACGAACCACTCGCAACACTACTAACGCCTAATTAACTTCACGTGACTAATAATACTCAAATAACAGAAATATAATCCACTCGCTATTTTTAACTCAAAAATACTTAAGATTAAACAAAGAAATTATTTATATCAGTAAGTTTTTATTCCACAAATAGAACGGTCTGCAATAAAACTCTTCATCTTGATTAAGATAAAATTTCAAAAAAAAAAAGTGCAGGTGCAAAGATCGAGTGAAGTTGTCTTCGTGACTTTTGATAAAGGATGCATTTAAAATTGTTCTAAAAAATTTCCTGCAATTTCTAGAGTTCATGTTTTGGGTCATTTGATTAAACTGTGGACAAAAACTCTTGAAAGAATTATAAAGCATTCTAAATAAAATCATGACAAGTAAATGTCGGCTGTATTTTCGGCGGCTCTTGTGAATTTTCGAGGAAATGTCCAAAACGGCCCCGAGATCCGTAAAAAAGACATTGTGTCGGACATTTAACGCTTTCAGAAAAAGTGTTACGTTTCATATCATAAAAAGATAGTGATACAGTCGATAAATTGTCGCGACGGACATTGGCAGTGCGAATGTGCGGCCACGCTCGGCCGCAGCACCGATCAGATGGGGTCAGCGTATTCAATGAGCCGGATGCCTTCAACCTGCTATTTACGTTTCACCATACCAGTACCAGTTGGCACACTATGGGTAGCGTCTTCGTTTTCTTGTACGTTTTACAAGTGATACACCTATACAATGTGTCCGGATTCGTAGTAATAGAACTTTAAAGGCGTAAAATTACACACTTATTTTTATCGAAAAGTACACCACACATAAGCATTAACTTGCTTTGCATTAGCTTGTTCTTAACGCATTTCCTAATATTCTGTAAAAATAATACGGCAAAAATGCGCAGGCATTATTAGGCAATAATAAAATTAAAACTAATTTGGCTTAGAGCTTCTTTTGTCAGTGTGTAGACCAACTCAAAGACTATCAAAATAATCCATTATAGAAATGAATAGCTAAAAATTGTGCAGTATTTAGGTAAACGCAATAAAACTTGTGAAATTACGTTTAAAAATGGTCTTTTATGGTTTAATACAAAAATATCTTTTGAGTGTTAATAGATTCTCTGTGCTATGGCCGTAAAAATAACATTAAAAGTACGCCTCTGTAAAACGGTCCAAAGTTATGGTTGTTAGACTATGTGGATATCGTAATAAGTACTAAAATTTCTCTATCTTTAAAGGTGTGCTGATTGCACCCTTTATGGTGGGATTTATGTATAAAATTAAACGCATTTTACGGCCTTAAAGTTTTAATACTACAAGTCCGGACAGATTGTATAAGTAATCTGTCGCACCGATCTTTGCTATGGCTGCAAGTAGGTTCGACTTAAAAGGAAACTATGATTGTATTTTGTTACATTCGTTTTGTTGGTTTATTATTTAATTAATGGAACAATTGATTGTGTTTGAATTATCTCGTTAATTAATACGTCCACTTATAATGCTATTGTTTGTATCTGATCGAGCTTAACGTTAATTAGAATAGCTAATTTATTCATAAATAGTAAATATAAATGAATACTAGCACTGTTGATAAAGGCAAAAAGTTATATCTTAATAATAGTCGAAGAATAAAAACATAGATAGTGAGATTAAAACAAGTAAAATTTAAATTTAAAATACCCCCGACACATTTATCTTGCGAAAACATCACGATCTAAACAGTAAAACGCGCATAACTTTTTAAGGCTGAACCGATTTTATTCAAACTTAGCTAAGAACACTCTCGATACAATCACCTTTCAAACAATAAAAACTAAATCAAAATCGGTTAATCCGTTGAGGCGCTATGATGCCACAGACAGACACACAGATACACAGCAACACACCTCAAACTTACACCCCTCTTTTTCCGTCGGGGGTTAATAAAACTTAATTTTAGTAGCATGAAGTTTATTCAACTTAATAACGCCTGCAATTTGTGATGTTCATAAATTTCACAATCTCATCTACATAAAAGCCGGGCGTTGATCTAAAGCTACTGGGCATTTAATCTGGAGGATTATATCTCGGTGGTCAATCTTATCTGCACTCGAATGCAGCTTTAAATAGGTTTATTAAAAGATTCAACGCTTAAACCAATTGTGAAACAATTAATTGTTTCTTGAACGTAGACTGCATTATCGGTAAGTGAAATATTTATAACTAGCAATCGCCTCACGGTTCCCGTTCCCGTGGAAATACAGGGATAAAAAGTAGCCTATGTCACCCGAGGATAGTGTAGCTTCCCAACGGTGAAAGAATTTTTGAAATCGGTCCAGTAGTTTTTAAGTTTATTCGTTACATACAAAAATATAAAAATTACAAATCTGTCCTCTTTATAATATTTGTATAGACTACTGAAACACTATGTGGCCGGAGTGTTCACGTATTCATTCATTTAAAGACACAAATAATACACGTAGTAAACTTCAAGTATTTAGCGAATATCTCACAAGAACTTGTTACTCACTAGTGAGCTGTAATAGTAGTAGTTCATTAAAAACTACATATTCATTTACAATTTGAACAAGCATTTAAGAATCGTAAAACTAAAACGCTAACTTTTATGTCGCAATATGCAATACAAATTAGTTGATAGTAAGTTGCAAGTCGCTCGCATAGCTTATTTTCGTAGCGGTAATAAAAGCAGACTCCCGTTACAGCTAATTACAGAAGCTATTTGAATATATCTTCGACGCCAGTGCGCGATATACACTGACGTGCCCGTCAGAACACAATGGGGAAGCTGAACGGCTTAATCCGCTTGTCTCTAAACTATTAGGCGTGTCTAAGTTCAGCCATTAGCATCGCTAAGAGAACGTTCCGCGGATTTACATTGAATGAAATTGTAATTTGTTGTGTCCCTCTCTAATGGGGTGGCAGTTTCCTTATGTGCGGTGGCTGACGGCCGGGATTGTGACGCGCTGCCCCTAGAAGGCGCCAGGCTTCAACCAGGCGTCAATGTCCCTCATTGTTCAATGCCTATGTTTGAAACGAAACACGTCCGAGACATATAAATGACCGTATATGAACACATCTTTAACCAAACACCTAATTTTATAGCACAGTACCTATAACAGTCGAGTAAAGAAACTTTTTTCTCCTCATAAAACGAAACAAACTCCAAGAAAAACTTCTACGTAAGGTTACATTGTAAGAAAAAACCGGAGTTGTTATATCTTATCTATCATCTTGACACCAAGAACGTCAAAACATTTATTTCGTGAAATTAGTTTCTCTCCTTTTCAATAATAATATGCGTGTAATGAATGACCCTCCGGCAACAGTAGACACGAAGAGGGCTTGTTTATAAATAAAAACAATGATGCAGGCACTCAAGTCAATTTGTATTAGTCGTAACGACAAACTGGTGATCATTAACAATGAACTTTTACTCCTTTAGGCAACGCACAAGCTCTAATGATTACACGTGCGTGCCAGGTAAATGAATAACTAGCAGATAATCTGACTCACGGTTGCGATATTTATTAAGTCGCCGAAGACAGCAATGAACATTTTTTATTATGCCTCTACTGTATATTTATGTACACAATGCTGAAATAAACTGTCTGGCGCCATTTATTTGTTCATGCCATCGTTTTGTCGTCGAACTACTGGAACAAATAGAACGCACTCTCTAACATCGGACTTACGTAAAAAGCTATATAATTTTGCGCAGAAATTAAATAAGTAGTCATGCAGTGTTGGTGTCATTATAAAATCAGGTTATTCAACGTCATGTCATCATTTGAATAACGTTACCGCTTAAGATCCGCGTAACTTCGCATGGCTGACGCCGCAACTCACATAATTGGCCTATTACTTACGGAGGAACGTCCGAGTGGGCTGAACAATTCTCATTATAATAATTAAACATTAGAAACCATTAGCTCGCAAGGTAAACGTGTCTAGGTGAACTGAGCGCGCAGCAAGGGTTCTGTAACGCAAATATGTGTGAGATGTCCTCGTCGGAGAGGTTAGTGGGTTGATGGCCCGCGCCGGCTGCGGATTGCCCGCGCGATTTACATTAATGAAGGAATCTTTAATTCTCTGATCCCGATCAGTACATCGTACAACTCTAACAGCTGCCTCCGCCTACGTGACTACACTTATCTTTGCAATAATGTTAATTCTAAAATTGTTTAATTAAGACACGAGAAACCAACATGCATACCTCCGTAATTCATCTTACTGTCTCAAATCGAAAACTTGTTGTGTTTTCAAGTCTCGAAAGCTCGTTAGCATATATTTAATCAACTTGTAAATTATTTGTCTTAACATATTCTAAATGTTTTTTGTTATTAAACTTATTCTTAATGAATAAACACGTTTTCAGTTTGAAGAAGAATACTGTATCTTCATAAAATTACCCGTGCGCATACCCAGGGCATTTGACCGAACAACGCTCGTTGAAAGTATTTGAAATATTGGACCACTTTCCATGATGTAGCTTAGGGCTTCACATTCCAGTGGGCAGGTGGAAATTGCATCGTTTTATTATTCGTTACAACTCGTGGTCTTAAAACGATTGTATGGGCTATTTAAATAAATAGATACAATTACTCGTAATAAATTTTCATCGAAAATACTCCGATTACAAGATCGTGGTACTAACTTCAGCAGTAACTTTTGTGGTTGGAGTGCTATTATCAGTAATGAGTTATTCCCTGATAATGAAACATCGTAAAAGCTAGCCAATTTCAGATTATTAAACGCTTTGGTAGTGAAATTATAAGCAACAAAAACCAGTGCCCGCTGTTACACTGTGGTAGGAGTTCAATAGTAGCTTTAAACAATGGCAAGACCGTGCAATCTGAAAGGCAATATATCAAGCTCACGCGAATCAAAAGTATAATACGTGTAATTTAAACACATCATGCGCTTACCTACATGATTTTCTAACAAACTTTTGTTTGAAAAAATCATTCGATCGTGTACGGAATGACTCTACTAATGATCAGTCCTGTGTAAAACGTGAAAACTTAAATAACGAACGTATAATCCCGCCTAGTTTTCTCCGCGATTAATCATGCTAACCCAATGAGGGACTAGAGTCTAAATCCTATAATTTTGTAGCATTGTTCACGGCAGCATGGACTTGAAGCAATCGGAAGTAGGTTTGCAGTGCGCTCGTTACATCCGCGTCTTCTTTCGCTGTCTTTGTTTGTACTGGCTTAATGCAAACAATGAAAGATAAGGCTTAATAATTACCATAATATAGTTTATTTCGAGCTTCGTGTTGCGGGTAAGGCGGCCTTGTAGTGTCGGTTATTAGAGGAGAGTGTTCTGTGGTCACCCGCTGTATTATCGACTGCGACATTGCAATTTGTTTCTATTTCTGCCCACATCTCATATTTTGTGGTGTTGTGTGCAATTACATACATCTCCTCTTGCCTTTGATTACTTTCGAGGTGGTTTCACTGTTTTTTTTATTGTCATTTATTTTTATAACTTAATGATACATTTACTCAATGATTTTGCTACATTGTACACATGCGTATTCACTGGCTATTAGTTGTTACAAATGATTTTATGTTTCTTTCGATTCGCGGTTGGTTTTTTTAATGACATGTTATTTTTCTGATACTGCCCATCTATTATGTTAATACATTGTAGTTTATACTGTCATTCAATGACCGACCTTAAAATTTCTCCCTTTGTTTTTGCATTTATTAATTGCTAGGATCGGTACCTATATCGTCTTATTCTTGTAGGCACACGGTTTTATTACAAGTTTCTGAAATTTGGAATTTCTATTTTATATTCCCTATACGGTAGGATACTATACTCGTATATAGAGAAACATATAAAAACAAACTTACTAAATGTGCCAGTAGAGTCGGTACATTCTACATCGAAAGTGGACTGGTTACCAACTATGGACAACAATTTAACTGTATTTTAGGTCTCTTGCATTTCCTTTATTCCGGATATTGTCGCAGATACCTTTACAAATAAAGTAGGTAAAGTAAGTAGTCCATTCAGCGCTCAGAGTCGACACCGGCTCACCCCTACCGCTCTCGTTTTCTTACTCAGAATTTCTATGTCAAAGTTTCATGATTTCTCTTGTTATATACTGCAAATACACTAATAGATATAACTCTTTTTAATCTATAGGTAGTGCGCTGAAAACTGGAACTTAATTCAGATACTAAAATTGCAGAATATCAATCAGCAAAGCAATAAAACGCTTCACACAAGTCTGTTACCAAGCTATCAGAAATGTATTTACGAAAAGCAATAAACGCTATGACGACTCGAAATGAAGCGATGCTGGGTCGATGAGGGAGCATTGAGTGGGCGATATCCCTTAGTTTACATGAAACGTTGTGGCTTGCATTCAATTTATTTAAACTCAGCATAGGACGATTCATCTGGTTGATAGCATCGATTTGAGCCATTAAAACTTACTTTATGGACTATGTAACCAGGAGGTGGTCAGTAAATTTTGTCTAATACAGGTTTGTGTCCTGTCACATCCTTGTAGGGCTATGGCCGTATTTGCACCTGTTCTCCAGGGTACCCACGCACCCACTCGACCGGTTTGATCTTATCCCCCTCATTTAACTATTCAACCTAGTGCCGTATTATTTCCATGTTTTGTAAATATTACTTTTTTTGCCAGCTTGTGGTAATCTCTATCTCTACTATAAAATATTTTCAATCCAAGACCTTTATTTTTTACTAATATTATATTCAGTTTTTATGAAGTACAGTGAAAGCAAAATTATTTCTAAAAATAATACATAATCATTCGAATAGGTTGCGGTCTATTTCTCTCCGATTCTATCGTTTTATCAATTACTATTAAAGGTCGCAAAAAAACGAATACAGCTATTCTTTTTATTTTACAGACGTCAAAGAAATAAGTTTTTGATTGATATCTATCTCCGCTATTGCGAGTTTTTGCTATTGTACTGAGCGTTGGGAGATAATTCAAAATCGTATTTTGCTCTAAATGAAATAAAGCAATAAATGTTTGTAAGAGTCTCTACGATTTGCGCGACGCCGCCCGTAGGCTGCTTGGCGGTGAAACTCTATATAGCACACACATTGCGCCTGCGCATTCGTCGGCCCCTTTTATTTTCAGACTACATCTGATATAAATTTGTAAATACATTTCATACCCGACAAATGATTTATTAATCCCCACGTCCATAACATGCCTCTCGTTGATTTAATTATTTGTAACATTAAAAGCATTGACTGGCATGTCAATTGCGGCCCGTTTCCAGAACTCGTATGTGACATACAAGTGCGGAATAAACGATATTTCAAGCGGCGGCGTTGTAAAGCATCACACTCGTGAGTCGATCGAGCATTTATTGCCTCTAATGGTTTTATATGGCCTATCTCGTAAAATCACAGTACAGTTGTCATTCTGCATCTTACTACCTCGTACCTAAAGGATTGATTGGCGCGCCACAACCGAGAAATGGAACTGTCTATAGCATTGTATTGAAATTGAATTATCATTGGACCAACTTAACGGATGATTTTAAATGTTCTTTGAGATCAGTGTTGTGATGTTTGATATTTCCTGTAATTGAGAAACAATATACCACGGGTATTTAACGCGATGATTTCGATTCATTTATTTACCTATTTCACCCGACGTTTCGGCCGTGTTGCAACGACCGTGGTCCCGGGTAGACTGGTGTCTCGGTGTACTGGCTCCGTTGGGGCAGAAAATTCTTCATCTACCCTCACATTTCTACACACAATACTGACCGTGTCCTTATTCTGTAAGTTCGCCGACTGCACAAAACGAGGTAATGTTTTTTGAATCACTGGAATAGGTAAATAAATGAATCGAAATCATCGCGTTAAATACCCGTGGTATATTGTTTCACAATTATGAAACGCGAAAGTTTTAAAGTTAATATTTCCTGTGATTTTAGCAGGTAATTATAATATATTTTGTCGAATTCCTATTACGCAAATGATACGGTCCGCTCGGCGGGCGTCATTGCGGCTTCGGTCGTGCCGTAACGGCATCATCAATCATCTGTAATTTGATTTCTATGCTCAATTATTGCGTTCGCGGAGGTCGAGGCGGCCGCACACTCCTCTTCCACGTACCCGTGCACTTCGTTCCCGAGATACGTACTATGAAATTACACAAATATCAGTAGCCAAGCTCTGTTTGGAACGTGTAGAAAGATATTTTATAGGACATAACTTGAAAACGGCAGATAATATAAGCCATTCCAATACCGTAGGCCAATTTTCAATCATCGAGACTAATGCAAAATAAAATTGCGTTTTGAAAAGGATGATAGTATCTTTTTGAAAAATTTTGCTCCGTCCATTGTCATCAAATAACAATTCAGTTTTTACACACCATCTCATTTTGTTTTTTATTAATTAACCTTATTTTGCGTCTGAACTAGTTGAGTTTTGAAGTCTCAACAAGCAAAAAGCCAGTGTCGTGTCTCGGGTAGAACACAATGGAGTGCCGTGACGCAGGCGCTAGACATGATAATCACAAGTAGCGCATGACAAGCGGTGCGCACGCGCATCGGTCACGACGTCGCCGCTGCGTCTCCGCCCCAGGTGACACTACCGAGTCTGCTGAGAGCCCGAGACTTACCGATACGCTCACACGCGGCGACCTTTCAGATAAACATCTTTATACCCACTCACCGAACTAGGTAATATCACTTGTTTATGCAGCCATCTATCATGACGCCGAGACAGACGGTGACGTGTGTGCACTGCTTACAACCGGCATCGAGAACACGTCCTCTTACTTAACAGCATAGTAGGACAACGCTAACGACATACTCATTGGCCGTGTTAAGTGCAATCATGCTTATTGCTGTTTTATAGTAGGGCGTTGGAGTGAATGGGTTGCACGTTAGTGAGTGTACGTTTGTGTGATGTTGATATATTTTCAGTTTCCTCGTTGTTATGATGTTAGTATCAGCGCGTTTGAAGTTAACTGTCCGGTAAAGTGGTGCAATGTAACGGTAGGCAGCGCGCCGGGTTGCGCACGAGCACTCGCCGCGTCCGCGCCTGCGCCTGCGACGACCCTTTCACTCCTCATCATTCTCAGAATTCGACAATACGCAGGAAAGATTCGTTACTTATTTTGTTCAAATAACAGTGTTATTGGAAAAGAAAATGGTACTCTAACATTCGAAGCGAATAGCCATATATCAAGATTGCTATATATAAATATATTACAGATTGCTATTCCGAAAGAATAAGTGTAGTAACTGAGAAGAAATCAAATTAAAGTTGGCTCATGACGACTTAAAATCTATCTTCATCCCTTCTGCCCTAACCTACCACGTAACTTCAAATTGTGGAATGGAATAATTACCTATATTGAATAATATCGAGGCATATATTCATATATGTATATATAGCAATATTAGTAATCTCTTCGCTTCTAAGTATATGCTAGAAACACAAAGCAAGAAATTGTAAAACGAAACGAATTTTCTCTGCAAAACTGGCCACATCTAGGTTAATATTAAATACTAGCAAAGCATGAAAACGGATATTAGTTAAGATTAAAGACAAACAATGCAACATAAATATAGCGGCATCATTAATGTTTATTCCGTTTAGGTTAACGTCCATGTTTTCCAGTAAAAGTCTAGAAAATGCAAAAGTATTTTCTACCTACTACTAACAGCCATTGTAAATTTCAAAACACTGTTCATTAATTTCTAAACGGATCATGATACACAGTTGCGTTCTCCGTCAGAGCTGACTGTTGCCCGTAATGAGAATTCATAGGGTATGCGTAAGGTCGACCGAGACTCTACCATATTGTGTGCATATTAGGACTGCAATAATGATGGAAAGATCGATTTCGTATTATCCGCATACGGCAGCTCGCGACCTGGTCTCGTAAATACAATCTAGTATCGCGTCAGTGATACATCCTTCGATACCAGATGAAATATGATTTAGTAAACCCTCAAGAGTTATGATGTATGATAATGAGGTATAGAAACGAATTGGATGCAAATTGGTATACAAGTAATAGCCTAGGTGCAGTTAATCTTTGTATGGTAAGTACTGTACTTGTGCTTCGGATATGTATATTAATCTAACTTATCAATCTTATTTTAGAGCTTTTTGACCTCAGTATTTTTATGATGAATGAATGTCTGGTATTATTATTGCTGATTTTGTCTTTTCGAGTCTCCTCAAGTATTGTCGACCACAAGGAAATCACACAGCGCACTGTAATGACAGCACCACGTACGTGATAGATTTGATTTACAGGTTCGCTTCAATCTTCACAGCAGTAGGTGCGCGCGGAAAATTGCGTTGCGGCTTCACGGGTGTCCGCAGGATCGAATTCGCTATATTGATTGCGCACATACAAAACATCAAATACTTGGTACAGATCTCGATTTCGCTTATTGGACTTCGTTTGGAAGGTAATGGTAGTTAACACCTCAATAGCTTGTGGGATTGAATCGCATTAGGCGCGTGCTTACAATTTGTACGAGCAAGTTTAGTGTCGGCTTTTGTATTGTGGTGTTCTAGTTGTCATTGAACTTTGAAGATTTATGACATAATGGTCTGTGCTTTAATAGTTTCAATATACCGGTTGATCGAGATGACATAAAATTAAATTATATATACGAATAAATGTACTGTTGCAATTTACGTTAATCTTACAAGATACTATTGTATTTAACTGCGAGTTGTTTTATAATTAACAGTTATAGTTATCAACTAACATAACATAACAAATATGATTAATGAAAGCTACTATAAAATTATGCATTGAATTCTCTTTCGTATGTTTTCAATTATCGCCGATCATTACACAATAATGTTTCATTTCGATTAAGGTGCAATTTATCACTTATATTTCGCTGTCTTATTCAATTTAATCGCCATGCAGACGACCGTTAGTCTTGCAACTGGAATTAGAATACATAATATATGTAGATGAAATCTGTGCATTCCTGCCCTGCGCTCGCGTCGAGGAACGCAATGACGAAATTACGTACGACATGGGTAGTTACTAATTGGTAAGTGGACGCCACCTGTACTCTGCACATACCGGTCCAAGACTAACGGACCTTTATTGAACTCGTTACCAAACAAATTCATAGACGAAGCAATAACGTTTTAAAAACATGTAATTATCGAATGGGGATCATAAATCAGAAGCCTGTCGTAGATAAATGGCTGTACTCAATACAAAGTGATTTAAATTAAGATGATGATAACTCCATTAAAGAATTCCCCATCGACTTTTTTGGTGGATCCGAAATTTAATGAGCCATCAGAGTAGAATTCCGCTTGCTATAAAAATATTACGGAGGCGGCGAGCGTCTACATGCCATTCCTAATAAGTGATGTGATCTTGATAAACCTGTCTTATGTTCCTATCCTATTAGGAATCCTTATATTTCTGTCATGCATGTCATTTCATCGTTTTGGTACAAACAAAGTAGAAGTATCAAATAGAATGAACGATACTCTGATCAAATTTGTCATTATTTCAGACGTATATGGTTGTAGTTTCAGTCCGAAATTGCTATAGTTTCAGGCATTTTTCTAAGAATAAGTTTGAGGTTGTCCGAAAATAGGTACTCCAATAAATCATTTCCATATAACTAAAGACCTAAGTCGGGTCAAAAAAAGCTATTATGCTCATAATAATATGTCGGTCTTTCATTAGAGGCAGCTAATAAATTGTCCGGTCGTAATATATATTTTATTTGTAACTTGTGCGTTTAAAATCTGTTTACATGCGCTCGGGTAATGAATGCGGACTTTTTGCCACACGTAAGGAGGCACGGGTATTGAGTTCGTGTCCGCAGTGGCATATTTATTGCTAGCCTCGCGCGTTTTATGCTTTCTTAGTTCCATGCGTCTATCTCGTCTATTCTTCTTTTCTTTCCTTTATTAAAATTTAAATTTTATTTGCGGCTGCACCTATTTCTCTTGAGTTGTTTATGAACAGGATTCATTTTACACGTGTTACGAACCTCGGGGCACGCGTGAAATATGGATAGCATCTGTCAGTTTTATTGTTTCCTTCTATGCTTGGATGGTTTTTTCTTGGTTTTGTAGTGACTGGAGTTAAAGCTAGACAACTCTAGTTGGTAATGAAAGTTGTAATTGTGGTAAGGTTTGGGCACGTCGAGCAGGCGGGGCGGCGTTTGTTGGCGGCGCTATTCTGAGCGCAGGAGTGCCTGCGCCTGCGGCGACCACGGTGCGCCTCCGCCTCCCGCGCACGTTGCCATTGTTACTCCTCGCGGCTGCATCGCACCCGCACACGATACACCATGCACCACCAATTAAAACTTACTTTACGATCCCCCTCTAAACTCTCTTCTAATGAAAATATTTTATACAACATAAATCCCATTGCTGTACAGTACACGTCCATGCTTTATGATTGCAAGAACATTGTTCCGACTTGCATTCGTAATACAATTACATCCAGGAAATCACGATATTAGCTGCACGTTATTTTCAACTGTTTTGAATTGATATGCCTAACAGTAACTACGGGTTTGCAGAGCATCTAATGTTTAACTTTAAAACTTTCGCGTTTCATAATTGTAAAACAATATATCACGGGGATTTAACGCGATGATTTCGATTATTTATTTATCTATTTCAGCCGGCGTTTCGGCCGTGGCTCGTGTTGCAACGACACCGTCAAATTCCCGTAATATATTGTTTTTCATCTAATGTTTATTGTGTATTTGTCGCAGTCGTAGCTTATAAAAATGCTACCTTTATAAGAAGCATCACATTGTGATTGTCTCGGACAAATGCCCGTTATAGTTGGGCGCCGTCAACGGTCATACGTTTTGCACGCACCATGCAAATGTTCAGGCGCGAACTGCGGACTATCTACGTCACATTAAGCTAATATGTAATTGATTGGTTCCCGGTGCACGGGAGCGGCGACACACTCCTGTCCCACTCATGGTGGATGCAAAAACACTAATGTTGTAACGGTGAACCAGCTCTTCCGGCAAGCAATATGCCCCTAGGTGCTTATACCTACTCTTTTAACTTTACAAATTGTACGACCGCTTTCAATCGAGGAGACAGCGCTCATGTGGCCTAAATTCATTCGCTGCAATGTCGATACACCGGCGAGACAGCTATGTGCATGCACGATATTAATCAACTTAAGAATGGTGACCTCCATTGGAGATAAAACCGTCGGAATGAGAACACTCCGGACAAGTTAAAAGTGTTAAAAGTGAACATTTAAAGTAGGACGAGATCGGTTGATAATTATCGTATGCACTCGAGATAAACACAGACCGTTACACGGTCGCTGATCGTTCAAGTGAAAACATTAAAAGCCTATCAATTATGTTTATATCTGTTTGTACTTCAGACTGTCAATCATTACGCTCTAATGTTTAATTATAATGCCACCTACTAATGGCGGTCACGCCTCTGACAAAAGCGTATTTATGCCGCCCAAAAACAATTAACTGGCCACCTATATTTTAAAATACTTTTTTCTTAGTTCAATGATTAATGTTACTAATATATAGCAATCAACGACGGTATGTATAGCTAAACACATCATTCATCTGTTTAGGAGTTACGGTACATATTGTGTTATAATGGTCTTTTACTTGTTTTTTGTTTGCGCCCATTATTTTTTGATGCTCTACAATTTAAACGGCGGAAGAGGTTCCGTTGCACGTGGGAGGCTCTCATTGAGGATTACCATTGTTTCATCGTTTCATAAATCTTTATCGTGTAAACTTATCTTTTGGAAACAACCTGCAAGGTATTTAGGATAAAGCGTTTTACTACTAATGGTTAGTCCATTAGAGTAGTGGTATATTTGTATGTTGATTCACATTTAGATTTCTTGTAAATCACTAGATTCGTAATGGCACATTTGGATAGAACTTGTAAAGGGTCAATACTCTTACAGGTACTAGAGTCACGTCATCTTGCCTACCGTTATCGGCGATTGATCGAACGTTTACGAGGCTCGTTTAAGCACATCATTGCACCATTCATCGTGATGCTGTGTTATTACCCAACTAGGTAAATGATTTCAGCCGATAATATTGAATTCACTTGCAGCTGACCGACATACTTGACACTAATCTCTTAATGTTTAACTGTCTCGATGGTGAAGTCTTAACAACCTGGTCGAATGTCCCTACAAGTGTAATAGTGTTCTGCAAGCACTTTACTCGTAACATTCCTGGCGAGAAGCTGGTCAGGTGCAAAAGTAAGGACGTTTTTATAGCTTAGGTATCGTGATAGTTTACCGGAACAAGCTCGCACGTAATTTAAGTGGAGCGATGTATTGCGGCCGCACGATGAGACGCGAAACGATGTCGGCGCGCGAATCCCGTTGGGGCGGACGCCATTACCGCCCAGCGCACCGCGCACGCGTAGAAAAACCGAACTCGGAATAAAGATGTCGCGCGCAGATAACATTGGATGGACACTTGACAACGCCGCCTCCGGCCCGACCTCGACATGTTTATCTTTGGAATCGCGGCCTTACTGCGAATATCCAATTATGTTCATAAAGATCCCGCCATGCGATCATATTTATTGTGCGGTGTATCCCGACATCTTTGCATGCAAGGCGCCTCACACCGCGACCTGGCGACGTCGTAGTTTTCTAAACAACGCTCGTAAAACAAAAAAAGAACGTGAAAAGCTGTGAGGCGGCTACTTTTACACAAACCAGAAAAATACGTTATGTACATTTTAATGCGACATTATAAGCACCGTTAACGAGTACGTTAAGACCAGTTTGATAATATCTGGATGCATACTTATGATGCATATCCCGGTTCGGTGAAAACTTTCGAAAGAATGGACATTCCGGCTATGGTGTCTCACATGGACCGACAAGCATAGCTCTTATCAAACACAAGCTTCAGCTACAAGTCTACGCCTTTGTACACGTAGGATTTACAACCGTCGCGAATATTATCTGATAAAAGTGAAAAAGAAAGCTCTTGCAAATAAAATATTAACTTGCGCAGTGTTTTACTCTCTTAATTCGAACTAATAAATAGATGTCATGCTTTAAAGCCACGTGAAATAAACAATTAGTGCAGTAGTAAAACTAATTGTTTAGTTAATGATCAAGCTGGCTCGACAGTGGGTGGTCCGCACACTCCGCACTATATATGATGTGAGTCTTGAGTGCGGCCTGGCTAATGTCACTCCAGCTTTTCACCCAGTATTATGTTTCTTAGAGATTGGCAATCAGCATAACGATTACAAGCGCTGTAACTCTTCTGTCAGCTTTGTCTTCCGTGTGTGTAATGACTTTACAATCACTGCCCCTTGCCTTATGCGTCCATGTTTGCTTGGAAGGTAACGCACGATTTGCAGATATCACAAGATACGACTAATAATGCATTAGCTCGGCGTATGTTAATTGAGGTACGCGGGAGCCATAACCGATCGTTGAACATTACCTACGACCACTATCACATACCGTAAGAGCTAAAGGTAAAACGCTATCGTGTGGCATATCTATACAGGTCGTTCGCTATCTATTGTCAATTAAAAGCCTCTGGCGGAGATCTCGACCGCCTTTTGCTTGTTCTATAGGATGTACACGATTGCTTCCCGATGCATACCCTACGCCTCAGGGTGGATATTGCTCGGACATTTCCTGTATTACTACTTGTATGCCTGTGCCTTGTTGCATTGAACTAATCTCTATTCTGATTGTTCTATAAATTAACATAAAATCTATTTTAGTTTAGATTTGAATCGTCTCTTGTGTATTCAATCAGGAAACAATAAAGGTACACGACGGCTGCTTCAAAATAGGTTTGCTTTATATTTTGCTGGCTTTGCTCGAAGCCCCGCCTCTTTGATATAGTGGCCTAGCAATGACTTGTTATTTTGAAATTACTGCTATTCCCCTGAGTTATTGCTTTACTGCATTTACAATTGAATAAGTTTGTTACTGCTGCCCGCACATAGGCATACTGAAGATTATATATTATCTACAATCTGTTTGAATACATCCGCGTTCTTTTTACTAAGACTTTGTATGCTAACGAGCTCTTTAAATCGATTTGAGCTTTGCGGGACGATACACTTAGTTCTAAAAATATATCTATACTAATATTGTAAAGCTGAAGAGTTTGTTTGTTTGAACGCGCTAATCTTAGGAACTACTGATTGTTATTGACAAATTCTTTTTGTGTTGGATAGTCCAATTATCGAGGAAGGTTATAGGCTATATTACATCACGCTACGACTAAAAGGAGCGGAGCATAAATGAAAAATGTTGCAAAAACGGGCAAAAATATTCCTTTTTGAGAGCTTCCATTGCGTGCGCTGCATAAACGGTTTAAGTTACGCAACAATCATGTATGTAGGGTAGGTAGGGTGGGTAGCCAGTTGACGGGAGCGAAGCCGCGTGGGACAGCTAGTAGAATCATATAGAGTGTTTGTTTTATAGAAACGTGTGAAAAAGTAGTACAATCTACATTAATAACCAGTGTAGATTAAATGATAAATGATTTTATTTCTGTAAGTTGGTTTGTACAAACACTTTTACATGTCGAAATTATATATATAATATTAGATCTACCTTCCGTATTATTGGCACTTATTTTTCTTTTACAGTTCAGTTAAGACCAATTTCCTATAATAACTAAATAAAATCAACATCAAAACGCCATTTATATAAAATTAAATAAACATTACGGAACGGTACAGTATATAAACTGGATAATACAGCTTCTGCACATAAAATTTCAAACGATGATTACCTATTAAGATAAGGTATTGCGGTGCGCAGACGCCGGTCAAGATTAACAGTGTCTAGGCGTCGGTAACGAGACTATAGTAATTGAATTAACACAAGAACGTCACGTGTAGGCTCGCACTTTAGGTGACCATGCGTCTGGAATTGCCCGGACATTTCCGGCTCTTCGTCTCTTGTCCAGAAATTTTCTTGCTGTCATTTCTCTGAGCTTAAAAGTAATAGTGATTTTAACGAAACAAATGACGTTGAATCAATAATGACAAGTAACATTTCAAAATTTAAAAAACCCTTGAGACATTTTTTATTTCATGGTGATAACGCTTCGATCGGCAATCTATTGAACACGTAATTATGACACGATATCTCGCGAAAACACCCCGATTCAATCAGTAAAACGCCCATAACTTTTGAACGGCTGAACCGATTTTATTCAAATACAGCTAAGAACACTCGACAAAATCACCTTTCAAACAAAAACAACTAAATCAAAATTTGTTCATCCGTTTAAGAGCTATGATGCCACAGACAGACACACAGATACACAGCAACAAACGTCAAACTTATAACACCCCTATTTTTCCTTCGGGGGTATATAAAAAAGCTTTTAGGTGTCTAGACTTTTTGCAAATGGCAAACTTTTTATCAGAATTTTTCAAATTTCTAATGGTAACCCTACTCGCGCTAGGCGACCGCGCTGCGCCGCGAAAGTGATTCCGTGATAATAAATCAGGTATCAGACAACGAAGATAATTAAATTAGCAGTAACTTCATAATTAATTATCTATTAAGCCGTTTACACGTTTCGGTAGGTACACTAACTGTCCAATTCTAAATCGTAATAAAACTGCTTTAGGTCAGTTATTCAATGGTAAGATAATTTGCGATCAAATGAAGCGATAAACGCTGTTGGTTATGAATTAAATTATTTGCGCAAATCAGAGATCGCGTGTGGCAAATTTTTTCTTCTCATGGTTTTCTTCAGCTATTTAAATAAACATTTACCTGAATTATTTTATCTCGGAACATTTAACATCCAGGAAAGAATTTAAGAACATTGTTAATGG
Source organism: Orthosia cruda (assembly GCA_964057195.1). Taxonomy (NCBI): domain Eukaryota; kingdom Metazoa; phylum Arthropoda; class Insecta; order Lepidoptera; family Noctuidae; genus Orthosia; species Orthosia cruda. The sequence goes on along the minus strand of OZ059829.1, from coordinate 30,577,503 downwards.
TTGTAATTGCTTGCTAAAGGAGCGAAATTGGCGTACCTACATGCGTGCATTCGTATGTGCACGCAATGTGGGGCGAAGGTTTCAATGGAAGGTAAGTACGAGGTATTTTCACTGATGTAAAACGGTAAAAAGTAACAGGATAATATTGTACAAAAACCGGTTTATATAATTCGGAAATCGAGGCAGTTGCCAAACTCTTTTTTTAGAATCCCCGAGCGATGTATGTATGTTCCTTGGAATTTAGTGCCCACCTGCATATTCTGAGAATGTCACGATTATATTTTATTGACCATTTATTTTTTATAATTTGTATAATCCTGAGGAAAATCGTTTCATTAACATTCATTAAGTCTTAAATGTTTCGCTAATTCTTGAATGGCATGTCTTCATTTCTAAATTAATTGGATATAAATGCAATCTAAAAGCAAACACTAATAAAGTGATTCAGTTGGTTTTTTATCTCATTTATATCAACGGTGTATTAATTTGAAGTAATCAATCATTAGGGCTAGTTTTTTTATTTGTAAACAACGGTACACCGTCTACGTGTAGTCATCATGAAGAATGGTTTCGTAACATCCGTACATCAATTCAGGTAATGGGCGCTGCATTAATAAAGACGGAATCACACTTCCGTGCCGTGTCGTGGCGTGGCGTGGCGCCTTCTGACGCAGCTGATTGGCTACAAAACTCGTTGTGTTATGATGTTTTTTTTTTAATATTATCATTAGGCTCGCGCTTGACCACTATCTCACCTGATGGTAAGCGATCATGTGGTCGACGGTGAAGCACGCTTGCCTAGAAAAAAACCTTTCACTCTTGACTTAAAAACCCTTAGATTGTAGCTATCGGGAAACACAGACTCCGGCAGGGAATTCCGCTCTTTAGCTGTAAGCATAATAAGTGTCCCCAAAACGTTTTGGTTTTGATGTAGACTGAAACAGAGTCGTTTGATTGGTGGATCCAATCCACGCCACGCCACGCCACGGCACGTAAGTGTGGTACCGCCTTTACGATACACGCGTACTTACCGGACTATGTCGGCGAGTCATATACTAAGTAACCCCAGAAAAACTAACTGTATTTCTGTTTGCACTTCGGTGCCTCTGTTATTTCTTTTTGATTTGTTTCTGGATAGTTTGACAGCATTATTACAAGTTGTCATGCAATATAATATCTCATACATTTACCGCTACATCCTACTCGAAACAATCCCAATCAGTGCTAATAATTTCAAATTGTATATTACACGGGATTTATTAAATATAAGGCTACACTAATTTTTATAATGGGTGCAATAATGGACAGTAGAACAATCTCTCGAGACGAAAGGTGTTATTTGCCTTACATTTGCTCTAAGTGCTTCCTCTGCGGCTAATAAGACATAATGACTTGTTATTTCTGAAGATTCACGAATTCCGATCGTAGACGAGTATAGTACGGCGGGGTTACTAACCTTGAAGCTTCGCAACCGCTACCCGCTGTCCGCCACCGCCGTGCTGCGATCAAAAGAAAAACGCCTGTTAATTACGCCGTTTACACATGAGTGTATCTCAATTATGACATGTTGGATTATAGACTGGTGACTGTAATGACACAGACGGGCAGTGTTCTGCGCGAGCGCAGGCACGCTCGTGATTCCCTCATTCTGTTCAGGAACAGAGTAGGGCCGCTTCCACGTATCTACTTATAATTACGAACGTTTCGCGCTAAAGAATTTCCCTGAATGCTGGTTGCGCCCATAATTCTGTTGTCTATTTAGGGTCGGTTCACATCTGACGGAAGATGCGTCGAGCGTAGTCAGCTAAGTACAGTAAACGCACTAACGTATTATCGGTTGAGTGTGAACGGTCAAGTGTTTTTCTATACATTTGTCTGTTCTGGCGTTACGCGACCGATAATACGCGACGCATCTTCCGTCAGATGTGAACCGACCCTTACATAAGTAAAGTTATTAGTTTTGAACTAGACCTTGCGCCTCGCATGCAGCTGTTTACGACATGTCTGTGATGGTAAGAGCTGATAAACGCCGCATATTATGTAACACGTTTTGTAACAGATATTCGCCTGAATGTAAAGTGCACATTACTTAGTGTTTATGTTACCTTAATGTGGTGAAAGCACGTTTGGTTTAACGTTTTCTGTCGCACCTACAATGTTGTTAATTAAATTATTCAGGCTTTGTTTGTAGGACTGTCCCTTTAGTTATCCAGTCCTGCCTGGATAACTAAAGGGGCAGTCCTACAAACAAAGCCGAATAAGTACGATGACCATTGAGATTGGTGGCAATCTCAATGGTCATCAAACTTTTCATAAATTATGCTAATGAAATAGTTATCGCTTTTAAATATTGAGTTAATGTTAGAAAATACTGTTAACACAAACTAATTATGTAAACATTTTAGATACTTACTAACCTAAATTTATATACATGGTCGGCGTCGTTAAATATCTATCTGTAGGCAATGAATTATGTAGAGTGCCGCTTACTGGATTCAAAGTTGCTGGAAATTATTTAAATTAAACATAGTTTCGCCTGAGAAACCATTCTGCTTGTTTGTCGGAACTCTTCACTTTTGTATTCCGTAGTGATATGGGAGAGAATCGCCCGATTTAAATATTAACTGTATCTTCCTTGACCTGCACTGGTACGATACTTGAATTAAGTTGTTCTTCGAAATTTGACTATAGAATACCTCTGCTTTTGTTCCAGAGTGATGTAAATACACTTTTTTATACCACCACCATATTTGGTATGTACCTAGTATCTAATCAATAATCATAGGTATTCCGAGAAGTTAATATTTCCACAGTAAAATCCAATTTGGTAACGACCATATTCGGTCTGAAGATATAAAAAAAAAAGATTTATCGCTTAATAATAGCCAGACCTAAAAGTGTTTCCGATAGACGTGTGTGGTTCGCTTCATCTCGCAAAAAACTAAAGTATTTGAATATAATTATGACAAGGATAAAATAAACAGTGTACCTGTTTCCGCTTCAAGTCTAATTAAAGTACAGTAAGCGATAGAAAAAACTGATTTATACACGTCACTTTGCATCGACCGCACGTCTTTTAAATGAAACACATGCCACTTATCGTATGCCAACTCAATTTTCTCAATCTGTTACATTAATCAAATCACAGCACCTCTACATACGTTACATCAGTGGGCTCTGGACAACGGCAGACTCATCGTGATCCCACGCTTGAGCAAGCCGGACGAATCGTATCGCTAGAAAAAAGTTACCGATCAATCAGAAGTAGTCTTGGCTGATCCTAGTGATCATTGAACCTTAAACGGCACTCCTACTCCCATAGATTGTTTTATAGCTAAATAAACACGCTCGACTGGCTTACAATCGCAATTTCACAGTCAAATAACAGAAACAGCCACACAAAACCAACCTACACGAAGAAACCGAGAGTACTTGCTAGTTTTTTCGACTCATCAAAAAACATTACCAGTTGTCTTGGAACAAATACAATTATATTTACAGTTAAAACAAAAAGTCACGGGTTTTATTTCGACGTAAACGATACTCTTTCTATTAACTAGGTTTACATATTCGATAACTTGTTGATTTATCTTTCTAACACATACATATGCAATGAAATAACGGCTATACAAGTCTTAAGATTGCTTTTATTAATGTTATGTCAACATATCTTTAGAACATTCAACAAGTAATTACCTCGCATTGACTTTACGACTTATATCATGCATATTTACAGAAGACTTTACGTCTTCAAAGGAATAAACTCGCAATTCGCACAAAGTTTTAATGATAGATTGAAAAAGTTTATTAAAACATTCGCTTCGTCATTAAATTAAGACATTTCAAAATGTATGTCTCTCTAATCTCAAAGTGCAATAATATTTAACGAGCAGTTTTTGTATCAATCTTCTGGATTTTTTGTGACTTTTTTAATCACATCTCAACTTCGGTAGCCAATACTAACACTAGTTAAATATATATTTTTTGTCGACCGATGTGGTTATTTGTTTAGACAGACAAAATGATATGTATCAGCAGCACCTTTTTTATCAAGCTAATATATTTATGCATGGTAACAGACGTTATTTTTAATTTGGCCTCATTATCGAGATCAATCGATAAATAATATAAAAGTGTGATAGCAAAATGTTGTATGTCATGATTGCTCTTCTGAAAATAACAGCTAACATTTTATTTGTTTGTGTTAGTTTGGGCGTGAAGTATTAATTTCTGCAGTAGTTATTAAAGAATCTGAATTGTATGGTAACCGTTATGTTTGTTTAGTGGAAGTTCAAGGTTTGCAAATCTGTAATGTGCCGTTTAATTTTGATAAGTGTGCCGCATACATTGTGTGTGTTTTTTTTTTATTTGAGATGGGTTTGCTCTTGACTCTAGTCTAGGTCAGAGGTGACAGAGACAGAGTCGACGATGGAGTGAGCTTACCCAAAAGAAGCCTGTTCACTCTAACTTTGAAGAGATTCGGGTTGAATTCATTCGGAAACGCAGACGCAGGTAGTGAGTTCCATTCATTTGTTTTGGTGTTTGCTCGTCAGTGCTGCGGTGACGTGAGCGGCGATACGGTTGGGCCGTCAGCACTCAGGTCCTGCGCCCGCGCCGGTGCACGCTCGCCGCACGCCATTTGTCAATGTCGCACCAACACTGTTCTCACGTGACTAATACTAGGAAGTATTTTTACTTCCATTACGTAAAGATCACTACTGAAGATGCCTCCGGCCAACCACTGTAATCTAACGTAGTAAATTCACAATAGATAACGGAAATCCAGCTAAGAACACGGATTGTTGCTCATGGATTCGTGCCCTTCTTATATATTATCAGGGTTTAATCAGATGCATTCAATTCACGATTCTACTTTGCTACTACCACATACATATTCACATTAGTGCGTGCTTAAAATGTTTACAACTGATCGTCTATAAAATCTACTATCACTTGTTATATCAACAATTGTCGACTTTTACCAATATCCTTTCGAACTATTGGAAGAAAGGAAGTCGGGTCGATAACCCGTAAATATTGACTCATCTCGGAAAGGCATGCGCCTAAACACACAGACAGGCTTGGGCCATATGTTGCTTCTAGAGAAACAGTTTTGTTTTAGAATTTAGACACTATATTTTATTAGTCACTATTTACTGTATGGTGGACTAAAAACTATAGAAGAATCTAGAAGTTTAGTCATTTATATTTGTGTAATGTGAAAAATCGCTACGCTAAATAAATAACACTCACCTACATTTGAAAACATGAATTGTGCCCATTTATCGTTTAGTACCGATTTGCGAACAGAACAGTTATTGTCATAAATTGCGTGTGCGTGTGAGAGGACCGTGAAAAAAGAGGCAATGTTATGTTAACGGATAAAATTCGCAATTTACCCGTAAATACCGAAAGCGAAAAGTACCTAACAGCACATGTAAATCAGTTTTTACTACATGACTTTCTTGACCCTGTTATGTATTTCTGTGCACGTTACTGGACCTGTAGTAGATACCCACAAAACATATTATCTTGATGTTCTATCCATGGAGGAAGAAAGGATAAGCGTGAGAAAACGCAGTGAGCTTACGAATTATTAACCGTAGCACATTACGAGTACTATTAAAATAGGTCGCATCTGTAAATCGGTAGATGGCCTCGTCCTGATATTCACCTTCTCGGCAGCCCTCCAGTACGTCACCGGAGCACCCACGCAGCGCCTACCCAAGCATAAATATAGCCCGCAGTACTGAAAACTCGATAACTTAAAAGCGGCTAAACGGTCCTCAGTTCACAAAACACTAGATGGTGTTGTTCATACAAAGCACGTTCAAAACAATAGAGAAATAAACCATGTTCCATTATCCACCTCCGCTAAACTCGACCTAAAACATTCTTCATTTCACCCAGAGACATTTTACTTATCTATCTCGCGAGCTGTCCGTATATTGGACACTATAAAATCTACGAGACTTCAACTCGCATTATTTATGAGGTGAACGAACGAATTGTAAAAAGGCACCGTTGAATTGGAATATTTGTTTGGCAATGAGTTTTGTATAATTCGATTAAATTTCGTAAGTCGGCCGTCGACCTGCGCGGGCGCTGAGCACGACGCTATTTGGGAGCTATGTCTACGTGATGCCACGCATCTCTTACAGCCACCGTTCCACTGGACTGCATTGCTATTGGTAGATTTCACAGTGATGGAAAACGTGATTGTGTCTCGAGCCATTCCGATTCAAAATTTCATGGAACGGTTTTGGCTCGATGACGATGATACGTAACTTAGAAATACCTTTAGCGCTCCCGATGATGACACTTGTGCCAGAAAGTTCTAAATTGAATAACCGTTACAAAGATGAACCTTATTAATTGAATATTTTGTTAAATTTTACAGCCATTTTCTCTTTTCATACCAAGTGTCAGTTTAGTTATAATGGTTTTTAGACAGGCATAAGAATTATGATGTCTGATGTCACCAGTTTGCCATACGCAATAATACATTTAAATTATGTGACATCGAGCGATCATATCGGCAGTTGGCCATAAATCCGATCCTGACTTGAGAAAATTACATTAAGTTATTCGCTACAAGTTGGCCGGAAGACAAGAAACAAGAAGATCGCACAGGTGATGGAAATGTTAATTTTCAATTGTTTTCTTTGTATTGTGATACAGTACGGTACGAGCTGAAAGCTGAAGATGGGTTTTTCAGGTGTTTTCAAACAAATAAAATCAAAACTTGTATATCTAGATACAAAAGAAATATGAATAGGAGAGAGATTTCAATAAAAGCAAAACGAAGACCAAATAAAAAGTCGCGGGTACTGCTAGGAATCATCTTCAAAGCCGACCGTGAAATTCGCTACTTTGCTATTGAATTACTACGAATCGGAGTGACCGAAATGCTTTTTACAAATAAAACCACTTTTGTTCTTGTTCTTGACCTTGTAGCTCAACATTTACCATCAGCCAGTCGTAACTTAGCAGGCTCGCTGGCGGAAATGCAATGTAACTCATTGTTAGGTACTGACGGTAATTGTAATCGTTAGGGCTGGACGAAGCGATCAGCGATGTGAACAAGGTTATGGGGTTCTAATTGACAGATCACAACGACGGCAGCGGACACCGTAACCGCCTTTATCCAGGCTAACTGTACCACTACCGTACGACACGGACCGCCTGCCGCTTGCTCGACGCTCGTACCACCACCGCAACGGGAAATGCCGGGCGTCGCCGTCCTCAACCACGTCAACCTTCTCTTTGTCGCCACACTCATTTCCTCCAGGAACCGCACTTAATAAAACCACAACAAACAAAAACTTTCGACTGATAAAAAGTAGAACTCGACTCTGTCCGCCATTCTCACAGTAAGTACACCGGGGACGAGGTCAACTGCGGTGTATTGCCGCCGACGTAAACTGTGATATCGTCGCCTGGTCTCTCATGGCTTTCCATATTAAAAATTCCACCAGCAAACTGTTTCTGTGTCATCTCTATTCGAGATATTCGCCGTGTCGGTTGCTAAGTGAAATCGTCGCAAGAATCTTTTATTCTTCTTAATGCGAGCCGTTTCGGCTCTTGTTCGGGATCCTAGTGTGACAGCCATTATAATTCCGAGTGAATGTGGAAGTGTACAAAGACGGCTTTGTACCCGCCATAAATATTTATGAGTAAGTGCCTATTTTCTACACACGTGGGTCGGTGGATACGCACGATACCACCGGCCTAATTGGATGTCTGTAGGCGCGAATTTGTTTCACTCTGAGGGGAATTCCTTATTTGTGTCTGAAAGTAATTTATAATAGCGAAATTTTACTTCCTCGCCGATACGCCCTCGCATTTATAACGTTCTCGTTAATTTCTCTTTGTTTTGACGCCACAAATTAATTATTTAGCGGTTCACTTACGGTTATATAACGATAAATACACTGAAGATACTAATCCTACTTTCTCTTAACTAGTTTCTTGAGGCCACTATAAGAAAGTAAAACCCCGCTATGTTGGCGCGAGCCCCGTGTCCTGTTGACACACAAATTGCTATGATAAATTATTCTGGAATACTGATTTCTATGACACTCTTATTTGTATTTTTAGATAATTTTGGTACAAAGAGCATCATTTCAGATTCAAATGCCAGTTGAAAAATTCTGAATTCGTATATAATTCCAAATATAACAATGGGGTTTTTCTTGATGGCTGTGAGAATTCTGAAAATGATTCAGCCAAATTTTTAAAAGAAGTAGACTTAACTTGAAAACAAGTATTTAGATAGGTACCTCTCTATGATACATACAATGAACTATCTGTTTTCTAACGAGATGCTTTGAATAAAACAGATGAAGTCGGAAACTGAACATATCTCTTTAAATCAAAATGTTAGGTGGCCTGTAGTGACACCACGAATGACCTCAATCCTGTGTATCTAAGTATGTTCTCGCTTGCTCGTATATCTGGAACGCGGGAACGGTAGTGCGACTGTGGACGGTATGGCATCTTGCCCCGTCCTGCCCTGACACTTGGCCCCTGACAACTATACACTTGATATTATACCGCGCTAACCATATATCTTGCTTACCCAGAGTTATGGCTTCGCGTATCTAATATATCACACAACTTTGATACTTCCTGTAACTTGAAATACTGATCTGAATATAAATAAGCAATGTCTGACTATCATACCATGACAAATTAAAAACACGCTTTATTTTATTGGTTTTGATTTTCATCGGTTTTTATTTGCCAACGATTTAATGTTCTGGTCCAATGATCTAAAGTCTGCTATAGATTTTATTCGGCTGAACCCGCAGGTGGTAACTGTAGCGTTTAATTCATTTGTATCTCTATAAATGCGTTGGTGTTTCACTATGTTTACACATGGGCGAGAAAGAAAAATAGCTACAAGTTAACAGTCTAGGATCAGACAAGGGATCACGTTGTCTCTTCGGCTGGGTACATGTTTGGCACACTTTCAGGAGGTCTCGGTTACAGCGGCGACGTCACGTTTCCAATGTTGGGAATAGTTTATTGAAGTCATGATGTGACCTTAACATTGTGTTTTACGATTGTCTCGTCACCGGTCCGCGCACTGACATTTCAATAGAGAAGGTGAGCGCGGGTCGCGGCGTGACGCGCAGCACGACGCCCAGCATGGCCCACCACCACCTATACTCTGCACAACCGTCTACTGTCAACACCACACCTATTTCGCATGATTGCCGTTATTTATAAACACTGTCAGGTCCCCAACAAACATCTAACACACTTAAATCACCACTATCCGACGAACAAAGCGAATGCATCACCTTTTCGATAAGTCCTGAAACATAGCATCCCAACGGCACTCCAGCAGAGAGGTATTAATTTTAACTTTATAGTTGAATTTCTCGAATTACCTACAGAAGCTTATCGGCGTCGGTGTTGACTTAAATTTGCATCTAGGCAGTATTTTCCTTTCGCCAGTTCGATAGTGTGTGCTCACGATTTAACGCTGGTATTAATGCATTATTCAGCGGGGGTTTTCATTAGACTGTCGCTATCGGCGCGGGCGATCGCGCTCTCGTTAAAATGTACGGATGGCATGACGGGTGCTCGTATTGGACGGGCACGCGAGTCAACCCTATCGCGGCTCAAATTCAAATCACTGAAAAACTTATTTGCAGTTTCGCATTTTCTGTCGCCTCGCTTCGTGACACACGTCAATCTATATTTGAATCCACCACTTGGAAGTGCTGTCGACATTTTGCTGGCTAGAGTGCCGTTGTTTCATTTCAAGAGACTCTGTTCTGATTGCAGTCCGCAAATAAATAAGAATTCACTTAATTGCGCGCGCTATTAGGGAAGGCAGAGCTTTCTAGATTAAATCTTGCAACTTTTCAGTGTTCTTGTTTGAAAATTCTTAATGATGAAAGAGTTAAAAGCTTGCGATAAAACTGCATGCTCGCATTGATTTAATAGATATGTGCGCCTACAACTCGTACTTATATAAATGTTTTTCCTTAGCCGTTTATCTAAAGGCGCACACATGTGGTTATCGCATCGAAATTCTTTGAACGTATTGAAGAAATGCAATTAGCAAGGCGCAGAGGACTATTAAATGTGTAGCTCGACCAGTTTGAAAGAAACTGGTGCGCAAGGACAGGTTTAACAACCACACACATGACACAAACTCGCGGATGTGGTATACTTTCGATATTAATGAGAACACATCCCGCATGCGTCGCCCTAAATAAATTGCCACCTTCTGCACACGTGCAACGAGAACAAATTAATTTTATGGGACGTATATATCATGTGTGGTGACATTTATCATTAAATGTTTAAAAAACATGAGATTTCTTGACTGTATTTTTAGTATCTTCATAAAAATATGTGTATATTGAATATTCACAAGAAAGTAGACTGAGAAATTGCTAGTGTGTATATTTATTTCCAGCAGTCTGTTGTTTAATTGATGCTGGTTTCAGCCATTACTAGGAATAGGAACCGTCACAGTCGAGCAAGCTCAATAATAAATGCGCTATGTTTTTAATTACCTTGTCAACGCGTAGTTTGAGCGATGATAGTCGTCTGGAGCACCTGCAACAATCGGACACACATTCATTAGTATTACATCAAGTGATATGAGTACATAATGTTAGTTTCGCATGGTCTATGCATTAATTACTTTACTTTAAAACAGTATTTACAAATATGCAAACGCTTCGTAAATCGGCAGCATGGTTCTCGGTATAAATAAAGACATTTAGCGATATCTCATTAGCGGCTATGCACTTATCTATGTCTGCAGCCTAAACAATAAATTTTACCCTGACAGGTACGTATTATGAACTTATATGGACTTCATTTACAGAATGGCCATTCAATTAACTGACGCTGTAACTTTATTGACATAATAGTTTAGATTCGCCATAGGGCGACTGGATTATAGACCTCGAGCACGCATGGCCTTATCTAGATTTCTAGATGTAGTCGGCGTCGGATGGAGTGCAAGTTCACGCCCAAGGCGAAGGTTTTGATGTATTTTACGTACATATTTGCATTTTACGATCAAAAGCGTTCGTTATCATTTTTGTAGGCCACATCCGCACACATCGTGCATGCACTGTTCAAATGAGAACATTATTTTAGTTGCAAATTAATCTAGAAATCTCTCGAGACAATAGGTCGTTTGTTGGCAAGCAGTGCGAGTTTGAAGTGTGAACGTCCGCCGTGTGATGTCGGACGGCGCGACACTGGTGTAAACAAAGCTACACTGACCGGGTTAACCTTGAATGGTAAATGTGTGCGGAGTTTCGCCGGGGAAAAATATGCCATTGATGCAGCCGGCGTGCGTGCGTCGGGTAACGGTCACCACGAGCCGAATAAGTGGTTTAGCATCGTACGTGGAATGATAATGTTCAGAGCGAGACTTGTCACGCGATTGCACTGCCCTGTCACTGCCGCACGCATTCAGAGACCCACTTTCTAACCTTGTGTCCTTGAACCATAACGTGTGTTTACGTTGTATGCTTTGAATCGCTTATTTTCTCTTATTACTTCCGGAGAAACGGGCATGTGATACGTGAACAAATTAAGTCAATTTATAACAGTGAATGTTTAGACAATAAAGGCGATAAGGCAATATTTCGTGTAGCCAATTACAGTAGGGTGAATGTCGACGTTCGGTGTCTGAGAGCGAACAATGTGCCGCTAACGAGATACAGGCGCAGCGCTCCACCGTGCACCGGTCCGTCAGCCCGTCGCTTGCCCAACACCTCAATTCGTTCTTTGTTTACGTTGGCATCGTACTCGCCCGCGGAGCCCGATCTCATCCCGAACGCAATAAAGCTCGGAGCAAACTCACGACTCTGCAATGTCTACTCTTTATCGCCTCCGCCGAATGCTGTACGATCTTAAACGTATTTTAATAACTTCCACCCGCCAGTTGCCGTAATGGGATCACCATGCAAATGCCTGTGCCCATGCTGTACCGTTACATACCGATACCGACGGTAACGAACCGCCCCGTGAAATAAAGAAAGGCAATAATCGCAAACGGGAAATCCGATCACGCCGAGGGCGCCCAGCGGCACAGGCGGGACAGGTTCCACGGGGCGCATCCAGTCTAACGCTACAGCTAAAGTCAGCTACAGTCTGATGCTTGCACCGCACTTAAACATCGGACAAGTGTTGCAAAGTACCCCGCGGTTCAACGTCAAAAAACTTGAATGAGTCGAAGAAAGTGCCCTTACAAGTTCCTGTATTCGATCCTATCTTAGATCGAATGAAGTAAGTTGTAAGTGAACCTGACGTACCGAGTGTGGATTTGAAGTTCCCTTTCGTGATATGGTGAAGCGCTTTCCCTGTCGCAACTCTGCGCTCTGACACTTGCACTCTTCCTTTCTACATTACACTCACTAGTGGAACGATAATACCATTGCTATTAACTGTTATTACATTTGAACTAGCCTATATGAAGTCGCTGTTACAGCCATTGTGAGAATGAATTTCGATTTTAATTTGCATTACATTTAACATAACCGTAACATGCAGACGCGCGGCGAATGAACAAATATGGTTACGGTAGAGTTAGTAATGAGCATTTAACATTATAATCAGAGGGTACTTTTTTACCTCGTGGCCAGATAATTAAATCCTTTGAGTACTACCGAACGATGTCATCTTTTTGAATAAGTTTACAATTCAAAAGCCGCTTCATCATCTCTCCTTGCAAACTACTATTAGAAAATAAGATTAACAATTTTCTCACGTCCGCATCGAGATCGAGTTAGGCGACGACAACCTCTGCAAAAAGTAAGTTGGAAATCTAATAGAGTTTGTGGCAAGCCGGTTATTTGTGTTATTTTTTAGTTTCGCTGACGCTCAGGAGAAATGCTATGTAACGCTCGCGAACGAAGATGAAGCAACCTGACATTACAGTAATAACGCCGAACCGCCCTTCTGTCATTATTCTGTACACTTTCCTCGGGTAACTAAACATGAAACGCTTCTTATTTTTCAAAGGCAGGTTCATTACAATTGCATTATAGTCTATGGCCATCTATTGCTATAGGCAACCGACTTCTAAATATAGTGCTACGGTTGTGTTTGTTAGGAAACATTTCTTGTCAGTCAAGGCACATAATTGCATATCAAATGTCAATTTAATTAGCAACCGGATAGAGAGTGTTAGCACCTGATTAACTAGCACGGATTATGTTAGATTAAGACTTCCTTTGATTAAGATTTGTTATGAATGCGTCGACAGAGGCAGCGGTGCGTGACAGAACTGGTCTTACAGTAGGAGATGGGGCCGCGGCGTGGTCAGCGCGTCATGCGAGATACCCTACGATTATAACATCTTTGATTACAACCTAGGACGCCACTACATCCTCATTATGCGAGCATAATTTGCGGCTAAAATCAGGTTATTCTGACTAAAATGACATATTAACACATCTCCCCATGTTTTCGCTGTAATAGGGCATTGCGAAGTTCCAAGAGAAGATATGACTTGAATAATAGCGAAACCTTATCAAAACTCATTGGAATTGAATAAAGATTTGAAATAGGAATCCGTTATCGAATCACAATCACGGACACGTCGAATAGTTCAGAAAGACCATCACACGCGTGCAGCACTTACTTTGATAAATAAATTTTACTTTACAAACAGGTACGGGGCAAGTTATTGAACACCATTAGTATTCCTTGTTAGTGTCATGATACAAATATGACTCATAAAAGAAAATGTTCACTTGATTGGTGCGGAAGAAGAGTATCATTCGGTGTTTATGTTTTATCGAACAGCCGTAGAAAAACTATAAGTTACAGTAATATAATTATGTTAATATGATATTGAAAAAGGAAACTCGACCCAGGGCTTCGACAGCAGTAATAACATAATATATCTATACTGGCGGATGGCGAAGCTGCCTGCCGCCTTATAAATGCATCATATTTATGTTTATTATTGTATAAATTAAGAATTTTTCTTATGGTCGTCATCAAAACCGTTGGCGGAGATGATAAAAATAGAAAGAGACTGTTGTTATTGTGAAATTCATGTTTTAAGCTTATAATAATTTATTATTAGTGAGCATAACGGTCGCTGTATCCTTCCTTCGCATTTTTGCTTGGGGCACTTATTAATTCCGCGCTACGTCTGGTGAGGTGTTACGTAATTGCAAGAATGCGGCGGCATGTGCCTGGTGGACGTGTTGGCCGTCGGACGGACGGACGGTCCTGTTCGCATGTGAACCGTATTTATTGTAATTACGTCTCTCGGACGCTGACTCCTATCGATCGCTGCGACGGGAAAACGTCCGTATGAAAAGATAACATCGACCCTATCTATGCGGCATTCGCTGCAGTCAAGTAATTATATCAAAGCTCTTCAAATTGTAGTCGAATTCCTTTTATCTTGCGGTGTATGCTTTGATTGTTCTATGTGATAAATCTTAACGTTTACAAGGGCCAAGAAAGCACTGTCGAAAACGGTTTTTGAAGATCCAAGAAAATTAACTATTGTTTGTACCTGTAGTACAAATAACGATATCTCTTGTGTTATGTTATGATACTATCAAGGGTTGATGTGGATGAAAGACCAATTAAAAGATGGAGTACTGTATGAAAGATGATTAGATTATGATGAAAGAAGTTACTCCTGAGTTTTTTTTTGGGACAATCCCACCGCACTATTCCCAAACCACTGCAACTCCTGAAAGCCAGAATCAACAGTGGCGACCACCAAAAAAGCGCCGAGGCAATGAAGCTCGACGAAGTCCCGGAGAATGAATTTAACTGTCTTGGATCCCGCAACGAAATTGTTCAGAAAAGAATAATGGAGGAGTAGGAAAAAAATTAAACAACACAACATGACTCCTGAGTTGATGAAGAGAAACATGAACGAAGAACTCGTGATAAAGTCCACAATAAATTGCGATAAGGGCAAGATTATAATGAAAGAAGTGACTCCTAAGATGATGAAGAGAAACATGAAAGAAGAGCACATGATAAAGTCCACAATAAATTGGGATAAGGGCAAGATAATGATGAAATAACGTAGCTTATTAGTTGCTTATATTGGTATGGAGATGGTATTATAATGTTGTTTATCTACTTTTATAATAAATGTAATATACAGAAGTGTCTTATCGTGACGATTAAGTTCAACGGATGGATTTACCCAACAAAGCAGTTGAGCAATCTACATATTTATCAGCAAGCATTAATTGGAGTGCCATTGGTAATAGTTTCCCGATTAATGCACGCGATCGTCCCTAGGTGGGTCCGTTTGCGTTATTTCGCGGTATCGCGCGCGCAATCGTAACCTCTTCCCACATAATTGGCGTGTGGGCGCGGCGGTGGTGGCGTGTTATCCCGATCGCCGCCCACCGGCGACGAGGCGACGCCCGATTAGATAGCTCGGCCCCCGACACCCCGACCCGGGCAACACCTCCCCCGACTGGTGCACACAAGCACCGACTCACCCCGCTAACTGGGATCATCTCCTGACGCGATCGCGAAACTCATAAAGCAGTCTCGTTACGTACACACTTACACCGCACGCGCAACCGATTGTCAATAAACAGGAAATTTATTGCATTCGGTAGATTGAACTTGATTCATTCCGTATAAAATAATAAACCAATCAGCGCTTACTTTACTGCCTTATATTTTTAACTTAAACCATTATCCTTAAGGCGATATATAC
The DNA here is from genome assembly GCA_964057195.1 of Orthosia cruda. Taxonomy (NCBI): domain Eukaryota; kingdom Metazoa; phylum Arthropoda; class Insecta; order Lepidoptera; family Noctuidae; genus Orthosia; species Orthosia cruda. The sequence goes on along the minus strand of OZ059829.1, from coordinate 30,561,803 downwards.
GCCCCAATGTTAACGCAGTACTGGCCGGCGCCCGCTCGATGCCAAAATAACAATATTGAACCTCCTGTTGAAAAGTTTTGTTTGCAAAATATTATTTGATTTACATATGCTATGTTAGTTATGAAGAAATTCCAGCCATCAATTTTTCAGTATAAAAATATTTTTAAACATCCAAGTCGTTTTGGAGGAGTTTCCGAAAGTTGCGAAAAAATAACGTGTTGCTAATTATTTTTTTAAAGCAACACTATTAGTTACACGAAAAAACCTTGTGTTCAAAATTATATACATGAATCAATAATATTTTTCTTTTTTTTTCAAACCATTTAACTACTAAGGAGTAAGGCTTAGAAAGTTACCGTTTTACGGCACTAATGCGTATGTAGGCCCTTAATAAGCCGGTGTACCTCACGAACGTTATTGCTCGCTAGTGTCGCCCGTTACGCAAGACGAGATGCTGAGCAGACTGGAGCAGACAGATCATTAATTGCGTAGGTATTGTCGAAGCTCTGGCCGGCGATAACATCTAGTGAATCGTCCAAGAGATCTCACGACGTTCTTATTTCCGGCCGCTACGTGACCGCTACAGCCATGCAAGATTCTCTTGTAAGGCCATGGCTAATAAAACTTTAATATATGTACAGCGTAAATTAATCGGAAGCATTGATGATAGGCGTGCACGTTTATGCCGCCAGGATAAACACGGATAAACGCGGAGACCGTTAAGTTGATTTAGCACGTCGGTTCCGCCCCTCTTTGGTCTTACGAACAATGAAATTATTACAAGCAGATTTTAAGTCGAAAACGTCTTTGTGAGTATGACTCATCAGCCTTTTCCCAACTATGTTGGGGTCGGCTTCCAGTCTAACCGGATTCAGCTGAGTACCAGTGTTTTACATGGAGCGACTGCCTATCTGACCTCCACAACCCAGTAACTGAGTAACACGATTCCCCTTGGCTAGACTGGTGTCAGATCTCAAGCTTCTGACTACTCGTAACGACTGTCAAAAATCTTCAAATGACAGCCAGGAGCAACGACTATCAAAAATCTTCAAATGACAGCCGGGACCAACGAATTAACGTGCTTTCCGAGGCACGGAGGAAACTCGGTATGTTGAAATGGTCACCCATCCACGTACCGACCTCGTCAAGCGTTGCTTAACCTTGAAGATCGACCCGTTCGGCTGTTATTATCTAGCCACGAGCTCCTCACGAGTATGACTCATCAAAAAAAATGAATTCAAACATATGAAATTAAAACTACTTGGCAAAGCTTTAAAGACGTAATCCTTCTGTCAAAAATTGCAGTGGATGACATCCTGGGCGTCTCTAAGATTCCATTCATAAATATAAGGAATGATAATGATTTACGTCCAGTTCTTGAATTGCGGACGCGGTTCTTTCTTAGAAGCTCCCTATAATTTAAACCCGGCTCGCTGCTCAAACCACTCCAGACAAATTGTGATTATACCTAATTCACTTTCTAGTTAGCGTAACAAATAGAACAGGATTTTTTAAAGGATATTAGGTACCTAGGTCTCATGAGTTGGTTTTTGTTTACTCCTTGTGGTTTATACGATATACCTAGATGATTTTGAAGTCTCAGTAGGTGGCCAAATTATTAGGGATGTGTCCCAAATTTATGTAATATTTTTAGTTTAAATATTATAAATAAAAATACCCACAAGATCTACAATCAATTATTTGTTTAAAGCAGTAAAACTAAAAATCACAAAAATCTGAGTACTGGTCCTTGGCCAAATTACCACCGATGTTACTCTTGGCCGCCCTGAAGTTGCCTTTCCGATGCGCAAGGTACGACGCGGACTGACGCGGTGCTGTTTTTGTATTGGATTTATTACTATGCAGCCATTGTAGCCAACTTCAGGGCGGCCAAGAAGTTTGGCGAGAACTGTACGTTTGTGTTCATTAAGGTTTAAACTATCAACTCAATGCATCATGTTCGCAAGAGTCAATAAATCTCCGTGCAACATCGCACGCACGTATCAAGCACAATATGGCTGATGTTAATTGACGAAATGCGAAGTGGTAGTGTTTGCGACGGCTGATTTATACGCGCGCAAATCGCTACTCAATTTGCATTGGATCTATGTAAAGCGCCCACTCGAGCACTCGTTACCGCGATCGTCGCCGACTTCGACATACTGCCCGCAGACCAATCGTCACGACTAAAACGAGGAATGTGTTATCTCTTATTTTTTAATGCCCACACTTCACCAAGTTTTCCACAGCACTCAAGATTTATCGAATGCAAACATTTGCATATTCCTAGTTGGAGAAATCAACACTCCGTTCTTAGATGCTTTATCAGAGCTATCCAGTACCTGACCCACTTCGCGACCAATCTGAACATGCAGTAATAAATGACTCAGATACCACCTAAACGTATAGAAATGACTACATTTGTCATGACCACATTGGTTAAACGCAAACACAATTCTGCAAGTTGTAATTTAATGCTGTGATAGGAACCACTGTTCGGTGGCGGTTAACATGTTTCTGCAAAGCCTAGTACGGATGTAGGAAAATACGGCGGTAGATAAAATCGTGTACATTGTGTACGCATGCACATTTACAGTTAGTAGCTCAAAACGCAAATAAAATTAACGAAAGACAGCAGTAAACGACCGCACAGACACATATCCATTGCGGTGTAGAATAGCGGCGCGCGCAGCAAATGACATTCCACATTCATACCACGCCAAATAAGTGCGGAGCGTGGAGTGGATTTGGGTCACACACTGATTGTCGGTAATAGAAGTGTGGAGTGTAAAGCTGTGGAGTTTCACCGCAAGTAATCTGGCAGTCGTATAAGAGCTCCTTGCTAATTTACGGACCGTGCGTTTCGGCCTGCGGTCTCGCGCCTGCCGACCGCAGCCGAATTCCGCTACTGGGGCGTGCTGCGTGCACGCCGCCGAAGACGAAAGCATCGAATAATATCTAGCCAGTAATATCTTGTAAGCTGTTATACATAATTGTCAACTTTCCTGAGAAATAAAACATTATCTTTGTTTCTTTTATCGCCGAGATTTCATTAAGATGCATATGCTATTAAGATTACGCTGATTAGTTTGCGCTATAGCAAAACATATGTATTTTTCGTTTTACCATCGTCTTCACACAGCGTGTACACAATGCAGCGTTCAGCTAAACGATCTGTTGCGCATTCCGAGTTCTAATGAATGTGAGAATTGACTCTAATACGGATATGACGGTAGTATGGATAATTTGATGCAAATTTAAACAATCGTAAACGATTCTATATTTCTTTCGTTCAATGCTGATTGCGAGTGAAATGGGTTTGATAAATTAATTAGCAATGTAATGGCCATGTAAAAAGTAAGTTGAATGTTCATTGAATTATGTTTTACGATGTAACGATAATATTTACTGTATTCTATCATTTTCTAGTCGTGTCGTTACTACACATATGTACCTATTCAATAGATCCCACAACCCCTTCATTGCAAGCACCATTAATTTCGCCGGCATGTAATTTTTCTGTTATTAGCAACACATTGTAACTACAAATTTGTGTAGTTATACATCTCAATTATAATTAGATCACATTCTTTAATGGCACGTTCCGCTCCGCGGTCGGACAAATTAATAACGTCTGCATGTTCTGTGAAGATTCGTGTATGACGTAATGATATAGACATTGAAAGGTAATTAACTACTGCATTCATAGTCTAATTGCGATCAATATATAATTATAAACACGTGCGGTTTTAAAGGTCAACATATTTTGTTAGAGACACGAAATCGACGATAAAACGCACTACAAAAAAAATGTTGGCGCCGTCGGTATTTCCTACAACAAAACTACTACTTACGTATCGTAATATAACTGTAGCGTCAGGCCTGGTAGCGCAGAGACGAAGACCACAAAACATTAGCTTTGTGTAGTCAATCAAGAGACACGCGAATGTCGCTTAGCATTGCATCTAGTTTCACTTACGGTACGCAGTTTTTCGTCGGGAACGCGATCGCGACCGCGATCGATAGCTCACATTGTGCTCGTCGGCGACGCCCGCGCTTGCATAATGTGTCAGCCGTGGGAGCGATACACAGCCGCGCCGTTATGCGACGCACGCCACTGGTACCGTTCCATTAGTGATTTTATTAGACGATTCGCGTGTATCGCCCGTAATCAATTTGAGCACATTGCAGGCGGTGTAAGTCGCCCTACTTGCAACGTATTATAGAGCATAAAACGCTTTACGGCCACGTTCTCCATTTAAGCTCACACGGTGTTTCATTCCGGGCTAATGTAAAGCTTGCTGTGTATAATTTTGTTTTGTCCGCTTTATCTGGGACGCAACAGTATATCACGAATTTTGCAGATAAATCGATGAATCGCTATGAGAAACGATTGTATCTACGTTTCGATTTCAGGTTCTGGTGCTGATGTATTAATGTTCCTAATGTCAGGTATTATCCTTGCCGATTTCCAGGCGATCTTATTGATCACAACTGAAAGGCTGTAACTACACTTAGCCCTTGATTTTAGTATGAAGTCAATTGGATCAGTATCACGCGGTTTTCTCGGTAATTTTCTCGAATAAAAATTGCGTAGAGTTGCTATGGTTTATTTTAGAACGCAAATATTATTTTTTGTTTGAGATGTCTTCTCGTTAAATTTGACCGCGAACGTACAACGGTACTGACAACTTTTCAGTGTGATTTATTTGGTTACTTTTCGTCTATACAGCGGCTGAAAGCAATGCCCTCATTTTTTACCGAAGATAAAGTAGACTAAAACCATAATGTTTCATTTTATAGTACGAACACGGAAACTGGTTTGCGGATTTTGGATAAATTATGATAGATTCAATATTTGGGTACGGCGCGGTATCTGTGTCGTCCATGAGTCAGCGGTGACCGCTCACTCACACCCACGCCTATTGTTAGTCGCAGGCGCAGGTTGCCTCATTTGCATACCCATCTCACCATAAACAAACATAAGCGACATTACTTTTTTTCTCCAGTTGGATTTTACGATGTTGCCAAAATATCCGTTTCACTTCACAGTTATGCATTCCATTTATTTAAAGTTTAATTAACTCATATTTATGACCGTGAGAGCCTAGATTCAACCATGATATCATTGAGAACAGTTATTTGTAACATTCCATCGCTTTTCTAATCTAAAACTTGAATTTATTTATTAGGTAAGTATAAATATAATTCTGATTCAATACAATTTACGAAAAAAAGTCTCGACACCTCAAATCGAATAGAAAATTGGAGTCAATAACAGCGTCAATAATAGTAGATAAAAATAAATTAAGTTACGGGACACCTGTTAAAGGGGCCGTCAAAAGTGCACGCACCCGCACAGCGGCCGTGGGTCATTCACCCCGACACGACGTAATTAAAATCCTTCATGGAAAGCACGCCTGATGGAATCCATCCTGACCCCGCGCACGACCGACTAGCACCGCCCTTTAAGGTTACACTAGTCGAAAATTCTTCTATACAAACGTAGTCTAGCGATTACTCCACTGTTTGACGATGTACGTTCAAAAAAGGAAGTTATATCAATTTGTCTCATCATTATCTAGCCCTGTATGGAAACAAAAAACTAAAAAAATATTTTTGAAAGTTATGAGCGTCTAAAGTTATAAAGTTATGAGCGTCGAAAGTTAAAAGCATATTTCAACACTAATTTTAACGCATCTTTGGGCGGAAATAAATACCATAAGAGAAAATTGCAAAACGGCCTCCATATAGGCATAGATTAGTAATTCACCAATGCAAATAATTTTATTTTGAAAATATACATTTAGTAGTTTTTCCATGATATCTAGACTCTCAAAGATCTGTTTATAAAATTTAGCGCGCTCGATTTCGTCCTAAATCATAATCCATTTCGATACAAATTTGCAAAAGTGCTAATTCGTACGCGAACTAGCATCTTACTGCTCATCACAGCATCTATCTCATTTGCACGTGATGTCGGATGAGATAGCATGCATGTTAACCTCGCGCACAAAATAGTTCGTGCCGTCGACTAGTTGAACCTTAAAAGTTACTTTATAAATAGGAGCAACCCAGCTTCGTGTCTCTTCCACTGCTATGCGATACGGGAGCTACTAAAAAAATAAACTTAATTATTCGCCGCGGTTTTAAAAGCCTTAACTTTCGTTTTATTGAATTCTCGTGTGTATGTATTTAAAAATCTGACAGCTTTAGAACGCTCGCGGATTGTGTATGAATAGTAATTACGGAGGTAAAAACGTAAAGTTAAAAGGTTTTTTTTTTTAATTTTAATTCATTTTGCTAGTGTGTACAGTTCTCCGAAACTTGTAACGATTTTTGTTAGTCATGGTGGACTATATAATTGATTTATTACCAATCAATTTAGCCTTAAGGTACATCTCGAAATTGATCACCGAATTAATAACTGCGGTAGGTCTTAAGATTCAATTACGAATATGTTCAATAAAACACCTGTATTTAATAAAACGTTTCAATTTGTCCCAGCAATAATTGAAATTGGAAACCTATCAAATTCCAAACTACTATTTCTTTTTTATTGACCTTGAATGTGAGCATCTTTTAATCCATGTGAAGTAAATTTATATATAAATTGAATTGCATTCTATCAATTAAATCACAATTTCTTCACGTCGTGTTCTCTGCTCATTCTTTGTTGCCGAAGTTAACAGGAATATCGCACTGTCGTCTCATATCTCCGACCCTCTAAGTCCCTTCATAAACTCTAAAGTTTATGGACTTAGAGGGTCTCACACTAATGTGATATCAAAAATACATTTCACAAATTTAATTACACTATCAAATTTATCAAGATCTCTACGTAAAATATAAATTCCATTTCCAGACATACTTTGTAGGTAGCGTGTTCCCTACTCATTCTTTACTTCTGTTATCGAAAAGATCGCACTGTCGCAGTCGTCTGATATCTCCAATAAGCCCCTCAATAAACTTTAGTGCTTTATTTAAAATAAATTGCAATTATTTAATTTCACTATCTAAATATCTACGTCAAAATATAATTGCACACTGGCCTTGACGTGTTCTCTGCACATTCTTTAGCTGTCCTCTCATGTCTCCGCTAAGTCCCTCCATAAACTTTAGTGTGATATCAAAAATGAATTTTACTCATTTAATTACAATATTAAATAAATCATTATCAATTCTAACAAAATCTTCAAGCCGTAATATATATTCACATTTTCAGTCATTCTTTGGAGGTACAGTGTTCTCTACTCATTCTTTACCCCGGTTTCCCCAGTAATCGAAAACATCGCACTGTCCTCTCATATCTCCGCTGAGTCCCTCCATACATTTTAGTACGATATCAAGAATGAATAGCTATTAAAACAAAATATAAATTTACACTCTCCATGACTTGTTCTTAGCTAATTCTTAAGCTTTGTTGCCCCAGTTATCGAAATTATCGCACTGTCTCGTCATATCTCCGCTAAATAACTCCATAAAGTTTATTTTGATATCAAAAATTAAATTACCTACGTTCTATTAATTCAATCAAAATCCCTACATCAAAATATAAATTCATATTTCCAGGTATTCTCTGAAGGTAGCGTGTACCCTACGTGCGATCTTTTCGATAACTGTCCCCAGTTATCGAAAAGATCGCACTGTCCCCTCATATCTCCGCTAAGTACCTCCATAAGTTTTAGTCTGATATCAAAGTAATCAGGAAATCGGCACGCGGTATTGCCTTGTGCCCAATAATTGATGTTGATGGCGTGTCGCGGACTATGCGCGCGCAGTCACGAACTTCTCGGTGGATCGCTGTTCTCACGTGACCCTCTTAATTATAATCTCAGGGCCCGCAATCGGGTCAACTCGATATGTTGATTTGTGCATCGAATTTTGGTATTTAGTTCATGTGAGGTGAGAGTTTAGTTGTTTCAATGGTGGGAAACTTTGCGAATGCAACATTTTTTTACCGCCACTGTTACTGTTATTTCCTAACCAATAAAAACCAAAGTAATAGGAGACTGCATTATGATGCAAATAAAGTAATGTAACTATCTTGGAAATCGCTATAAAATTTATATATAAGTGTTATATCCTCTAGCTAAGTTCATAATTATAAAGAAAGAAAATGCAGCGGACCCGGAAACAGACAAAAATGTTAAAAGATATTTTTTTTTGTCAAATTAAAACTCTTACTGAAAAGTAAGAGTTTATACATACTCGTACACTTACTATTTATTATGTTTTATTAATTTAACAGACTCGGTTACCTACAAAACTTTCATCTAATTTATCTATGGACTTTATGCGTTAAGTTCGTGTAATATCTTGATATTAAGTAATTAAACGGAAATAACATTAAGCTGGTTTAGTTAATATAATAATATAGTGTGGACAAGAAGTAGTTGGCACCGCAATAACATTCCTAATTTAATTTTCTTTAGCATACTGTTAAATATATTAATATTTCAAAACTGAAATTCCTTTAGGCCGAGCTTTTTTACATATTTTGACAAAGCTTACGACCATTTACGAAAACGTAAATCTTACAGATTTTCATAATTGTTGGCTCTTGTTAGTTTAGTTATGCGAGTGCCCATAAGCTATGTGAATACATAGAAGTTTATGGGTTCGCTGCGACAGTTAACAAATTAAAGCATTTCCTAAGCTCAAAGAACTCCGCCAAAACTTTAGTATCGTGGGCAGCTGTACGTTAGCTCGTAAGTTGTGGGTTCGTGATCCAATTCCACACAGTTGGTACTCGTACCGGGGTACCAACATGACCTGAACCCCCGGTCGTGCTCTTCAGATCGTTTGTTATACTTTTGCGGTTCGCCAACGCTACCAGTTGTTCCGTGTACAATTGCGGACCTAGATACCGTAGGTAGCTAGGACCTTAATAATGTTCGAGTTCGTGGGAAAAATCTTGCTTTATTTTCGCTGCATTTATGTAGAACATTTTGTGAAGATTTATGTTTGTTGTCGTAAAAGCTTCGTTATTATAGGTATGAAATTACTGTAATTATCTGGCGCGTATATGTTCAATTATCCACTTCCAATCGACTAGTTTTCATAATTAACTCGTTATTTGTTATTCATATTTTATGTCTTCGTGTTCAGCTAACAGTATCGTTTGTTAGCTTGTAACTATTATTCAGTCACTATTAAAATACAATACGCACATAACATTAACTCAATGTAAGTGCCCTCTGTTCGCTAAATTGAAAGCCTATTACAGTGCCTTCGAAACCCTCTTTAAATATATCGAAAACAAAATGCAGGCGTAGTTTAGTACAGTTTATGGTCGCGCACAATTATACACATGAAGATTCAAGAATAAAATGTGAACAGAAAATGAGACTATTTTAATTTGCAGCCGCCTTTGTAATAATATAAATTGATATTTTCACCGATTTAGTTAGATAATCAATTTTAAAATTCTATCCATAATGATGACAGCGAAAACGATGACTTTGATTAATGGAGCCATCTTCATAATGTTATAATTTAATTAAAATCGTAAAAATAATTGTATTAAAATCGTAAAAATAATTGTATTTTAATCGTAAAAATAAGTTAGCACCTCTTCCGCGTCTCGCGTTGATGTCTTTTACAAGCGGTGATCGGAGCTTTGAACATTTTCCGATTCATTTCGCTGTTTATCATTTTGGTCTTATTTTCCAAGTTAGTCTGTCTTGATTCCAGTTTAATTAACTTTTATTATGACAGTTTAAAGTATTTGTTAACTAGCTTTAATTCTGTAAAAACGGTTTTATGCGCCATTTCGTTCGTAAATCTCATTTGTTTTTACGGGGCGTCGTTCTTTATTTATAGAGTCATTAAACGTAATTTGCAAAAGTTTATGGCTAGAACTTAAAAACGATGGAATACATGATAAATCTTCTCGCAAAGGGAGCCAAACGATGCGACTCTAAATATAGCGCAGTGCCATTATTGCTATATGCGCATCGGAGCTTATCGCTCTATACACGATTGAAGACAAGCTCGCGCGCATGAGCGCAAAAACCTTCCATACATACCCTAACGGTACGCAATACACACTACTCATTTTTCTACGTTATCATCGATTAATTTTTCCCGAGTTTACGTTTCCTGGAAACGTTTTTAGTTCATCATGTTTTATTGTTACTTCCTGTATTTTCAGGTACGCTTTTGTAATTTATGTAGTAACTGAAAAGTTGAGTAGGAAACATTTACTATGTTTAGTGTTTTTTCCTAATAGATTAGGCCTTAATAAATAGAAAAACTAATGTAAACGTTTGATACTGTCATACTTTCATCAATTAAATTTTGTACAATGTTTTCATAAAATATTTTTAATTACGAGTTGTTGCAGTTGTATCGGTGGTTCCAGCGCACAACCACCATAAAATATTTAATAAACCAGTTTATTGAACAGGATCACCTGATTGCACTCAGTTGTCCAGGACTGCGAGCTTGGAAAAATATCTTCAACTACATTTTTTAAATATTTTAAAAACATTCTTTGCTGAAGGAAATTATTATTAATAATTATAATTAGGGACGTACCTTTTAAGGGCCACGGGAAGGATATGTGAGGGGTAAGCGTCACGTGAAATTATAGTTCAAACAAAATTCAACACGCAGTTCATGAACTTTTCACTGTTCGTATATCACAGGCGGTCGCACAGTCCTCGGGATGAGCGCGCACGTTAGTCGCGAGTAGTGTCGCGGCCACTCTCGACGAGACACTGAACTTGCCAGAGTGCGCCCCAACGGTTATAACATAACACGTCTGACGTAACCTTAACCTTGCAAGAAGAAGAGGAACGAGCCGCCGAAGGACGGAGAGAGAGAGCGATAGTTTCGAGAGAAAGGGAGAGATGGCGGTCGCCGGACGCGCGGACGCAGCGGCCGCGTCGCGCGCCACCGCCGCGCCGGCCGCCCGCCGTCAGACCCCATCCTGCTTCCCATACACTCCGTTGATCATGTTTATCTTTCACACTACTGTTTGATTATACGCATTTTAACAAATTGGGAAATTTATGACAAGTCACTAAGCTATCTTAAAAGCCTTGTGTTTGAGGTGTGAGGAAAGCGTTGATGGCCCCAAATGTAAACAGACACACCTAAATTAGACTCGAAACGTGATGTTTGACGCTTAAATCATAATGATTTAAAATGATGAGAACTAACTGTGATGAAGACATCCTATCATTCCATAATTGTCGCTTATTATCAAGGCCCACTTTGCAATTTACATATACAAAACAAGTCGTGCGTCCATTAGCAACCGCACGGTTTGTGGATCACCTATGATACTAACAGATTCTGCTTATAATTGGAGCAATTGGACTTCATTCCTAGCAACTTTTAGGAAAACCGCATTCGAGTGAAAGAATTTGATTACATTAACCTCGTTGTGGTAAAGAGGGCACCAGATAGAATAAGGAGAAACTTTAGAGACTGATTAAAAACAACAGTAGACTGACCCTAAGGAGTAGAAAGCAACCCTGCGGATAAAATACTCGATGATCAAACACAACTTTCCAGTGATAACAATAAAACAATCAGTTAATATGCAACCAAGACTGTATACCACGTATCTATTATTCATACTTGTCGATAACCAGCCAAGGATCACTCGGTCACATCTATCTATAGGCAAAGGTCCCCGAATCGTAACGGTAATCTGAATCACATTTCTATACAAGTTAAGTACGAACATATTTAAATACCACTTGTGTCTTTGGAGTTGTCAGCTATAGACAGGATTACTGCGCCACTTAATAATAGTTATGGAGGTGAGCCAAGGTTAGAAGAATAGTTTTGCATTTCCACGAATGAGTCTCATGTGAAAAGTTATAAAGACAAAGCGTAGCGTGTCTAATTATAAGGGACGTGCGAGTAAGCGCACGCAGTGGCCTAAGGCCGGATGGAGACGAGGATTAAAAAGAAAATGAACTTGGCGAGACATATTCGCATAACTGTCGCGCTTGCAATCTCTCACTAAGTACGGTATACCAATGACAAAGTGTAAATATAGTTGTTGAGCAGAATACCAATCCTGTTGCCAAAATGAAAACGGGTGTAAAGTGTATTAGAAAGAAAGAAAGAGAAATATTTAATGAGAAAGAAATATATTAGGAGCTTCTGTTATCAGGTCATGCCCTACAATGCTTTAAAACAGGCTGCAATGATAGCGATAATAAATATAGTAGATTCGGAACTAAACATTACAAAATGCCAATAAAACTTTCACCAATCTAAAAATTGCCAACTAGTTCGATAACCACAAAAGCAATGAAAACTTCTAACACAAAACATTCGTAAATAGTAGCACTGAACCCATTTCGTAGAGACCGCACATGATCCCATTTCCGTCAGTTGATTATAATACGAGTGCTATAGGTAACATAGTTGGTTAAAGGAAAGTCGATACTCTTCTATACTAATGGATTAACCATTGGGATTGTGGAGTATCAACTTTCATTTAATCCTAAAGGTCCGGCCAGACGTTGGCCTGAAGGATTTTTTTTTAAGTTTTAACCGTTTGTAGGGTACTTACATACATACCTACCCACATAGTTTATTTATTTATATTATAAACACAATACAATACAACAATATTGTTACTGCTAGCTGGGTCAAACAATCAAAAGAGCTCAACCGTCGAATTCGACTCGGCTGGGCAGCGTTCGGGAAGTTCCGCGGTATCTTCCCGTCCAGCTTACCACAGTGTCTCAAGACAAAAGTCTATGATCAGTTTGTGTTGCCAGTGATGACATATGGCTCAGAGACGTGGTCGCTTACAATGGGCCTCATCAGAAAGTTTACAGTCACCCAAAGGGCAATGGAGAGGGCTATGCTCGCAGTTTCCTTGCGTGATCGAATCAGAAATGTAGAGATCCGCAAGAGAACCAGGGTTACCGACATAGCCCGAAGATTTGTCAAAATTAAGTGGCAGTGGGCAGGGCACATTGCTCGCAGAAGGGATGGTCGATGGGGCAGAAAAGTTCTGGAGTGGCCACCGCGATCTGGAAAACGTTGCGGGGATCCACTGGATGCGAGACGCACGGGGCCGATCAATGCGGCGACGACGCTTGGTGGAGACCTATGTCCAGCAGTGGACGTCTTTCAGCTGATATGATGAATATTGTTATATTTATTTATATACCACATTATAACAGTATTGTAGGGTACGTTATTAACGTTAAGTACGTTGTTAACATACGGTTACTTTAGGAAAGGATTAACAGTAATTAGCAAAGCCTTCAATTTTTATTACCACGATTAGTCATAGATGTCCGTAGCTTATAAAATTCCTCTTAACCATAATGGAAGATAATAAAAACGTAATATAGCAATAATACTCTTGTTATAGTGATTGGTTTTATAATTACTATTAAAGAAAATAGGAAAAGCCTGAGATCGTGTTCATAAATCCTATGGGAAAAGAAAAAGCTCACGCCAAGATAATCTAAATTTTTATGAGTAAGAAATTATTATAAAATCTTTTCATAATAAAAGCTCCATTCTCAGTATATTCATTCTAATATAACATGACTCATATTTTATTACTGCATGCTCTATTATAAAGGCAGGTGAACAAACTAAGTGATATTGTCATATTCCGCTGTACTTTACCTCCCGAGCTTTATGACTTACAATGATGCTTGTTGAATATATAATATAAAGAGTTCAATTGTTACTCAAATTGCTCAATCTTTTACTCTCGTCTTCACATTCGTGAATGAAAATGTAAAAGCATTTCGCTTTCAAATGGAACAATTGCGACGTTTTGCCTAATGACATGTGCCAAAGAAAAGATAATGTCGACGACCTCCGCTTTCTAAGACGTCTGAACTTGAATATTGTTTATTTAAATATTTTTATTTACTTTTCTCTTGCATTTTCAGTTTCATTGATTCCTTTTTTTGAAATATGGCTTTCACACGACTCGCTTTAGAGAAATTGGTTCCATTAAATTTAAATTATCTCTAAGTGTGGGTTGTTTACACAAAACAACAACGGATTCTGCTTACCAATATGGAAAGAGGTTTTATTCTATTTATTTAAGTATAAGAGAAATATGATTGACTGGCATAACAACACCCAGGCTTAAGTCAACTAATGATCCTAGTTTCAAATAAACGTTAATTTTATGACGTACTAAAACAACTGCGGCTAAATTGCAAATTTCAGCGCTAGCTGCAGCTGGTGGGAACATGAGCGTTAGGGAATATTTTATTATTATTTGTGTATTAAATAATAATATGACGGCATTCCATTCACCGAATAACGGACTTTTAGAATTGTCGTGTTTTGTGAAGTCGCTGTTTATCATCATCAGTCTTTTAATGTTCCCACCGCTGGGCCTTCTCTATCTCACAGAGGGAATGACGTAATCCACCACGCTGGCCCAGTGCGGGTTGGTGGATGTCACATGTCTTCAAATTTTTGGTTCTAGGACATGCCGGTTTCCTCACGATGTTTTCATTCACCGTTTTGAGAGCAGTGGTAATGAAATAATTTACACAAATTAAAGCGACTGCCTGGTTTCGAACTCAGGCAGCCGCTTTACTTGCACTGAGTATAAGATCAGTTTAAACTTCAACCAAGTCGTTGTGAACTGAGCTTAAAGCAAGGTTATAGGTGAAAGAGGAATATTCAACATTAAAAGCGATTAAGGTCGCGAAGGTATCCTAAGATAGCTTCGACAATTGTTGACATTACTTAAATAAAACGGTTTTCAGATATGGTCATGGAACAAAAGTATGTCGGCCTTCGGTGTGGTAGTTATGGTAGCAAGTTCACACCCACACATGTGATTATATCAATAAATAAGAGCGAGCCTACTTTTCTCAAAACCTCGTTTTGAGACGCTATATTTAGATAAACGTCTCAGAAAACTTAGAGATGAGTAATCAAGATACTTATAAAGGTATTTAGTGTTGCATATTGTAATAAGGTGAAGTTAATGTCACAAAAACCATTTTTCATTTTGCAGCCTCTGAATGAGATGGGCAATCTAATTCAATATTTCTGTTATTTTTAACCGACTTCCCAAAAAGGAGGAGGTTCTATGTTCGACATCAAATTTTTTTTTTCTTTTTGTGTATTTTCACCGAATCTCCGTCAATTGTGGACCGATTTTGAAAATTCTTGTTTTGTTTGAAAACGTATATTCCGAAATTGGTCCCATTTTAATTTGGTGGAGATCTGATGAAGAACTTTGGAGATATACAACAGAACTCTTCAATAAATAACGGCAAATCTCTCGGGATTGCTGCAATCGCATGTCTGTTTATTGTTTATACCATTTCATAACATAACATCACGCCAGTACGCTCTTAAGGGGTACGCAGATCTCTCATTTCAGCGGTTAAGTTCAAGTTTTATGAAATCTATTTCGACGTTATAGTTACCTTACTAACTTGCCTATTAGGTAGGTACAACTAAAAAGTGAAAAATAAAAAAACTTTTTTGCAAAAAAATACTACCGACTTCCAAATACAAAACTACAAAGTGAAAAATAACTTTAATTTTTGAAGTCGGTGTCCATAACGCAAAAAATTGGCACCTACGAAAGACACCGACTACAATAATTAAAGTTATTTTTCACTTTGTAGTTTTGTATTTGGAAGTCGGTAGTATTTTTTTGCAAAAAAGTTTTTTTTTTGGTTATATATATATATATATTTATCGTTATGCTCGCGTTTGACCACTATCTCGCCTGATGGTAAGCGATGATGTGGTGTATGGTGAAGCACTGACCTTAAAAAGCCTACTCCGAACCTACCTATCCCGAATTATGAGTAAGAAAGAGACAGCCTAAATCATCGTAAACCAATAAGTTAAAAGTAATAAGTTTAAGTGTAAACCAGTTGTTATACGAGCGCAAATCCGGCCTATAAACTGCCTCGCAGTTTGGGTTAGTAATTTTAAGAACAAATGTATTTTACAATTCATGTCCTCGAAAAGAGGGTTTTCCAAACAGCCAAACTGTGCGGAAAGTGTCACGTTTTTTCACTAGTGCTTTTGACTTTCCTGTATTTTATTAAATTTTACTCCGTCGTCAGCCAGACGCATACAGTCTTATTACAAAAAACGAAAAAAACCATGGTTTAAACCTGTACTATCAAGTCCAGGTTTATCTGCAAAACCATGGTCTAAATTTGTTCGTATTACAAAACTCAAAAAAACCGTGGTCTTCTTAGTACCGTCATTTGAACCATTGTCTATACATCAACCACATATTAATACAAATATCATTCGTTCACCATAATATAATTTTATTGCAACGTTCCGTATGCCCAGAAAAGAAAACGTTTTGATAATATGATAAGGATTGAATGATGTTTAGGAGTGTTAAAAATATTGAGACTTTGTTATTTTGCATGGATATAAACATTTGTTATTTATCGATTGAAGTTTTGTTTAGATTTAAGTAAATTACTTAAATTCGTATTAATTATTAATAATACATCGACGTACGTGTAACGAAACGTAACATTCTAGCGCGTTATATGAAACCATAACATTAAACAAAACCATCGCATGCTGAACAAAGTTCATTAAGCTTTGGAATTTTTAAGTTATCGAAGTCTCTAATAGAACAATTGTCTCTTTGTTAATACTATATATAATGTGATGGCCGAACAAAAAAAAACGATCTGAGAATTGGACTACCGAGGAAAAAGTAGTTAATATCCTCAATATGAATTAAATCAACCATGCTAATATCCATTTTCGGGTAAAAACAAAATAACACAATAAAAAGATGCAATAACCTAAAAGAGAAACTTTGACAGATACGACTTAGACCATCGTTAAACTAGGGGCCGCCAAGGTTTAGCGTTAGACCATGATTTGGTCCATGGTTTATCGCTAAACCATTGTTTGTAATATCGTTTTTGTGTAAACCACAGTTTTTAGAGATTTAAACCTGGGTTTTTAGTTAAACCACTTTTTGTAATAAGACTGATAGAGTTTTTATTATTTGAGAAAAGTATTAAAAATTAGTTAAGTACAGATTATCATTCATATAAAAGGTAAAATATAACTAATAGTTCATTATAGGTGATTTTGATTACTCTAGATTTAGATTTGATCAATAAATTAATTTTAAATATTCATTAAATATGTTTGGAAGAACGTATCTTTTGATCGTGCCTTTTTGCGTTACGACGTGACAGCTATTTGCACATGCGCAGTAGATATGCCCGAGGAACTATTAGTTAATCTGTGGATATGCTGACGCGCTTGAATAAGCCCGTCATTTTATTAATTTCTTGCTTGGTTCAGATATATTTTTTATTTCCTCGCACAATGCATAGTAAAATGTTGTACGAGTATGATACACGTACGTAAGATGATGCCCGACTCGTGTCGATCTATTCACCTACCTTTCGCACTTGTAGCATATTTAACTATTTCAAAATAAACGTTTCTTTTTTATCGTTCACTTAAGTAAAAAAAGTACAGTCAACACTAAACCTTTTTGAAGACGTATTTGATTATTTCCTACAAATTGCATTTGTTGAGTTAGATCACTTTTTGATCGTGCGATTTGACGTCGTCTACAACTCGTCGGTATTTAGCGGGTTGGGGTCATTGCGGTCTATCAAAGATGTGTATCCACATGATCATTCTTTTTACCGTAATTCTTAGCTCATAATCTTCGTTAGTGCGGTCGATTCATCATGATTTCACATCAATTCATCAAGTTTCCTCTTTGTCAATTATTGCATCATAAAAGAATGTTCTCAAGACCTGTAGTTTGTTATGCTTCACATCACATTTCCCGTCTGTGTGCCTATTACGCCCCGGGATATGATGCTACTCACTCATTTATTGGCTGATATATAGATACGTATCTTATTGTTTATATATGCAATTTTACGTGTTAGATAAGATAACTTCATATAATTAAGAACAGCCATGAAACCCATGCGTTGTGCTATATAAATCTCTGGTTCAATGATACCGGAAGTCCATGCGCAATATATTTTAATTATGTGGGCAGTAAAAAGTGAGGCTGAAATAGAAATGAAAGTAGTTTGTACCAACCTTGGAAGGGAAATTGCAGAAACTTTTCGCTATTAACATTAAATTAAAGTCCCTTAAATAAAACCTATTAAGCGCTTCGTCAAGCATATTATTGTATTTTTTTTAATTATTTGTTACTCTAGACGCTCCTACATGCACGTCTTTTTACATCGTTCTCACATGTATGTATTTTACAACAAGAATTATGTAAACAAATACTTATAATTAAAACTGATGGAAAAGAGTGTCCGTGGAGTTTCTTGCAAATTCTTCTCCATTGAGACCTACTGACGCTTGAGAATTTGCAACTATACTTCATAAAAGATAGCTTTATCTCTGCGACATATTATGTCAAACTGACGTATACTTTATTGTTAGCCTGTCAAGCGCTATTGTTACTTTATCGATACTGACAGCTGTCGCAGAGATCAAGCTATCTTTTATGAAGTATAAAGACATCTTTTTTTTTGTTTGTCGATTCAGAATTAC
The DNA here is from genome assembly GCA_964057195.1 of Orthosia cruda. Lineage (NCBI taxonomy): Eukaryota > Metazoa > Arthropoda > Insecta > Lepidoptera > Noctuidae > Orthosia > Orthosia cruda. The sequence goes on along the minus strand of OZ059829.1, from coordinate 30,543,290 downwards.
CTCTCAGGTTTATTTGAAATAAGCTATTTGATTTTGAGAGAATGTTGCTTCTAAATATTACATGGTTACATTTTCATCATCAGCTCGTAAAACAATTGTTAAAAATTACACCATTCTATATATTTTCAATTAACAAAGAAAAAACCTTTTTTGCAAAAAGATACTACCGACTTCCAAATAAAAAACTACAAAGTGAAAAATAACTTTGTTTTTGTAAGTCGGTGTCTTTCGTAGGTACCAATTTCTCCGTTATGGACACCGACTTCCAAAAATAAAGTTATTTTTCACCCTGTAGTTTTTTATTTGGAAGTCTGTAGTATTTTTTTGCAAAAAAGTTTATTATATTTCAGTTTTTAGTTGTACCTACCCAATAGGCAAGATTTTTAATAAGGTAACTATAACGCGAGAATATATTACCCGAGTATTATGAAACTTGAACGTAACCGGGGAAATGAGAGATCTGCGTATCCCTTAAAAGCGTACTGGCGTGATGTTATGTTATGAAATGGTTTAAAAAATAAACAGACATGCGATTGCGGCAACCCCGAGAGATTTGCCGTTATTAATTGAACAGTTCTGCTGTATATCTTCGAAGTTCTTCATCAGATCACCACCAAATTAAAATGGAACCAATTTCGGAACATACACTTTAAAGAATTTTCAAAATCGGTCCACAATTGACCGAGATATCAGTGAACATACATAAAAAAACACACATAAAGTCGAACATAGAACCTCCTCTTTTTTGGTAAGTCGGTTAATAAGTATCTTGCACGTTATTATTATTTAACACTTAAGTTCATTAGTGGATATTTTTATCGCGCATTTTCTCGTAGTGGTAATCAATTCCAGCTGCTATATAAAATTAACCACTTCATGTTAGAAACGCCTGTATAGCCAATACCGTGTTAATGTTTCACTCTTCGCATTTATCCCCTTAATATTACTCTTGGTAGCGTTGAAAGCATATAAACCTGCAGCTCTAATAAAGTGCTATATGCCTTTCGATACGTAATTGATTAAGTTAGGTTCGGTTTTACGGTGGGTAGGTATGCCTTTATTGTTCAGATATTTCAATGCAATTTGTTTCATTACTTCCTATATTTTATAAGTCACGCAAGTAGCATCATCATAAACTTTTGAAAATGAGGAGTTCGTGGCTAAATAATAACATCCGCATGGGTCGATCTTCAAGGCTAAGCAACGCTTGACGAGGTCGGTCCGTGGATGGGTGACCATTTCAACATACCGAGTTTCCTCCGTGCCTCGGAAAGCACGTTAAAGATCTATCCACACATATCAAGGCCGTGCCCGGGACGCGGACGGAACGTGCCCCGTCAGGGGCTCAAAAAAATATCGTTGTGTACATTTTATATGAACTCGTTCGCCCACGTCCGGGCACGGCCCGTGCACGGGCCAGTGACGAATCTTCAAAGATTGGGCCCGGCCCTGTCACGTCCCGGGCTCATCCCTGAAATGTGTGGATAGACCTTAAGCCGTTGGTCCCGGCTGTAATTTAAAGATCTTTGACAGTCGTTACGAGTAGTCAGAAGCTTGAGATCTGACACCAGTCTAGCCAGGGGGTACCGCTGTTACCCAGGTACTGGTATAAAATGTTTTTTTTTTCTAATATTTTCTATGAGCTGAAATATAACGGTAAAGTAAGAAATCTCTTATATTTTCCATCCCTTTTCTTGTTCTTACATACTTGTATATGCATGGTCATTAACGTTTCGACTTACGATTCGTAATAAATATTTCCCGCCCGTTCTGTCCAATCGTCCGAAAAGCGCCTTCATCCTCTCGTCTCTTAAACGTTAGTCACCTATGTGTGTCAGATATCGATATGTCATTATTGTGTCGAATTCTGCTCGATTGTAAAAATAGCCGTTCAGTGTATCGAATATATTTGATTTGATGACATACTAATAGTAGGTATTATTTATTTAAATGAACTCTCTATTTTAACATATTATTTCCAATTTTAAATATTAATCATCCAATGGCATTTCACGTTAGAAATGAATTTAACATAATATAAATATATTGCTTTTTATTGCGGAATTAACAAATTTTACAGCTATTTGCCAATTCTTATTTACATCTGACATACATATAAAACGAGTCCTAATGTGAAATATGCTTTTATAAAGAAATTATATTTATTTTGCCATTATTCGTAAAAAAAAAGAAAAATACTTGACTAATAAGTGCGTACCACTTACTGATGATAATCCTACACTTAATTCATGCACTTAACTTTTATGTAAATGAGCATCAAATAATAAAAATATTTTTTATGAACATTATAAAACCAACTACTTTTCTATTCGTTTGCAACATTGGCATCGTAGAAGCTATGGAGCCAATAGGACACGTTTTTAATGTGCATATAACATAAATTGCTGCACACCAACCGGTTGGATTAACTGATTACAATGTAGACGTTAATGCTTTATAATCATAACTAAGAGCCTAGCAGTTTTGTGGAGTAAAATTAAGTGTCCCTATTGAGTTGAACGGCGTACCGGGTTGTTACGCGAATTGTTACAGCCCCGCAGAATCTTAACGTTATTATGTACTATCTCAACAATGTCGCTACATATTTGTTCCCATTATACGGTGGCTCTTTTGCATAACAGCCTCCAAGAATCATGAAAATGTGAAGTTCCTTATGAATTATGCTGTTACGGCGCGGTTCTATATTGTACCATATCATTTTTCAATAGACATAGCCTTCATCTAAAATTTTATGGAAAGCGTTGTTGTTTAACTTTATTATCGGGACAAGTTTGATAGGTTTAATATCAAGTGGGAATCGTTAGCGCAGAACAAGCCTATTTGGAAATCCTTCGCTCAGACAAGTACTCCTATATTACATACCACAATAGAATAGTACAATTTATGACAGGTTGTTAACCTGTTTAGATGAAGGTTTATTAATCGTTATTATATCTAAATTATTGAAACATAGACTATCAAGAATCAAAATGTACATAGAGCTTTTCCTAATGATGCTATCCACGCACAAATTTGTGCAACATGCATTTGCTTACTTATTCATCATTCTATTAGGTCCTCAAATTTGTTTCTTTTTTTATTTTAATCTTACTTTTCTTTATTATCATAATTTAAGTACTTACTAATACTATAGTTAAGGTTACAATAGTCGATAAAATGTCCATACAAACGTAGTCTGGCGATAACTCCACTGTTTGACGGTGTACGTCCAAAATAAAAATATATATCAATTTGTCTCATCATTATCTAGCCCTGTATGGAAACAAAAAAGTACAAAAATACAATATTTTAAAGTTATGAGCATCGAAAGTTCCATATTTCAACACTAATTTTAACGCATCTTTGGGCGGAAATAAATACCATAAGAAAAAAGAAAATTGCAAAACGGCCTCCATGCAGGGATAGATTAGTAATTCAAAAATGCAAATAATTTTATTTTGTAAATATACATTCAGTAGGTTTTTCAAGATATCTAGACTCCTAAAGTTCTGTACATAAAATTTCGCGCGCTCGTTTTCGTTCTAAATCATCATCCATTTCGCTACAAATATGTAAAAGTGCTAATTCGTACGTGAACCAGCTTCTTACTGCTCATCACAGCATCAATCTCTTTCGCACGTGTTGTCGGATGAGACAGCATGCATTTTAACCCCGCGTACAAAATAGTTCGTGCCCTTGACTAGGGGAACCTTGAGGGTTTCATTTAAGGAAAAATCACAAAAAAAAGTCGTTTTTGTGGCGAATAAACACTTTTCTTTCTTCTTTTTTCTTTCTTTCTTCTTCCTATCTCGTGGTTTTCAATTCTTGTCGGTTCAATATTCTCTAAACGTCTTATATTTCGCATCACACTCTTTAGAAACCAGTATTGACAACATTTTCAAAATTCACACCTCCAACATTTTGAGCAGGAACATATTCCTATAACTCTGCGACAATCTCACCGGTTCATCGGGTGTACAGCCCTGCTTTACACTTTGTGTTTGTTTAAAACATTTGCAATCGTTCCACGGTCAGAAATCTTTACCCAGAAACTCGTATTATTTATGAAACTCAATACGAGTTTCTCGTATCTTATCCTTCGCAACTTTTTCTTGTGCTCATTTTCTTTTTAATTTATGCATACCTTTTCCTTGATGGACTCTGTTTTCACACGCTCCGAGATTACGAAGAGTCTGATCTTAATCAACGGACGCAGATTTTTTATGACTGCTTCATGAACCAGGAAATATTCTAGGCTCTAAAGTATACGATGTAAAATGTAGAACGTATCTTTTTTATCTCGGCAGTAATCATATATGTCTGTTGAACGAAATGGAATACATTTCTGTGAAAGCTAATTAATAATAAGTATACCTTTGAAATATGACTGCTTTTAGAGGTCCATATTAAATCTTTTTTGTGATCGCTAGGTGTTTGAATACGAAACGTGGTATTAATTCATGGACACATCAATCTTCCACTGTCCGGCCTGGACATAATTACTTGTTTATTCAAGATGAATTGATATTTGATAACGAATTATTTAGGTGCGTTTGTTTAATCGATTTAATGTTGTTACACAGGTACTTACGAGTAGAATATAAAAACAAACTGGATAAAATGAGCTTTACGAATTATTTTAATAATTTTTATTGTCATAAATTAGTATAATAGTATGATAAATATAACAGATTAGCGTCTGCCCGCGGCTTCGCCCGCGTAAAGAGTGTTTTGTCATCACAAGTAAAATTTCAAAATAAAATACCTCTGATACATTTTTATTTCATGCTACATTATTTATCTAGTACATAGTACATACGCCTCGATCGGTAATCTATTGAAATCGTAATTATGTCACGAAATCTTGCGAAAACACCCCGATTCAAACAGTAAAACGCCCATAACTTTTGAACGGCTGAACCGATTTTATTCAAACATAGCTAAGAACACTCTCGACAAAATCACCTTTCAAACAAAAAAACTAAATCAAAATCGGTTCCTCTGTTTAGGCGCTATGATCCACAAACAGACACATAGATACACAGCAACACACGTCAAACTTATAACACCCCTCTTTTTCCGTCGGGAGTTAAAAATATCCCAGCGTCTCAAACTAACTCCATGCCAAATTTTATCTAAATCGGTTCACTAGATTCAGAAATAAGCTCCTACAACCTCACAAACTTTACCTCTATAAGATTAGTATAGATTATTAAATAAGTATTAAAGCGGTTTTTCTAAACACGCAATCATAATACTCACAGACCAGCCGCATTTATTACACGTTATTGCAACGCTATTATCGGCTATTAAACTCGTTTACGAGTTCCGAGTGTATATAGAAAATATCACCGAGCATGTGTTTAAAACCTTTCTACGACTCCCTGAAAGGACCTTTATATAATAATTTCTCACGCTTCCAGACATATTCTAAATAGAGCGTTGGCCGGTTTCTAAATTGAGAGCTTTAATGCTAACTTTTGTCGCGTTTCAGACTAAAGTAGACTTTGACAAACAATCAGGTACTTATATATATATATTTTTTGTTTTTAGATAGGCTTGCGTTTGACCACTATCTCACCTGATGGTAGATAGATAGATAAAACATGTATTTAGTGCACACAAAAGACACAGCACAAAACACAAAATTAAAATTTCATTTTATACGAGGTATATAAAACAAGGTGCCAACATAAAAAAAAAAGAAAAACAAAATCATGCGGTAAGTGATGATGCCTACCCCACGCTTGCCTAGAATTAACCTAATCGCTCTGGACTTAAAGACCCCGAGATTGTAGCTATCGGGAAATACAGACCCCGGCAGGGAATTCCACTCCTTAGCTGTACGCATAATGAAAGTATTTCCAAAACGTTTAATGCGTATGGGTGGGATGTTCACCATGTACCGATGGCGCATCGCCGTACGTCTTATAGTCCGATGATGAAACGGGCTTGGCGGAATTAGATCATGCAATTCCATCGCACACTCCCCGAAATGCAACCGATAAAAAAACCGACAAGCTGGCAACTTGACGACGATGTTCTAGGCTCTGGAGCTTTGAATCAACCAGTGCCTCATTGCCAATGAGCCTCTTGGCTCTTGGCTCTTCGGAAATTTGGTTAAATCGGCTTTTGAGATTGTATGCTAAGCAAAATAAATTAGACTTTAGTCAATATTCCGGGACAGGTGAGCAAAAAAGTAAAGGTAATGTCCGTTAGATTTCTGACACTTTACTGACACCTGTGATTTGCAGTTTATACAAAAAAGTCATGGAATAATTTAAAGTCAACTTTCGTTTTCGACCTAGAATAGTCGTACGTGTTTACATACACAAATATTTACCGCAGCTACAAATCGCTTCTTCAGTCTATTTCCGTACATTTCTCATCCCATCGATATTTTATTACTAATATAATAAATATACTAATATAATAAACTAGCTGACACCCGCGGCTTCGCTCCCGTCAACTGGCTATCTACCTACCTACTACACCCACCTACCTTACGTACCTACCAACCTACTCACCTGCCCTACCGATTAACCTTCCCACCCTATCCTACATACGTACCTACCCTACCCTACCTAGCCTACTTACCCTACCCTACCTACCAATTTGGAAAACTACTTATTTCAATAAGAATTAATACTACAACACAAAACTGTTTCTACCAGCGAACTAATTAAATTTTAGAACGCAAAAGCTACTATTGTGACTGAAGTATGATAGTGAGATATATTCTGTCGCAGACTTTTTTATAGTTAATAATAAGTACTTTTAACCATGTTGTACATCATTTTTATTTATCATCTATACTCTCAGTGCACGCGTAATGATTTTGCTACTTTGGGTTACATTATATGCAATTTTCATGAGGATCTCTACTTTTTTGAAAATAATTTAGTACCTATGTTACTCGGGCATAATGTAGCTTTTCATAGGCCAAAGAATTTTTTAAATCGCTCCAGTAATTTCGGAGCCTTTTCGGTACAAACAAACGCACAAACAAACAAAACAATCTTTCCTCTTTATAATATGGGTATGGTATAGATAAGGTGCTTACACCTACCTATTCATTTCAAAACTCATCTGAAACTCGCTGTAGTTTATAGAAATTACGACCTTAGCTTTAGAACACTCGCATTACATTTAATATCTTACATAATTACTTCAGTTGTTCCATAATAGCTTTTGCTCGGTGCCCGTCTTCATGGGAGTACGACGGCAAAAACCGGCATCATGTTCCCCGTTAATTGTAATTTAATTATTGTTGTTCAGCTCAATGTTCCCATGAATTTCTTAGAAAACTTGTTGTTACGTCCAATATTGGTTGGTTGCGTAACTGATACGGCGCAATTCTAGAAAAGGGGTCGTACACATAATTATGAACAACTTTAACTATGTGACTAAGGCCCTTTCCTGATGGCGCGACGCAATTTGAATTGCGTCGATAGGCGATATCGCACACGGATTTTCTAAGAAAAATCAAGAGCATATTGGTTGAATTGCAACACATTGCTTAAACATACTAAAAAACATTTTTATATCTGAACTTTCAAACGCTCATTTACCTATTACTGTTTACTCATATATTTATTATTTTATTCATAAATAAAACTGTTGGCTCCACTACTTGCCACTAAGGATACCTTGGTTCGGAGTCACCCAGTCGACACCGGCTATCGCTGAAAATCAGCGCTGTGGCTCTGTCTCGCACAATAGTCCCAGCATTATGCTGAGCGATGACCGTTTTGCGTAGTTGTGACGCATACTTTGTAATGATTGTATTTAAGATTTTTTGTTATTTTTATGGTATGCGTCGTGCCTGGCGCAAATAAACATTTTTCTTTCTTTTATTTCGTATCGATGTGATATAAAAATTGCTTATCGTTTAAATATAAATCGAATTGCGTCGCGCGATCAGTAAAGGACCTTACTTTGGAAACGCGATTAAATGTAATGAGCAGCAGATTTTTTTTCGCGATCTTGTACATAGTAAAAGTTGTTCATAATGATAGGTACCATGACCCCTTAATAACCGCCGACGGAAAAAGAGGGATACACGTCAAACTTATTTTGACGTGTATATCTGTGTATCTGTCTGTGGCATCATAGCTCCTTAACGGATGAACCGATATTGATTTAGCTTTTTTTTAAAGGTGACTTTATCGAGAGCATTCTTAGCTATGTTTGATCACAATCGGTTCAGCCGTTGTCGATCGAAGCGTGTCTACTACTAGATAAATTATGTAGCATGCAATAAAAATGTGTCGGGGTTTTTATTTTTCTTGTTAGGAACTGCTTTGCACCCGGTATCTTCATTCTTCTTCCTTTTCCCACTGTAGGGACTGGCTTTTTACCCGACTGCCGAAGGAGTGTAATTTGTTTCATTCTAGAGACCAAACGCGTAGGCCAATTTTGATGATTCTTAGGTCAATGGATTCGTCTTATCCTTGCGAGTGTCACTGGCTACATTAAAATTTGAAAATAGAAAAATGGCGGATTTTGGGCCCAATATTGTGGGAGTCCAATTTTTCCTTTTCTTCCTAATCCATCATGTAGGGTATCAAAATAAAGGCTTTTAAGAGGTGATTTCAAAAACATATAACACTTATATGATTAAATGTACCTAAATCGAAAAAAAATGGTAATTAAAAAGTTATAGGTAAATAAAAAAAGTTAATTCAAAAAAACTCGACTGCTTAGAAGGGAACTAAAAAGACCTAACCTCTGGTTTTGGTCAACCAGCTCGTGAATATGTATCCTCCGACTGCACAGCATGATTTTCTCCTTCTTTACGTGTTTTTAGTTTGCTTAAGAAGCACTCGGGTTTTTTGAATTAATCTACACACTGTATAAGAGAAAAGCACACAGACAGACACACTAACCACGCTCTGCTACCAAAGAATCCTCAGCTACTTTGGTCACATTGCCCGTTGGGAACCAGACAATCTAGAGAAGTTGGTGGTAATGGGCAAGGTGGATGGGAATAGACCTCGCGGCCGGTCACCTAACCGCTGGTCAGACCAGGTAACCTTCCTCACTGGATTCTCTGTTACAACCGCCCTGAGAGAAGCTCAGAACCGATTGAAGTGGAAGAATATCGTGCATAAAGCCTCGAGGGCCTTTCAGGGACACGACCTTCAGTAATGATGAACGCGACCAAGAAAAATAAGAGGGAAAAATTGCTTCGTGCAATAAAATCGAGATTTTCCCTGCACAATTGACTGCGTCGTGTAAAGGTAAAGACGTATTTAGAGCTGTCGATCATAGTGCAAGAATATACCCCGGAGAACCGCGTATGGTTTTCCACTCTTCTCGACTTATTAACTGAACTCGCCATTTGGTTTGTACTCTTACAGATTACAGATTTATATTCTTAATAAAAGGTTATGTTTCCTGTATTACTTCATTCGAAGTGTTTTACATGGAGCGACTGCCTATCTGATCTTCACAACCCAGTAACGGGGGGTGGGTAACACGGTACCCCTTGGGTAGACTGGTGTCAGATCTCAAGCTACCGACTACTCGTAACGACTGTCAAAGATCTTCAAATGACAGCCGGGACCAACGGCTTAACGTGCTTTCCGAGGCACGGAGGAAACTCGGTATGTTGAAAATGGTCACCCATCCACGGACCGACCTCGTCAAGAGTTGCTTAACCTTAAAGATCGACCCGTGCGGCTGTTATTATTTAGCCACGAGCTCCTCAACGACTTTCCGAGATTACCTATCTTATTTTAATTAAGACATGAATGGAACCAAACTTACCCAAATTAGCTAGCTTCATCAATTTCTCATCGTGAAATAACTAACTGATACTAATACATTTTCCTTTTAGGGATTGTTTAAGATCGTGGTCAATACTGAACGACATTCTGACTTTGATTCTTTCCGGGAATGGACCAGACGACTTTGTTTAATATCTCTCATTGCCGCCACACCGTGTGTCGTAAGCGTTAAGAGTTTATTTTGTATAGACTATGATAACTGGTTTTACGATCTAAAGCTCATAAGACTTAGACACTAGGAAGGTTCTATGCCCGTTAGCAATCACTATAACTCAATAATTGCACTAAAAGCTGTATTTGATGATTTGACGAAACGTTATCTTCTATTTTAAAGCTAGAAGAAGCCATTACCGTACGTGACTTTATGGGTAAATACAATTTAATTTATATTGCTATTCGATGGATAAACGATATTTTCATTCTATCAGCTAGTGCTAAACATGACACATAGCTTAATGAACATAAATTAGTACGCCGTAATAGCGATGTTTCCTGGGTGGGAAAATGATAATTCTAATTGAAAGGGCTCAAAGATCTGTACTAAAAGTAAGTATGTTTCTACCGTTCTTTCACCCAACCGTCGATGTTTATAGGCAGAGTAAGGTTCTAACAGTTCGTCAGCTTTATAATTTACACACAGTCACTAAACAACATTCTCTGCTGACATATGATGCTAAGTTGACTGAGAATCGGCGGAGAAAGGACATTGTCTGCAGAAAACCATCCATAAAATAAATAGGTTCTTGTCAATCTACTCTATTTCTAATAAAAAAACTTTTTGCACTTTGTAGTTTTGTATTTGGAAGTCGGTAGTATTTTTTTGCAAAAAGTTTTTTTTATTTTTCACTTTTTAGTTGTACGTACCTAATAGGCAAGTTAGTAAGGGAACTATTTCGCCAGAATAGATTTCATGAAACTTGAACATAACCGGTGAAATGAGAGGTCTGCTTACCCCTTAAGAGTGAACTGGCGTGATGTTATGTTATGAAATGTTATAAACAACAAACAGACATGCGATTGCAGCAATCCCGAGAGATTTGCCGTTATTTATTGAAGAGTTCTGTTGTATATCTCCGAAGTTCTTCATCAGATCTTCACCAAATTAAAATGGGACCAAATTCGGAACATACATTTTCAAAGAAAAAAAGAATTTTCAAAATCGGTCCACAATTGACGGAGTAATCGGTGAACATACACAAAAAAAACAAACTTGAAGTCGAACATAGAACCTCCTCCTTTTTGGGAAGTCGGTTAAAAACAAATGTAGCGCTGTAGTAAGGGACTGGTGGCAGACACAGGACTACTTTTCCACAGAGAAACTTTTACAGTAGTAATTATCATTTGATGGCTAGGTAATAATCGCTCACTCATTTCATTATCACCACACATACTCACATAAACACACTCACTCACATAAATACACATACCCAAACAGTCATACATACATCCATATACATATACACACAACACACACCCACTCACACTCATATTGTGCTTTGTGGCATTATGATATTTATTTTTCGTTGCTGAATCATATTTATTTTCGTTGCTGTATCTGTCTCCTTAATTTAACAGATAGTTTTAATATATAAGTTCCATCAAACGCTTGTCTATTTAATAAAAAAATTGTTATGTTATACTCGTACCTATTGTTCAAATGGTGAGGACCTGGTGATCTGTGACACAGATTAAAACCTATAACAGACACCAGCTCCGCACACTCACTTGACTGCTAACTGTTTCCTTCTAAATTTAATTATAAGTTGTTCCATAAGGTCATGTTTTTGTGAGGAGAAATAAAGATTATGATTATGATTATTTAGTCCGTCAGTGAGATTATAAAATAATATTGGACCCGTATTTTTTGCTTTATCAAATAAATAAAAATTTACAAAGATGAAGCGCATGAAGATTCAGGAGTGGGGGCTTGTGACGTCACTATGTCAGTATAAAGTGTACTATTGGCGTGACGTCACACGAGATTTCAACGCGCAGTATCGTCGTCATTATTTGTTGTCGAGGCTAAAAAAAAAAAAAAAAAAAAAAAATGTTTATTTCAATAACTTAAGAATACTATTACATTCGGTTTTTAGGGAATTTCCTTTTAAGTAAGAAATATACTTGTGTTAGGAAGTTCCAAAAAAATACGAGTCCAATATTTTTTATTAATCTACCTGACGCACAAAAAACAAATTTTCAGTTAACTACCCTAAACTTATGATATGATAAAAAGTTTTTATGTCTTCTTTAACGAACTTATTATAGAAACTTCTTGTACCGCTAACCCAATAGCAAAAATGTATATATGTGTCATGGACCAAGTCATAAATCAAGGCACTATGTATAATGCCCGGGCATTATGAATCAACTTTAAAACTTTCGCGTTTCCTAATTGAAAAACAGTTTATCTCGGCAGCTTAAGTCTCCCCGATACGGATAGGATACTTTAAACCCTTCAGACAGAAATTAGGAGCACAGCGTAGCGCTGCCGGCTTTGTTGCTTAAATAGTAATCGTACTTACCTACCATACTGATTCTATATTAAAATCATTGTCCACATTCAAATAATTTAATAAAACACATATTTTTACTACCCAGCTTAATAAGGTAATCTGCCTAGCCTTTTCCCAACTATGTTGGGGTCGGCTTCCAGTCTAACCGGATTCAGCTGAGTACCAGTGTTCTACATGGAGCGACTGCCTATCTGACCTCCACATACCAGTAACTGGGTAACACGGTACCCCTTGGCTAGACTGGTGTCAGATTTCAAGCTTCTGACTACTCGTAACGACTGTCAAAGATCTTCAAATGACAGCCCGGACCAACGGCTTAACGTGCTTTCCGAGGCACGGAGGAAACTCGGTATGTTGAAATGGTCACCCATCCACGGACCAACCTCGGAAAGCGTTGCTTAACCTTGAAGAACGACCCGTGCGGCTGTTATTATTTAGCCACGAGCTCCTCACCCTGCTTAATAAGTAATGTTCCCTGCTCAATAGTTTTTAGCATAGTGGCCACTCTTATTATTAGGCATTGTGAATTCAAATTGTCTGGGCATTATGAATGATGCCGTATTAGTAACTTGGTCCATAACATATGCACCATTCATAAGGCTCATAAGGGAACGATTGCTTCAATAAATACACGTTGCTTACGACGTATTTATTAGTAAAGCATAACTAGAATCTTATTTCCTTAGGCTGAACAAACAATTTCAAGGTAGCAATTGGCTCACATATTTATGAAAGACGGTAAATTGGCGCGTGAAGTAAAGACATGAATTCGTTTTTCAAAGCGCCGGCGCCGCCGCGTCCTGTCGTGCTCCAGGGCAGTAAATCCTCCCTCAATCAGGAGTCACCCATTAGTCTGATAATTAGCCAGTTGGTGTAGGCCTCAGGACGCAACCAACTTATGGCCACACGAGACTTTATTTGTTTTCAAGATAATGCAGACACTAACTACAGAAGCTGACTTTATTACCCATATTAAATAATCAAGCAACATACTATTTTACAATACTTTCAAACTGTTATGTGCTATAAAAATACGTCTTATATCAGATAGTTTGTCCTTTAAGAGACAGCTCCGTTCAATAAATTAATAAACATTATTTGTAATGAGGCCGCAAACGTAAGTACAGTATTCAGGAAATATGATTGTATGAAATTTCTGGCATAAATGTATTTCTTACGCTGACTGCTTTCAGATATGATCTAGTTTACTTGTCAGTGCAAGGCTTCATTTTACACCAAAGTAGTTAAGTTAGTGGTGGAAGCAATGGTTTCATGTCATAAATTCTGTCCTTGATATTTGTACCACATCGTAAACCGAAGTAAATTGCCATAATACAACAATTTATTTCAAAAGAGTATATTACCGTGAAAATCGCGGTGTGAGAGCTGGGCCACAATTTAAATGCACATATTATTATTGCGCCCATTCTTATTTTACGACTATTGTCAACTTGCCAACTATATTTGTCGATAGACATCGACATACTGGTTTATATATGTAAATATATTTTTGTTCGTACAATACCCGTTTTAGAGTCAATTTTCACGGTGTCTCTTTGGCACCCTCGTTGCATGCAGACGCGTTCAATGAAAGCTTATTGTTGGCTTAGTTGAATATCCACAGATCAGAAATAGACACATTATTTCTACATTTCTGTAAATGTTCACATCTTTCTCATCAAGTCAATCTTCTTTATTCTGTTCTACATTTAAAACTGTCACACCGTTATTTTTAAGATCATCATCATCAATGTTTGGTCAGTCGTAGGCCGTTATTACCGTAAAAATAGCAAAATTTGCGGTAATTTTATTACGCTATGCGACATAAATATTTACTGTCTCAAAAGCTGACTCAGAGAATCCTGTTGAAAGTCTTCTTACTTGATACGACTGTGGAAATACATATCAGTTTCACTTTTCCCCTCATCTATAAATGGTGATATTCGTATCACGATTGAGGTCGCGCGTGCTAACTGTCTCGGCATGTGTGCAAAACCGATTTTCCCCGCTGGCTACTGAAAAATAATACTCTCTTTAACTAAATTATATGAAAATACCCCTTGGGGCTCTCAAAAATTCTATTTGTAACTCCGACGGAAAAAGTGGGGTGTTATAAGTTTGACGTGTGTACCTGTGTGTTTGTGTATATGTCTTTTTCATCACAGCTCCTTTGATTTCGAGATTTCATCGAGAGTTGTTTTTGTGTTCTATGTTTGATGAAAATCGGTTCAGCCCTTAAAAGTTATAGGTGTTTTACTGTTTGAAGCGGGGTGTCTTCGCAAGATATCGTGTCATAATTACAGATTGAATTCAATAGATTGTCGATCGAAGCGTGTCTACTACTAGATAAATTATGTAGCATGAAATAAAAATGTTTGTGAGGGTTCTTTAAATTTTTAGATACATTATGTAGCATGAAATAAAAATGTGTCGGGGGTTATTTACATTTTAGATAAATTATGTAGCATGAAATAAAAATGTGTCGGGGGTTATTTAAATTTTTAGATAAATTATGAAGCATGAAATAAAAATGTGTCGGGGGTTCTTTAAATTTTACTTGTATTCGCTGCAATCAAAACTAAATCAGAAATATTAATTCATCTCGTGGCTCCAGTTACTGAAATAATGATACACATAGAAGGCTCTTGAGTATACAGTATAAGTCGTTATAAAGACAATTAATGCTTTCGCCCTACGGTTGTTCTATTTACCAGTTGCAGGCAGGGTTATTCAAACAGTAGGAACTAAATGTATAATAAACGACCGGAAGACGGACTAAGCTTTACGAGCCATGATGTATGTCCAATTGGCAGTAAAACAATTTTAACGGCATATTGCTTTAGGAATGAAATTAAAGCGGCGGATATTAGTCGTGGCTGTTTAAGTATAGGATTTAATTAGTGGTGTTGTAGAATAATTTCTCATTAATTTCAACACGGGCGAATAGAAACCCCGCGCGGCATTTCCATGCTTTGTAAGTGGAGGCATGAAGCTGAATTACCATTATGCAAACCATATATCACGCCACCACGCGGCCACTGTGCGCGGTACTTTATGTTCGCGCCTGGATCGCGCAGCCTCACGCACATAGCGGACGAAAAATTTCAAATAAATTCTCTTGTAATTTGTATCTATTAGTACGGCAGCCGACTCTAGCCTGACTTATAGATGTATTCTTCTATCTCGAACTGTAAATGTATCTTGAAATAATGCAGTTGCACTAATGACATGCCTTTACCTTTAAGATATATACATATAAAATGGTGCAACCATTTTATAGATATACTAGCTGACCCGACAAACTTTGTTTTGCCATGAAAACACCAAACATTCATCTATCCTACCAACCCTACCCTACCCTACCGTACCTAACCAACCTACCCTACCCTACCTACCTACCCTACCTAACCCTACCTGTCCTACCTACCCTACCCTACCCTGCCCTACCCAACCCTGCCCTACCCTACCCTACTCTACCTACCTACCTACATACCCTACCTATCCTACCCTAGCCTACCTACCTACCCTACCCTATTGTTATTCTAAACCATCCAGGGCGCCACCCAGACGCATATAAAAAATTTCATTCAAATCGCTCCAGCCGTTTAGGAGGAGTTCAGTGACATAACACGTACAGTAGAATTTTATATATAAAGATTATTAGATTACAGATTTTTCCAAATAATCAAAAGCTATCTAAGCTTTTGATTATTTGGAAAAATCTGTTGTTATTACATTTTGATCATAAATGTACTGAACAGCTTATGTTTTCTATCATATTTAAGAGTTGATCACAATGTAAAAGTTTTATATATTCCTCAGTACACTTACCTCGTGCAAGATTACCATACCAATGAGTTAAAAGCCACTCTGTACAAGAAAATTCTACTTATACTTTCTACAATAAATAATGTACTTAGATAAAATGTAATTTTATTAGCTACTAGCTGTAGCCCGCGACTCCGTCTGTGCAGCATTAGTACTTCGAATAGCATTAGTTCACCACACAAACTTCCAACCCCCTTTCCACCCTCTTAAGGATGATTTCCGGGATACTTTTTATCCTATGTCCTTCCCAGGGTCTCAAACTATCTCCATACCAAATATCATCAAAATCGGTTCAGTGGTTTAGGCGTGAAAAGGTAACAGACAGTCAGACAGAGTTACTTTCGCATTTATAATATTAGTATGGATGTCACGGCTCTAGCAAACAGCCATAAAAGCCTTCGGTTAATATTTATTTCATTAATCTCTTCTGAACTTTATTGAAAATTCTTTCAAAGCTGATTAGAAAATAAACGTAACAAATATTGTATACTATTTGTAACATAAAACTCTTCATACCGGAGAATTCCGCTCCGTACAATTTTAACGTAATCCCCCATCGCCCTTCATAAATTTATCACTTTATACCTAATAATGCTCATCTTATACGGTATCATACTCATTAATATGTCTTAATATACTTTTTGTCCCCTCAGGTAAGTTAAACGTTCCTGAAGCAGCTTTAAGTCTCGATCGACCTGTACTACAAATATTACGCCGCAATGCTTACTCGTAAGTCTCCATATTTTTTTTACATGTTATTTGTACGTTCAGTTGTCGTTTAGTATTGAATTCGATCATACGCTCACGTAGCTTGGTCGTCTGCTTCATAAGATTAGGCTTAAAAGCTTACTTCACTAATAAATATTTCAAATTTAAAATACCGTATTCCAACTGAGTCAGCACAAGTCTATGTTGCATTCTTCGAAATAACTCCAGCTTCTAGTTAAATAAGACTATTATGAAATAAGCATTAAGTCTCAGCATGGCTGACATCACGTGTACAAATTAATTACGCCATTTAAACGCTATAATAATAACGTCGGAACTCTTGTGCGCGGTTAATAGTTTGTCACGATTGTAACGAGAGAGATACTATCCGGAGTGCGATGTTAAATGGCGGCTGTGATTCTCACGCTGTGTGCATTACATCGGGCTTGGAGTGTATCACATCCTACGGGTGTGCTTTTATCTGAGTAACGCGCACCGTTATACTTCGGACACTAACACACTGAGCTAGACAAATTCACTCCACTTTCCATTTTTCACAGGTCATTTTCTTGTACACGTAGACGATGTGAGTACAGGTGGTTCGCGGAACAAGATGTGGAGCGCCAAGGCTGCCTTCCACATCACCCACTTTTTACTCGTTATAAAGCTTGTTGATATAAAATAAACCTTCACACGTCGCGTAACAAAACATTCTACGAGTCTCTCGACATACACTTGCCTACTTACGGAAATTACCGTTTGGAAACTGAAACAATCCGGACGTAGAGTTGCGGTGGATTGCTAAAATAGCTTTATACGAATGCAAAATATAGATACGGACAGTTTGAGGATATTTATTGTCAATATCAACGTCAGTCAGTTTATCGCCTGCTCACGCATCCGTGCGTTTACCTTTTTATCGCTTTACAAGCGGGCTCAAATCGCGCGTTTCTGCCTCTCTCGCCATACTTGGGGTTGAATCGCAGAGACGTCGCTTGTGTGATAATGGTGGAAGTGTCCGAGTGTCGACACTAATCCGGCTGCTCTTCGACATGGCTCCGAAATAAAAGAAAGCTTGAGATGTCGCCCGACAGTCGCACTTTACGTTCACAAACAACTTTATGACTCATACACGAAATCAATCGGATTGTTATTCAGCAGTTAGCTGATTTTAAAGCGACTTGTTTAATCCAACGCTCGGAAATGAAATTGATCTTGAGTGGCGCACATAATTATATTAAATTTAAAAGCGAGATACATTTTAATCTATCGGAATTCAAATGATAAAAGATGTTTTAGCGTTTAATAAATAAAATAATTTAACGGCAGCTATAACAGTAGAAATAACTGTAACGTAATGATATCAACATAACTTATCTTGAATGTGCAAAAGATTGGAATAAAAATCGGAGTGAACTTAATAAAAGGGAAATTAGCACCAAGAACTGTAATGCAATCGACAGAAAATATAAAGTTTATGAATGTGTGAATTTCTTTCGTGCATTTTTTTAACACGTTATCTTCATGAAGGTGTTATAAACGGTTCACAAAACAAACCATCAATGTTCGATGTAAATTGTATTTACAGAACGTTATCCCAGCAGAATAAAGAACTGTCGCCCGTTATACCAATAATGGGACAACCACGCCACTATTTGTGGTTTTAATTTAAACTGGGACAGACCGGTATATGCATATTTATTCACAAACTTAACCCGATAAAACTTAATTGTTTGCATTAATATACCTACAAGTCATCTTAAATTTACGAACTGGAAATTATCGTAAGCATTAATAAGCATATTACGATGAAGCGACGATTACAACTTCATTCAGGTTACTTTGTTTCCACCAAACCAGTTAACGAGCAGCTTTTAGTCTCTGCGCAATTAATCCTTTATCTACCGATAACAGCACAGGAGAATATAAAAATATCTAAATTAATGCTCATAATACAACGGCAATAATACTAAAAGTAGCCGTTGTTTTGAACCAATGAAAGACCGTGAATTGCCTTTTTACTGTTATTTGCTAAATTTCTAATATCGTATTGCTATTAAGGAATCCATGATAATCTTATTAAGTTTTCTCTCTCCATATTATGTAAATATATATTCTATGCAAATCTAGAAATTAAATGACGTGTGTATCAGTGGCTTATTATCTGGCCTAAGTCTAAAGGCTCAATAGAGGAAGTGGGCTGTTGTATTGCTTGTATACTAGTCTTGCATCCTGAGTTTGTCGTTGGACTATTGTAGCCGTTATTCTGTAGGGCATAGAGTTGGACTTTGCTTCGTGTAATACCAAGTTACTGCAGTTAGACTTGTTACCATTACGATTTGTGACTACCGTCTTTAAAAAATACCTACAAGTAGATAATCTTTTTATGAGGCTACACCAGCTGTAATTTATGAATAAACGTTCATTGTCCCTCCCATGACAAGACTATTATAACACAGTATTGCCATTCCATAATAATTAGAAATATTTTATTACTGTAGTCTAGCTCAGGTATCTCAAGTAATTTACTATTCAATTACATTTACGAAGTAACACCGTTATTAATAAGTAACAGGTAAAGTAGCGTCACTCTGGAACGGTACTCCATTTGCGAGCTGACAGTAAGAGTATTTGTAATGATAGTCCCCCAAATGTGCTATAATCACAAATTACGATCGCGTAAAGTGGACAGCGATGTGCTATTTTGCTATTGAGTAATTCTCCGAATCACTGTAGACATTGAGATTGTACAGCTAACTGTGTAGCTACTGTAGGTAAAGCAAAAAGTAACCAAATGTAATACGATCCCGCGTAGTTAGTATCCGTAGAATAATAAATTAATACTTGAATATAGGTACTCCGTTTGCGAGCTGACACTAAGAGTATTTGTAATGATAGTCCCCGAAATGTGCGATAATCACAAATTACGATCGCGTAAAGTGGACATCGATGTGCTATTTTGCTATTGACTAGTTCTACGAATCACTGTAGACATTAAGATTGTACAGCTAACTGTGTAGTTACTGTACAAAAGGAAAAAGTAACCAAATGTAATACGATCCCGCGTAGTTAGTATCCATATCATAATAAATTATTACTTGAATATAAACCAACGATATCTGAGAGTGATATATTTAGGTGCTGAACGCCTTTTCTAAGACTGTAAATAAACAATATGCAAATCAGTTGCGCAGCGGTTAGCATTAGGGGGATCCTATTAGTGTATATATGTTAATCCGTAACAGTAAACACATCTTGTTTTGAACTTTAGATCGGAGCTAAAAGAAGGTGGGGGTTATCATTTCGAAAATTGAAAAGTCCTGACAAAGAGCCGGACTTTTTAGTTACGATTTTCTTTTTTCTTTTAAACAACCTTTTTTCGGTTTCTTCTCAGCAAACCCTTTCATTTGATACCCATATCATGGCGGTGCACAAAAAATAACTAGTCCGCCATCTTGAGTCATCCGCCATATTATATTTAGAATGACGTCACTTAGCTAATCATGCATTGTCATTCAAACTAAACGTGTACGCAAAATTTCATCATAAGCGGTGGAGGACAACTGCTTTAAAATTCAGTTGCAAGATTTGACCCGAACACACTTACATACTACATACATTGCAAGTTAAACATAAGCTTGCAAAAAAAATATTCTATAAAGTTAAACCCCACTACGAAAAAATCGTGATCTGAAAAGTATAAAACAAGAAAGTATTCTTAAAGGATAGCCATGGTGGTATGAAAAAAAACCAAATTGTGTCCAAGCAAAAAATCTGGACAAATTACAAGTCCGGACAGAAGGCCAAATGTCAGGACATGTCCAGATAAAGCCGGACGAATGGTAACCCTAGTTACAAGGAGCGGCACGAAATTACGCATCCAACAGTAGAAAACGCCAAAAATAAAACTAAAAGTGTGAGCTATCGAACAGTTTTATCGATATCGAAATCTCTTTATTGTTTATCGATTTGCATTCTATGCCATTCACCCACGTTTTCACAATATTACATTAGCTGAAGAAAGTAAAGTGCAAATATTTTCGATGTATAAAACTTTGCGCAGGTGCCAATTACTCCATTTCGATAGTGTTCACAGTTCAATGGCAGGTAATAATAGAAATCAATCTAGTACAAGGAGAGCAGTGGGCAAAAAAACCGCTAACCGAACTTGGTGGTAGAACGTCGACTCATTCATTACTGGGAAGCCGTGCGGTTTAGTTATTTAATGAAACGTTAGTTCGACACTGACAGACCACATCAAGAACGGCATGCATCAACCGCATTTTGTTTTGGAAATAGAGCCTTGCCTTTAATTTGCATTTTGATGCCGTGAATATACACTAGCAACATAACCAAAACACAGTCTTCTTCAGAATTTGTTGCATGAAAACTTACATAATTTTAAGAAAACTTGAACGCATAAAAGCCTTGGTCAAGGTGAAGAGCGGCGAGTGGCGGCCGCGGCCGTCGCGTCTCGGGGCGGTGGACGAACAACGAACTGCGTCCCCCGTCCACTGCGTCCGCTGACGAATGTCAATGGCACGCCGCTCCGGCACCGTTACTCGATCTCGCGTCCGCCGAATTAATTCGCCAATAGAAATCCGTACAGCGTTCGATTCCTACACCGAATAACTTAATGAGCATCTTGTTGCTATACCCCACCTCCGTTATCGAACATCTTATCCCAAAAACCCTCTACAACCCACTCGCATCGCATACCACTAAATCAAATAAGCCTGTCATTATTCATTCCACAAAAAAAATGTTATTACTCTCATTGTCTAACTGTAGAGATCATCACGGTCAAAGACACCAAAACAAGTGGCCGCATATAAAGCTGTGCGCCCCGTATTAATACAGAAGTGATGTACATAACAACTCATTGATATGGAGAACTGGAGCTGAAAGCTGCCAGTAATGAGAACGCTCTAGTTTTCAATATTATACATCTTTTGAATTTTTATCGGTGGATGCTCGTTAATCTACTGACTTGTCTGAGACCTCATGCTGCTATGCGTTAAATACCATTTGCATGGCCCGCTGGGGCGCAAAAAGCACAAAAAAGAAGACTTTTTCCTAGTCAGCACTCATCTTATGAATAAAAATATTAGATGGCTGTCGAACGCCGATCGGGCGCCACACTTTTACTTACATCGACCGCGATGCCTTGTCTTCGTTCTGATTTATATCTCACACACTTACTTCTGATAGTCTTAGTCATTTTGTGCACTATAGACTTTTTTATTTAATTATGGTTCTTCTTCTATCAGCATTTTCCCTTAGGAGTCATTAAATTTATTTAAATATATCCTATTAATAGGTGTTTGCCGGAAGCGTTTAGCGAGTCAATTTAATCTTGTAGCTTTTGATACTATGCATAAAATTGCGATCAATCACCTCCGTAAATTAGTTTCATAAATCAGCGATAATGAACTGATGCCGTTTCTTAGACGAACTAGATTCTAATCTTCAATTCTACTCCTGGGGATTTGTCGTAGCGCCATCATACATATCAATTAAGCGGGCCTTTTAATTCGATCATCGATCATCTGTCATCCACCTCCAACTGAGGTCAATATATTTCGTAAACTTGATTACATATGTATGTGCATATTGATTGTATGTTCACCGATTACTCCGTCAATTGTGGACCGATTTTGAAAATTCTTTTTTGTTTGAAAAAGTATCTTCCGAAATTGGTCCCATTTTAATTTGGTGAAGATCTGATGAAGAACTTCGGAGATATACAACAGAACTCTTCAATAAATAACGGCAAATCTCTCGGGATTGCTGCAATCGCATGTCTGTTTGTTGTTTATAACATAACATCACGCCAGTTCGCTCTTAAGGGGTAAGCAGATCTCTCATTTCACCGGTTATGTTCAAGTTTCATGAAATCTATTCTAGCGAAATAGTTCCCTTACTAACTTGCCTACTAGGTACTACGTACAACTAAAAAGTGAAAAATAAAAAAACTTTTTGCAAAAAAATACTACCGACTTCCAAATACAAAACTACAAAGTGAAAAATAACTTAATTTTTTGAAGTCGGTGTCCATAACGCAAAAAATTGGTACCTACGAAAGACACCGACTTCAATAAATTAAGTTATTTTTCACTTTGTAGTTTTGTTTTTGGAAGTCGGTAGTATTTTTTTGCAAAAAGTTTTTTTATCAAACTGGTTCCGTGGATAATTGACACGTATGTAGATGTTATTGTATCACTGGAGCTGTTCTATTTTTCGCTCATACCTTTTTTTGTTTATGTAAATGCCCACTGCTGAATAATTCATATATTCGACTAAAGATAGCAACAGACTGGACTGGTCAGTAATTACCTATTTCTCCAATGAAACTTTTGCCAGTAGATCC
The DNA here is from genome assembly GCA_964057195.1 of Orthosia cruda. Taxonomy (NCBI): domain Eukaryota; kingdom Metazoa; phylum Arthropoda; class Insecta; order Lepidoptera; family Noctuidae; genus Orthosia; species Orthosia cruda. The sequence continues at coordinate 30,520,080 of OZ059829.1, read as the reverse complement.
TGTTAAGATAAACAGTCAAGTAATTCGTATCTTCAACATCTTAATTTAGATATCAACATTAACACAATAGCTGCCGCACGAAAACTATATTTTGAATAATCATACACACTTAAAAATCATTATGTAGGAATTTCGTTTGTGATAAATATCTGAGTATTAAATTAATGCATATTGTTATTCTGATCTTCTCCCTTATTAACAGTTGAGAGGATGATAAAACAACAAGTATCGATGATAGCTTGTCGTCGACTATAATGTGTGTCTGCGCAGGAGTCAATTATTACTAAACGACATGAATTTATAAATAATGGATGATAAAACAAGCAAACTTGTCACATGGGACGGCTCTGAGTCATCAAGCTATCAAGAAATGACAAGACCATATAATACTTAATCTATTTAAAATATTCAAGTGGAAACCGACAACCGCATAATAATTTAATATATTTTATTAGTAAATATGAACACTACGTGCCAAGAATGTATTCAATACACTTTACTTTTTAAACGACTAACTCCACATGAGAACTTATTCTGATGTATTTGAACTCAAGTTTTCTCATTTTGTACGCTTTTGGAGTAAAAAGAACACTCTGAACGTAACAGGTGTAAGAGTTAAAATTACGTCACGTAACACGTTTTTTCGGAGTTGGAAAAAAATTAAACACTCTTTGGTTTGGAGCTTTCGGACGATTGCAACTGAAAAAAGAAACACGACAATTACAATTAGTAACTGTCGTGTACATTAATATACCTATTGAATAGTCTGGGGTCCGTATTCAAAACATCTTCGCAAAAAGCCCAGTGAGTTGATAAAAAAACCTACTAGCCCACGGAAAGATACGTGCTTGTATATAATTTCGTTGGTACATCGCAAAAAGTAAACAATTTCATCGAACTTGTGATCCATTAATAGAAGCATTATTCCTCTTTATGTTTTTAATTTGTTTTCGGTGTTGTGTCTAGTATATATATAAAGACGAGAAGTTTCCTCTGTGACTAAAAAAATATATATAGACTACTACTTACAAAAAACCTTGTTATCTCTCAGACAAAAAAATAACTTTTTTACAAAAAAATACTACGGACTTCCAAAGTTATTTTTCACTTTTTGGTTTTCTTGTTTTGGAAGTTGGTAGTATTTTTATGCACAAATGTTTTTTTTTTCACTTTTTTTGTACCTATCTAATAGTTGCCTAGTTAAGTAAGGTAGGTACCTATAATGCCAGAATAGATTACCCGAATATCGTGAAACTGAACATAACCTGTGAAAGATAGTGTACCAAAGTGAACTGTAAACATCTGCGTACCCCTTTAGAGCGTACTTGCGTGATGTTATGTTATGAAATGGTATAAACAATAAAAAGACACGCTAATACAGCAATCCCGAGAGATTTGCCATCATTTATTGAAAAATTCTATTGTATATCTCCGAAGTCCTACATCAGATCTTCACCAAATTAAAATGGGACCAATTTCGTAACATACTCTATCAAACAAACGAAGAATTTTCAATTTCAAGAATAATGGTCTACAATTGACGGAGATATCGGTAAACGTACATAGATAAAACAAAAAAACAAACATAATGTCAAACATAGAACCTCCTCCTTTTGGTAAGCTGTTTAAAAACGGCTTACATAGCCATATCATATAGCACTTGTAAAGGTACAATTTTCTCATTACACCAGCTAGATAGATAAGTTTTGAAACTTAGAACATAAGGAACTAACTTACTTTACTACTCTACTAGAGTCATTTACGAACACAACGAAATTTTCACCACTGAGTATTGATTACAAGAGATAAGATAACCTAACAAGTCCACAAGAAGCCAAACATGGCGGCTGCGTTTTAGTTAGTATACTGAAATGGTGTGTCGACCAGCGCGCAAGTAAACTTGTCGCTTTATAATCGAACCAATTTATATCAGGCGCCAAGAGGTACCAGGAGCTTAGAGTTGTGGAAGTGGTGGCCAGGACTTTATTTAGACAACAACACCCGTGCTGAACTGGCCTTCTAGTACCGCCGCCGCCGATTGCAGCCAATGCACCCTCCCAAGCACTGTTAACGGAACATTTACTACATGACGACTAAACACTGAATGGAAATGAAATATTACCACTTAGACAGTCTTTATTTTCATGTTGTTCAAACTGTTTTATTCTATGTTCGTGACTTTGCAATTGATTCTTTCATTTAACACTAGACACGGATTGCAGTCGAATTGTTTGAATTAATAATAACATTCTTGGCATTTTTCAGGATAAATTGTGTTTATTAAGCACCATTTAGGGAGCTTAAATAGTTATTTAGGCTACAAGTGCGGAAGGTAAAAAGGTGCGATGAAATAAAAAAATATATCTGAACCAAGCAAGAAATTAATAAAATGGCGGGCTTATTCAAGCGCGCTCAGCATATCCACAGATTAACTAATAGTTCCTCGGGCATATCTACTGCGCATGTGCAAATAGCTGTCACGTCGTAAAGCAAAAAGGCACGAGTAAAATATACGTTCTTCCAAACATATTTAATGAATATTTAAAATTAATTTATTGTTCAAATCTATAGTAATTAAAATCGCCTTTTATGCAGTTTTATTTTACTTTTTTATATGAATGATACTTAACTAATTTGTAAAACTTTTCTCAAATAATAAAAACTCTATGCTTCGGGCTGACGTTGGAGATAAAAATTAAAAAATACAGAAAAGTAAAAAGCACTAGTGAAAAAAGTGACACTTTCCGCACAGTTTGGCTGCTTGGAAAACGCTCTTTTCGAGGACATGCATTGTAAAATAATTTTGCAAACGATTTTAAACTTGTTTCTGTTCTAATTACATCATCGTTTGCTTGCAAAAAATAAAGATGATATCTACATATTCTCAATTTTAATAATCGTAGCGAATGTTTGAAATTTAATTGAGATCAGCCGCATAACTTCAACAACTTGATTGTTCGAAATCTTGTTTTGAGGATCGCTAAAATTAAATAGCGTAAATGAAGCTAGTTATTCTGGTGCTATTAGGGGTCATAAAGTTATCGCATGGACCGCATAACCGGTTATGTAATTGGGCGTATTATTGTTATTTATATACTCATACGCACGAGTTATTGACATGCTTAAAGACAAAGGTAGGCACGCCTCGCATTGTAATTGAACACTTAGATTTTACTTCAGCCTATGAAAGAACAATTTCAAAAGAAAATGAAAATCTTATTATATAATTTTATTCAACCCGGAAAACAATACCTCCAACTAAATTCATGGCGCAACGTTGTTGCGTGACAGTGGTAGGCTAACGACACGTAAGCGTCCTTGCGCGGCGTCCTTGCGCCGACCGTAAAACCTTCGCGACGGCCGTACTCTTTAGTCCACTCCTGCACTAATCTCCCCATCTCGCTCCACACCACGAGCCACTGACGTCTCCGAAGTACCACGCTCGATCTGCCAAGTGATAAATCGCTCCCACCGACAGCCCTCGCAGTTTTACGGGACGAGTTTGCCCGAACTCGTACCATTTTTTTTTACAACTGAATGGAAGCGACTCATGCGTATAAACTTTAATCACTGAATCTTTTTTTAGCATGTATATTTTCATATCTCGCAAACGGTGCTGGATTCCAGGTTTCTTTTTTGTTTAGTGCTCTCGTATACAGTTAGACGCGCAAGGCCGACAAGATCGGCCAAACTACATTGTTACAGGACATATACAATAAATTTTAACGGTGTTCAATATTTAAATGTACCATAAAAGCGATTCTTTACAATTTGCTAGCTGATGAATATTTAGTAGGGCGGGCGTGTAGGGCGCTGGGCTGGATGCGCCCGCGCCGACCGCGACCGTGTAGCCGCCTAATGAGGAAGACCCTTATGTGGCCCGACCGTGTTAGAAAATCCCTAATTGTACGTAACTATGTCGTTGATATTCAAAACGCGTACTTCTACGTCCAATTAAACAAGCTTCGCACCTGTACATACTCAGCCGCTTATTATTGCTTTGAGAGCGTAAAGTTTGTGGTTTTCTTGTTAAGACGATAATTATATGTATTTTGTACCAGGATAGCTACATTAAGATATATACAGATATGCGTCCGATTAATGAGTACCGTATACGGAGACATTTTTTGTGCCGTCATGTAAACTTTTACCGTCTTTTACACTACATAAATATTTTTAAATATCTTTTTTTAACCGACTTCCCAAAAAGGAGGAGGTTCTATGTTCGACTTCATGTTTGTTTTTTTTTTTTTTTTATGTATGTTCACCGATTACTCCGTCAATTGTGGACCGATTTTGAAAATTCTTTTTTTGTTTGAAAAAGTATGTGCCGAAATTGGTCCCATTTTAATTTGGTGAAGATCCGATGAAGAACTTCGGAGATATACAACAGAACTCTTCAATAAATAACGGCAAATCTCTCGGGATTGCTGCAATCGCATGTCTGTTTGTTGTTTATAACATTTCATAACATAATATCACGCCAGTTCGCTCTTAAGGGGTAAGCAGATCTCTCATTTCACCGGTTTTGTTCAAGTTTCATGAAATCTATTCTGGCGAAATAGTTCCCTTACTAACTTGCCTATTAGGTACGTACTATGGGCCAAAGCTACATCTGATCACTTTGAAAACAAAATCCCGTGCACAAGATGACCACAGCTGCGTCCGCCCTTTTTACGTCAACCATAGCCAAATGACTTGTTTGATTTTTTACCGTCTTTTTTTAATTACAAAAACAAGGGGCTGACAGGTAATAGAGAAACAGTCACCCGATGCTGCGATGCTATTGGTTGATCATAAGTATTTCGGCGTTAATTTAGCGGGCGAGCCCTGCAAGCTAAAATAGTCCTTACGGTGATCAGATATAGCTTTGGCCGATTGTACAACTAAAAAGTGAAAAATAAAAAAAACTTTTTGCAAAAAAATACTACCGACTTCCAAATACAAAACTACAAAGTGAAAAATAACTTAATTTTTTAAAGTCGGTGTCCATAACGCAAAAAAATGGTACCTACGAAAGACACCGACTTTAAAAAATTAAGTTATTTTTCACTTTGTAGTTTTGTATTTGGAAGTCGGTAGTATTTTTTTGCAAAAAGTTTTTTTTTCACTTTGCACTAACGACTTTGCTGGAGAAACATCTATTCGTGCACATTAGCATACCATTATGTTTTAAAGACATGTAAAGCTGTACGCCAAGGAATGTGGAGTAATCGAGTATGATAAAATGTAAAATAAATCGTCCATCGCACTTTTTAAAGTTATTTACATAAATAGGTTACAGGATTTACATTGATTGAATCGTAAATTGGAACTGTAGTTGCGTAAATAAATAAACATGAAACTAAATAGACTTTTAAAGTCAGTGTTGACGTCGAGTAAAGTAATGGTTTCTGTACAAAGTTGTATGGGTAATTTATGGGCGGCCGTAAAGTCGTAATTATATTAATACGCCATAAACATATATTTTGCTTTATTAATATTTATATACAACCTGCTTAATAGTCTTACATTATATTAAATTGAATTACAGTGTCGTATATTGAGAAAAAGGATGATATGAAAGCTTCGGTATTTTTATATGAATATTTACATATGTCCTCAGGGTTTGTGGGTTAGTTGGTGAGTGTATGGGCCAGTGTGGCCAGTAGTGGACGGCCGCCAGCGGGCAGTCTCTCGTTAAGGTTGCACTAGTCGATTATTTTTCCATTCAAACGTAGTCTGGGGATTACTCCACTGTTTGACGATGTACGTTAAAAATAAAAATTGATATCAATTTGTCTCATCATTATCTAGCGCTGTATGGAAACAAAAAAGTAAATAAAAAAATATTTGGAAGTTATGAGCGTCGAAAGTTCAATATTTCAACACTAATTTTAACGCATCTTTAGGCGGCAATAAATACCATAAGAAGAAGGAAAATTGCAAAACGGCCTCCATACAGGCATAGACTAGTAGTTCAACAATTCAAATAATTTTATTTTGAATATATACATTTAGTCGTTTTTTCATGATATCTAGAGTCCCAAAGGTCTGTCTATAAAATTTCGCGCGCTCATTTTCGTCCTAAATCATCATCCATTTGCTACAAATTTTCAAAAGTGCTAATTCGTACGCGAACTAGCTACTTACTGCTCATCACAGCATCTATCTCTTTCGCACGTGTTGTCGGATGAGATAGCATGCATTTTAACCTCGCGCACAAAATAGTTCGAGCAGTCTACTAGGGGAACCTTAATGCGCCTATTTACGGCAAGCGGACCGCATGCCTCAAGAGCTGATTATTGGCGCCTCACTGAATAATGAATCGACGATCTAGGCTAATCGAGACATGACTTTTTACTAAACTTTTGGTCCTTTTTCCACCTCTCTGCTGCAAAGACACATACAAGCATCTAAATACGAACATGATCTTGAACATAACCAACGTAAATATATTTTAGTATTTATTGGCAATCAAACGACTTATAAGCTTAAACATATTTGGGCGAAACGACGCGACGTTTTCTAAAAATGAAACCTAGCTAGTTCGATTTATCGCCCCCGAAACCCCCTGCATACTAAATTTCATGAAAATCGTTGGAGCCGTTTCCGAGATTCAGATTATATATATATATGTACTAGCGGACGCCTCGCGGTTTCACCCGCGTAGTGCCCGTACCCGTGGGAATACAGGGATAAAAAGTTAGAATTTTTGAAATCGGTCCTGAATTTTTTAAGTTTATTCGTTACATACAAAATTCAAAAAACAAATCTTGCCTCTTTATAATATTAGTATAGATATATACAAGAATTGCTCTTTTAAAGGTATTAGATAGATTAAAAAACTACTAGTAAATGGAAAACAGCATCTCAAAAGAAATTTTAATCAGCAGACAACTAGTTAAACGTTTTTATGCACGTATTTCTATCTGGAAAATCCCACTATCTATGAATATATCTTCATTTGGATAAATTCTAGATAGAAATCTTACTCCGAAGCAATACAATAAAATTTAAATTCGAAATAAAACTGGCTGGGGTTCCTTTTTAATCGTTTTGCCAGCGGATATATGTCGATATTGGACGGTATCGCGTCCGATTGTCGGTAGAGTTAACCGGGGATGCTCATCAACATGCGTTGCCAGACTCTTTAATGCGATGCCGAAGCCCCTTTTACGATCACGCGTCTCGATGCAAACCATTTAAGGCCACTGCGCGTGTTGCCTTGATATATATCCCCTAGTCACGAGCGGAGCGATTCCAGTAGCAATCTGCGGAAAAACATACAAAACGTAAATTACACATATATATTATGTTGGTAATTATTTTAACTTGGCGGCATAAAATAAGAACAAAACAATGTTATTGGGAGGTTTAATTAAGTCTCTAGACATAGACTTTTTAAGGCGCAGATACCCCTGAGTAGCTGACTTTAAAATGAGAATCACGTCTAAACGGCTTATCCTAATTTTATGGAAAAAATATATGTTACATTAGTCCATTTTCTTAATAATATGATCTAAGAAAATTTTGATGTTTATTCGTATAACATAGTGTAATTAATTTGTTAAGTTATGTCTGAAACGGACATAAACACGACAATCACACCAAAACCGCTGGGTGTATTTTAATGAAACCGACACCATATCAAAGACAATTTAATTATCTACATTTTAATCTGAGGCTTTTTTTTTAAGTCATAGAATAATATAAAAAAAAAACTACAAAATTTTGGGTCGCGCGGGTGTGCAACGAGTGCGCGTTTTGTTCCCTCAAGGTCGTTGGCGTTAGTCGTCGTCTTAAACAACAATACTTAACTGGTTCGTTTTTATTGCCGGTCATTCTATCGCGTAATGGTGGAATCTCAATTTATTGATCTAGGGGACATGTCGGGATAAGCCAATGAGATTGAAACGAAAATGAAGCGATCCTATTGGTTGGATTGGATGACATTCCGCTTGCCCCACCGCCATGAGCAGGCGAGGCTGTCGTGCCCGTACCCTTACCCGCTGGCGTGAGCCCGGGCGCGGCGCGCAGGCGCCATTTGATTTACTACAGCACCAAACTGTTACATCCCTTGACATGTCACCCAACTAATTTGGATGACAGTTTTGACACAAATGGTACTTACGGTACTTCTCCATATAATAATTTCTACGCGTATTAACTATATGGCGACCGACCATTATATCACGTCTGTGTTTATTACCGAAACTAACTACAATAATATGAAAACAAATAAAAACGTCATTGCCTAGAAAACATAATTATTATAAAAGCTTACTAGGAACAGCCACATTACTTTTATATACTTTTTATGACTTAGACTCAGTTCTAGCTCTAAGTACAGTTAATAATGAAATCCTTTGGTGTGTAATAGAACTTTATGACACTGCATACAGAACACTAAGTTGAGAAAGACAATCGCAAATTCTAGGTTGGCCAGTTCTTAGTAGGTTATGGCAGCAATAAATGGAATGAATTTCGATCTCCATCAACTCGCTTAATAAGCAAAGTCATAAATAATGATTTGAATAGTGCATTTTCATCATTTTTATTGTCCAAAGCGTCATACATTGGTCACGTTCGTACACTGAAAAAAATGTTAGGTTGGATTTAACAGATTTTGCGTAAATGTAACCAAAGTTTGCGGTTGATTTCGGTCCTATCACGAATTTTGGTTGATTTTACCAAACACATTAAGTTGATGTTGTACCAAATTTATTTGGTACATTACACCTATATTTTGTACATTTATTACCAAACTAATTTAGTAACATTTCTCACCAAAGTACTTTAGTATAATGTTTTACCAAAATACTTTAGTAACATTTTTCACCAAAGTACTTTAGTAACATTTTTTACCAAAGTAATTTAGTAACATTTTTCACCAAAGTACTTTAGTATAATATTTACCAAAATACTTTAGTAACATTTTTCACCAAAGTACTTTAGTAACATTTTTTACCAAAGTAATTTAGTAACATTTTTTACCATAGTACTTTAGTAACGTTTCTCACTAAAGAACTTTAGTAGATTTTCAACCAAAGTACTTTTGTAACGTTTTCATCAAAGTACTTTAGTAAAAAGGTACAATGTAGTTTGCTGCAATCTACCAAAGAGATATTGTATATTTTATCCAACATACTTGTTTTTTTTACCAAATACATTTTGTATGTTCTACTGTTACTTTTTTTGGTACAAATTAACGAAGGTAGTTTAATAGAAAATGCAAAGGTATTTGGTAAAATTAACAACAAAAATTTGGTAGATAGCACTTATTATATGGTAGAATGTATTAAATCAGTTTGATAGAGAAAACTAAACTTAACTCGTAAGTATAATCAATTTTATTTGGTAAACTAACAAACAAAATTTAGCAGCATTTACTAATCACGTTCGGTGTATTTTATCAACGTTAGTTTGTTAATATGTACCAGATTTAATTTTAGTTACTACCAAAGGTTGTTTGGTAATATCTACCAGATGTGTAATGTAGTTCTTATCAAGGTTAGCTTATTATCATCTATCAGATGTGTATCGTGCTTTTAATCAGAGATAATATTGTATTGTCTACCAGACGTGTATCGCAGATTTTATCAAATATAATTAAGTATTATCTATCGTATGTGTTTCGTATTTTTTACTAAAATTTGTTTGGTAATTTCTACCAGATGTATAATGCAGTTCTCATCAAAGTTAGTTTAGTATAATCTATCAGATGTGTATCGTGCTTTTTATCAGACATAATATTGTATTATTTACCAGAAGTGTATCGTAGATTTTATCAAATACAATTAAGTATTATCTATCATGTTTGTTTCGTATTTTTCCCTAACATTTGTTTGGTAATATCTAACAGATTTATGCTGTAGTTATTACCAAACTTTAACTGGTAATATCTACCAATATTTTATCAGTGCTTGTCTGATTGTACTTACGTACCGGTCTTAGTTTAGTAAAACATACCAAATAAATAGTGTAAATTTTACTGGTGTTAGTTTGGTTAATTTATCAAACTAACACTAGTAAAATGTAAACGAATTTTTGGTATATATTACTAAACATCGATTTCCAGAATATTAAAGATTGTGGTATCATTGAAAATTAGAAACTTAGTAGCTAATCTGCAATATTGCTGACATGGTATGAGAGTAAAATCATATTGCAGTTAAGATTTTCAAACAACGTACTACTTTCGTGACCAGCAGTGGCCACGAAAGTACGTGTGTACCATGTCAGCAATATTGCAGATTAGCTAGTAAGTTTCTAATTTTCAATGATACCACACCCTAACAATATAGTAGAAGAAAAAAACCTTAAAAGAAATGCAGGGTCTGAAAAAAAGGTTTTAAGACCGTTTGACAAACACTTCAAAAATATACAGGATTATTGGTAATTCAACGTATTCCTTTTCAGCAAGTACATCAGCAGTTTCTAGAATATGTCGAATTGCCAGTAACCTTATTTAATATGGGCTTAATAAAAACGGTGGTTTAAAGAAAAATAAACAGATTTTTGGTACATATCATAAAATTTATTTTACCAATCGTATATACAATTAAATAATCACTAGATCACTCATCTTAAAATTATATCCGTATAGGATACAAAAACTTTCTTATTATAAAGGACACAAGGCGGAGGTTTTGGCCAGGATGCTGATGAGCTTTACCAGGCACCAGGGTGCCCGCATTCGACATTTGCATTAAGGCGAGTATAGCCGCGAAACTAGCGCCACTTCGAAAATGTTCTTATATCTCTTAAATTAGATCAATTTTCAATAATTAGCCTGTTAGATACTAGGGAACACCTATAATATGTATTAAGTTACTGTATACAATTTGAAGTGAACATTTATGGTAGTGATAACACATCGATCGGCACACATGTAGAATGAGGGCCTAGGCATAAGTAAAATCAAAATTAGAAAATAACTAAACCTAAGTATAAAAATAAAAATAAGTTACAAGTAGTTTTCAGCGATATGTTGCGTTTGCACTTAAGTTATGGTATTTAAAATGTTCACAAAAATCTTTGTAATCTTCAACTGTAGCGAGACATTTGAAACAAACAAACATTTTGATTCAATTTAGCAAATAAATCACTTATTCCAAGTCAGAGATAAAAGATGAGACTCCCGAAAGCTTTTTGTCTGATATTGTGTCAATGTTATAAAAATATTTTTGCAGAAATAGCCAAATGTGAACGGCTTCTGTGGGATATTCTGCATCCAGGCAGTGAAAAGTTTTGAAGCATACATCCAGCGCTTTCAAGAACGAGTCTATTTTATAAAGGATGTTATCATACGCAACATAAAAGTCCTTTAGGGCATCGATGGTTGGTCCGACAGCAATAATGATGGGTTGGCACCGTAGACCCTTAGCAGTTTGGGCTTTTCGCCGATAGTCCAGCTGGGTGGGGACCTCGCTTTGGTTCTGGAAATTAGAATGAATTGTTTTCTTTTAACCATATTTTTTTATAATTCCTAGTCAGTGTTGACATTGACCATTTTTTATTGCTTTTATATTTATTTAAAGGGGTTCGGAACGTAATTCACCCTTATGATTAGTCTGTGCGAAGCCTTCAAGCAAGAAGTGTACTTATACAGGCTATGCCATATGGAGGGAAAGTATCTTAAGTATTTTAAATAGACAGTTTTACTGAAAGAAGACATCATTTTGATTTTAAATACAATTTGACCGCATTCAAACATTTTTGAATAATCTGCTATCTGAACCGGGAATCGAACCCGCCAAATTGTAAAAACAAACCGTAATTTTGCGAAACCGATCAAAAGGATCAATCTGAGGCTTATTTTTTTCCACGTAACATAGCATCTTAAATAAAAGGAAGATCATGAAATTCGTTGTTCCGCTTTTTTTCAATATCATCAATAGATTTAATTATATTCCTGTTTTAGTGTTTTATTTTTATTTAATAAACTAGATAATGTACAAACTTAGATTTTGGTCCGACTGATGGTATATCAAAAATGTGTCAAAATCCGTTAACGCTTAGGGGGTGGAAATCGTCGTTAGTATGGAAAGTCGTCATCTCACAATAGTCTTAAAAGTGAAATTATACATACCTTTGCATGAAGAATGAAACTGTTCATAGCTTCTTGAATGCTTGGCTTTATGGCTTTATTTTTGCCAGCTGTATCTTGACACTGTATTCTCACAGTTGGAACTATTTTATACCCAATTGCCGCGCAATAGCAGAAGATTGCAGCGAAATAACATCTGAAAAATAAAAATGGAATAAGTTATGATGCATATTCGTTGACTTAATTAGTTTAAGTTTTACTAACCAGAACAGAGATTTTTTTGATTAACTTTCTAAACATTTTTTGCTATTATTAAAACATATTTTAAATATACATAATAAATATAAATGGTTATCAAAACTTTCACTAATTTCACACAAAAACCGAAACTTCGAGTTCGGTTTTAGTGAGAAATTCGTGAAAGTTTTGATCGATACAAGTATATAATAACCAACCTTCACTTGGGTTTTCTTCAATCAATTTAATGTAGACAGAAGCAGCTTTAATTGTTTTCAAAATACTAAAAGTAGCTTCTCTAAAACTATGGGCCATTTTTTGAACAGTCGGAGCTCTGATCCTTTAAACTTGGATTCGAAATCCAGTACAATCTGAAAAAAAAAAAACGATTATATATATATATGTCACAGTCAAAACTGTTAACCAGTCAAAACTACTTTTGACCGGTCAAAACTAATAGAACAAATTATTAGGTGGTTTCTGTTTTATTTCTCTACTAAATCATAATAACCTAAAGGTCGTTAGGAAACTTATTAGGTTGTTAGGTTTTTTTTTTGACCCTTTAGATAACCTTTTACGATAGCTAACATTTATTTCATTAGAATAAACGCGTTTTACCGCAATAAGGATTTTGACTGAAACCAGTCAAAAGTAGTTTTGACTGTAACATATACATATTTATATTTTTAAATATTGCTCACAAGATTGAAACAAATATACGGGGTCAAGCTAATAAAAAGCATGTAAAAAGGGTCACAACTTACCAACTTATATCCGAAACTTAATTTATAAGAGGGCCAATCGTTCACGATGTCATGTAAGTTTGCATATTTTTCCGATTGTAGTTCCTACAGGCGCAATGTGGTTGTTTTCCTCCAATTTTCGATTACTTCAGGCACTGGCTCCTTGTTGTATTTCAGCCAAACTTTTAACTCTTCAAATTCTTCATTAGATACTGCTAAACAATAGATCAAGTTTAGTCTAGCTTCAGCCTAATTAGATATAACTATTAGATCTTGTATAATATATGTTCAAATTTATACCACTTTGATTTTCAACTGCTGCCAGCTGTGTCAGCCGGAACATCGTCGGTGCTTGTGTGGACTCTCCTTTCGTTTATTATTACCCCACTCTTCCGCAGCAAACGTTTGTGATTGTTATATTTATCAGGAAGTTTTCCCCTTGCTGGAATATATTTATTTTTTCCAAACTTTTGGCTCGGAATGTAGTATATCTCCTATGGAAATCAAAACAAATTATAAAGAACTAAGCATGAAAATCAAGGCAATCAAAATTACCATTATGTGTATTTGTCATAAATATCAACTTAACAACATGGAATTGATAGTTTTTAGGGTTCCGTACCCAAAGGGTAAAACGGGATCCTATTACTAAGGCTTCAGTCCGTCCGTCCGTCTGTCACCAGCCTGTATCTCATGAACCGCAATAGTTAGACAGTTGAACTTTTTTTACCACCGCGACCACCGCCCTCTATCTCCGAAACTACTGGGCCTAAAATTTGGAAAAAAAAGCACTACACTACATGCCTTACACTACAGGGAGTAATTAAGTGATCATAATTAAATAACTACCGTAACTACATAGGTATCTCATTTCATTACAATTTAAAAGCTGAATTTGCATTTCAATACCTTCACTTCAGTTGGGACTAACGAAACAATTTGGGCGGAAATATCTTGAAATTGTTGTTTTTTCATTTCGCCATATTTTTTCACATAGTATTCCACTACTGATTTAACCAAGTAGTTCCGTGCCGCAGTGTCTAATTTACCATTTTTTTTAAAGAAGCTAGACACATTTCTCCAGTATTATTGCTTTTTAAAATAATCGTTAATCATCGATTGTGTTGATCATGAAATTCTTATAAAAAAGCTAGACATCATAGGCATCAGAGGCAATGTACTTAATCTCTTAAAGTCATACCTTAGCAATCGCAAGCAACACACAGAGATATCTAGAATATGCCTAAAAACTAAGCGCGAAGAAAAATATTTATCTAAGGCTAGAATTATTAGGTATGGCGTACCACAGGGTAGTGTGCTGGGCCCTTTGTTATTTTTGCTGTATATTAATGATTTACCTCGCCACATTGAACATCCTATGGTCTTATTCGCTGACGATAGCACTGCCTTGATTGAATGTATTGACAAACAAACATATGAGCATGACATAAATGATACTTTAATAAATATTATACGCTGGCTTGACCAAAATAATTTAATGATTAATATACCAAAGACAAACGTAATGCATTTTTATCAACGGATTCCACCAGAAGTCTTACATTTACATTATAATGGACAAAAAGTTGACCAAATACTAGTTACTAAATTCCTTGGCATTATGATAGATAGCCAATTAACTTGGAAGCCACAAGCAGAAGAAGTATGCAAAAAACTTAGTGCAGCTGCATATATGCTCTTTAACTTGTCTAAAAAAGTAAATATGGCCACAAGGTTGATTGCGTACCACGGGTTAGTCGCATCGATTTTGAGATACGGCATAATATTTTGGGGAAATTGTAGTCTGAGGGAACAGGTGTTTAAGGCTCATAAACGCTGTATAAGGGCGATGTGCAATTTAGTAGTAACAGATAGCTGCGTACCTGTATTTAAGTCCCTAAAATTGCTAACATGCCCATCCCTTTATATTTTCGAGGTGGCTGTTTTTGTCAAATCAAATATGCATCTATTTAATAAAGTGTCCGAAAATAGAAACCGGCCTATCAGGAGACAGTATAAAAACTTGCTAATTATTAATGGTTCCGATACCGCCCTATTAAAGAAAAGTATTATATGTATGGGTCCGATAATTTTTAATAAAATACCCGATGTTATCAAAAATGAGACATTTCTACTTTTCAAAAAGAAATTGACAGATCTATTAATTAATAAATGTTATTACTCAATTAGCGAATTTTTGACCGATAAGAATTTAAATTGATAACATGACATCTCTGTTTTCCTGACTTGTACTTAATATTTTTTTTTTTTTTTTGTTTGACTGGAACTTGACGAATTTGTGATCCCATTTTATTAAAATTGACACTGTGCCTATTTCAAATTATTTTCTGAATTTGATCTTGACATGGTAAATTTGTATTGATTTAACTGAATGTTTTTAATAATTTATATTAAATGGGTCTTTATTATCATAGTAAAAACTGTTTGCATGCCTTAGTTAAGGTAGTTAGTATAAGGAACATTATATTAAAACTTAACATCTGTTACCTGTACCTACTTTCTGTGCAAATAAAGATTTATTCTATTCTATTCTATTCTATCATTCTAAACAAAAAGAAAATACCATACATTAACACCAACCCTTATAGCTTCGTCACAGTTAACACCTGAGAGCCCAAATTCACAGGTTAAGATGTAGTCGGGAAATGAAATGCACTAAATTTCATTAATCTAGTTTTCATACTTTGGGTTTTATTGATTCCTAAAATACCCGATTTTGTCACTGGCTCACTCAAAATATAAAGGCAAAACTTACAGAAGATTTCTCTCTCGTGGTCGGCAACTCTTCACTGCTTGTGCTGGCCCTGGAACTGGGCGCAGAAAAATCGCTAGCAATGCTTAGATTTTCATCAGATTCTGTCGCCTGTAACAAGCAATTATCGACGATGTTAACGACTCAGAGCCATAGGTAAAGTAAAAATAAGATTTGAAAAAAATTTAAAATAATAATATGAACACTTACATGAATAATGTTTTGGAGTTTGTTCAGTCCTCGCTTAAATAATATTCTTTCCTTTAAACTCGGAATTAATTCTTTCAGTTCCGTTTCTTGTATATCGTCAAGCAATTTGAACGAAATCTGATTTACTAAAAAACAAGAGATAAATCTATATAAATAATCTGTAAAATTTACTAAAGTTCGTTTTGTAAATCTATCAAAGTAAAATATAAATTAGATAGGTACCTAACCACTATTTCTAGCTCAATATCTAGGCCTCCTATATATAGCCTATTATATAGGCCTAATAATTCCTATAATCTGACCCATTAGCGGCAAAACCGGAACACAAATAAATGTATAATTAATTAAAGTCACATTATAGTACTCGATAACTTTCTTGCTTTTTGTAGTGATTAGCTATATACAAAAAAACACGTGGATTATCGGGCCTTGAAAAAAGAGGGGCTATATCCGTTTCAAGTTGAATTCTGCATTAGCCATCCCACTCAATCGTTAGTTCACTGCACAATAAGCTATCAATATTACATATTGAACAACCAAAATTAGTTTATAACTATATAGGTATATAATATCGATCAAAATAGGCACTCACCTTCAAAGTTTGTTATAGTGTCTTCAGATAGTCCCCATTCTGTTAAATATTCGGCGACCCCCAAGTTTAAGTCTTCTTCTTCACTTTCCATTGCGAGCGAAGTGAGTAAGCGACTACTAACTAGCCGGCCGGCGTAAAATGAAAAAATGAACGATGAACGCAGACGCAAGCTCTGAAGTGCTCTGCTGCGCAGTGCGCAGCCGCCGAGCCGCGGTGGCGGCGACGCGAGGGCTAGGGTTGCCAACCGTACTTTATTATAAAGTGAAAATAATTTCAAAATAGATGACGTTATTGACGATAATGCTAGCACTAGCAATAGTAGCAGTGGTAATAGGAAAAGAAAACGAGTGCAGCAAAGGAATGGCAATCCATTTTTAGGGTTCCGTACCTCAATCGGAAAAAACGGAACCCTTTATCTCGAGAACGCGTAGTATTGAGTTCAAATTTAAACCATATACTCAAGTCTACGGTCCCTTGAAGCTGTGAAAAAAATCATACTTTTACATTAATGTATAAAAAGATACGGCCGTTTATGTCGCAAAACACATACATTTTGACATTCTCGAGGGAATCAAAATGATAGGGTACTTCCCGTTGACCTAGAACTATGAAATTTGGCAAGTAATATCGTCACCTACTACAAGTACTTAGAAATCTGAAAACTATACATTTGTAATCGCATCATAATAAATTTAGTCCTTTTTAAACATTATATTTGGAGAACTTAGTTGCGTTAAGCACCTCGTTTTTATGCGGCGTCATACATTTCAGGTGCATACTTTACTCAACTCGGCCAATTTAAGATGGAATAAGTGAAGGTTTGTACGGAACCCTCGGTGCGCGAGTCAGACTCGCACTTGGCCGGTTTTTTTTTCCGTGGAAATACTTTTCCAAACATACTTAAAGTGGTGTCACGATTACTGTGCGTTCCCGCCACTTCAGAATTTCCAGAAAAGGTGTTTTATGCGAAGTGGCGTGACGACAGAAATAAAGCTTCTATTAAGCTTATACGCAATTATTTAAATTTGTGCGTTCCGCGTACCATGTTTAGATGCCATAAATATATTTAAAGCAGATACGGAATTGTTATTAGCTGAAAAATAAAACATAAATTTGTATAAAACAAATATAGTACATTGTTTAATGAATGTTTCATAACATTTGCGAGAAAATAAATAACTACAAAAACTACAACAGCACCAATAAAAAAATTACTAAATTAACAACTTCACTTACAGATCAGAATATTTTATCCGTCAAAGAAAAAGGTGGCAACCCTACGGCAGTGGTCGCAAACAAAGGAGGAAATAGTCGCATAAATTGAGTAGGTAGGATGGAAATGGTACTACCTATATTGCGTATTATTTTGTAAATTCTACGATACTCTTTAATAATTTTAACATTTTTTAACCACAGCAACAAGTACCTAGGTTACTTTTTTAAATACTGTTTAATGTTTCGTATTAATATGGTTGTTGGAGAAAATAATATGACTTTGTGCGGCGTTAAAAGTGAAATGTTGTAATAACCAAAGCAAGATATAATGTTATTAGGTACAAGAATTTCGTTAATTTAATTTGCAATGTATCTATCTATGTACCTATGTATGTTTCTTCGGGTGGAATCTTGAAACTCAATTTTGAAGTAGGTAGATATCCTCAACCGATTGAGCTGAAATTTGGCAATATAATAATATGGTACCATGGGGCTGGTCTGATGATGGAGCCGGAAGGTGGCCTTAGGAACTCTGTAATAAATAAAACAATCGTACCAAATTTGGGCTCTTCAGAATCGTCTTGGTGCTTACCAATTGCTGGATGTTTAAAGAAAAGTACCTACAGTTGGCTATAAAAGCTTGTCACAAAAATATTTTTTTTGAC
Organism: Orthosia cruda; assembly: GCA_964057195.1. Lineage (NCBI taxonomy): Eukaryota > Metazoa > Arthropoda > Insecta > Lepidoptera > Noctuidae > Orthosia > Orthosia cruda. The sequence goes on along the minus strand of OZ059829.1, from coordinate 30,501,614 downwards.
AGAAACTTAATCACCGACAAGTAAAGACAAAACGATTCATTAATCACTCATAGTTTATTAAAACAAAATCGCTGCCCGCTGTCTGTCTGTCCCTATGTAGGTAATTAGGTACCTGCTGAGATCTTTAAAACTACGCAACGGATTTTGATGTGGTTTTTTTATAATAGATACCTAACCCTCAGTTTCCCACCTTAAAATTATCGCAGAATTAATGTGACAAATTGTCAAGCACGCGTTATCTGCTGTGATTGGCTGTCGAAAATTCATTCAACCAATCACAGCAGATAACGCGTGCTTGACAATTTGTCACATTAATTCTGCGATAATTTTAAGGTGGGAAACTGAGGGTAAGTGATTCAAGAGTGAGGTTTATATTTATCATAAATAGGTTGGTAGCTATGTAGTCTCAATTTGGACTCACAAATTACACTTCGAAAGTGTAAAAAACCAGCTGATAGAAAGCGATCTCTTCCAGACAGCCTTTACCACAGAATAGATAATTTATAGCGCCTTTACTTTACTACTTCTAATACCTACTTACTACTAACTTTATTATTGTTAGGTATAGTTGAAATTCTTCGCTCGGTCGCATGTTTATAAAACTTCTAATGGATTTTGAATCTTATGAAGTCAACAATAAACGTGCTATTCGTACGGTCTGTTTTGGTACAACTCGGTCAACTTAAGTACCTACCTACATAACTACTTCGTATATTAATGAACAAATGAAATGAGAGCAGTGGTGGCCCAGTGGCGACTTACGAACAGTAAGTCGTGGTCTCGAACCCAGGCAGGCGCATTACTTTGTATAATTTATTTCATTACCACTACTCTCAAAACGGTGAAGGAAAACATCGTGAGGAAACCGGCGGAGTATATAATAGTAATCTTTGCCGGCATGTCCTAGAACCAAAAAATTCGAAGACATGTGACATCTACAAATCCGCACTGGGCCCGCGTGGTGGATTATAGCTCATTCCTTCTCACAGAGAGGAGGCCTGTGTCCCAGCAGTGGGAACATTAATAGGCTGATGATGATGATATTAATGAACAAATGTACATACTTACTAAATGTTAACTTTTACCGACGAACTGATCTTGATAAACTTATAAAGGGTGTAAAACACCTCATAACGAAGCCGAAAGGCACTTGTTCTCCTCGTAATTGCGATATTTTTTTTGTTCTACATCATACCTGGGAACCTTCTAGTTACGGAGATATTGGGGGTCAAAGTTCCAACATTTTGACAAGTTTTTTTTTAATACAAGTTTTTAATGTAAGATTTTTATTTTAAACCCCTCCACGACCCCCGTACTATTCAATCTATCCATCAGCACAATTTTTTGAGTGCCTTACATTGAGTTCTACCACAAAACATGATTTTTCACCCAAAAAAAAAATATCGTTTCCCAGCAATAATTTTCGCGTAAAGTTACCTAATTTGATGTACAGAATGCTTGGTTGACGGCTTCGTGATGAGATCTTTTACACCCAGTATATTAAGTATAATTAACTAGTAATAATGAAAATTATTGTTCTCATGGAAGTAATGTACCAAGGTATAATGTCTTATAGGTATGTGAATCAATGTCTTTAAACCTTTGCTATGCAATCTGAGATATAATCACTGTCAGTCAGTATAAAAATAGTGATTTTCGGATTTCGAAATCTCGTGAACGGTAAGAGGGTTTTTATTGAAATTCAGGATTCGGTAAAGACGGTCTTACAGACTTGCAAAATTGCAAGGATGTAGGTCAAATAGATCTTAAGTTATTGGGGGGTCAAAAGTGGACCGAAATGATTCACAAAACAGTAACAATGATAAAATCAACCAAACTACCTATATTGATGTGATTTGTTTTAGTTAAATGTACAATACTAGTCAGTCGTTTAAAGTTAAACCATAAGTCTGATAGCGATTGCAGCGAGCGCCACTTTGCATCAGCAGTAGATTTTTAGGGTTCCGTCCTTGAAGGGTGTCAAACGGAACCCTAATCATTATCATAAACAATTAATTATTTTCAAGTATAAAATTTTACAGTGAGATAATTCTTAGCTAGTTGAAATTTTCACATACTAAGAACCGTTATAGCGGACAAATCGTTAAATAATAAAAAACCGGACAAGTGCGATTTAAACTCGCGTGGAGAGGGTTCCGTCCGTATGACCCTATGCCCCTATTTTTACAATTTATTCATTTACGTAACACGTCCTTCTTTGGGTCACCGACTTACATAATTACTAAATTTCATCCCAATTGGTTCAGTGGTTTCGGAGGAAATTGGCTGTGACAGATGGATGGACAGGCAGACACACGAGTGATCCTTTAAGGGTTCCGTTCGTTCTTTTTGAGGTACGGAACTCTAAAAATATAAATAATTAAAAAAATAAGGGGAGGGGGGGGCTTCCTCCAGAGTAGATTATAGGGCATAATTCAACAAATAATAAAAACTAGTCAAGCTTAATACTTACTTATTTTTAAATAAACTTGTAAAAATTATAAAATGTTGGTACGGAACCTTCGGTGCGCGAGTTTGACTCGCACTTAACCGAATCATTTTTTATCAAATGAGTCTGCTACTCATTACCAACTGTCCCGGTAAATGTAGGTAACTATAAATTGCTTTGAAACTAACATAGTAACAATGATACAATCATGGTTGTGACTTGTTCTACATAATGTACAATTATTCTTTGTTAATTTACACCATGAACTCTTGTAGGGACTATATTTAGACCTCACCCTTTTTAGTTTTGTAGGTTCAACTGCGAGGTCTTGTTACATTTATCATATTATGTTTATGATAAAATCAGCCAAACCAAATTGTTAAGATTTGTTTGGTAAAATGTACAATATTCTTTGTTAATTTACACCATGAACTCTGGTAGGGACTATATTTTGACCTCAACCTTTTTTGTTTTGTAAGTTCAACCGCGAGTTCTTGTTATATTTATCATGTTTTTATGATATAATCAACCAAACCAAATTTTTGACCTGATATATCACTATCACTACATAGTATAAAATAAAGTCGCTTCCCTCTGTCTGTCCCTATGTATGCTTAAATCTGTAAAACTCCGCAACGGATTTTGATGCGGTTTTTTTAATAGATAGGGTGATTCAAGAGGAAGGTTTATACGTATAATAAAGGAGCGCAGGCGAAGCCGCTGGCAGAAGCTAGTATATAATATATGTCAGGACAAAAATTAACGATTACAGTAAATTCAAAAAGTAGGCATCCTTAATTATTTCCATTTTGATTTTTGGGATACATGTAAAACTAATTAAAGCTGGGGTTTATTACTCATTGATAAAACATATTTAACGCGTTAACGGTTTGCAATTAATTGTGAAAATTATTCACACATATTTTTGGGGGACTAATAAGTTAGGTAAATCTCTTTACATGAAAATATGAAAAAACTTGGTTTGTATTTTTGTTGACTATGTAAACGTCTATTCTGTGAACAAAAACGGCTAATCGCAGTCTACCTACAACATTAAAGTCTATGGGTATTCAGGTGGCTCTCAACCCTTTGTCTAGAAATAATTCGCAAATTGTTTGGGCACATTATCGATCCAACCAGTACTGCCTCGAAAGAAAAATCTACTACTGCTATGTCTGAGGCAATCTTCCTTCTACTATTTGCATTTCACTGCTTAGAGGCATCAAATTGCCTTTCATTATCAAAATCAATTTTTTTATTTCACATAGGCCTACATGGGCACTTATAAAACGTCGACAAAATGTGCACGGTTCGGGTTGGTCGTTTCCTATGGAGAAGAACCGGCAAGAAACTCCATGGTTACTCTTTTAAAAATGGTTTGGTTTTACAATATTTCCATGTTACAGCATTAGTACTTAGATATGGGGGGACAACGTAGGCCCGAATTATGACAATAAGTCGTAAGAAACTAAAAAGAAAAAGATTATATAAAAAAGTTAACAAATGTTAACTAGCATCTAGAAGGCCTACAATGTTCACACATTCACAAAACAATCGGTAAAAGAATCTATACAAAGGTAAAAATAATAAAAATAAGTATAACAAGACTAAATTTAACATGTTGCACAAATTTTGTTATCAGTGCTGTAACTATTCTTAGCAAAGGGCTTTAAAGATGATTGAAAACCATTGTAAAAAGTCTAATTAAAAGAAGGAAAGAAAAAATGAGATTGAGAATAGTTAGAGACATCCACATATTTGTGCCGTTTACAAGTTACCAGGGAAGCTGCATGCGCAGAAGGAGCTAAGGCCAAATGTTTTTATCTTCAACGTAGTCCTTGATTTTATAATATGTTTTTTTAACAAGGATACATTTGATGTAGTTTTTGAACCTTCCATCGGTCAGTTCTATAACTGACTTTGGCAACTTGTTATAAAAGCGTATACTGTTTATAAGAAAAGACTTGCTAGTTTTCGTTAATCTGAATTTGGGTATTACAATTTCGTGCTTACTGCGTGTATTTAAATTATGGAAGTCGCTTCTAGTTTTGAAAAGCCCCCGATTTTTACGGACATACAAAATACATTCCAAAATATAAAGTGAAGGTAGAGTCAGTATATCGATCTCTTTAAATTTTTCTCTGAGGGACTCGCGAGGACCCATTTTATAGATTGCGCGGATTGCCCTCTTTTGTAGGATGAAAATTGAGTCAACGTCTGCTGCTGATCCCCACAGCAGAATGCCATAAGACATAATACTGTGGAAATAAGCATAGTATACTAACCTAGCTGTAGCTACATCGGTTAACTGCCTTATTTTTCTTACTGCATATGCAGCCGAACTTAACCTACCCGAAAGAGTTCTAATGTGCGCGCCCCACTGCAATTTTGAATCGATAGTAATCCCTAAGAATACAGTTTCCGTTATAACTTCAAGATTTTTGCCGTCAAGATTTAAGTTTAGGTCATGTTGTGGTACATTTGGTAAAGAGAACTTTAGACATTTTGTTTTTTTCGCATTCAGTAAAAGATTGTTAGCTGCGAACCATTTTGAGAGAACAATTAGACTTTCATTGACATTTATGACATCCGTATCTTGCCTATCTATTTTAAAAATTAGCGAAGTATCATCAGCAAATAGAATTATATCCGATAATTTGGCCATCATAAAAGGGAGATCGTTTATGTAAACAAGAAAAAGGAAAGGGCCGAGAATTGAACCTTGGGGCACGCCCATCTTGACTAGAGACCCGGAGGAGAGATCGAAAATGATTTCTAAGAAAACTATTCTAATGGAACCAATTATTCATAAAGACGCCTACAAAAAAGTACCGGCAAAAACACTGTAACGTGTGAGATTTTATTAATGTAAACGGGGTATTTTTTTAATTAAACACCTTAGACACTATAAAGACATAAAGCGTTCAATGAAATAAAATAAAATAAAGCTCAATCTATAAATTAACTTTGTAATCGGCAATTTTTGACAGGGCACGCGTTCATACTTCATACTAATTTGGTCATCGTCCTTTGTCTAATAAAACGCACAATATTCTTTGTTAATTTGCATTATGAACTCTGGTAGAAACTATATTTTGACCTGAAGCTTTTTAGTTCTGTAGGTTCCACCGCGAGGTCTTGATATATTTATCATATTTTTATGATAAAATCAACCAGACTAAATTGTTGACATTTGTTTGGCAAAATGTACAATACTCATTGTTAATTTACACCGTAAACCCTGTTAGGGACTATATTTTGATCGCAACCTATGTAGTTTTGTAAGGTCAACCGCGAGGTCTTGTTATATTTATCATATTTTTATGATAAAATCAACCAGACTAAATTTTGAGATTTGTTTGGTAAAGTGTACAATATTCTTTGTTAATTTACACCGTAAACTCTGGTAGGGACTATATTTTGATCGCAACTTATGTAGTTTTGTAAGTTCAACCGCGAGGTCTTGTTATATTTATCATATTTTTATGATAAAATCAACCAGACTAAATTGTTGACATTTGTTTGGTAAAATGTACAATACTCTTTGTTAATTTACACTGTAAACTCTGGTAGGCACTATATTTTGATCGCAACCTATGTAGTTTTGTAAGTTCAACTGCGAGGTCTTGTTATATTTATTATATTTTTATGATAAAATCAACCAGACTAAATTGTTGACATTTGTTTGGTAAAATGTACAATACTCTTTGTTAATTTACACCGTAAACTTTGGTAGGGAATATATTTTGACCGCAACCTATGTAGTTTTGTAAGTTCAACCGCGAGGTCTTGTTATATTTATTATATTTTTATGATAAAATCAACCAGACTAAATTGTTGACATTTGTTTGGTAAAATGTACAATACTCTTTGTTAATTTACACCGTAAACTCTGGTAGGGACTATATTTTGATCGCAACCTATGTAGTTTTGTAAGTTCAACCGCGAGGTCTTCTTATATTTATCATATTTTTATGATAAAATCAACCAAACTAAATTGTTGACATTTGTTTGGTAAAATGTACAATATTCTTTGTTAATTTACACCGTAAACTTTGGTAGGGAATATATTTTGATCGCAACCTATGTAGTTTTGTAAGTTCAACCGCGAGGTCTTGTTATATTTATCATATTTTTATGATAAAATCAACCAGACTAAATTGTTGACATTTGTTTGGTAAAATGTACAATATTCTTTGTTAATTTACACCGTAAACTTTGGTAGGGAATATATTTTGATCGCAACCTATGTAGTTTTGTAAGTTCAACCGCGAGGTCTTGTTATATTTATCATATTTTTATGATAAAATCAACCAGACTAAATTGTTGACATTTGTTTGGTAAAATGTACAATACTCTTTGTTGATTTACATCAAAACTCTGGTACCAACTTCAACCTTTTTAGTTTTGTAAGTTCAATACCGAGGTTTTGTTATATTTATCGTAGTTTCCTTGTAATTCAGCCAACCTTTGCTAATTTGGTAAATCCAACAAACCTTTTTTTTCAGTGTATCCCAAAATGCGGGTACTAAAATGTAACTGTGATTTGTACTACAAATTTTACATCGTAATTAACATTTACCATTCATGTGAGTTTGGCGGCACTTCAGCAAAGGTACAATCAAATAGGGCCCGGTAAAAGAGATAGAACATCAATCAAATCATCTAAACTTTTGATAGGGTCGAAGTGGTAAGTAGGATTCCATTACGCAGTCGACGTTAAAACTTAAAATGTTTATTGATCACATAACTTATTGCAAACTATCTGGGTGTAAAGTTTTCAATTAGCCAGCTATTAGCTTACTTTAGCAAAGGAACAATCAAATAAAATAGAACGGTGAAAGAGATAGAACATCAATCAAATCATCTAAACTTCTGATAGGGTCGAAGTGGTAAGTAGTATTCATTTGCTCAGTATAACTTATTGAAAACTATCTGGCTATAAAGTTTTCTATTAGCCAGCTATTAGCTTACTTTGGCAAAGAAACAATCAAATAGGGTCCGGTAAAAGAAATATACAATCAATCAAAAAATATCAAAACTTTTTATAGAGTGAAGTGGTAAGTAGGATTCGATTACGCAGTCGATGTTAACTTAAAATGTTAATTGATTGCATAATTCATTGAAAACTATCTGGCTGTAAAGTTTTCAATTAGCCAGCTTTTAGCTTACTTTAGCAAAGAAACAATCAAATAGGGTCCGGTAAAAGAAATATACAATCAATCAAAAAACATCAAAACTTTTTATAGAGTGAAGTGGTAAGTAGGATTCGATTACGCAGTCGATGTTAACTTAAAATGTTAATTGATTGCATAATTCATTGAAAACTATCAGGCTGTAAAGTTTTCAATTAGGCAGCTATTAGCTTACTTTAGCAAAGAAACAATCAAATAGGGACCGGTAAAAGAGATAACCCATCAATCAAAAGACATCAAAACTTTTTATATTTATTTATTTAAACTTCATGTACAATAGTGGTACATAGGCGGACTTAATGCCACAAGGCATTCTCTACCAGTCAACCTTTATAGGGTCGAAGTGGTAAGTAGGATTCGATTACGCAGTCGACGTTAACTTAAAATGTTAATTGATCGCATAACTCATTGAAAACTATCTGGCTGTAAAGTTTTCAACTAGCCAGCTATTAGCTTACTTTAGCAAAGGAACAATCAAATTGGGACCGGTAAAAGAGATAGAACATCAATCAAAAAACCGGTCAAGTGCGAGTGGAATTCGTGTGCCGAGGGTTATACCGCCATAATAAAATTAGTATAATTTTTATTGGTGGCTAAGTTTTAAAGATAATGGGCAAATTTAGATTTTCGCGAAATCTTTAAGTACCAATATTTACCTTATTTTTCAACTTTTTTTATTTTTTTGAATGTTTCCATTGAAAATTACCTGGCTGTAAAGTTTTCAATTAGCCAACTATTGCTTATGACTACGTTTTAATTGCTGCTTTTCTTAATATAACGTCTGGTACATAAAACCGTTAAATGATTAACAAATAAACCCAATTAACAAAGTTCATACATGAAATGAAATTCCTCGTATTTGTGCCAATCACAGACATACATCTAACTAGATGACGCGACTGTATGTACTTCGCGTGCCAAAAAACGGACTAAAGTTACGACAAATTATCGTAATCTGAGCTTTTCATTTAGCATTATCGGCACCGGAAATCCACCGAAATCTAGATAAAAAACTTTTTGCAAAAAAATACTGCCGACTTCCAAATAAAAACTACAGAGTGAAAAATAATTTTGGAAATCGGTGTCTTTCGTAGGTACTAATTTTTTGCGATATGGACACCGACTTCCAAAAATAAAGTTATTTTTCACTTTTATTTGGAAGTCGGTAGTATTTTTTTGCAAAAAAGTTTTTATTTTTCCCTTTTTAGTTTTACCTACCTAATAGGCAAGTTGTTTAGTAAGGAGGTACCTATAAAACCAGAATAGAGTACCCGAATAACATGAAACTTGAACATAGCCGGTGAAATGAGAGAGCTGCGTACCACTTTAGAGCTTACTGGCGTGATGTTATGTTATGAAATGGTATTAACAATAAACAAACATGATATTGCAGCAATCCCGAGAGATTTTCCGTTATTTATTGAAGAGTTCTGTTGTATATCTCCGAAGATCTTCATCAGATCTTCACCAAATTAAAATGGAACCAAATTTGAAACATAGGATTTCAAACAAAAAAAAATCGGTCCACAATTGACGGAGATATAGGTGAAAAAAACGTACATAAAGTCGAACATAGAAACTCCTCCTTTTTGGTAAGGCGGTTAAAAAACGCCTTTTTATGACATATTGAGCTGTAAAGAATGTATAGAAAAAGTTGACCGAGGCATTGGAAATGTTTTCTTTCATTGGTAAGTAAATTTGTTTTTAAATTGTTTGTGAAAAAGTGGCACGCTCGGTTTTCATACAGATGGAGGGACTTGCGTTATCTATTTAGATTTATGTCTGTGGTGCCAATAGTGTTAGAATTTATCGATTGGTTATTTAATGGCAGCCGTCAGTGCGGCCATAATTTCTGAGAGATGTGACATTACTTCCACTAATTGTGTAATGACCACTGTGATTGATTGCGACAGGCTGGAATCTACCCGTCGAACAGGCCACACTTTGGCTCTGCGATCTGCGCCCGCCATCCCGACGTTGATGCCTCCACCACTTTTCTTTTTGTTGCTCCACATTCTACAGTCTCCTTATTTTTGTTTCGCTGAACGTTTAAGGTTGCCCTGGTCGACGGCACGAACTATTTTGTTCGCGGGGTTTAAATGCTTGCTATCTCATCCGACAACACGTGCGAAAGAGATTGACCAGTAAGAAGCTAGTTCGCGTACGAATACACACTTTTGCAAATTTATAGCGAAATGGATGATGATTTAGGACGAAAACGAGCGCGCGAAATTTTTACAGGCCTTTGGGAATATGGATGAAAGAATGACTAAATGACTCTCTCTCCCTGTATGTTGACTGTTTTGCATTTTTCCTTCTGCTTATGGTATTTATTTGCGCCCAAAGATGCGTTAAAATTTGAGTTGAAATATATGGAACTTTCAACGCTCATAACTTTCAAATATCTCTTTTTTTTACTTTTTTGTTTCCATACAGGGCCAGGTAATGATGAGACAAATTGATAAAAAAATATATTTTGAACGTACTCCATCAAACAGGGGTAACCGCCAGACTACATTTGTATGGAAGAATTATCGACTAGGGCAACCTTAATAGCTTTTATTGTAGTCCTCACCGAGCATAAGCGGCAATCTATCGACTAAAGTGTTGAACTAAAAACGCACTTATTATTTCACTTTAATATACGACGTGCTGTCGAGCAGCTTGTTCGAAAATTACAGACATTTAACCACCATCGAATTGGATAATTACAACTAGTGTAATGATACGCCCGTAGACAAGCAGACATCGTGCAATTTGAAGCCATTTTTTTAGTTTATTTTGATACCTCGACCAAATAATATGGTCTTAATAGTACAAAGTTTGTAATGAATTTCGAACCAGTGGCTGCACCTGGAGTTAATTATCTGCAGCGGTATTTACATAATTCAATTTTGTAGTACAACATGGGAGGATTTCTCATAGCAGGCTGCTATTATCCTACGTCTCGCGTAAAGTTAATCCGTCTAGGTCGGCCATATAAATAAGAAACTTAAAGTAATCACCATGTTCGTGTTGTGTTGACAGGATATCATTCCGTAGAGTTGTATGTGATATAGGGTACGGTGTTAACAATGCAACATGTATTCTCGTGAATTAATTACGTACAATCAAAAGATTTTTTTATTCTTTACGTCCCACATCAACATCATTCTCGCTCGAAGTCCGAGGTATTTTTAACCCCCGTCGGAAAAAGAGGGGTGTTATAAGTTTGACGTGTGTTGCTGTGTATCTGTGGCATCATAGCGCCTAAACGGATGAACCAATTTTGATTTAGTTCGTTTCTTGTTTGAAAGGTGATTTTGTCGAGAGTATTCTTAGCTATGTTTGAATTAAATCAGTTCAGCCGCAAAAGTTATGGGCGTTTTACTGTTTGAATCGGGTTGTTTTCGCAAGATATTGTGTCATAATTACGTGTTCAATAGATTGCTGATCGAAGCGTATCTACTATGCTGCTATTAGATACATTATGTAGCATGAAATAAAAACGTGTCGGGGGTTTATTAAATTTTGAAATTTTATTTGTTATTCTTTACGTCCCACATCAATATCAGTCTCGCTCGAAGTCCGAAGTATTTTACTCGTTCTTTGGGAGATGGACATAGCAACATAGTGTTTGTGTTTTTCATAGAAGCTTGGGATTCTAAGTATTTACCCATAGTGCAATGGAACACGATACGGTCAGTGTAAAACACTGAACGTATCGTGTTTAGAAACCGCTTGGTCGCGAAATATGCGGAGTTCAACGTTCAGACCTCGCTAACTGCTTTCGAAAAGTAATTAGCTACCGATCTCGCCGATGCAGCGATTGTGTTCGCACTGCAAGAAATATCCAACATAGAAAGAAAACATCGATAAATCAGGCTAGACTAGTTACAACAATGACAAATATCAGAAGTCACACGATAAATCTACAAGAACTACATCAACTGATTACTCTGAAATGTTATACGATACTTATTAACCATTTTAATGATTATAGAAATGATAAATCACTAGTATAGGTAAATTATTTGCTCACTTAATTCGGTATTTTTGTTAATTTATAGCAATCATTATATCTCAATTTCCTAACCACTTAATATGTTTTCTTTACCGCTATAAAAACATGTATACATATCATTTGAATTGTAAATGAAGCTATCTAATTCAAATTAGTTCACACCTTAACGATGTCGTCTGTGGCACGCATTATTCACTTCAGGTGGTAAAAAAGTGTAGCTCCACATGCGTCACTGCACTGCACCTTCCAGGATTAAAACTAGGCCAACGATATAGCTGGTACAGTTTGCTAAATCCGATATTATTTTATATTACAAACAAGCTTTTATTTAACTTGCAATGTATGTAGGGTGTTGGGGTCAAATCTCACAACTGAATTTTAAAGCAGTTATCCTCCACCGATTAAGATGAAATTTTGCATACACGTTTAGTTTGGATGACAATGCATCGTTAGCTAAGTGACGTCATTCTAAATCCAATATGGCGGACGGCCCAAGATGGCGGACTAGTTATTTTTTGGCACTGCGGTGATATGGTCATGAAATGCAGGGTTTGCTGAGAAGAATACAAAAAAAAACTTATTAAAAAAAAAGTTAATTAATGATAATTTATTTTGAGTCTATCGACACGAAGACAAGACGTGATTGGGTGGAGAGGCGTCACGGCGTTGCTTGCGTAGAGGTGCACCCTAATACACGCCGCTCTCTACTCCGGGGTGGCTCGCCGGGCGCTCATTACCTCGAGCTTCAGACTCATATGTGCCAGGCTGGGAGGGCCACAGTCTGTCATTAAGCCACCCAGTCCATGATCGGTCAGATATAAATCATGGTAATGGTAGATTATTCTAGGTACATCGACGGAACACCCGGGAAATGCACTCGGACCGATTATATAGAGCCCACTGACGTAATTGCAGCGCTCATTGATACCTCACGAAATGTAATTAGGCTTTGTTCCAGCTAAGTGCTGCTCGAGAATTCGCCCTCATTGTGCAATTTTATTTGTACCATTAACTAAATGATGAGTAGAGAGCGATATACAGGTGGATTCTGTATGCTTTTAGTTTGTATAAAGTAGGCATACATTTGCATGTTTGGGCGTTGAGCTTTCAATATTTTAGCCAACTTCAACCAGTTCAGCATCTGTGCGCCAAAAAATATTTTGACCTTAAAAACATTTTAAACGGTTTCGACTCACTTGATAATCGGTCATGTCTGTATTTTCTGACAGTGCGAAAGAGAAAGCTTGCTTCTTGATCCTGAATAATTCAATAACTGTCACTGACCTCGTTTGCAGAAATTATCCTTGATCTGATCGATTGTTTACATCGAACAGTGAGGAAAACAACGCATTATTCGAAGCCCGTGTTATTTCTGTCTCTTTTTAATAGAAACCAGTCGAGCAAGCAGCGCATGCGACGCTTTTGACATCATTTGACACCTGTCACGGATATCGATCGATGGAATCGATTAATTGATTAATTACGGTACGTGCATTTCACCGTAAGGTGCCATTATAACGCTGTGACAGAATTAATGTCAGATTTGGAACTGTCAAATGTAAACATCGGAGTTTAATGGTCTGTGCTGTATATTGGAAAAAATATAAACTAAACACGGTAGTGTTTCAGCCAAGTTCGCATAACACTTTCTGTTTTCCATTTAAATATAGGTTGTGTTCACTTGGACTGCTTATGCAGGTCACCGGCTTTTCTTGAGCTTATCCATCCTCATGAAGTGGGTTAAACTCAACATGGATAATGTATATATCCGTTCTCACGGATTTATTATTATCAAGTATAGACGTAAAGTTACTTATAGAAGCAGTTGGACAAGATCTTTCTTCTGAAAATGAGGGTTCTTACTGCTTTAACTAATATGTTTATTGCGTTGATAATACTAATTTTAATCTGGATTAAACGTGCTTGTACAAAGGTCGCTTTCAGATAACCTGTGAAAAGAAACAAATTATATTTAATTAAATCATCTTTAAGAAGGATTACAGAATACTGCTATTCATCAAAGTAAATGTAATTAGAATTAATAAAATTTACAGTAATCCAATAAAATGAGGGTCTTCTTTCATCTTTAAAATAACAATTGGTTGCTTTAACGACCATATTTTAGTACTCTTTCGTATAAAGTTAATGGATGTTTGGAGACAGGTGGAACAGGGTGTAAAGTCCCACAAATCTACATAGAAAAGGAAGGATCCTCCGACCAGAAGGGTGTTGTGTCTGGTCCGGGCAACTGCCCGACGGTTATTGTCGGACTGTTGTATGTGTTCATATCGCGCCGAAAACTTTACTTTCGCGATGCAGGATTTGTGTGACGTCATGGCCATAGTTCGTAATTGGCGGCGTTGGTCCCGCTACAAATGAAAATAACAACGTGTGCAGGTTGGGCGTGATTTGTACAGCCAATACGTCTGTCATCATCGCATCAGCCGAAAGACGTCAACTGCTGCAAATAGACCTACCCCAAGCGTCGCCACATTGACCGGTCCCGTGCGTCCCGCATCCAGCGAATTCCCGCAACCTTTACCAGGTAATCGATCCACCTGGTCTTCCAATGCAACGTTTTGCGGTTCGCAGTCGCCACCCCAGAACTTTTCTGCCCATCGGCCACCCGTACTGCGAGCAATGTGCGCTGCCCACTGCCACTTAAGTTTGGCAATTCTTTGGGCTATGTCGGTAACCCTGGTTCTTTTGCGGTTCTCTACATTTCTGATTCGATCACGCAAGGATACTCCGAGCATAGCCCTCTCCATTGCCCTTTGGGTGACTGTAAGCTTTCTGATGAGGCCCATTGTGAGCGACCGATATGTCTGTGCAACCAATTATCTCAAAATTATATGGGAAGTCCTAACTTGATTGATGCCCAAAATGACAATCAACTTAATCTGTCCATTAATTCAAAGCACGACACAAACACGTCTTTGTCAGTCGTATGAAAAGTCCATCACGCCAAATTGACGTTGTGACTTGTGTGTCGATCTGGTCAACAATCAAGTGCCCTGACTTTACAATGTAAGGCTGCATTTGCACATTCATATAACGAGTACTTATTTACCTATCCAAACGGTATCTACTTGGAGCACTTAGCTGTTTAAGACAAACTTATTGCAATTGGTACCGAATATGTTACAGTAAATCAGACTGTCGTGCGCGATTTTATGAGATGTGTATCAATGAAAAATATGTCATTCCGTTAGACGATGTCCGTACTCCGTAGTAATACAGTTGTATGTTGCTCAGACACGATAACCTATCGGCCCGCAGCCTCATAGCGTTCGGTGGAGACGCGCCAGGCATTATCGTGTCTAATCAGGTTCGCACGCGGCGCGGTGGCTAAATCATCCGATTATTGATTTCCGATGTCGCGGTCGTGATCGGGCGCGGGACTCAGCGTGCGCCGTGACAGTGCCGCCATTGTCGGTCCCGACGGCGGCTCGCGCGCATTCTCCGTGATTAAACGCTTGTAATTCCAACAATATCATCCCGACTGTCGGATTCAATCTGCACACGCCGAGCGCCGCTCTGTCGCTCATCTCATGTCACCCTCCCCCCGACCTAACAGCACGGACCACTTGTATGTAGTCAGTTAGCATTAAGACCTCGTGCCCTGGAAACGTCCCGGCTCATGTAATAAAAGAGAATAGTGAAGTGCTCTCTCAGTAGATACGGATCTCCTCCAGCAATAATGTCTTGATTTATTATTTCGCTCACGTGATTTATGTTATAATTAACCAGATATCAACGCCTCGTTGATCTAGCCTAATAGTGTTAGCGGTTGGTTTGATGCAAATACCTTCGATATATCTTAACGAGATTGTAAATCATCTATCTAAAGTAAAGTACTTGTCATTAAATCACAAGATGTGCTTATGATTTAAAGCGATTTTATCTGTCCGACGTTGAACACGTCAATCTCGATTGCTGCAAGTGAAATGCGTCTTTTTTTGTAAACGTATATCAGATAAAGGAGGCTGTTCGCAAATTTTTGCTCTTATTGCACACTTGGCCGCACTGAACAATAATAGGGGAGGCAATTTCTCGCGACATGAGATCGGCGGTTGGTAACGAGCGGTCGGTTGTCGTTATTAAACCCCATTGTTGAGATGCCCCTTTAAAGCCTAACGCAGCCTAGTCCCTTTCTAATGCTGCCAATAAAGCACTGAAAGTGCATTTGCAATACGATTAACTCTCTCGGCGGTTACGCGAGTATGCACGATGTGAGTGCGATGGAATAGGGCTGACGTCTCGCTGTACTTGAAAAAATACGTTTTGATATGCAAAATATAAAAGATTTTGGCATAAAGCCTAAAATTTACAATAGCTGTCTCCTGGAAATCGTATGTGATCTGTATCCATTAGCCACCTATGCCAGCCAAGATGTCCGAGTAGCATCTCAATCAAAAACATTCACCATAGCTCTTAGCGCCTACAATAATGCAGTTGTGAAAAAACCATCCGAATAAAGAGATCGCAATCATAAAAGCTCCACAGAAAACAATATCGTCTGACCATTTGACCTTTCTGTCCGAGCAACCCTAGCAATCTAAGTCTGAACTCTATTATCGACTGTTAATAAAAGTAGGTAGCGCACGCGGCTGCGGTTGCTGTTACTAGATGGCGTCGGCGTCGGCGGCGGTGGATGCGCCCTCGCATTTGCATAAGGAATTGGGTGCGCACGTTCCTGTACCGTCTCGCGGCGTATTTCTCACGCTACCCGCGGCCATTGCACGCTCTCGCCATCACCGCCTCCTCTTGTCTAATGGCTGTGTCAGCACGTTGCCCCTGTTCGAGACCTTTTTTATTTTCTTCGTAACCCATCACAGATATAGCCACATAGATCAACACAAACACGTCTTTAACCAGTTTTCAGAAAACCGTTTTGTAATATCCCCAAGAATTTACTATGTTAGTACAGTAATGAATAATGATGCATACCGAAATAAACAAGCGATGTTAAGTTCATAATTACACTAATCTCGAGTTCGTTAAGAGTCGAAGTCGGTCGATCATTTTTCACTATTAAAATACATGTTCGACGAAACATTCGGCGTAAGTGTCGTTAATTGCATGGTGCATTGATAACGGGTGATTTGATGCCCGCAGTGTTAATGGTGACCTCGATTCGGAGCTATGGGCACCACACCTGAAAGCACATGGCCAAACCAATTGCTATGATTACAAAAGAGGAATGCTAGGTCATAAAAACAATAATAATGGATAAATATGAAACGACTACCGTGTATCAAGACTTAATAAACATTGTACAGTAATACTAAACCAACTGCAAGACGTCATTTCAGGTAGTAAATTGTATCAATACTTAATAAACATTGTACAGTAATACTTAACCAACTGCAAGACGTCATTTCAGAATTATCAAGACTTAATAAACATTGTACAGTAATACTTAACCAACTGCAAGACGTCATTTCAGAATTATCAAGACTTAATAAACATTGTACAGTAATACTTAACCAACTGCAAGATGTCATTTCAGGTAGTAAATTGTATCAATAGTTAATAAACATTGTACAGTAATACTTAACCAACTGCAAGACGTCATTTCAGACGTATCAAGACTTAATA
Source organism: Orthosia cruda (assembly GCA_964057195.1). Taxonomy (NCBI): domain Eukaryota; kingdom Metazoa; phylum Arthropoda; class Insecta; order Lepidoptera; family Noctuidae; genus Orthosia; species Orthosia cruda. Next base: position 30,484,366 of record OZ059829.1, on the reverse strand, counting down.
AACATTGTACAGTAATACTTAACCAACTGCAAGATGTCATTTCAGACAGTAAATTAAAACATTAATACATAAAAACAATAATAATGGATAAATATGAAACGACTACCGTGTATCAAGATTTAATAAACATTGTACAGTAATACTTAACCAACTGCAAGACGTCATTTCAGACAGTAAATAAAATTGCAAGCCCTAAGGGATAAAAGACAATAGCCAAATGAATATTTCATAAGGCCATTATTTAATGATGATGCTTATAATACAGTAGTGCTATCAATTAGAAGCGAAGCGGCAGTAATTTCTTTTAGTAGATTAAACACAAAGCGAGCTTTGTCCCATGACCTTTGAGGTCAGGGTCTAAGTTACGGACGCTTGTCAGTTTGATACTTTAATAACTTTACTAATTCATTTTATAGGTAACAAACTTTGCACAAAAGGGTACTGGGATAGTGTTTATTCAATTATGAAGGGTGCATTGTTGTATTAAGCGATGTTGTTGATCTAAACAGCTTTTTGATGGCAAAAAAGATAAGTTATAATAAATTGAGTTAGTCAAGTTGTAATATTAAGCAGCAAATTTCACTCATTAATTAAGAGAAATGAAAAATGGTCCCCAATTATTTATTAATGATATGTTTTAATCAAAAGAGCTTTGAAATGGGTCGTCTGATAAAATCTTATTAATTAATGACGATAAATTAAGCGAACATGTTCTTTTAAAACCTCTATTAAAGAAAGCTGTAAAGTGAACTTTCCGGGTGCTTTATTTAAAAAATTTAAGCATTTTTTCAATTCCGTATAGCCTGCAGGCGGGCGACTTAAAGGTAAGTGGTCACCGCCGCACCTGGCCATCTGCAATACCGGGGCGAAAATGCGTTGCCTACCCTTTCAAAAGGAAAATAATTGCTGATTCTTCAGCATATTTAAAGCATCTGACTCTCCGAATCGTTATCATGAATTAATATCAAAACATTCGCCTGTAACTTGAGCAGGGTGCAAAGCCGCGGCGGTCACTATTGTAAGTAGACAGCACGCAAGACATTCTCATGTGGCGTGTTCTGCGTGTTCCATGAAGTCGTCTACGACTTGCCCGTGCGCATCCAGCGTCCGACCACGTTAGCCGCGCAGCGCTCTAAGGTTCGTAGCAGACATGCTGCTTTTAGCATCGGCGATTAGCAATTTAGTCCCTTTCCACAAATTTAACTCTTGCAACAGTAGCGCTATTCTGTAAAAATCTCAGCGTAAAAACTTAGGTGAGGTGAACATGAAATGAACTGTCAAACCATTCAATCAAGTTGGGATGACAGTTCTCTTCAAGCTCGCTAAGTTTTCATGGTAAGATGTATAAAGAATAGACCGGCTGAGATCTTAACATCGCACACGCAAACCGATCCCTATTTTTCTTTTTCCTACCCCTTTATTATTTTGATGTTTTTTTTTTTGTTTTTTTTTCGTTGCGGGATCCGAGACAGTTAAATTCATTCGCTGGGACTTCGTCGAGCTTCATTGCCTCGGCGCTTTTATGGTGGTCGCCACTGTTGATTCTGGATTTCAGGAGTTGCAGTGGTTTGGCAATAGTGCGGGGGGATGGTCCCAAAAAAAAAACCGATCTCTATTCCCGATATGAGATTTAATAGCTTTTCGAAAAATAGACACTGCAATTGATCGCCGCGATTTTGTGGCGCTTAGCATCCGCGGAACACAGTTCAAAGCTCAATTATTCCGCTACATACCGCGCTCAAACACAACATGTTGCAGAAAACCATGCAGCATCGAGAAATTCGCAATTCACCTTGCATCTTTCGGGACCAAACGCAGAGTCACCAGAATGCGACACAGCAACGACTAAGAATTCCAAAACTTGCGATCGCTGATGTTAAAAGAAGCACGTCTGCTGTGGCCCTTACTCCGGCAGTATGCGTAACTGACGCGACTGCCTACTCGTAACTCCCTATTGCAACGTTCCCTGTAACTGCTTCCTTTAAAACGTAAACATTCTTGGCGAACGTTTTATTGGTGTGTTAGGTAATTTGTTTCTAGGAATTTTCGATTGATTTATAAGGAGTCAGGATGCTGAGGATTTAGTAGTATATTGAGACTTTTAAACTTACTGCAGCACTAGGCAAAAGCATAAGTCTTCTACGCCTGTTTAGGTAAATGTTAGTTTTGAATATCTTTATCCATACTAATATTATGAATTCGAAAGTAACTCTGTCTGTCTGTCTGTTACCTTTTCACGCCTTAACCACTGAACGGATTTCAATGAAATTTGGCAAGGAGATAGATGACATTCTGGGGAAGGACATAGGCTGAATTTTGAAGGAATTTTGTCTTAAAATAATTTGTAGGTAGGCTAAGGTGGGTAGGGTATGTAGGGTAGGGCAGGTGGGTAGGTACGTAGAATATGGTAAGTTGGTAGGTAGGGTAGGTAGGTAGGAAAGTTGCATAGGGTAGGTGGGTAGGTACGTAGAGTACGGTAAGTAGTTAGGTAGGGTAGGGTAGTTAGGTAGTAAAGTAGGATAGGGTAGAATAGGTACGTAGACTAGGTTAGGTAGGTAGGATAGGAGGGTCGGTTAGGTAGGTAGCCAATTGATGGGATCGAAGCCGTGGGGGGCAGTAAATTCCTATTACGACAATTGTCACTTACAAGAGAACAATTTGCCTAGCCTTTTCCCAACTATGTTGGGGTCGGCTTCCAGTCTAACCGGAATTATCTGAGTACCAGTGTTTTACATGGAGCGACTGCATATCTGACCTCCACAACCCAGTAACTGGGTAACTGGCTAACTTCTTACATCAGACTTTATAGTTATTTAGTTTTATATGTATTCTATCCCATTCATATTTGTAGGACCTACAAATAGTGGTTCCGACATTGGGTGTTTGTGTATGTGAGTTTATATGTTTGTAAACGCATCCACGAGAAATACCTAGTGTGGGGCAACATTTAGAAAAACAAGTTACCATTTCTGTCACTAGTATTTCAAGTCATCTCCCCAATATTTATAAAAACAAATTCCAAAAAGTAGACAATCTTAATTGGTATGCGACAAGCATTTAACGGTCTTCAGATGAAGAATCCGTGATGCCGCACACGTAGATGAAGTTGATACAGCACACAGTTATCTATCACCTAAATCTTGATGATCTTATTTAAATAATACAACTTAATTTTTATAATTAGCTAATAAAAACCACATTTCCAGCGTCACAACACATTCTTATTAATTGCTTATGGCTCTTTCAAGCAATAATAAAAAACCGGCCAAGTGCGAGTCGGACTCGCGCACGAAGGGTTCCGTACCATTATCACAAAAAGCGGCAAAGAATCACGTTTTTTTGTATGGGAGCCCTACTTAATTAAATATTAATTTTATTCTGTTTTTAGTATTTGTTGTTATAGCGGCAACAAAAATACATCATCTGTGAAAATTTCAACTGTCTGGCAGACAGACAGACGGACTGCGGAGTCTTAATAATTGGGACCCGTTTTTACCCTTTGGGTACGGAACCCTAAAAAAACAGATAATATATTCATATCCCTTTAACTCCGACACTACATAAAAATTTACCAGTGATGATAAAGTTTGAACATAATCCAGTACATTAAGTTGTACTTGTAACAAGATTTATCTAAGTCTCTATGATTATCTGGTGTAAACTGGTTACTTAATGACGTTGTTCTGAGGAAACGTGGTGCGAATCTATCATTGTAGAAATACGTTTCCTTGAGCGAAATAACCAGGCTATCTTCAGGCACCGTTAATAACTATTTGTATCACCGACTTGATATTTGCAGAGATTCTCGCCAAATTATACCGGTAAATTCGTTGCCAAATTAAGAGAGAATACGGGCAGAGAGCTCCGACCACAGACACAAAAATTGTAAGGCATAACACGCACTGCGATTTTTATTCGCGCGAATTTTTTTCCGCCCATTCTGTGACCTATGGAAATGTATGAAGCTGCACGCACTGCGGAAAAAAAAAAACGGGCCCAATTAGTACTAAAAAAATCTCGCGAATAAAAATCGCAGTGCGTGCTATGCCTAAATGGAACTAAAGAAAAATCAACAAAAGCAATGCATTTTGTTTATTTTATTATTATTATCTTTTGGTTCAATTAAATTTGCTTAAAGTTTTTGCTCATTTGTTAGTCATGTCCAACAATATAATATTTCCACTATCACCAGTATCAGCAACCCTTCTAGATGACCTAAATCTCAATAGCGTGTTATCGAAACTGCAATCGTCACAGTAAAGAACTTTCGCGACAACGTACATCGCAGTAAAGACCTTTCATGACAACGTACTTCGCAATGGTAAACTTTCGCAGTAACGTACACGTACATCGTAGTAAAGAACTTTCGCGACAGCGTACGTCGCAATGGTAATCTTTCGCAGTAACGTACATCGCAGTAAAGAACTTTCGCGACAACGAACGTCACGATAGTAAACTTTCGCAGTAACGTACATTGCGGTAATGAACTTCGCGACAGTGGGGTACACTCGTTGTGCTTCTATGTTTTAATTTTTGCATTTATATTTTCTCAAATTTGTACACCAGGCCTCTATTGACAGAGCGATTTTGAGATTTTTTTAAGAGTTCTAGTGCGTTTATATCATCAAAAAGGAAAACATAAGGCCACAGTATATATCTTTATTTTTCAGTTTATGGAATATATTTTAAATTGGTCCAATATTGGAGGAGGAAATAGGCGAGAGCCAAACCTTGAATTATCATTTTTAACGTAGGAAGTTCAGTCGGAGGTCTCTGCCCGCATTTCTTCTTAATAAACGATATTTATGCCGCAAAGTTATGGACGATAATAAAAACAAGTAATCAACCTAAATGAGCTTCAAAATGAATTTGCGTTTAATGTTAAGATTTAATTTTCTTAGGCCTTAATTAGTATGTACTTAGATTAGATCCATGCATACGTTTGCGACAAGTACTTATTGCAAGTGTCGTCTAAGGCAAAGAGAGAGAAACGGGCGAGGATAAAAAGGATGCGATTTTCTTGTTCCTTGCTGCTTTCAAATGCTACTTAATTACTTATGTTAATTACTAATCCTATAAGGCTTATAGTATAAGCCGTTGATATCTTATTTAAATCTTCATAAACATTTATTTCACTAAATTAAATACCAACATACCGTCTTTAAAGGGAAAAGACCAGTGGTGGCCCAGTGGTAACGGCCGCGATTTAAAAGTTGTAGGTCGTGGGTTCGAACCCAGGCAGGCGCTTTACTTTGTGTAAATTATTTCATCACCACTACTCTCAAAACGGTGAAGGAAAGCATCGTGAGGAAACTGGCATGTCTCAGAACCAAAAATTCGAAGACATGTGACGTCTACCAACTCGTACTGGGCCCGCGTGGTGGATTGCGGCCCATTCCCGCTCACAGAGAGAAGGCCTGCACGCAAAACGGACCAAATGCGAATCTAAGCACGGAAAACGGGGTCCATCTATCCTATCCTAACCTACCGTCTTAAAAGTACGTGACAAATGATACCTAGTTACTGTTGAAACTATTAAGAAGGTAATTGGCTGCTAGATTGCAAATCTAATCAGTCTCTCTCTGAATAGTGAACGGAGAAGGAAATATTATTCTGAACCTCAATTCTGCTGATCCGTTTGCAATTTCCGACAGGAAATTGTTTTAGCACTACTAAAACAGTTTCCTTTAAAATACAAAAATATAAATGTGTTCAAGTATATTACGGATGTTTCAGATTGTTTCTCATAAGCAATAAACCCTGGCACATAATAATACTTTCAGTAATATTCGCGTAATTGCCCTCTGAGTCCAGGTTCCAAGTCTAATTGAATTCTAGTCGCCAAATAAATTCTTCTTTTTTATCCAGCACATCCATCGAGGTTCTCCTATAAACCTCCCTTCACAGATATATATCTAACTAGATGGCGCGATTATGTGATGAACTTCGCGTGTCAAAAAACGGAGTAAAAGTACGATCAATAATCTTAATTTGAGCTAGTCATTTAGCATTATCGGCACCGGAAATCCACTGAAATCTAGAAAAATGCCTTTTTGTGTCATGAGCTGTAAAGACTGTATAGAAAAAGTTGGCCAGGGCATTAGAAATGTTTTCTTTGATTGGAAAGTAAAGTTTTTAAATTGTGTGTGAAAAAGTGACACGCTTGGTTTTCATATAGATGGAGGGACTTGCGTTATCTAGTTAGATCTATGTCTTTGCCTCCCACAGTTCAAAGCTTGACGTAAACGGCTACCGACCTCTGCCTTTTCTTTCGCTTTTAAAAACAATTAAGAGAACTGGCACCCATAAAGCTTAAGGTCTCTGCTTTATGGATCCACAGTTTTGATGACGTCAGAAACCTATAAATCAGCTACCGTTAAGCAAATCTAGAACTCACATCTTCCGCCTTGTATCCCATAAAAAGTATCTGCATATTTTTATATCAGAATAAACGCATGTGTCCATGTACAGGAAGTGAATGCAAAAAGTGACAGATGTCAAATGTCTGTCCATTGCATGATCTTGTGCTTTTTACAGCACTAAGTAGATGCATAGAGTTACGCATTGTTTGTCATTACGCTTCGATGTGAATTTGTCATATCAAGGATATCCGTTTCTACTGATCCAGTTATTAATGTGGACAGGTAGCCGTTAAATTCATCAGGCATGGGAAAGAAATTATCTTGTGCCTTTCAAGTGAGCCTCTTTAAATGATTGTCTTAGGTATAATAGCCGCAATGCTAAAATATAACTGAAGATTTCCGGAAATGCATAGGTTCAATATTGATTTATTCATGTAATTGATGTTCTGGTTAATCGGCATTTTTAACCGACTTACCAAAAAGGAGGAGGTTCCATGTTCGACTTTGATAGTTTTTTTCGTGTATGTTCACCGATATCTCCGTCAATTCTGGACCGATTTTGAAAATTCTTTTTTTGTTTGATAGAGTATGTTCCGAAATTGGTCCCATTTTAATTTGGTGAAGATCAGATGAAGAACTTCGAAGGTAAACAACAGAACTCTTCAATAAGTAACGGCAAATCTCTCAGGATTGCTGCAATCGCATGTCTGTTTATTGTCAAGTTGCATATTAGGTACAACTAAAAAGTGAAAAAAAAAATACAATAAATATACTACCGACTTCGAACTAAAAACACTACAAAGTGAAAAATAACTTCGGTGTCCATAACGAAAAAAATTGGTACCTAAAAAAGACACCGATATCGAAAAAGAAAGTTATTTTTCACTATGTGGTGTTTTTTGCTGGAAGTCGGTAGTATTTTATTGTAAAAACTGTTGTTTATGTATGTTAAAGCTCACTACGAATATTTTAATATAAATTAAGATATGCATTGCGTGATGCAGCGAGCTACACGGACGATGTCGAAAGGACAACCGGACGAGTCGTCAAGTCAGTTCATATCACTAACAAAAAGTAGAGTTTCCCATGTCCATTAGCAGAGCTTTACACATCTTCGTATACATATGTATTTCTATCATTTGATTCTGTAAAATATGTTGAAGACGTGTTTTGACAAAGGTGAATAATTGTAATAATATCTTTATTGACATAATTGTTTCTTTAGTTTGACTCGTGATCTAAGTGGACCTGTATGACAGGTCAGGAGCCAGAATATAGAAGACCAGCCGTTTAAAAAAAATACAACCGAATACCAAACTACAATACAAAGTGAAAAATAACTTCAATTTCGGAATTCGGTGTTCCTGTTTTTGTTTCTTCGTTTTTTAACACCGATTTCCGAAATTGAAAGTATTTTTCACTTTGTAGTGTTTTATTTTGGAAGTCGGTTGTATATTTTTTTGTATTTTTGTCTTTTTAGTTGTGGCACTTAATGAGCAAGTTCGATAGTAAGGTATCTTTGTGAACTGTATATATCTACGTACCCCTTTAGAGCGTACCGGCGTGATGTGATGAAATGGCGTAAACAATAAACAGACTTGTTGTATATCACCGAAATTATTCATTAAATCTTAATCAATTTAAATGGGACCACACGAGAAGCACCAGCTTTCAAATAAAAACGAATCATCAAAATCGGTTCACCTAGACCATCGGACATCTAGACGCACTGCAAGTTACCATCCTCACATAGTTGCCATTCCACCAATTCGCATCAAAGCGCTTCCAAACATCCTTCATAATGCGCACGGCAAAAGAGTGGAACTCACTGCCTGCGTCTGTTTCCGAACGCTTACAACCCGAATCTCTTCAAAGTTAGAGTGAACAGGCATCTTCTGGGTAAGCTCACTCCATCGTCGACTTTGTCTCTGTCACCTCTGACCTAGACTAGAGTCAAGAGCAAACCCATCAAAGATAAAAAAAAAACCTAGTAAAAAAAAACCGTCGAATTGAGAACCTCCTCCTTTTTGAAGTCGGTTAAAAAAGAAAACATATTAATTACTAAAATCTAGACTGAGACAAATGACAGCAACATGATTTAACCTTTTCTTATTTCACTTTTCCCAACTTAAACATTACATTTATAAGTAACATTCTCCATTCAGTTGCCGTTTCATATAAGAATGAAATGCTTCTCTTTGGTCGTATAAGTACACCTGTTGCATCCAAAACGAGCTTGGTATCGTTTTTGCTCTCGTGCCATACCGGGAGGAGCTGAACTTTACACGACTCCACTCCGGGGAACATGGGTCGCGCTTCGAGAAATGCACAACAATTCCTTACTCGCTTATAATGCTGAGGGTTAAAGCGCAAAATGTTAAAAGCGCACAACATCGAAGGAGCAAGATGTCCAAACTCCAAAGCGCAAAAAGATAAATGTGCAAAGAGTCAAAAGTTTCAATAATACGTCGAAATAAGTTGCCAGCTATAAATTTGATTTAGTTAAGTTATTAATGTAAAAAAGAAATATAGAAGGTTTACAAGTACCAGGTTTTTGTAAAATTATTCTTATTGATATTGAACTCAGTATCAAATGCCACCTACATCATCGTCTTAACTTGATGAGAATAAGTTTTTAGGTGAAATTTGACATTTATTACAAAAATCTGTTATATCTGAAACCTGTTTCCAACTTAACAAAATCAATTTGAGTGCTATCAGCTTAATTAGATGTATATATGTCGTGGTGGCCTAGTGGCTAAGATATCGCCTCTCGTGCTTGAGGTCGTGGGTTCAAATCCGGGCAAGTAACAATGTGACTATTTCAAATTCATATGTACTTTCTAAGTTTATCTTGGAGATCACAGGCAACGGTGAAGGAAAACATCGCGAGGAAACCTAGACTTATATAGTTAATGTAAGTCTGAAATAGCCAATTCAAAGGCCTGTGGGATTTTCCAGAGGTGGCTTAATTAACTCTGACACCAGAGGTAGCTACATCCTCACACTAAAAAGACATAATTTGAAATAGTTTTTTTTTTACTTTCTTTTCTAACATAATTTAAATACTTACTAATACTATCGTTAAGGTTTTAATTTAAGGAAAAAACAAAAAAAAAAAAACACTTTTTCTTTCTAAATATTTATTCTTTCCATTTATTCTATCCACACATATCAGGGCCGTGCCCGGGACGTGACAGGGCCGGGCCCAATTGTTGAAGCTTCGTCACTGGCCCGTGCACGGACATGTGTGAACGAGTTCATGTAAAATGTACACACCGATATATGTTTGAGCCCCTGACGGGGCACGGTCCATCCACGTCCCGGGCACGGCCCTGATATGTGTGGATAGGCCTTTAAAAGTATTATTGGCATTTTTGCTTTTCTGCGCTTTAGACATTATACGCCTAAACCCTCAGTTATCGTGGCTTACGTAGCGCATATCCTTTTCCCTCAATTAAGTCTCACAATAAGCGTAATGAAGACCTACCAATTAAGTTTTTCATTGATTCCCACATCAGCTTGGGAATAATTCGTTTATAATCATTTTCATGCTTTATGACCCAGCATTATGTTCTGTCTTCGAAGCGTTATTATTGAAAAAATATGCAGCGTTTACTGCTGGGTTATTGACCAGTCTTGGAAGTTTTTTGCTCCATCCTTTACGACTTATTTGGCATTTTTTGTGTATCAAATAATTAATAACGAGACATTTGCATATAAACGCCGTATTAATAGGAGAAAAAAATCGGCCAAGTGCGAGTCGGACTCGCACACCGAGGGTTCCGTACAAACCTCAGCTTAAAGCTATTATAGACCTGAGTATTTGATATGAATTTCAATTTAATACCTCTACGCGTTCATGAGGAAAGGGGTAGTAAGTTTAAAATTATTAAAAAGATTTTTATTGTATGATGTAAATAAAATTTACGGTTTTCGCAATTATTCCTTTATCTGTGCTACAAGACGTTGCTTTGTACTAAATTTCAAGATTCTGAGTTCACGGGAAGTACCTTGTAGGTTTTGATTCCCTTGCGAGTGTCGAAAATTTGCGGCAATTTGCGACATAAACGGCTGTATCGTTTGATTGCGTTGGCTTAGAATTTGATTTTTTCACAGCTTTAAGGGACATTAGACCTGAGTATTTGATATAAATTTCAGCTTGATACCTCCACGCGTTCCTGAGAAAAAGGGTCTTGACAGACAGACAGACGGACGGACAACAAAGTGATCCTATAAGGGTTCCGTTTTTTCCTTTCGAGGAACGGAACCCAAAAAATAACTATCTGAATGATAAGTCCAGAAGCGTTGGATGCTGCGATGGAATGATTAATGATTTGCTTCCTCTTCCTTAATAACATCTAGAATCTCATAAAAACATGCCGCTAGCTCCCAGAAGAAGCTGGGCTCCATTAGCAACGAGAACACTTCAGTTATAATAACAATTCTTTTTGTTAAACTTATAAAAGTATTTCTTGCGTAACACTGTAATTTGCCACAGTTCGCAATTTAATTACCTTTTTTATTTATTTTATTAGTTACTTCATACTGTGTGATTTATAAGTTTATTCTGTGCGTAGTTAACTTTGATTTAAATAGCCAAGTATAATAAAATAAAATATGATGATGAGGAGGACGGCTATTTATATACCTGCGTGCTAAACGTCTCGTAGCAAACTACGTTGCTGATAGAGCAATTCGACCAAAATTATAATAATAATAATTGTATACAGTAGTCCTCCTATAGTTTTAGGCAGTCGATCCACTAAACCTACCAAACCCATAGCCCAATACATTTTTTCTCCATATCTTGCAATAGTCCTGCAACGACCAGGGATTGCCTTGACTTGCGCAATGCATACAGGGATAATCGTCGGTTGGTGTCACATTTCAACCTAACAAGGCCTCTGCGAGTTGGCCTCGGCCCATCGCACGCCTTGACAATCTCGGGACCCCATTGTCAAAGTCATGTAAAAAATAATTGTATGTAAATTGAATCAATAACAGTAACGTTGTTATTCATAGAATCAATAACAACTTTACTGTCTAAATATTTGAAAAAGTCTTTCAGAGCTCACCAAAGCTTTTATATCCCAGAAGCTTGATTATTGAAATTATTGAAGCTCCTGATTGTTTTGGTCTTTATTGGCAGATGCGTTATCAGCCAGACATGTGCGTATCGGAAGTGTTCGGAAGCGGGCAGGCCCGGCGCGGGCGCAGCGGTGGCGATGGCAGGCTCACCGCGCAAGCCTAGCGGTGCTTGCAGACGCGATGGCATCGCGGACCGCGGTCGTGCGCCACCGCTCACGGCAGCCGCCGGCGCTCGCGTCGCCGTGACTTATGGCCCCCGCGCGAACCTCGATCGTACGATTGAATAATAATATCCGATTCCCGTGCACCGAATTTATGTTAGGAAGTAACCAGTGTCCCGTATCGACGGGCGCATCGCCTCGCCTCGCCCGCCCGCAATTTCCAGCCGCTTGTCCTTAGGCGCTGATGTACCAACCGATACTTGATAAATAAATTTTCGTGGAGGACTGTTCCCTCTGGACGTCGGCACTCCGTACCCCGGAGTCCCGCCCCGCACCCGCTTCTAAGCGTCTAACTGTCAGGCAACATCACGTCTCTCCCTGTTGTGATTACAATAAATTTCAATTTTCACTTCCTCTTCGTTGTTACAAAATAATATGACACTGTGTTATCCTTTATGCAATATATTTGCTGTAATAGAAAAGACAAAGCTGTGGTCAGCCATGTGCATCCCTGAGACCACACGCACGGCTCTCAACAAGGCGTCATAACTTTCTTGGGTGTAAATGAGGTGAGCACGGAATTAATCCTAACAGGAGGACGGCTAACAGCAACCTGCGTACTATTAACAGCATCTACGATCACTTCATTATACCGAGTACGGTAATTATGGCTATATTAACCAAGACCGTTCGTGTAGCGGTTTGCTCTTTAGACTGGAGGAATTTCAAGCGCTGATATGAATCATATCAATGCAGTTAGAAAGAAAATGACATCTAATTGTCATTAGCAAGCTAATTTGTATGTAAAGATATCAAGGAGGAAAGTTGTCGTATCAGTAAACAAGGAAATCGTGACTACAATGCTGATATTGTGTACTTGGTAGGCCTCGTCGGCAATCAAGACCCTGTCATCAGTAACTAACCGCAAGCGCTGTCTTCACACTTTGATAATGTTACCAAAATTAGTTACTTAAGTGCTAAGCGTCTTTTGGCCACTTACTAAATTACTCTAAGTTCAATGGTCTACGAAATTTGTTGTAAATTACGGGTTCACACACGTAAAGTTTTCACTTCGGCGAGTAATCGTGACCGCTGTATAACAACCACTAGATCGATGCATGTAGGAATTTGGTTGATTTGTACCGTTACATATTACTTGCTATCTCTATCTAAGTCCTAACCTGTCATTATGACTAGTTGTTTTATAATTTAATATTTTCAAAAGTCACGCAGTTTGTCGGCCTCATTATGTTATTCTAAGCAATAACATTTGCTCGCAATCATATCCACGTACTAAACATAATTCCTGATGCGAGAGGGATAAAAAAGATTACCGACAGTCGCTGTGTGTCCATATAGTCCCCACGCAAATAAAAAACCATATTTCATGTAGTCATCGATGGTTCATGTACCTAAGGCGGACTGTCTAATTCGTCGAAAAAAGCTTTGGTTATTATGTGTAATGCGTCTTAGATTATAGAGCGGGAGAGCAAATTATATTAGTAACATTGATGGCATCGTTCGCGAATGTGCATCATAGAGTCAAATACCTCGAGAGCTCTGACTACGTCGTCTGTCTTGTCTATTGCGAACTACGGTGTATATATTCGTATGTAGGTTTTTTTTGCACGCAACGCACGCTATGCTTTAAATATTATCAAATTACCTGTACAATGCACGGTCATTATGTGCTAACGGTTGTATCAATTAATGTGATTAAATCTCGCAAGTGATCGCGATCGATCACGTAGCGCCGGCTCCCGGTGTGTTGTTCGTCTGCGCAATGTTGTCACCGCCGCGTTCCGGTTCATGACCGTCTTCTCTGCCATTCGTCATTCCAAATAAAACATACTATCAATCTGCCTAGCCTTTTCCCAACTATATTGGGGAGTGCTAAATTGCCAGAGTTTTACATAGAGCGACTGCCTATCTGACCTCCACAACCCAGTAACTGGGTAACGTGGTACTCCTTTGCAAGACTGGTGTCAGATCTCAAGCTTCTGACTACTCGTAACAACTGTCAAAGATCTTCAAATGACAGCCGGGACCAACGGCTTAACGTGCTTTCCGAGGTACGGAGGAAACTCGGTATGTTGAAATGGTCACCCATCCACGCGTCAAGCGTTGCTTAACCTTGATGATCGACCAGTACCGCTGTTATTATTTAGCCACGAGCTCCTCTCACGAATCCGAATAAAACATACATAAATACCGTATGCAAAAAATCTTCTTGTCACATAATAAAAGAAAACGGTAGCTAACGGTTTTCATAGCCGTGTATCGTCTACGGTAATCTACCATGGAATTGAAACCCCTTTAACACTTTGTTGTTACCAGCGACCTTCATAATTTCATCACGTCCGCCGGTGGGTCTCGGCGACCGACTGTCCTACTACACTACTATCTTAACCTAGCAGAATAAGATTTTTGATTAAAAAACGTAATCAAATATAAGTTGTGGTGAGTAGGTGCGAAGACGACGTTTTTGGAAACGTGACCATTGTTGTAATGTACACCGCTTACCTACTTATAAAATAGTAATAGATAACAAACAGGAAAAAGTTGAAAATAAATTACCTAACAAGCATTCACGTCGTTACAACTTCAAACGCTGAGAAAGTTTTTATTGTCTTAATTTCCGGTGAAGTTTTCTGCAGTGTTTCTTTCAGCCTTACTGCCCCACCGGGGCGTTTGGAACTTAATCAATAGCAATAAGTTGGCGCTCGCTCATTTTCGCGCATCTACAGCAGTTTTACGTATATTCGCGATGAATATCCATATGTACAAGGAGACAGGTGAAAATCCAAACGCAAAAATCTTAGAGGCAGACTTAGGGATGCTGCGAATTACAAAAACTTTGTGAAATCCTTCTTGTCGTTCCCGTAACCACTGCCTCCGTCGAAAGATCGTTAAGTACGATGAACAGAATACTAAATAAGGCAAGAAACATAATGCTACCTGAAACTTTGATGCATTGTATATGATGATTAGCATCGAGGGACCAGAGACTCCAAAAGAAAAATTTCTAGAAAAAGTTGTTATTGTTGAAGTTGACGCAAGAAAAAAGCCACGAAGAATAAGTTTTTTGTAAAGAATATTATTCTTCGTGGCTTTTTACAATGTTACTTTGACAATTTTGATTCAGCTTATAGCATCTTTTATTCATTAAAATATTAATAATAATTGGAATTGATTTTAAATATTACTTTGTTTCCTTTATTTACTCCGCCCCCCAGATCTCTTAACTTATCTCTTAACCGCCCCCTTGGAGAATTTTACCTGAAAGAAACACAGGTTTCATTTCATGAAACAGCTATCCTAAATACAAGTCCCTACGATTGCTATGTAAAATCATTTATTCCTGCAAAATAAACAGAGGTCCAAATTGGTTTATCGTGCTCCATAATTTGCGAGAGTTATAGACATGGACAATCAGCTGAATCCGGTTAGACTGGAAGCCGACCCCAATATAGTTGGGAAAAAAGGCTAGGCAGATGATGATGATGATAGACATGGACAATCACGCCTTAATGCCTCGAAGCTTATCCTGTTGCTTTCCCGATAATTATAATTACATTTCGTGATGGCTGCGTTCTCATCAATGTTTCAGCATCTAATTCTACGGACGATTTTAAAAATGGAACTGGAATGCGGATACTGCAACTGAATAAACACTAATAACGATCGAGATTTTTGGATAAGATCTTTATTGTTTTATGTATGAGATCTTTATGTTGAATAAAATTTAGTGGCAATAGACTAGAGCTGATTTGAATTTATGATATACAAGAATGTTGATCTTGTTAACCCCCGCCGGAAAAAGAGGGGTGTTATAAGTTTGACGTGTGTTGCTGTGTATCTGTGTCTGTCTGTGGCATCATATCGCCTAAACGGATGAACCGATTTTGATAGTATTTTTTTGTGTGAAAGGTGATTTTGTCGAGAGTGTTCTTAGCTATCTATATAAATAATAAGTAAAACTTCAAAATTTAAAACCCCCCCGACACATTTATCTTGCGAAAACATCCTGATTCAAACAGTAAAACGCCCATAACTTTTGAACGGCAAAAGAGACTTAACTTTACTTTTGACTTTTAACTTTAAAAATGAATGCCTATTTCCCTTGGTCACGGCATCACGCGTGGACGGCTGGACCGATTTCACTAATTCTTTTTTTGTTGTGTTTGTTATTGTTAGGAGAATGTTCTTATGAAAACAAAAATGGTACATTACCTACATAGGTAGTGTAGGTATGTAGGTAGGGTAGGGTAGGTAGGGTAGAGTAGGTAAGGTAGGGTAGGTAGGGTTGGGTAGGGTAGGTAGGTTAGGTAGGGTAGGTGAATTTATGGTGTTTTTATGGCAAAACAAAGTTTTTCGGGTCAGCTAGTGTTTGAATAAAATCGGTTCAGCCGTTCAAAAGTTATGGGCGTTTTACTTTTTGAATCCGGGCGTTTTCGCAAGATATCGTGTCATAATTACGTGTTCAATAGATTGCCGATCGAAGCGTATCTACTATGTACTAGATAAATTATGTAGCATGAAAGAAAAATGTGTCGGGGTTTTTATAAATTTTGAAATTTTATTGTGTCAGAAATTGTAAAACAAAAGATTCTATAAATATTATGAGTTTGAATGAATTATAATCTTCGTTTAATAATCACAATATTAAAGGTAGGAAATGGACTTCCATTTAATAATACTGCAGATAAATCCTCACTGTATCTCACACGCTTCTTCTAAGGAAGCTTGGGCGCCGGTGTTAATTAAAGCCGGCACCAAACCTGTGCCAACACCGCCCAGCATACACCTAGCAGCTAGAGTATAATTATCGACTTTCGGTACCATTTCGCTAATACAAAATCGTACAAATGCTTGTTTACGACACAACACGCCCACTTAAGATTCTTTGACTGCAAGCGCATACGTAAAACGCTGAATTGTCACTTTACGACCGATTGTTCCTCGACGCAGGCCGCTGGCAACTTAATGCTATTGGGATGAATTTTACCACTCACCCGCCATACATATTATTTAAAGATTGGAAATTGATTTTTAATAGACTTCCCAAAAAAGAGGAGGTTCTATGTTCGACTTCAAGAGTTTTTTTTTTTTTTTTGTGTTTGTTCACCGATATCTCCGTCAATTGTGGACCGATTTTGAAAATTCTTTTTTTGTTTGAAAACGTATGTTCCGAAATTGGTCCCATTTTTTTTTGGTGGAGATCTGTTGATGGGCTTTGGAGATATACAACAGAACTCTTCAATAAACAACGGCAAATCTCTCGGGATTGCTGCAATTGCATGTCTGTTTATTGTTTATACCATTTCATAACATAACATCACGCCAATACTCCGCCAATACTTAAGGGGTACGCAGATCTCTCATTTCACCGGTTAAGTTCAAGTTTCATGAAATCAATTTTGGCGTTATAGTTACCTTACTAACTTGCCTATTAGGTAGGTACAACTAAAAAGTGAAAATAAAAAAACTTTTTTACAAAAATATATTACCGACTTCCAAATACAAAACTACAAAGTGAAAAATAACTTTATTTTTTGAAGTCGGTGTCCATAACGCAAAAAATTGGTACCTACGAAAGGCACCGACTTCAAAAAATAAAGTTATTTTTCACTTTGTAGTTTTGTATTTGGAAGTCAATAATATTTTTTTGCAAAAAAGTTTTTTCAAGCAAATTTTACTAACATACAAATATATTTATCAGCACATTAATTTATAACATCAGATTCCGCATAGAGCATTCCGCGAGATCTTACCATAACTGTTAATCTTTTCCAATGAATACCTTCGTATCGTCGGGAAATATTCATGCGCGTCGGAATCCGTAGACTTCGGTTGATGCCCATTTAGCCAGTGCGGTCATTGTATGTGATCCTGGTATCATGAGGCTATCGTTGGAACATTAGCATTATCAAAAGAGCCGCGGGCGTCATGGTCGTATCAACGGCGACACGCGACGGCCGCGGAAGCGCCGAGAAGGCAAAGGCCCCGACAGACGAGAGGCGATAACTCAACTCAACATACCTGAAATACAATCGTGTGGATACCATGCCGCAAGTCGCGGAGCCGGGACCTAGGCGTGGGCCCGCCAACACTATAATACGTTCCTTTTGTTTCCTGTTTACTTACAAATATTATCTTGTATTTATACGCATGTGTAAATATTGAATAGATAGTGGGCTTTAGTTATAAATAGAAGTTGACTGAAGGCGTCAGGGACAAATTTGGTCAGGGATTGGATGAATATAACTAGTATTAAGGTTACACTAGTCGATCATTCTTCCATACAAACGTAGTCTGGCGATGACTCCACTGTTTGACGATGTATGATCAAAATAAAAAAATAAAAAAACAATTTGTCTCATCATTATCTAGCCCTGTATGCAAACAAAAAAGTAAAGAAAGAAATATTTGAAGGTTATGAGCATCGAAATTTCCATATTACAACACTAATTTTAATGCATATTTGGGCGGAAATAAATACCAAAAGAAGAAGGAAAATTGCAAAACAGCCACCATACAGGGATAGATTAGTAGTTCAACAATGCAAATAATTTTATTTTGAAAATATACATTGAGTCTTTTATCTTGATATCTAGACTCCCAAAGGTCTGTTTATAAAACTTTGCGCGCTAGCTTTTGTCCTAAATCATCATCCATTTCGCTACAAACTTGCAAAAGTGCTTATTCGTACGTGAACTAGCTTCTTACTGCTCACCACAGCATCTATCTCTTTCGCACGTGTTGTCGGATGAGATAGCATGCATTTTAACCCCTCGCACAAACTAGTTCGTGCCGTCGACTAGGGCAACCTTTTGGGAAAAATAATCAGAGCTTTACATTCTCGACGGGGTTTCTATTATTCAAAAAGGCATCCAATCCAGTGCCTTTTTCAACTTTAGTCTCTTAGAGCTCACATACAAACAGAGACACAGTAACTAAAGTAAACCCACACCGTACCTAAAGACCAAATTTAGTTAGGGTAGTAAAGATATTTGCCTCAATTTAATCCTCATCTAAATGGTTTTTTTTTCAAATCGATCCAACATAAATCAACAGCAATCAACACGAGACCATATAGCTGGTGCACATTAGAAGCAAATGTGATAATTGCCGCATCTTAGCACAAATGAAGTCCTATAATATCTTGAGATGGACTGACTTGTCGCCAACTAGCCAGGAAAGCCAACAATTATAGTTGGCGACTGGGAAGCTGACTACTCGACCATTTAAGCGCCGAGTAGTCGTCTTGTTGACTACTCGCCTAAGTCCATAGTTAGCCCATCTCTAATAATGACTAATGCAAAATGACATGATCACAAATGGACGGCCTCTTGGAGGACCCGCTTCGCTTGTCAGTAGACGTAGCGCGGAAGCATTTTGGACCGTCGTCGCTCGCACACGCCGTAACCGTCATCGTCCATTACACAACCACTCTCAAATTCATTAGGCAAAAGCAATCATAGCCAGACAATACCGCATATGTACATTAACTCTGCTAATTTCCACATCTTAGCCATTGACATACCCAGTATTTGTATATGAGTGGGGCTCATAAAATACTTTTTTTTGTTATCAATAGGCTCGCGCTTGACCACTATCTCACCTGATGGGAAGCGATGATGTGGTCGACGGTGAAGCACGCTTGCCTAGAAAAAACCCATTCACTCTTGACTTGAAGACCCCTAGATTGTAGCTATCGGGCAACACAGACTGCGGCAGGGAATTCCACTCCTTAGCTGTACGCATAATAAAAGTGTCCCCGAAACGTTTTGTGCGTATGGGTGGGATGTCCACCATGTACCGATGACGCATCTGACGCATCGCCGTGCGTCTGGTTTTCCGATGATGGAACGGGCTGGGCGGAAATAGATCATGCAATTCCATCGCACACTCCCCGAAATGTAACCGATAAAAAACCGATAAGCTGGCAACTCGGCGACGATGTTCAAGGCTCTGGAGCTTTGATTTGACCAGTGCCTCATTGCCGATGAGTCTCTAAGCCCGCTTTTCGATCGACTCTAAAGCACGTAAGGAAACTCATCAAAAACTTTTTTTTTATACTGAAGTACAGACCCTTCCTTAATACAAGCTTTTATTTAACTTGCAATGTATGTAAATATGTAAGTGTGTTCAGGTCAAATGTTGCAACTGAATTTTAAAGCAGTTGTCCTCCACCGATTAAGATGAAATTTTGCATACACGTTTAGTTTGGATGACAATGCATGGTTAGCTAAGTGACGTAATTCTAAATCCAATATGACGGATGGCCCAAGATGACGGACTAATTATTTTCTGTGCACTGCCAAGATATGGGGTTCAAATGATAGGGTTTGCTGAGAAGAATACGAAAGATTTTAATGAATCATTTTATCCTACGATGATTCTAGCAACAACTGATGAGTTTCGGAAGAAATCATTAATGCTTTCCAACCAAGATTCTGTAAATAGGTGTGTTCTGAGGACTTTATAACTGCAAGTCAGTGTAAACCTGCAACACCGTAGCCCATGATCTTAGCACAAATGAAGCCACAATATCTAATACGACATGACATGATATTGTAAGAGTTTTGTTTGCGTACATCTATATCTATATAAAAATCAATTGCTGTTCGTTAGTCTCGCTAAAACTCAAGAAAGGCTGGACCGATTTGATTAATAATTTTTTTGTTATGTTCGCCAGAATACAGGGAAGGTTTAAAAACAAAAATAAAAAGGTAGGTTGGATAGGGTAGGTAGGTTAGGTATGCAGGTAGGGTAGGTAGGTAGGGAGGGTAGGTAGAGTAGTTAGGGTAGGGTAGGTAGAGTAGGTAGGGTAGTTAGGGTAGGGTAGGTAGGATAAAAGTACAATGAATTCAAAAAATGAATGTTCGGTGTTTTGTTACTTCTATGGCAAAACATCGTTTGCCGGGTCAGCTAGTAAATGAATAAATAATCCCACATCGGCGACATCAGCAGAGGACGCGCGTCGCTTGTCAGTAGGCGTAGCGCGGAAGCAGCCCGGACCGTCGCACGCGCCGTTACCGTCACCGGCCATTACACGACCACTCTTAATTATCAACAGTTACCGCACACCGCATTGATAGCACTCGGCCGCATCAATCGTACCGTAACTGAGGAACCACCCTCCGGCGAAGATATATGCAGTGTACACCGGTTATCTATCACGTTAGGCTAATTATCGCGGCTGTGATTAGCTTCGGACGGGCGTGCGGACGTTTTAGTGCCAATATCAAGCTTCGGATACTATGCAGGCAAATCTGTAAAGATTACCTATATAGGTGTTATTTTATTTATTTTTATAAATTTAAAAGAAAACACAAAATACATACAGATGTATGGGATGGTCGTGTTTTCCTTCTAAATTTCGCAACGGATTTTAATGCGGTTTTTACCATAATTTAGATAATTTCATCATATAATTCAGGAACCTCGGTGCTTCGTCAAGTTGTAAAAACTGCTATGTATGTTCAAGTCGCTAATGCTTCTTTAAATTGTAAACAAACAAGTAAAATTTAGAAAAGCCACTTTTATATTTCATGTTACATAATTTATCTAGTACATAGTAGATACGCTTCGATCGGCAATATTAAACACGTAATTATGACACGATATCTTGCGAAATCACCCCGATTCAAACAGTAAAATGCCCATAACTTTTGAACGGCTAAACCGATTTCATTCAAATAAAGATAAGAACACTTTCGACAAAATCACGTTTGAAACAAAAAAAAACTAAATCAAAATCGGTTCATCCGTTTAGGAGCCATGATGCCACAGACAGACACACAGATACACAACACACGTCAAATTTATAACACCCCTCTTTTTCCGTCGTCGGGGGTTAAAAACATACATATTAACAAAGGTAGGAAAGAATCATAAATCCCTGTAAGTGCGTCCAGAACATGTGTACATATTTGTTTTATTAATATTACGTTAGTTGAAACTAGCAGCGAAGAGGTGCGCTCGCCTCGCTTGATCTCTCACATGATAGGAGGTGCGCAGGCGCCGGATGGCACGATAGCGTCGCGTTAACCCTGCTGCCGCCAACACCCGACTCTTCTCTAATTACAAACACTATCTCAGCACTGAGGATGTGCGCGCACTACGAATACCCGCGTATTGTCTGCACTACCAGTCCTTCCGGTGAACTTGTCCACGATCCTAATCTGTATCCCAGCCCCAGACGTATACTTAACTGATAACTGAGCAACCGCTATCTTTCGTCGTCAATTTTGAAGTCTAACTAGGTTCTAACAAAGCAAGCCTGGTTTTTATTTCACATATTTTGGCAACAAATGAAAAAAGTTTGAAATTGCAATACAAAAAACTTATTGGCAGCCTTTCTATGATCTGCCCTCGTTTCTTCCTAACAATTTGTCCTCATACCATTTCGTCGTTGTTACAATTTAATCACAACCTCAAAGGCACCTAATCACGGAGTTGATTAGAAATTGAGAGAGTTGGTACACTTTGTACTTGGTACGTTATAACACGACCGTAATTAGGCGAGTGCGTGTAGAGTGTAGACTTAGTCTGGCATTCTGGCTGGACTGTGGACCACCCAAGCAGACGGCCTTTGGTGTCGACCGGGGCCGCTTGTGTAGCTGTCAACCCTTTGGCTTGATCAAACAATCTATAAATAACAGATACCTAGGAGACTTGACATTTTACCTCTTGTTAATTCCTATGAAATATACAGTTTCATCTCATAAGTTGGACGATAATAAACTCGTAGATATTATTAACATATTGTACGTATTATATTTAATAAACTATCATTTTATGTATCTATTAACTATGATAAATCTATCTAGGCTACCAAAAAGATGTAAACTTATAGAATACAGTTATAAAATTCTGAATACACAAGCAGGTCTATTCATAATGCGCGACAAAAACTATGATATATTACTGTCTTGATGCTGAATAGTTCTTTGACGTTCAAACTTAATAGACTGCTCTTAATAAACAAATATTATCGATATTTTGTACCATATTATTATCGATCAAACTATTGTCTTGTGCAGAAATTAATCATTATTATAAGTATCTTTTTTGCGTCAGTATCCTGATTAACTCAATTCAAATGATCTACAACTATCTACCTACAAAGAAAACTAACGGTGATTAATTCCTTTAAGAATACACTGGCGTCATAGTCAGTGTCAAATTACCTAGACGAGTATTAATTTCGTTTGAACAACAGACGAATAAAAATATTTAAACTCGCGCGCGGTATACAGTTATCGGGTATGTTTCAAATTCAATACATGTTTTCGTATCAAAAATAATCGAAGACAAAAATGGATGTTGGAGTCTATTTACAAATTTTTTGTTTAGCTGCGGCGCGTGACCGATTGGACAAACATCATTGTGTCTAGTTTCACGGTCCTTGTCTCTTGACAAACGATGTTTTTACTTAAGCATTCTAGGTACACTGATTTTTTTGTTGCTGCTGAAGAAGCGTATCGTAATAAGTTGTATGATTGAATTTTCTATGTGGCTACATGGTAACATGGCTAACCACAGGGGTACTTGACTTCATACATATGCATAGTTGACGCGTTCATTCACTCACTATTCATGTCTTCAAACAATTATATAGCACTTTAACGTCTTTCTTCCCACGATTGTATCGTCGGAGCGAACCAAGTTTGCAGATTTATGTTTACCTACACAAGCACAAGCAGAAAGGTGTCGCGAAGCTTAACCCTGTGCATACTATGTAATGCCCGTGGAAGCTCTCGTTTAATATCGGACATGGTGAAGCAGCCTTGAATTTTAACTTAGCCCATCATTATGAGAATGTGGCGAAAATACTGTAAAACCAGAATAAAAGATGGGGTAATGCCGACCATTTTTCTATGTAATACCCGTGGAAGCTCTCGTTTAATATCTGACATGGTGAAGCAGCCTCGAATTTTAGCTTAGCGTAACATTATGAGAATGTGGCGAAAATACTGCAAAACCACAATAAACGATGGGGTAATGCCAACTATTTTTTACAAAAGTTTTTTCGGCTATAGAGACAAACATAAAGTGTTAAGCATTTTATAACTTGCCAACTCCGTACAAATATTTAAACGCACTGAACACCTCTTTATGGCACCTTAACTTAAATAAGTAACGTACTAATAATTTCAGGTAGCGAAATGCGAATCGTAGATACCCGAAGGCGAAACCCGTTCCTAGTGAAAGAGAATTATCTAAATGCAATAATTTTTCAGCAAGAAACTGTCACATATTCTTTGCCGACGTACTAATATAAAACCATCACAATATTTATTGTCAATATATTAGAGACTTATCATGGCGTTGGCGGCGTCTCGCATTTACCTATTTTTACAATTTTAAAGTTATGTCGTTGACCATAGAACCTACCCTGTTGCGTTGAAGATTTCTTAGGAATATAAAACATCAAGATACTTTATACTAACGGCATTATGTATACGGAGTTTGAATTTGGCCAAAACAAAGACATTTAGACATGGTCGGCCGATTTTTCGCATGTGCTCGTTCCTCTAGATTATGATTCTGTAGAAATACCTACGTATGTGTGTCGCACGCGTACAGGTGCGAATTTAGGTGTGTCGCTTGCCCTGCCTGCCTGCCACAGTTCCCAGTTCCGCACCGTTAATTTGATATACGGAGGCAGATGGCCTCTCGCCGATAGCGCTCACCTCATGCGCCTTCCGCGCTTTACCGCGAATCCCAAACTTTTGCTGCCCGCCGCAAGAAATAGGCGACTTGCTGTTGTTACGCCACCTTACCAAACAAAATAAAAAGAACAATTTTAAAATAGAATATTCAAAAAATATTAATAGAGTTCTTTCCCAACACTGACGCCGCTTTTAATTGAGACATCTAGGTGTAGAATACTGAAAAAATAATCGAGAAGCGTTGTTTGCTACAGTTCAATCATGGAGCGAAACTCAGAGATAATAGGTTTTGTATCTAAAATTCCTAGGCAGCAGTTAGCTACAAAAGAAACTGAGCAATTTTAATATAAAACTTGGTGTTGTGCAAAAAACTGCTACTCTTAATTATAACTTGGACTCCAAAACAGTATGTGCGGGGTTGTCAGTTAATTTGCATTTTGATCCAGTAACGGGCTTAGAGATAACGCTGTAATGCTCGAGATCTCTTCTCAGATCAACTATCCCATGTCTCGGAGCCGTTCATCAACCACTTCTTTCGAACTCCACACACAAACCTTATAAGGTTGCAACATTACAATGTTGAATACTAATGTTGTCATACTAACCTACAACTTTTTGATTTTATCATAGCCAAGTTCTCATCAGGCCAGCAATTCTGGAAAGAGTAATTAAGAACCGTAATAGAATGGTTACTTTACAAATTGGTATGTATCATTCAGTATTTGAGTGGATAAGTAATTATACTCAAAACGCCAGGAAATAGTCAATCAGTGTTCTGTTATTGCGGGTACAAGAAGTCAAAGACCGTTCTGTATAAAGGAGTTATAAGACGCCAGCGACGTGAGGCACATTAGACACGGCATGCATGTGATGATAGTTGTGGTATCGAAATTCGCTTCGGCTATTCCCTTCGAGCAGCTTACAGCTGTTTGTGTATTTCTTTCATATTTTTCCTTGACGTATTCTAATGATGTGGGTTCTACTGTAACTAAGAGACTTGATGCGCGCAAAAGTTATTAAGATTGCCCTAATCGACGGCATGAACTATTTTGTGCGCGGGGTTCAATAAAATGAATGCTATCACATCCGACAACACATGCGAAAGAGATAGATGCTGTGATGAGCAGTAAGAAGCTAGTTCGCGTACGAATTGGCACTTTTGCATATTTGTAGCGAAATGGATGATGATTTAGGACAAAAACAAGCGCGCGAAATTTTATAAACAAACCTTTGAGAGTATGGATATCATGAAAAAGCGACTAAATGTATATTTTCAAAATAAAATTATTTGCTTTGTTTAACTACTAATCTATCCCTGTATGGTGACTGTTTTGCAATTTTCCTACTTCTTATGGTATTTATTGCCGCCCAAAGATGCGTTAAAATTAGTGTTGAAATATCGAACTTTCGACGCTCATTACATTATTTTTTTCTTTTTTTGCTTTTCTGTTTCCATACAGGGCTAGATAATGATGAGACAAATTGATATCATTTTTTTTTTGAACGTACATCGTCAAACAGTGGAGTAATCGCCATACTACGTTTCTATGAAACAATGATCGACTAGGACAACCTTAAAGTTTAGAAGTGCGAATGCTGAGCAAGTGAGCATTGGCGTGAGCGTGAACTGATTTAGGTTTCATTCACCCCGCGTTACGCTAGCTGGGTGCCTGGACTGCGCATTGTCTCACACGGCGCACAAAATGCGAATGATCCTTTGTTCGTTACACTTTACCTACACTGTAATCCAAACCAATAGCGGAACACTTAGCGCCCACCTCTAAACGTAACATTCACGCGCTCCAGCTCACGCTCGAGAGCCATTCCTGACTTAACGATATTTACTCAGAAATAACAATACGTGTACTGTTCTGACATTGATAGCTCTCCAACTGATACGTACTGTATTCTCTCGGTATAATGCGTTTAATGGTCCTGCAGCATAGGAAAAATAATGATGTATAATTTCCGGTTCTTCACCATTAGATAAATACGAATAAAAAACTGGACAAGTGCGAGTCGGACCCGCGCACGAAGGATTTCTTATAAATATCGCAAAAAAACGGCAAAAAAATCATGTTTGTTGTATGGGGGCTGTTGAATACAGGCCTGCGGATCTCAAAGCCAAGTGGCGAACACTGGGCCTAGCAATGCTGTGACTCTTGGATCCTATCAGGTCTATAACCGCGAAAATGCGATTTGCAGCAGCGGAAAGCTAGGGGTTTGTTCTTTAGAGATACTGGTTCCTGTCAGACAGTGTGTGTCAGTGGAAAGTGCTACTTACAACTATGCACATACCCTTGTTCTCGTGGTGGTCTCCTGGTCCCGTGTCCGGTCGAGGATTATAGGGAAAAATATATATATTAAGGAAATAAGGGACGTGGTATGGGGCGAGATGATTCCCTGCAGACTCCTAGACACGCTCCCGTGAAAATACATCGCTGCGCGTGAAATATGCACAAATACACCTGCACGGGCGGAGCACAAATACACCTGCACGGGCGGAGCACAATACCAATCGCGAATGGTGAGCGTAATTTCCAATAATGATGGGTTGATTAGTCAACAATAAAAATAAAAAATAATAATAAAATCAAAACGAGAACCCGGTATTACGTCCAGCCATGTAAAACCACAAAAATTTTCTGTCTAGTGTCAGCTGTCAACTCAAACAACAACTATCAATATCGATGACAGCGAGTTGACTCAGTGTTGCAACAAAATAACAGAAAGGGAACGGAACATTTCCGTCCGAACAGGGGCTCCATTTAAATATTAATTGTATTCTGTTTTTATTATTTGTTGTTATAGCGGCAACAGAAATACATCATCTGTGAAAATTTCAACTGTATATCTATTACGGTTCATGAGTTACAGCCTGGTGACAGACAGACGGACAGTGGTCTTAGTAATCGGGTCCCGTTTTAACCCTTGGGTACGGAACCCTAAAAACTAAGTGTTTGAACTTTCACTCAGGAGGGGAAATGCCGAATTTGCAGATTGTATTTTTTATTCCCAATTGTTGCTTTCTCGTAACTAACCTGCAATTTAATGGTTAAAAAGATTTAAATTACTTATGCACGAAACTTTACCAAACTCGTAGGTTATCGTTTTTCTTCTTACACACTTTCAATCATCGATCTTCACGGATTACCGTAATTGTAATAATGCATAGAACTTGCTTTTACTAAAGTGTAGTGCGTGTTAGGAACGCACGCACTTGTTCAACATTTCAGAGTAGAAAGCCTTCTCTTCACTTACTCGTTACTTACTGTTTATTGTTATTGTTACGTACAATAGATACCTCAAGTAGTTTTAGCGATATCTAGTGCCGTCTCCTGCGATCTCGTGGGCTTCTCATGGTGCAATCACAGATAAAGAAAGTAGGATGCTTTGTGACAATAAGATCGCCCATTGTCACAAACCTTCCTACTGTGTCATCCAACCTCCAGACATATAAGCTTTAGCTACTAGATCACAATGTTGTATAGAGCAATTAGGCGTATATGCATCAGATAATGAAGCTTTAAATCATGTTATAATCTATACTAATATTATAAATATTATAAAGCTGAAGAGCTTGTTTGTTTGAACGCGCTAATCTCAGGCACTAATGGTTGGAATTGAAAAATTATTTGTGTGTTGGATAGTCCATTTATCGAGGCAGGTTATAGGCTATATAACATCACGCTACGACCAATAGGAGCGGAGCTGAAATGAAAAATGTTGCAAAAGGGGAAAAAAATCCTTGAGAGCTTCCGTTGCGTGCGCTGCGTATACGGTTTAAGTTACGCAACAATCATTTGGGTAGGGTCGATGGGTAGGTAGTTAGCCGACGGGAGCGAAGCCGCGTGGGACAGCTAGTCATGTTATAAATGCTCAACATTAATTTTTTTTTCATTGGAAATGTGAAGTTAATATTCAACGTAAAATGTGATCTTAATCACGAACACAACACTTTATAAAGTGTCTTGATAATTGCTCAACTGTGCGACATAAGATTGATAAATAGCGGTACATACCACAGATATAAATCTGACTAGATGCCGGGATTGTATGTACCTACTTCGCGGGTCAAAAACGGAGTAAAAAAATTAATTTAAAAAATCAAAACACCCGACTGCTTAATAAGCGAATTAAAAAGACGTAAACAAGAAATAAATCATGCTGTGGCAGTCGGAGGATACATATTCGCGAGCTGGCTGACCAAAACCAGATGTATCCTCCGACTGCTGACCCGACTGATCTTTTTAGTTCGCTTTTTAAGCAGTCGGGTGTTTTGATTTTATGAATTAATTTTTTTAGTTAACATTTTATTCGAATAAGGTACATTTAAACATATAAGTGTTATATATTTTTGAAATTGCCTCTTAAAACCCTTTAATTTGATACCCCACAAGATGGGATTGGATGGGAAAAAAAATGAGCCCCCACAATATGGCGCCCAAAAGCCGCCATTTTTCTATTTTTAAATTTTAATGTAGCCAGTGACACTCGCAGGTTTAAGACGGCATCGATTGACGTACGAATCATCAAAATCGGTCAACGCGTTTGGTCTCTGGAACGCCACATAGGAACAAACATACATACATACTTACACACATACATACATATACTGATTAACACATTATCCTCCTTCGGCAGTCGGGTAATTACGATCAATGATCGTAATTTGAGCTTTTCATTCAGCATTATCGGCACCGAAATCTAGAAAAATGCCTTTTTATGCCATATTGAGCTGTAAAGATAGTATAGATAAAGTTGACCGAGGCATTGGAAATGTTTTCTTATATTGGTAAGTAAATTTGTTTTAATCCCCGCCGGAAAAAGAGGGGTGTTATAAGTTTGAGGTGTGTTGCTGTGTATCTGTGTTTCGGTCTGTGGCATCACAACGCCTAAACGGATAAACCAATTTTGGTTTAGCTTTTTTTTTTGTTTGAAAGGTGATTTTGTCGAGAGTTTTCTTAGCTATGTTTGAATAAAATCGGTTCAGCCGTTCAAAAGTTTTGGGCGTATTACTGTTTGAATCGGGGTGTTTTCGCAAGATATCGTGTCATAATTACGTGTTCAATAGATTGCCGATCGAAGCGTATCTACTATGTACTAGATAAATTAAGTAACATGAAATAAAAATCTGTCGGGGGTTGTTAAATTGTGTGTGAAAAGGTGGCACGCTTGGTTTTCATACATATGGAGGGACTTGCGTTATCCAGTTAGCTTTATGTCTGTGGTACATACACAAGTAAGTAATCAAGATTGGATATCATCCATCAATTTCGCAGAGCGCCATCATTCAAGTGAATCATCAATGTCCTTATGATTTATAAAGCCCTTAACCAATGGTTATAATATTTTTTTCTTCAAAGCAATTACACAATGTTGTAAAAGCCGTTAAGCTTTACAAGTCCCGATACAATCTACTTCAAACGACGTGGATTACATGTTAAGTCTCTAATGTGTATAATCAAACTATTTGGAGCTATTATATTAAGAAATTCATTTATAATGAACTACTAACACTCGTAACACTCTCGAGATACACATCAATTATATCACAGCACATAATTTTATTAACGTCAAAACAGTGTTGGGAAAATATTATTATATCCGTATAAAAAGAGGTGTCTAAATGGTGCAATAAAGACCAACAAAAACCGGTTGATTTATATCTTCCGTTCTGTTCTTAACACCTCTAATGTGGTGGAATCTCCGAAGCCACTAAGTTCATGGCTCTAGTGATTTAAGGTTACACTAGTCGAAAATTCCTCCATACAAACGTAGTCTGGCGGATACTGCACTGTTTGACGGTGTACGTTCAAAATAAAAAATGATATCAATTTGTCTCATCATTATCTAGCCCTTTATGGAAACAGAAAAGTAAAAAAATACAATATTTGATAGTTATGAGCGTCGAAAGTTCCATATTTCAACAATAATTTTAACGCATCTTTGGGCGGAAATAAATACCATAAGAAGAAGGAAAATTGCAAAACGGCCTCCATACAGGGATAGATGAGTAATTAAATTTGAAAATATACATTTAGTCGTTTTTTCATGATATCTAGACTCCTAAAGGTCTGTTCATAAAATTTCGCGCGCTCGTTTTCGTCCTAAATCATCATCCATTTCGCTACAAATTTGCAAAAGTGCTAATTCTTACGAGAACTAGCATCTTACTGCTCATCACAGTATCTATCTCTTTCGCACTTGTTGTCGGATGAGATAGCATGCATTTTAACCCCGCGCACAAAATAGTTCGTGCCGTTGACTAGGGGAACCTAAACATGTAACGTCGGATGTGTATCAATTACTTACAAGTTATCGCGAAATATAATCAGTTATAATGGCGGAACAAAATTGGCAGTTGAGAGGCTAGCTAGCATCTAAAATATAAAAAGAAATACTTCAGCAAATTGTTCGCGAGCACTAGAACAGTTTACAACAACACGCCGCTATATTTTATTAGCATGGGTTACAATACAGTGTCGTAAGCGTCACATTTCTCTATAATTAACAATAAATTGTCACAAATTACTGCAGACAATACCGAATGCACATAGATAATTGTCTTTGTGTACTAAATTAACATTACGAGCCTGCCTTAATCACTAGCAGTTAAACAGTCTCATTATACAAAACAACTTCAAGTAAATTATTTGAAAGCAACTCAAGTAAGTTATTTGGTTCCGTTGTCATAATATCGTTTACAGTTACAACAGACACTATTGTCAAAAAGTTCACATATTATAATAAAGCGTAGCAAAAGAAACTCCGACATTTGAACCTTTATTAGTTAAGTGTATTAACACAGCTAATAGCAGAGAGAATTGCAAGTTGCTCTATCAATTACTTACTCACACGATCCCCCGATATCTCCATTATAACAACATTAGAGATGTGTGCGGTCACGCCATTCCGGCATTACAAGCATCTGTAACACGGTCACATCGTTTCTCGCCGCCCAATTTCGGTTTTACTGCACACTTTTATAGTTTCCGAGCAATTTTTACACGAGCGTGCGAAAACAAGTTCGAACGATTCGGTTGTAGATTTTTCCAGTTACGAAATCCACTATATCCGTAATTGAATTCACCGTTTTCAATCAAAAAATATCTGGGTGCCTTATGGAATGCAAGAAAAAGTGATTAGACACAATTTGCGTCCCGATTCTTGTAACTTGAATCGGCTTCATGCAAATAATGTCTGGCTAGACACGCTAGTGTATAACAGCATCTAATTTGTAATATTATTTGAATGTAGCTGTAACCTAGGCCTTTTCCTGCTTTCTAATGGAGCAATTATTGTAATGGTGAAATTAAGGGGATGTATTTGAATGTGGTGCGGTTGTAATGCTTGCGATATAAGACGAATTAACATTTTCATGTGGTAGGGTCACGACCCAGCGCTCCCACACATAAATCCGCGGAGGATGTCGCGTCGTGAGCGCAGCGCTGCCGCCGTTGCGAGCGCTATGCGCCTGCGCCGCCACCGTCGAAGCTACCGGACTGAGTTGTTTCGTGTTACAGCTGTAATTAATATTACCTAAATTCTAACAATCAATATAATCGCTCAATAGTTACATCACAACACTTACTGCATCAATCTTACTAATATTATAAATGCGAAATTTTGGATGGATGGACGTTACTCAGAACGGAAGTGGATGAAATTTGGCACAGGTATATATTATAGTCTGGAATAGCACTTAGGCTATTTTTCAGCCCGGTATAATTATCCCTTGGTACACGGGGTCCCAGCGCTAAGAAAGAAAATTTGACTTAAATAAATGTCACTAGATGGCGCGTGATGCATAGATTTGTTATTGAATTTTGTGTAAAATTAACATTTTCTAGAATTGATCATAAAACTTGTACTTGTTAAATCAACTTTCCTAAGCATAACATTATAGAATATTGGGCTCTAATTCACATTTCAAAGATTATTTGAACGGATTATTTAAAATCGATTCCAATAGATGGCGCGGTTTTAAATTTCTGATGCATGCCACTCGCCTCGTTCAATTTGTATTGTAACACATTTTGGTAGGTACAATCAAACTGTAAAAACGTGCAAAAAATACTATAAAACAAATTGTCACTGAATTTAAACAAAACAATTGTCACGAACCGAGAAAACCATTTTACTTGCAAATTGCTGCTAACACCATCTATAGCCGTGGAACGGAACCGAATGCGATCGAATTACTTATAAAAATAATCAGCATAATCAGACGAAAAACGCTAGTTACGTCGGCACGGTTTTTTGTATGGATCATCATCATGAGGCATCTGTATGCTGGTATTATGGTCTAGACGTACTGCAAGCTACCATCCTTAACTTGTTGCTATTCCACCAATTCGCACCAAGCGCTTCCAAACATCCTTCATAATGCGCACAGCGAAGGAATGGAACTCACTACCTGTGTCTGTGTTTCCGAATGAATTCAACCCGAATCTCTTCAAAGCTAGAGTGCACAGGCTTCTTCTGGGTAAGCTCACTCCATCGTCTACACTGGCTCTGTCACCTCTGACCTAGACTAGAGTCAAGAGCAAACACAAAGCAAATAAAATATATATATATATTATCTGTGGTTGGGATAAGAAAACACTTTCCTCGCGCGTCTCCGCTGGTAGAAGCTAGTCATGTCTAAAATTAAACATTCCGTATGCTCCGTAGCTTTTAAACTCGTTAGGCACAAGATTACAAATAAACAGTAATGTGCAGTATTTAATTTTAGCGTCTCAGCTCTAGTATTTAGACCGTATCCAGCATATTCAATTAGAGACACAGTGATAAACTCAGTTATTTTCTAAGGTTCTAACTATTGACACGATTCAGTAACAAGCAATGTTTAATGTCGTTTTACTCTTGAAACTTCGTTAAGAAACATATCTTTTCAATTAGACGCGTGCAATGTTAACGACCAATGAGAACTGCGAGTGTTCTTATGTACTTTCCATTGACATTAGTGCATGTTACAAACACTTCCTTGTTGTAGCTCATCATTAGTCACTAACGTTTAACTAGCTTTTTCTTCGGCTCTGCCAACGCTGAAGTCATTTATTGAAAGGGAGAATGAATATTTTTCCTTTATGCACTATGAGATCCTGGATTCGATGGGGTCGGGCGAAAATGTTATTGGGTTTTCCAATCTGAAAAAACAATGGCCACGTTCCTAACATGCTTG
Source organism: Orthosia cruda (assembly GCA_964057195.1). NCBI lineage: Eukaryota > Metazoa > Arthropoda > Insecta > Lepidoptera > Noctuidae > Orthosia > Orthosia cruda. The sequence goes on along the minus strand of OZ059829.1, from coordinate 30,450,882 downwards.
GACTAGTAAAATTTAACAAAACGTCCCTTGATGAAACATACGTTGTTTCATTTGCCTATATAATAGTACATTATTGCAAAGGCCGGGAAATAGGAAATTGCAGGTCGAGTATTGGTCGGTACAGGTCGGCCGAGCCGTAGGCGAGGACTTCACTAATACGAGGCAGGCAATTGCCATTTCCGCCGAGGCATATATAATGCTTTTCTCAAAAGAATGCAGGGAAATAAAACATAATTTTTATATTATACATTTAATTTATTAAAAGTTACAACAACATTCCGGAGCGTTGTAATTTTCCAAATTCAAAAAACGCTCCTGCAATGGATTTAATCATTATCGCTGGAGCGTTGTAATTTTCCAAATTCAAAAAACGCTCCTGCAATGAATTTGATTTTCTTTGTCCGTAAATTAGATACTCCGCGTGTTCTGTTTTCGAAAATAATGACAATATTTCCAAGCTTGTTTGAGAAAATGTAATTAAGTACGGCCTTCAATATATTTTTAAAAGATGGGAGAGTCAAGTAATTATGAAATATGTTTTTTGTGGTTTGGTAGTATATTATTAATCTGTGGCTTTTTGAATTGGGTGGTTTTTCACCTGTTTCATTTTACTCTTTGGTTTTCATGCGGGGAACGTTTAGCACCGTTCCGACCGTGCAATTGGTTTGTCAGTTGACACAAGGATTGTCTGACCGATCGCGCCGCGTCCACGTTCCGTTCGCACTATAGGGTAGTCGGTAACCCCACTACGCCAAAACCTTGCCAAGTTACATGCCGGGGATTATATCAGCTTGTAAACAAACCGAGGAGAAACCGACAGACAGGTGGACACCGCAAATCGCAACATAGAATACGAGATAAATTAACAAATCAACTGGTTTTGCGTTGATAACCAGTGACGCCGACGGCCGCGGTTGTGACAAATCGGAGTGTACTACAACCTCATACGTACAGTTGGCAACGCAACGGTCCCCGCACGGTTACACCACATATTTCGTTAATTGATTAACTGTACCCCGTTGTTGGCAACGGTACAGTTAGCCACATATTTAATCATACGTAAATTGATTTATGCGAACACTTTACAAATTGACACAACCTTCAATACATTAATTTTGCTTTCCTTAATTTAGGAAACGATAAACAAGCCGTTAAAACAGATATTGATCACCAGAATTTGCATCTTCTACGCTAAAATATACGGTTAATTATCGTCGGCAATTTATATATTTCTATGGAATGGGTAAACCATAGAATTGGACCCTATAAATATAAATTGCGAATTAGCGAAATCGTATCGATTTTTATATAGCCTTTTCGGCTATAATATATTGTTTATGAACCATAATAATGACTTCTATGAAAATTTTATGCGTTTTAATATTAATTAACACACGTAATTTGTAACAGTTTTCTTCGTTCTAACCTAACGGTCCCAATTAAATCAGCCCTAACAGTAAATAACCTTACCATTAATACAAAGTTATTAGCGCTCAGATTACCTACAGATTTTAACAATCAAGTAAAATTGGTTAACGTTCGCATTAAAATCGACGTATTTGTACATTTACTACAAGTAAACTCCTTTTATAAGGACACAGTTACTTTTAAATCTTGCAATAAAGTTCTGAATCGTGGCCGCGATAAGCTTCAATCAAAAAGATTTAACTTTTAGTAGTTAGTAAATATGGCGAAGGCTAAACATAAAAAAAACATTTTCCCAAAAAAACTACAAAGTTAAAAGTAACTTTATTTTTGGAAGTCGATGTCTTTCGTAGGTACCAATTTTTTTGCGTTATGGAAAAGTTTGTAGTTTAAAGTTTGTTTGTACTTTGTAGTTTTATATTTGGAAGTCGGTAGTATTTTTTTGGAAAAAAGTATTTTTTATTTTTCACTTTTTAGTAATACATACCTAATAGGTAAATTGATTAGTAAGGTATCTATAACGCCAGAATAGATTACTCGAAAATCATGAAACTTGAACATAGCCGGTGAAATGAGAGATCTGCGTACCCCTTAAGAGCGTACTGGCGTGATGTTATGTTATGAAAAGTTATAAACAATGAACAGATGCGATTGCACCAATCCTGAGAGATTTGCCGTTATTTATTGAAGAGCTTTGTTATGCATATCTCCGAAGTTCTTCATCAGATCTTCTCCAAATTAAAATGGGACCAGTTTCGGAACATACGATTTTTTTAAATCGGTCCACAATTGACGGAGATATCGGAGAAAATACACAAAAAAAAAAACAAACAATGTCGAACATAGAACCTTCTTTTTGGTAAGACAACTTAACGTTAATTAGCTGGGTGAGTCAATTAATAAAGAATTTATCTTATTCTATACGGTAGTTTGAAATATAACGCGATTAATACTCTCTCGCCTTAAGCGTGAATTTAGTTATTAGCCTCTAAACTGTTATTAATCTGCTGAGCGTTGCTAATGGCTCTTAAATTGCCGCAAATTCATATTATTTGATATAGAGATGGATTCGTGTTAGGGGAGTGTGTCAGCGTACAAAAAGGAGCATGATACTTTGCAAAAACTAGGCGAGATTTATTAGCTTGCTTCGGATACATGATAACAATCGATACTAACGCGAGACAATCACGCACCAATCAACAAATAGTGTGAGAAAGAGAATTGACGACACGGTTGGTGTTGAGGTAGGGCGATCGGCTGCTGCGCTGCGTTTTGCGGGTTCGATTCCCACGCAGAATAAATATTTGTATGACCTACAGATAGTTGTGCCGGATCTGGGTGTGTCCGTCTGTGAATTTGAGTGTTTGTGGGCAATTATATTTTTTTTTAATTGTTTTTAAGTCTATGGGGATGAGATCAAGCACTCTTGCTAACATTTCGTAGAACATTCTTTACCTTTTACTTGTAATCATAACATTTATTTACATTCTGGCCTTGTCTCCGGCCAAAGAATCAGCATTGCCAATCAACGTGTCATGCGAGCAATGTGGATTTTTTTGATTGCCAATGTGTTATGCCCCTCTCTCCGTTTATACGTACATTGTTATGTATTATTATCATCAGTTTGTATATTTGATATATATATATGTATGTTTATTTTAACTGTATATATTTCTTTTTAATCCCCGACGGAAAAAGAGGGGTGTTATAAGTTTGAGGTGTGTTGCTGTGTATCTGTGTGTCTGTCTGTGGCATCATAGCGCTTCAACGGATGAACCGATTTTGATATAGTTTTTTTTTGTTTGAAAGGTGATTGTATCGAGAATGTTCTTAGCTTCTTCAGCCGTTCAAAAGTTATGCGCGTTTTACTGTTTAGATCGTGATGTTTTCTAAAGATAAATGTGTCGGGGTTTTTTTAAATTTTGAAATTTTACTTGTTACATATTTTAATTCAGTAATTATTTCTTTTTTTATGCACCGCCATGTTATCTCTCCACCACTCTTGATTGACTGTTAGAGAATGCCTCAGGCATTAAGTACGCCTATGTTGCATGCAGTTTTAATAAATAAATAAATAAGTTATTAAGGAGTCCGAACTGTTTTAGTTAAATTCTGTTGTAAATAAATTTATAGGTACCATTTGCATTCCACATTTCACAATGTATGCAAGATCTAGTTATATCTTGATTTATCAGATCTTTACACACCTATTTCAATTTAATTTATAATTTATTTTCAAACCTCTAGAAACTCTATTTAAGGTTAAACTAGTCGTAGGCACGAACTATTTTGTGCGCGAGGTTAAAATGCATGCTATCTCATCCCACAACACGTGCGAAATATATAGATGCTGTGATGAGCAGTAAGAAGCTAGTTCGCGTACGAATTAGCACTTCTGCAATCTTTTATCGAAATGGATGATGATTTAGGACGAAAACGAGCGCGCGAAATTTTATAAACTGACCTTTGGGAGTCTAGATTTCATGAAAAAACTACTGAATGTATGTGATCAAAATAAAATTATTTGGATTGTTGAATTACTAATCTATGGTGGCCGTTTTTTAATTTTCCTTCTTCTTATGGTATTTATTTGCGCCCAAAGATACGTTAAAATTAGTGTTGAAATATGGAACTTTCGACGCTCATAACTTTCAAATATTTTATTTTTTTATTTTTTCGGTTCCATACAGGGCTAGATAATGATGAGACAAATTAATATCTTTTTTATTTTGAAAGTACATCATCAAACAGTGGAGTAATCTCTAGACTACGTTTGTATGGAAGAATTTTTGACTTGTGTACCCTTAAGTGACATGGCAGAGATAATTGAAGAAATAAATTGTGTAGTAGATACTTACAAAATGGTTTTTTAATTCATCTATTTTTAACCGCTAGTAAACACCCACACGGGGTCCTAATTATCTCATGTCGAATTTGTGAAATACTTCTGAACGCTTATTGTACATCGTTATAAACGTTACAATCAACACACTTTGATTCCTAACACCATATCTTTTAAGTTCAAATTGCCACGACGACAATCCATGATAGTTATAAATTATTGCACATGTAGTGTACATTGAAATACGTATGCTTTGCTATCGTTTAATAAAAAATATATCATTCTTTTAAATTGTTATAATTACATACCTTAACTTTAATTGTTCGTGCGCGTTAAGACAGCGCGTTTCTTTAGAATCGGTTTGAAGGCATTAAACAACGCCTTGATTGTACTTCAAATGAAAATTTAAGATAAATGCAGATGACTGTATCTGTAGGAACAGTTGAACAATTCAGTGCACTATCTATTTATGGACATTTTATAATAGTTTTTACGTTAAACAATAATGAACTACCCGCACCCACCTCAGTGTTTGTTTTGTTTTTGCAAATAGGTTTGTATATACATAAACGCCGTTCTCGGTATCCTTTAATATCATTAATTAAAATATTTTCTTGAAATAGCTATAAATAATGTAGAGACATGACATGTAAAGGTGCTAGCTATGCCCGCACGCACACCTTAGGAAATGCTTATTCAGTATTTCCTAGAAAGATCTTAAAGCACTTAAATATATACAAATATAAAAGCAAAACAAAATTAGGTATACTTTTCTATGTATGTTTATTTCTAAACAACATTTTATTAACTGGAATTGATTGCATTATTGCGTACTTAGGGTGGAAATTTTCCATTAAGGGTTTTGTCAAAAGAAGTAACTAATAAGTACTGATTGTTTCCTTAATTGAGGCTATTTCTGTGGTAACCCATACTAATATTATAAATGCGAAAGTAACTCTTATCTGTCTGTCTGTTTTTAACTTTTCACACTTAAACCGCTGAACCGATTTAGATAAAATTTGGTATGTAGATAGTTTCAGACCCTCGGAAGTACATAGGATAGTTTTTATCCCGGCAATCATCTTTAACACATTAACTGCCAGGCAACCGACAAACAATACATTTTGTATTGTGTTAGTAAAGCGTCCCACCTTCAATATTATTGCGCGATATAAAAATATAAGCTCTTTCAAGTACTCATGCTACGCAGATTAAGTCGCGGGCAACAGCTAGTATACAATACAATTATATAACGCTTGCCAATATAAAGTTAAGTTAGGCTCTAGGAGAAGTTACGATAATTTTATAGATAGACATTACGTAGAGAGCAACAAAACAGAATTAGATATTTTTACCCGACTTCCCAAAAAGGAGGAGGTTCTATGTTCGACATTATGTTTGTTTTTTTTTTTGTGTACCTTTTTCTTCGTCAATTGTGGACCGATTTTGAAAATTCTTTTTTAGTTTGAAAAAGTATGTTCCGAAATTGGTCCCATTTTAATTTGGTGAAGATCTGATAAAGAACTTCGGAGTTATACAACAGAACTCTTCAATAAATAACGGCAAATCTCTCGGGATTGCTGCAATTGCATGTCTGTTTATTGTTTATACCATTTCATAACATTACACATTTTCACGCCAGTACACTCTTAAGGGGTAAGCAGATTTCTCATTTCATCGGTTATGTTCAAGTTCCATGAAAGCTATTCTGGCGTTATAGGTACCTTACTAACTTGCCTATTAGGTAGGTACAACTAAAAAGCGAAAAATAAAAAACATTTTTGCAAAAAAATACTACCGACTTCCACATACAAAACTACAAAGTGAAAAATAACTTTATTTATAGAAGTCGGTAGTATTTTTTTGCAAAAAAGTTTTTTTATCTTATTGTAGGTACTTAAATAAAAGTTTAACAAAGTAAGAAAATGAACAATCATTCCCAAGTTGAAATAAGCTTATGACCTAAACAAAACAGTTCTCAGGAGCTCGTTGACCGGCAGTTCTGTTATTTTCATTAAAGGCTATTCCTCCATTTGCTGTACGCAAATTAACAGATAGCCACGTAATTACACCGAGGATAACAATCAGACCTGTCTTACTCAAATACGAAATTACCGTAAAATTCATTTCAAACATTGTATATTTTCGTTTCATTGCCTACTACATAATTACTTTTAGGTTTCCATGGTATTAAAACACCGTCAGATATTAATTTGCTGACTCAGCAGAATTAGAGACTCATTTTCATACTTCTATATAAATATAAAATTGAATCCCGATTTCCCTTGGTCACGGCAACACTCGTGAACGGCTGGACCGATTTCGCTTATTCTTTTTTTTGTTGTGTTTGTTATTGTTAGGAGAAGGTTCTTAAGGTTCGAAGGTAGGTAGTAGTTAGGGTAGGGTAGGTAGGGTAGGGTAGGTGACGTAGGTAGGGAAGATGAATGTTTGGTGTTTTTATAGCAAATCAAAGTTTGTCGGGTCAGCTAGTATATATATATATAAAATTGAATCCCTATTTCCCTTGGTCACGGCATCACGCGTGAACGGCTGTACCGATTTTCTTATTCTTTTTTGTTGTGATTGTTATTGTTAGTAGCAGGTTATTATGAAAAAAAAAATACCTGTCCTACATAGGTAGGGTAGGGTAGGGTAGGTAGGGTAGATGAATGTTTGGTGTTTTATGGCAAATCAAAGTTTGTCGGGTCAGCTAGTATATATATATATAAAATTGAATCCCTATTTCCCTTGGTCACGGCATCACGCGTGAACGGCTGTACCGATTTGCTTATTCTTTTTTTGTTGTGATCGTTATTGTTAGTAGCAGGTTCTTATGAAAAAAAACTACGTTTCCTACATAGGTAGGGTAGGGTAGGTAGGGTAGATGAATGTTTTGTGTTTTTATGGCAAAACAAAGTTTGCCGGGTCAGCTAGTATATATATATATAAAATTGAATCCCTATTTCCCTTGGTCACGGCATCACGCGTGAACGGCTGTACCGATTTGCTTATTCTTTTTTTGTTGTGATCGTTATTGTTAGTAGCAGGTTCTTATGAAAAAAAACTACGTTTCCTACATAGGTAGGGTAGGGTAGGTAGGGTAGATGAATGTTTGGTGTTTTTATGGCAAAACAAAGTTTGCCGGGTCAGCTAGTATATATATATATAAAATTGAATCCCTATTTCCCTTGGTCACGGCATCACGCGTGAACGGCTGTACCGATTTGCTTATTCTTTTTTTGTTGTGATCGTTATTGTTAGTAGCAGGTTCTTATGAAAAAAAACTACGTTTCCTACATAGGTAGGGTAGGGTAGGTAGGGTAGATGAATGTTTGGTGTTTTTATGGCAAAACAAAGTTTGCCGGGTCAGCTAGTATATATATATATAAAATTGAATCCCTATTTCCCTTGGTCACGGCATCACGCGTGAACGGCTGTACCGATTTGCTTATTCTTTTTTTGTTGTGATCGTTATTGTTAGTAGCAGGTTCTTATGAAAAAAAACTACGTTTCCTACATAGGTAGGGTAGGGTAGGTAGGGTAGATGAATGTTTGGTGTTTTTATGGCAAAACAAAGTTTGCCGGGTCAGCTAGTATATATATATATAAAATTGAATCCCTATTTCCCTTGGTCACGGCATCACGCGTGAACGGCTGTACCGATTTGCTTATTCTTTTTTTGTTGTGATCGTTATTGTTAGTAGCAGGTTCTTATGAAAAAAAACTACGTTTCCTACATAGGTAGGGTAAGTTAGGTGGGGTAGGGTAGGTAGGGTAGGGTAAGGTAAGTAAAGTAGGGTAAGGTAGGTCGGGTAGATTAATGTTTGGTGTTTTTATGGCAAAACAAAGTTTGCCGGGTCAGCTAGTCTTAATATATATAAATCTCGTGTCACAATGTTTGTCCTCAATGGACTCCTAAACCACTTAACCGATTATAATAAAATTCGCACAACATGTGCAGTTCGATCCAACTTGAGAGATAGGATAGTTTAAATCTCAAATTATAGTCGCAATTTTAATTTATTGATAATTATTTGTCTGTTATTATTTGACAGTCACAATAACCTGACGCTATAACTCCAGAACGCACTAACCGATTTACACGGTTTTGCATTCGTTGGAAAGGTCTCGGGCTCCGTGAGGTTTATAGGGTAAGTAGGGTAGGGTAGGTAGGGTAGGGTAGGTAGGGTAGGGTAGGTAGGGTAGGGTAGGTAGGGTAGGGTAGGTAGGGTAGGGTAGGTAGGGTAGGTAGAGTTGGGTAGATAGTGTTAGGTAGGGTAGATGAATGTTTGGTGTTTTTATGGCAAAACAAAGTTTGCCGGGTCAGCTAGTATTATTATAAATTCACATTTGAAACTAATATTTCTAGCAGACTACTCGCAATAAGTCTTCCGTGATATAATTTTTCACCAGGTTTAATCTAGTTTAAATTGCAGAATATCCGAAAGCTGACATCATAAATGAACACTCTTCATATCGTTATCAGCGGCAAGGGAAGCAAATATAACTCGCACACCTTGTTGCTCAGCTCTGTAAATAACTAATGGCAGCGCCCCTCGGCGACTACTACTTGATTGCATCTGTTGTCGCTCTTCATATCGCGCACTGCGGTGATTTAACAACCACCTGTCGTGGTTTATGTCCTGCGATACCCGCACACGAGGAAGTACAGGGAACTAGAAACGAGGCGTCACATATACCACCTACCTATACCCCCACCACAGATAATATAATACTACAGATGCCTCATCCCATACAAAGAGGCCGTGTAGACGTAACTAGCGTTTTTCGTCTGATTCAGATGATTATTTGTATAAGTAGGTACTTCTATCGCGTTCGACTATAGATGGTGTTAGCTGCGGCTTGCAAGTAAAAGGGTTTTCTCGGTTCGTGACTATTTTTTTCTTTAAATACAGTGATGCGTTGTTTTATAGAATTTTTTGCAGGTATTTACAGTTTAATTATACCGTGTTACAATACAAATTTAAAAAAAATTGTGGCATGCCTCAGATATTTAAAACCGCGTCATCTATTGGAATAAATTTTAAATGATTCGTTCAAAAAACCTTTGAAATGCGAATTAAGAGCCCAATATTCCATAATATTGTGCTTAGAAGAGTTAATTAAAAAAGCGACCAAGTGCGAGTCTGACTCGCGCACGAAGGGTTCTGTACCATTATCACAAAAACGCCAAAAAAAACATGTTTATTGTATGGGAGCCCCACTTAAATATTTATTTTATTCTGGTTTTAGTATTTTTTGTTATAGCGACAACAGAAATACAGCATCTGTGAAAATTTCAACTGTCTAGCTATCACGGTTCATGAGCTGGTGACAGACAGACAGACAGACGGACCGCAGAGTATCAGTAATAGGGTCCCGTTTTTACCCTTTGGGTACGGAACCCTAAAAAGAACATTATTTTTTAGAATTAATTCTAGAAAATGTTATTTAACACACAATTCAATAACAAATCGATGCATATAGCGCCATCTAGTGACATTTATTAGAACCAAAATTTCTTTGTTAGCGCTGGGACCCCATGCCCCCACCATCTCACACAACAAATGTTCCTCCGCATATTATTCCGCCCGAATTTTTTGCGAGTTTCTCAAAAGATGCTAATTCGATGAGATAAAAAAGATTATCTCGAAGCGGACGCTGTAAACCGGCGCCACCATGCTCCTCATAATAAATTAACTGAGATTATTTTTGCAACGTACATAACGTTTCCGCGATGGTGCATGATACTGATAAACATTTTGATATCATAAAATAAGCCTCTTTATAAGCTTTCCTGACTGCATTGTGTGAATTCAAATGTCCACATGAATGAAACCGACGCCGCAGATTATTCTCTGTTATCTCCTATTTGGTGAACTCGTTTGGGTATCAACAAGAGATAAGTCGCGTATTCAGAAGCTTAATGTGGATACTTTATAAATGGATTTGGCCGTGTAGCCAAAGTAATAAGTTGTGTATTTCTGCACAACGCTCCGCAGCTGGAATCACTAATGAGAGCGCAATTCAAATCAACTGATTTATAAGGAGTAAGTTATTTTGCCGGCTGCGTGTACAATATTTACTTATGTTCTAACGGCCACATAGATATTGTACTCCATTATTGCGATAAGTGTAATGTATACCAGATATGCCCTATAAGTTTATGCCGTAATAAATCATTGTGTTATTCTTTGTCATTTATTCCCGAGGGCATAATGTAACGTAATAAGACCGATCCGATTGTCTTTATAATTGCACTCTGACTTTTATTGCCAAAAGCTAATTGCCGAACAACTCGATCGGAAATTACTTTTCTTTCGACAGTGAGTCCATTAAAATTTTATATTGGATGTAAATTATATAATGGGTAATATTGAATATCGAATAGTGAGCATCGGGGGTCTGCTGGCTCCGAATGTACTACGTCAGCTTATATTAGCTCGTTAAGGTTACACTAGTCGAAAATTCTTCCATACAAACGTAGTCTAGCGATTACTCCACTGTTTGAACATGTACGTTCAAAATAAAAAAATATATCAATTTGTCTCATCATTATCTAGCCCTGTATGGAAATAAAAAACCAAAAAAAATATATTTTAAAAGTTATGAGCGTTGAAAGTTCCATATTTCTACACTAATTTTAACGCATCTTTGGGCGGAAATAAATACTACAAGAAGAAGGAAAATTGCAAAACGGCGTCCATACAGGGATAAATTAGTAATTCAACAATGCAAATAATTATATTTTGAAAATTTACATTTAGTAGTTTTTTCATAATATCTAGACTCCCAAAGGCCTGTTTATAAAATTTTGTGCACTCGTTTTCGTCCTAAATCATCATCCATTTCGATACAAATTTGCAAAAGTGCTAATTCTTACGCGAACTAGCTTCATAATTAATATATATAATATAATATTTATTATATATAACATAATATTTTTTTTTTGGTGTATGCTTTGTTGGTTGTCCTTAATTAAATAAATAAATAAATAATGCTCATCACAGCATCTATCTCTTTCGCTCGTGTTTTTGTATGAGATAGCATGCATTATAACCTCGCGCACAAAATAGTTCGTGCCGTCGACTAAGGGAACCTGAAGAATCGCGGGCCTTGTCCGGATGATATCTCTTAACCCCCACAATTAGTGTGGCCTGACTATCGCGTGGCAATAACCCGATACAGCATATAAGCTCCCCGCACTCGTGACGCGACGAACGAACCAAATGAGCGTACTCTTAATTAGCCGTTATACTATAAATTTTAAAAGCGATGATAAGGTCCCGTTGCGCGCTCACCAGGAACACTACCCGCCGGCTAATGGTGCTTTGAGAATTAAATTAAATTAATTCCTCCTCGCCAAACGTGCTTACTGGATCGAATTTGGCTTGGAAATGAATGTCGCGGAAAGAAGGAAAGAGAAAGGAGAAGTGCATCCACCTTGGAAGAAACTAGGGTTATCTACTCGACAGGGTTATTTTCCGGTAGTGAATTTCAAACAAAATGGCTGCCAAAAAAATCCACCTTGGAAGAAACTAGGGTTGTCTACCCGACAAGTATGTTTTCCGAAAGTGACTTTCAAACAAAATGGCTGCCAATAAATCCAGCTTGAAAGAAACTAGGGTTGTCTACCCAACAAGTATGTTTTCCGGAAGTGACTTTCAAACAAAATGGCTGACAAAAAAGTTTCGACTGGAAATGTAGGTAAATAAGCTAAAATGCAAGGAGATAAGAAAATAAATTACGCAATATTTTATCGTGATAGTCTAGTCTAGTACATAATCTAGTCGATCAAAAGAATGTGACCGCGACCGGCGCCGCCAATAAAAAAGATGCACATGATAACCACATGTGTTAATAGTACTTATCGGTATGATTGCTTTTAAATTCGCATTTATCGAGGTACACCGGGGTCAATTACTCCTCGTAACATCAGTTACGTCTTTTATTACTAACATTATCTTTTTTCAGAGTATCATACCGTTTTAAATATTTTATAATGATAACTAAATTTGCGGAACGTGCTGCAATTTCTGTCCTCAAAATGAGTGTCGGCGTAATAACAGTAAGAGCGCTAATGACTTAACATGTTATCACTATCTGCGTAAGACCGAAGGATTGTGGAATTTAGCGGCGAAACTATTTCAATTACTTAGTGTACGTAGTTCTAAGGCGGGCGGAAAAACGTGTGGCGTATCCGCGTCCGTGCGGGTAATTTACATGAGCGTGTGTCCGACGAGTGCAGATGCAGAGCGTTGTTCGCTGCGCTACGCGTCTCTCGCCTTTGTTTATGTTACTGTTTATACTACATAAATGGAATGAAACTTGTCGACTGTGCCGTCCGATAACGGAGCGTTTTGTCTGTAATTAAGAACGGCGAGAGCGGGTCAGCCGTCTACCCGGCATTACCACAAAGTTATGGAGACATTCTGAGCGTGTCCAGATTGTTTAACTACAAGCCTGTCATGTTTAGAATGAACTTGTGTTATAAATCTGCCATAACGTCATGATTCCAGTGAGATTGTTTGTTAATTGTAGGTAATACATTACTCGCTAATGAACCAACTGCGGACTTAAAGCTCGAGCACCTATATTATGGAAGTCCGCTGTGTATTGTTGTAAACAAGGAAGTGTATTATTATAAACACAGTTATTTTGTTGAACTTGTAGGATTTAATTTTTGTTTCGTGAATTTGTAGAATATAGCTTTAAGCTTTGCTAGATACTGACCCGTCGTACATTATACGGATAATTTTTCAATAGAAATGGTGATAGTAGTGTATAGTAACATTATTTTTAACCTCCTACGGAAATAGAGAGGTGTTATAAGTTAGAAGTGTGTACCTGTGTATTCGTGTATCTGTCTGTGGAAACATAGCTCCTAAACGGATGTGCCAATTTTGGTTTAGGAAAGGTGCCATTATCGGAAGTGTTCTTAGCTATGTCTAATGAAAATCGGTTCAGACGTTCAAAAGTTATGGGCGTTTTACTGTTTGAATGGGGGTATTTTCGCAAGATACGAGTATCGTGTCATATATACGTGTTCGATAGATTGCTGATCGAAGCGTGTCTAATACTAAATAAATTATGTAGTTTAAAAAGTATGAAATAAAAAAGATTGTCGGGGTTTTGTATTTTTTACTTGTTTGTTATCATCTATACATAGTATAAAACAAAGTCGCTTCCCGCTGTCTGTCTCTATGTATGCTTAGATCTTTAAAACTACGCAACGGATATTGATGCGGTTTTTTAATGGATAGTGTGATCCAAGAGGAAAGCTTATATGTATAATAAACGCGGGCGAAGACGCTGGCAGAAGCTAGTTTATAATATGGAAGAGTTTTGCGAGTTTCACAATTTTTTTATGGATCCCGAAAGTAAAATTGCAAACACACCGTATTATTCAGAACGCATAACACTACTCAAACATTATCGTAAACTCAGCAAGTCGTTTACAAACAGTGACATTCAAGCAATTAATAGGCACTTTAGATGCAAATAGGCCTCAACGATTTCCTTCGTGAGACATCGATTTGGTGCAGTGCTAAGTGAAACTGTGTGAGGAGATCACGATGCTATAAACAGCAGACAATAATCGTTGTTCGTGTTGCCGCGGCCGCAACCGCCGGGAGCCCGGGCCACGTGTAATGCTTGTCCGACTCCGCCGGGAGCTGACAGTAGCACCATTTGCATTTTATTACACAACTCGCCTCCTCTATCTCAATATCTTACCAATATTTTTACCCGGCTGCAAGGAACGGGTTATGTTTTTCGCGCGTATCTTGTATGTATGTATGTATGTTATTATTCTTTATTACCTCGTATCTTTCAAACCACTTGACGGATTTTTTATAACTAAGACATCGTTATAAAGGTCTTGGCTGCCCAAGTGTTCTTAGATAAGTGCCGTCGGATTTTGGGCGCCATATTGTAAGGGTTGCAATTTTTCTTTTCTTCCAAAGCCCTCGTATGTGGTATCAAAATGAAGGGTTTTTAGAGGTGATTACAAAAATATATACCACCTATTAAGTTTAAAAGTCATTCGGAAAAAAAAAGTTTAGGTAACTAAAAGGCTATAAATAAAAAAAGTTAATAAAATCAAAAAAACCACCTGCAAAGATGTAAACAAGAAGATTTTATTAACTTTTTTTATTAGTAAAATTCCTTACACAATATTTATATACGATACGGCTTATTAATAAAAGCTAATTTGAATTTCATTATGCATATTTACGCATGAAATCGTAATGACTATATTTTTGTGATTCTAACCTGAACGTATGGTAATTTCTCGCATAAATATAATGTTAACCTCTTTATGAATGTGTACGTATTTTTATTTTATATTATTGTTATATTTTATGCATATTTCTCGTGTCTCCTGTGCGGGTCACAAATAAATATTTTTTCTTTCTTCTTTCTTTCTACGTGTATGTTCATGTGTTGTTATTTGTTACAGCACACGCTGACTGGTCACAGCGGCAAAGTAATGGCAGCTAAATTCCTCGGGGAACCGACTAAAGTGATCACGGGCAGCCACGACCGGACGCTCAAAATATGGGACCTTAGAAGTAAAATGTGTAAGTATGTACCAACTCATTTGCTTTATAGGACCGTCTTGTTTATTGGCAACGATTTTAATAACAAAATAGTATTCCATGTTAGTACAGAGAGAAATATATTGCACAATAATTCATAATATTCTATTGTATGGAAACCCTTCTCGCAGTCGTCTTTTATAACTCGGACAAGTACTAACAGCTTAGATTTAGATACACAGCATAACGATAGTATACAACCTAACATAAATATTAAATTAAAGTTATGGTTTTCGAGGTGGGGACAATTTTTTTAATAGCTGTCGGAGTCTGTGTTTCCTGATAGCTACTACCTGGGAGTATTTAAGTCAAGACTGAATATGTTTGTTCTAGGCAAGCGTGTTTCATCTTCGACCACATAATCGCTTACCATCAGGTGAGATAGTGGTCAAGCGTGAGCCTATAAATAATTTAAAAATATATATATCTGATGTGAAACTAAAGTCGGTTAATTGAATGTGCGCAGTTAACGTAGAAGAGTATTTATTTATTTATTTAATACTTCATGCACACAAACGTACAGAGGCGGACTTAATGCTTGAGTAAATTGCAGAAATAAAATAAAATACTAGGAAATAGCCGTTCAAAGGCAAGGCTGCTGTATTTAGCAAATAGGCTTGCTCCTTATCCCAAGAAAATTCTAGAATCATCATCATCATCAGCCTATTAATGTTCCCACTGCTGGGATACAGGCCTCCTCTCTGTGAGAGGGGATGGGCCATAATCCACCACGCGGGCCCAGTGCGGGTTGGTGGATGTCACATATCCTTGAATTTTTGGTTCTAGGACATGCCGGTTTCCTCACGATGTTTTTCTTCACCGTTTATGAGTGCAATGGTGATGAAATAATTTACACAAAGTAAAGCGCCTGCCTGGGTTCGAACCCACGACCTACATCTTGTAAGTCGCGGCCGATACCACTAGACAACTACTCTACAAACTAGAATGTATTTATATATTCCTAAACTCTCCTTTGTAAAACAAATGTGTAAATATGTACATACTTAAACACTAAACAAAATTAAACTATACAAACTTATACTGAACCTAACTACTTACTTACAAAAGACAGGTACACTTAGGCATCGAAGTACTCCTCCACATCGCTGTCATCCGGGAAAGTGCCCAGAAGACTGTCAGCATTGCTCCTTTGTTGTATATCATTATAGGCACATCTAAGGAAAATGATTTCTAACATGTTGTAAGGATGCAGAGTGTAGGTAGACTAAAGTTCTGGTGGATGGATGCTAATAGAAATAACAGAAGCCCAATAAAATAAAGCCTCCTGATTTACGAGCAACCATTAAATATATGGCGGCAGCAAATTATTGCTACCTGACTGCAAAAGTGCAGACCGGATAACAACTGCAGTTTGAAACGCCGTGTGAAAATTAAAAGATAAATAAATGACTGATGCGGCTGGAATTAAAGTGCGGTGTGAGGCACGCGCTATGGTGGTGATGTGTTCGCGCGATTGTTTCGCCGAACTGCTCACGTAGCTTTCCAAGCTATACGAAACGAGATTTTGTACACCTTCTTTTCGTGTGAGGTGTTGCCACCTCTGGTATCAGAGTTAATTAAGCCGCCTCTTGAACCCCACAGGCCTTTGACTTGGCTATTTCAGACTTACATTAACAATATAAGTCCAGGTTTCATCACGATGTTTTTCTTCAGCGTTGTCTGTGATGTCCTGATAAACTTAGAAGATACATATAGATAGTTGTTCCGGCTCTGGGTGTTTATGTTTGTGAATTTATAAGTTTGTAAACGCACCCACGATACGGGAGAAATTACTAGTGCGGGGCAAAGTATTACAAAAAAAACACTTAATATGAATTTCAAAAAAGTCACATTGGTACTTGCACGGATTTGAACCCACGACCACAACCACGAGAGGTGAGGTCTTAGCCCAGTGGCTAAGACCAGTGGCCACCACGACATTTTGTACACCTAGTAAAGTAAATCAAACAGTTTCTAAGTCACAAAAATTCTTGAAATTGTAACACGGTGAAGGAAAATTCAGTAATTGGTCACCAAAATGAAACCAAAAATGTATATTTACGACAGAAATCGTAGCTGTTAGTGCTTGATTGTCCCTTCTATACTGCCGTTAAGGATTCAAGATTATATTCATACTGTCACATTTAATCTAACCTGCGAAAGTACTGAGGATTATCTAGAATTCCACCTGAGAACCTCTTCCTATTTTACAGTCTGTTAAAAATTTGCATTTTATCTAAAGAGCGGCAATGCATTTATTTGATACGTTCGTGTAATTTATCTCTGGCATCCATTTGTTTGCGCCTAAGCTTGCGAATCAACACTAAGTGGTGTTTAGAGCTGTTTCACTTAACATTTGTGATTAGTCTCTGTTAACTTCAAGAGAATCTTAGTTTGTAAACGTTTAGCCATTCTAAAAATAATGGTTTGTTTCCAAATACAACGTGGCTTAGGCTTTTTACCCGACTGCCGAAGGAGGGTAATGTGTTTATCAGTCTATGTATGTATGTATGTATGTTTGTTCCTATGTGGCGTTCTAGAGACCAAACGCGTTGGCCGATTTAGATTTTTCTTACGTCAATCGATTCGTCTTAACCTTGCAAGTGTCACTGGTTACATTAAAATTGGAAAAGAAAAAATGGCGGCTTTTGGGCGCCATTTTGTAGGGGAAAATTTTTTTCTTTCCAAACCCATCGTGTGGGGTATCAAAATAAAGGATTAAGATAAGTCGGAGGATACGTCTGGTTTTGGTCAGCCAGCTCGCGAAAATGTTTCCTCCGCCTGCACAGCATGAATTTCTTCTTATTTACGTCTTTTTAGGTCGCTTTTTAAGCAGTCCGGTTTTTTATTTTTTTTATTATTTCTCTGATTTACGATAGGCTAGCTTCCTGCGATGCTTAGGCTATAACTTATAATGTGAGTCTCGATAACTTATTGCCTACTCACGATACGATGCGCAAGTGCGGGTGTTCCCAGGCTATAAATGTCTGCAAACTCGTCCCCATAAACATATTACAATTATTGGATCTGGATAAATAACTCCGTTTATAACTTAGATTGTAACAACCGTAAAGGTGCGAGCTTCTGAGAACTGATTGAAATCTAATCAGGACGTCTAACGCAATTAGCCATTTTAGTGCATCCTTTTTCCCACAGCTATTATAATCTAGGAACTAATTAGAGTACACCTGATTTACAATTAATACCGGCTACTAGAAAAGCAGTCATCAGTCGCTTCACGACTGTCGTATTTAAATTAAAAGCTCCAACCAATATTGTTAAACGAAATGATATCCTGGAATTAACAAGCTATTTAAGATGTTTTTTAGTATCGCAGAATTTTAAAAGAGATATTTAATAAATTAATTAATTGTATCCGCAGCTAAATACTTAAATGGAGCCATATATAACTATATTATTTATAAAAAAATCTTTTTGCAAAAAAATACTACCGACTTCCAAATACAAAACTACAAAGTGAAAATTAACTTAATTTTTTGAAATCGGTGTCTTTCGTAGGTACCGTTTTTTTGCGTTATGGACACCGACTTCAAAAAATTAAGTTATTTTTCACTTTGTAGTTTTGTATTTGGAAGTCGGTAGTATTTTTTTGCAAAAAGTTTTTTTTATTTTTCACTTTTTAGTTGTACGTACCTAATAGGCAAGTTAGTAAGGGAACTATTTCGCCAGAATAGATTTTATGAAACTTGAACATAACCGGTGAAATGAGAGATCTGCTTACCCCTTAAGAGCGAACTGGCGTGATGTTATGTTATGAAATGTTATAAACAACAAACAGACATGCGATTGCAGCAATCCCGAGAGATTTGCCGTTATTTATTGAAGAGTTCTGTTGTATATCTCCGAAGTTCTTCATCAGATCTTCACCAAATTAAAATGGGACCAATTTCGGAACATACTTTTTCAAACAAAAAAAGAATTTTCAAAATCGGTCCACAATTGACGGAGTCATCGGTGAACAAATAGTCGAACATAGAAACTCCTCCTTTTTGGGAAGTCGGTTAAAAAGAAAACACGTTTTAGAAAAGAAAAGTGGATCTCTAATTATAATCGCGCCTACGGACAGACAGATAGAAATATTTTATAATATGTTTGATAAGTAAATTATCATTAAATGGAGCCACCTACTTGTATGTTTAACCCCCGACGGAAAAAGAGGGGTGTTATAAGTTTGAGGTGTGTTGCTGTGTATCTGTGTATCTGTGTGTCTGTCTGTGTCATCATAGCGCCTCAACGGATGAACCGATTTAGATATAGTTTTTTTTGTTTCAAAGGATTGTATCGAGAGTGTTCTTAGCTAAGTTTGAATAAAATCGGTTCAGCCGTTCAAAAGTTATGCGCGTTTTACTGTTTAGATCGTGATGTTTTCGCAAGATAAATGTGTCGGGGGTTTTTTAAATTTTGATATTTTACTTGTTAACGAATGACTTACCAAAAAGGAGTCCCATTTTAATTTTGTCAAGATCTAATGAAGGAATTCGGAGATATATAATAGAACTTTTCAATAAATGACGCCAAATCTCTCGGGATTGCTGCATTTGCATATTGTTTATTGATTATACCATTTCATAACATAACTTCACGCCAGTACGCAAAGGGGTACGCAGATGTGTACAGTTCACCTTGATACACTCTTATTTCACCGGTTATGTTCAAGTTTCATGGTATTCGGGTAATCTATTCTGGCATTATAAGTACCTTACTAAAAGCAAGGAGCCTATTAGGTACAACTAAAAAGAGAAAAATAAAAAAACCTTTTTTACAAAAAAAATACTACCGACTTCCAACAAAAATAACTTTGTTTTTCGAAGTCGGTGTGCATAACGAAAAAATTTGAACTACCAAAGTCTGAGTTTCCCGATAGCTACAATCTAGGGGTCTTTAAGTCAAGAGTGAATAGGTTACTTCTAGGCAAGCGTGCTCCACCATCGACCACATCATCGCTTACTATCAGGTGAGATAGTGGTCAAGCGCGAGCCTAAATTAGATAAAAAAAAAAAACCAAAGACACCGACTTCCAAAAAGAAAGTTATTTTTCACTTTGTAGTGTTTTTAGTTGGAAGTCATTAGTATTTTTTTGTAAAAATGTTTTTTTTTCTAAAGTAAGTTTTACATTATGACAGAATTTGCTGGAAGTATTCAAGTCACACGTTAAAATTGATCGTCTCTATGTAACTATGTAAGCCATTGTCTTGGTGTGGGCTATGATTGGCTGATTGTCTGATAAACCAACATGATTGTGCCAAACCAAGAACAATAGTAACGCTAGCAAGTAGCCGCCATTTTGTTTATCATATTTCATAACCAATCAAGTGCTTATGAGTTGATTCTCAATCAAGTGTGAACAACCACGACTTCCCGTGGCGCCGACAAACAGTCCGATTTATGATATTAATAAATAGTTTTTTTCCAATCATACTATTTAATATTGAGACTTGTCGATGTCATAGATAAACATCGGACATAGATAAGAATTGACAGATTATTTATTATTTTATATCTACAAATAAAAATGTGATAGCTGCCCCAACATACATAACATCACGCCTGGGCAATGCGCATTGAAAAGTTCCTTTTTTCCGAGGCTTTGCGGCCATGGTCGATCCTACAGGAACCGTCTTTCAACCACAAAAATAATTTCAAAATCGGTCCACAAAAGGCGCAGTAATCGCGTAACAAACATACAGTCGAATTGAGAAACTCCTCCTTTTTCGAAGTTGGTTGAAAAATTAAAAACCAAAGAAACCGACTTCGGAAAATAAAGTATTTTTTCGTTTTGTAGTGTTTTTTTTTGGCAGTCGGTTTTTTTTTTTAAATTCTTTTTTCGTAATTGGATCCGTTCCTACAGCGGAATCATAATAACGGTTACCTTTTACATGAACACGAATAAATAAACAAATTTACCATTTTTAGGGTTCCGTACCCAAAGGGTAAAAACGGGACCCTATTACTAAGACTCCGCGATCCGTCTGTCTGTCTGTCTGTTCGTCACCAGGCTGTATCTCATGAATCGTGATAGCTAGACAGTTGAAATTTTCACAGATGATGTATTTCTATTGCCGCTATAAGAACAAATAAATATTTAAGTACAACTAAAAACAGAATAAAATAAATATTTAAGTGGTGTTCCCATACAAAAAACGTGATCTTTTGCCGTTCTTTGCGATAATGGTACGGAACCCTTCGTGCGCTAGTCCGACTCGCACTTGCCCGGTTTTTTTGTAAAACTAGTATAGTGTCTAACTAGACATGCTATAAAGTTATATAATTGAATTATTTTATTATATAAATACCCGGATATTATGGACAGATGACGGCCATTTAAGCCCGTAGTTAGTCTATACTCATATTTACCTGCTTGTTAGGAAGCTATAATGTGTTAGAACTGTACATACTTCTTATGTAATATATTTATTTAGCTTCTCGTTTCAGTATTAAATTATTCATTTATCTCTTTTATGACTTAATTACATTTAATAGTGATGATATTACTTACGGGTAGGTGGATTACGGCCCATACCCTCTCACAGAGAGGAAGCCTGCACGTTCAACGGACCAAATGTCAGTCTAAGTGCGGAAAAGAGGGTCCATCTATCCTTTCCTATCCTACTTAACTAGTAAGAAGTAGAAATTCAAAGTTCTGATACCTTTTAAAGCAAGAAAACGACTTGAAAGTGATAGTATTATTCTAGGTACGCAGTTTCTTTTTTAAATGTCAGCTGTTACTGCGTTTTTGGCCGTAACACATAAAAAACTGTAATTCCATTAGAATGTTTAGTGCGTTTGAATCTATATTTGATATCTGGATTTATGCAAGTAGATATCAACAGACTGTAAACTTTATATCACCTTGGGTTTGTAATTTAATACTGATTCCATATAATCAAATCATCCTGTTCCTAACCATCTAGCTTCAAAACGTTTGGCTTTCTCTCTATTGTACTGAACTTTCTAAGCACTTCAGGATAAACGCTTAAACAGAGAAACTTCAATTAAACGACAATAAATCAAAATGTTTTAAATTTATACCAATATTATAAAGAGGAAAGATTTTTGTTTGTTTGTACCGAATAGGCTCTGAAACTACTGGACCAATTCCTGAATAATTCGTCACCTATGCAAAGCTACATTATTCCCGAGTAACATAGGCTATAAATTATTTTAAAAAAACATTGAGATCCTTATGAAAATTGCAATAATGTAACCCAAAGTGGCAAAATTTTGCCCAAAAAAATCATTATTTGGCTTGCGCTGAGAAAACTATTGGAAATACATAAAAAATATGTACAACATGATTAGATTACCCATTATTAACTACAAAGAAGTCAGCGAAATATCTCACTATCATAGTTGAGTCACAATATCAGCTTTTGTGTTCTAATATTTGATTAGATAGCTGGTAGGAACAAAAGTTAATTATATTCCTATTATAGTATTAATTCTTATTCAAATAAATAGTTGAACAAATTGGTAGGTAGGGTAGGGTAAGTAGGTTGATCGGTAGGGCAGGTGAGTAGGTTGGTAGGTAGGTGAGTTAGGTGGGTAAGTAGGTAGGGTAGGTAGATAGGGTAGGTAGGTTGGTGGGTATGTAGGTAGATAGCCAATTGACGGGAGCTAAGCCGCGGAGGTCAACTAGTAATATATATAGCCATATCTTAAGTATAGTTTATTGGTTGGTATCCAGATTAAATAATACTTAGAAGGTATAAGGATAGAAAGAAGGGTCAGAGGCGTTACCCAAATACGCAGTAGGCGCGTACAGGCGTCGTCACCACAGAAATAAATCTAACTAGATAACGCAAGTCCCTCCATCTGTATGAAAACCAAGCGTGCCACTTTTCCACACACAATTTAAAAACAAATTTACTTACCAATGAAAGGAAACATTTCCAATGGCTCGGCAAACTTTTTCTATACACTCTTTACAGCTCAATATGGCATGAAAACTAATTTTTCGAGATTTCGGTGTATTTCCGGTGCCGATAATGCTAAATGGAAAACTCAGATTACGATCATTGATCGTAATTTTACTCCGTTTTTTGACACGCGAAGTACATACAATCGCGTCATCTAGTTAGATTTGTATCTGTGGTCGTCGCCCATAGAGGCCTATAGGAAATGCTGATGTGATGACTTAAGAGGGACTGCGGGCAGAGAGGTCCTGACTGAATTTCCTTAGTAAAAAATCATAATTCGAGGTTTGGCTCTCGTCTATTTCCTCCTCCAGTATTGGATAAATTTAAAATATATGCCACAAATTGTATAAAATAGATATATGTTGTGCTTCTATGTTTTCTTTTTTCATTTATAGTTGTTAAATTTGTACACTAGGCCTCTATTGACAGCGCAATTTTGAGCATTTTTTGAGGGTTCTAGTGCTTCTAAACATAATGTATCATCAAAAATGAAAACATGGAGGCACAATATATATCTCCTTCTTCCAGTTTAAATTGGCCCAATATTAGAGGGGGACATAGGCGAGAGCCAAACCTCGAATTATGACTTTTTACATAGGATATTCAGTCGGATGTCCGTAACCGCATTTCTTCATAAAGGCGTTAACGACAGGTTGGTCGAAGACGGCAACACTCCGAGAAGAGTGGAGGGCTATGGGTGAGATATTTGCCGAGCATTAGAGCAAACTAGGTTTTTAAGCTTTTATTTAACTTACAATGTATGAATGTAAGTGTGATCAGGTCAAATCTGAATTTATAGCAGTTATCCTCTACTGATTAAGATGAAATTTATCATACACATTTAATTTGGATGACAATGCATGGTTAGCTAAGTGACGTCAATCCAAACCCAATATGGCGGACGGCCCAAGATGGTGGACTAGTTATTTTTTGTGCACTGCCATGATATAATGCAGCAGCAAAAAAAGCTGAAAAAAATTACAAAAAAAGCTTGTTTTGTTTGCTGAATATTTTTTTATTAATCCGGGCTACGTGATAAAAACATAGATAAATTTCAAAAGTTTAATAGCCACGTTGTGTCGAATTGTTGAACATACGAGTACACTCGCAATGTCAACAGCCTTGATCGTCATATTCACATCATAGGACATTCGCATAATATGACAAAGTGATCTATTCGAGCTCATAGCAGACATTGTACCTACATAATGCATATCATAAGCATTGTTGTGCATCGATCCGTGAACCTGGAGAGACTTGCTCCGTGCGGTTAGCCGCAATCAAGTGAACACCGCGACTACAAGTACTTTTTCTGCGCCATCGATATATCCAAATAAGTTATCGTCAAACTTTTTTTTTGTAAGGATAAATATAACTTGTCCCTGTTCCATGTGAGTTCATTCTCGTTTCACTAGTTCTAGACAACTATTATGCTAATTATAGAGAATGATTTTTAAACCAGTGATTGAATGCTACGATCGTTGAACTTTATGGCGACTGCGTTGCTTTAAAATTAGTGCAATGTAGACTTGCTACGATATAGGCTCGCGTAGCAACTTGTAATGTGGTTAATTGCTCTGTGTTATTTTGAATCTAACTAGATGACGCGAGTGTATGTACTTCGCGTGCCAAAAAACGGAGTAAAGCTACGATCAATGATCGTTATTTGAGCTTTTCATTTTTCATTATCGGCACCGGAAATCCAACGAAATCTAGAAAAATGTCTTTTTATGCCATATTGAGCTGTAAATAATGTATAGAAAAAGTTGGCCGAGGCATTGGAAATGTTTTCTTTCATTGGTAAGTAAATTTGTTTCTAAATTGTTTGTGAAAAAGTGACACGCTTGGTTTTCAATCAGATGGAGGGACTTGCGTTATCTAGTTAGATTTATGTCTGTGTTTAGAACAATTCTTTGAAGTTTCTGAATATTCCTATCTGCACTAAAATAGAAATAATTGCAATAGTTTCAGAATATGTAACTAGCACAGTTACTAAATAAAGCGATCTATCTTGAATTTCTATTCTACAATAATCCATGTACATCATATTACTCGGGCAGTCAAGACGCATCTAACCATGTCTTAATTAAATAAATCCGTCTAGAGGTTTGAAAGATATAAGGTAATAAAGAATATTACATACATACGAGTACAAGATATGCGCGAAAAACACAAGCCTTGCCTTGCAGCCGGGTAATAAGGGATTATTGTAGGAAGAAATCACTGTTAGTTATACTGCCATGGTTCCTTTAACAAGAGTTAAGGGTGATCCGCGACAACAATATGGACGAATATGAAATTATACGATATAAGATCCTTACTAACACTACATAATAAAATATCGACAGCAATAAACTGCTGATTATAATGATGTTATTATAGCTATTTATGCAACTGTTACGTTATGGACGGTCTTTTAATACGAGTGCCATTTTTCGGTACAAGCGTAGCGCGTACCGAAATAGTTGGGCACGAGTTATTAAAAGACCAATAACGTACAGTTGCATACAAGATTTTATCTACGAAGGAAGGAATAAAACACAGATATAGACAAATAAGTATTTTTATTTAATCTTTATTAGGTATAAGGCAAAGATCTTGTAACCGCAACAGCCAAATAGTATACGATACTTTTGTTCTAAACTTGTTCCATTTTTAACCGACTTCCCAAAAAGGAGGAGGTTCTATGTTCGACTTCAAGTTTGTTTTTTTTTTTTTTTTTTGTGGATGTTCACCGATTACTCCGTCAATTGTGGACCGATTTTGAAAATTCTTTCTTTTTGTTTGATAAAGTATGTTCCGAAATTGGTCTCATTTTAATTTGGTGAAGATCTGATGAAGAACTTCGGAGATATACAACAGAACTCTTCAATAAATAACGGCAAATCTCTCGGGATTGCTGCAATCGCATGTCTGTTTGTTGTTTATAACATTTCATAACATAACATCACGCCAGTTCGCTCTTAAGGGGTAAGCAGACCTCTCATTTCACCGGTTATGTTCAAGTTTCATGAAATCTATTCTGGCGAAATAGTTCCCTTACTGACTTGCCTATTAGGTACGTACAACTAACTTTTTTGCATAAAGTTTTTTTTTTAAAAACATCATTTACATTGTCTCGATTTCGAAGTAATATTATACGAGGTAGTATCGTAGGTACCTGGCTGTATGTTCAGAATGTCTTTGCTTGTGTTTTAGAATTTATGACGATTCGCATAATGCAACGCGATGTCGTTATGGGTATCATAATGAAACCGCTGTCAATTTTGTAATTCAAATATAACGAAACCGAAGTAGATGAATGTTATTATCTGTCGTGGCAATGGGCACTAAAACACCCGTATCAGTCGTAAAACTGGTCATACGTATGTCGGCCACTAGCCAGGAATCTTAACTAATGAATGCAATAACACACATAAGCAATTTACCGCGCACATTAATAGGCCTTCAGGAAGTTTTATTGTTATTATCAACCGTTGTGTGACACAGATTTCATAATGCACGCTTCAACAGGTACGGAGACGAAGTTCGCGGGGTCATCGTGTAACGACCTGGTGACGTCAGACGGGGCGGGCTCCACCATCATCTCGGGACACTTCGACAAGAGGATCAGGTTCTGGGACATTCGTACAGAGATGTCTGCCAATGATATCATGCTGCAAGGGAAGGTCACATCGCTTGATCTCAGCAGAGGTATGTGTGTTTATTACATCAACGTTTCTGTAATTTTCTAACGCATAAGTGCATAAAAAGTTATCCTTAACTCGTTCAGTAATACTTAAAATATCATTTCATAAACAAGCAACAATTTATGACAGCATTAATCTTGCTCATCCATACCCATACTTAATGCTCAAATGCAGGCAATTACCTCAGCTGTTGACTAGTTAAAGCAACAGTATTTAAGATTAACATCGCAACTACTGTTAGACTGAAAGACAAGCACATAACATCAAAAGTTAAATAGCTGTTTATTGTAAGTACTTGTAAACTTTCCGTAATTGAATGCATCGCATATTAGTATCGGTATTCGTGTCAGCACTAGAACGTGACGGGTGCCCAATGCCCATTTCCGTTACGCGCTTCTCGATCGATCCCTTTTTTGTCAGTAACGGTCTGTGCATCGCACGAAACGCTCAGATTGATACCTTCAATCAATCGCGGTGTCGGGACGTCACTGCCTCGGCAACTGATTAAATCACGTCGATTTCATCGGACAAATGAACAGGGAGACAGTTCACAGTTAGACATCATGCTCGATCCAGATCCATCGCGCTATCGACCATCTATCATGCTCTGATACTAGACGAATCGCAAATATGTCATGTTCGAAAGCTTTTCAAACGATTTCAGTTTCACTTATCACTTTATTGATATTATTATTAAACTGCATGAAAGTAGAATAGAGTTGTGAATCCGCGCTCAATTGAGTAGAGCAACAATTTGATAAAAGATCTTTGTTGATGTTCTGGGAGATGGTTGTGAAAGATATGTGAGATTTGTTTGATCATTGTGTACAAGAGATGAATACTTTGTGATAGTTTCATTCATGTTTAGTGTTTTGTTCACACCTACTAGGAATTTAGTCGTTCAGGTTCAGATATTTTTATTTGCATAAGCATGTATATACATACAACAAATAATAATAAGTGCATGCAGGATTATAAAAAATTAAAAGGTATGGCGTGCAAATCTTGAATAAAATTAATGAATACAATAATAAATTAAATGAGTCAAAAAAACAAAGTAAAACAGTAAAGATAATTAAAATTAGAAATATCAAACAAATGTCAAGCAACAATATTGTTTGACAAAAGTATGTGTAAAAATATCAATTAGCGTCAAATATCCATAATATAGGTATGTCAAATTCATATAAAATATCATGTCAAAATATAAAAATAATGCATGTCAAATTGATGTTCCTATCAATAAATAAATCCGTGTAAAAAATAATTAAAACAAATGTCAAAATAATAAGAATAAAAAATAATGTATGTCAAATCCATGTATAAATTTAATCAAAACAAATGTCAAAATAGCAACGTCATTTAAAGTTGAAGTTATGAGTTTATTTAGAAGTAGAACGACAAGCTTATTAAGAAACTTTATTTCATTTTATACGTAAAAAAGGTGTGAATTTATCATCAGCTACTAGCTTAGTACTTCGTAAGTTCCAACTAATGAATGAAGTAAAATGGTTTGTATTATGTATGTTATATGTAAATTGCAGATTATCGTACAAATTGCTTTAGCACGATACGAGCAATGCTTTCCTAGTGCTAAGCTGATGTTAACACATAGACGCCAGCTCACGTTTGAACTAGTAATATCTAATGGCGCGCAAACCGCATGAGAACTTATTGCTGACCTCAAGACATTTGATCGCTCTTCATACTGATAGTTAATGAAACAAAGATAGTATCGCACACTTAAATCAACTAATTTAATAAAGCGGCGTGCCCCTTTCATGAACCTTACATAAAAACTATTAAGCGGCAATTGAAAGGTTTAAGGTTAATATTACCTTCGCAACGATTATCGAAAAGGCAATAAAGAACATAGCGGGTTCATGATTACAAATCGTTTCAATTAGGCACAAGCTATTATGTGTCTCCGATATTCTGTCTAGTGTCCGACCGAAGATCGATTTCTGGCGGAAGCCGAAGCCGATTATTAGCTATCACCACAACCTTCGACTGAAGCCGGAAGCTTAACAACGATAAGAAATTCAGTTCAAGATTATAACTGTTGCAAGCTGCAATTAATAATGTTAATGTTTTTATAAATTGAAAGTTTTATATTTAATGTAAAATATAAAAAGGTAATGTTAATCATCTCTTCAAAATCTTAGAGAGTTATTCGTAACAATTTGCTCAATATCAACGCGTGCGAGTAACATTCGGTACAGGCACGGGGTCCCAGCGCTAACAAAGAATATTTGGTTTAAATAAATGTCACTAGATGGCGCGATATGCATCGATTTGTTATTGAATTGTGTGTAAAATTAACGTTTTCTAGAATTGATCATAAAAATTGTATGTTCATTTTTAATCAACTCTCCTAAGCACAAAATTATGGAATATTGGGCTCTTAATTCACATTTCATAGATTATTTGAACGGATCATTTAACATTGATTCCAATAGATGGCGCGTTTTGAAGTTTCTGACACAGGCCACTCGATTTTTTTAATTTGTGTTGTTTACATTTTGGTACAATGTAACTGTAAAACGTGCAAAAAATACTATAAGACAAATCGTCACTGTATTTAAATAAATAATAAGTAATAAATAAATTTATTTCAGTAACTTTACAACTTCTACAAAATATCTTACGTATGGGTCTCCTTTTAAGTATGACAAATACCTGTGCGAGGAGGCCCCCTACTTAAAGAAAAAAAAAACACTAACCGAGAAAAACCTTTTATTTGCAAGTCCCTGCTCACACCATCTATAGCCGTGGAACGGAACCGAACGCGATAGAAGTACTTATAAAAATAATAATCTTAATCAGACAAAAAGGCTAGTTACGTTGGCACAGTTTCTTTGTATGGGATGATGCATCTATATGTTAGTATCTATCTAATAACTTTAAACGAGCAATTATTGTATATATGTATATATATAATCTGAATCTCGGAAACGGCTCTAACGATTTTCATGAAATTTTTTATGCAGTAATTTATCATTTCGGGGGCGATAAATCGATCTAGCTAGGTTTCATTTTTAGAAAACGTCGATTTCCCTATTTTCACCCGATCAGAGCTCGGTCGCCCAGGTACTTATAATTATCTGTAGTACAGGCAAACCTTCTGCACATTTTGGCCAGAACCGAAGGTTTCGCCAAAGGTGGTTTTTGTTGGCCGAAGGTGGTCCAACCCGAAGCTTCTGTCGGGCACTATCTGTAGAAATATATTCTTTTTATGGTTATAAGTTCGTTATGAAGCTTTTGATGCTGTTAATAAGATTTTTGTAGTTGTTAAGTTATGATGTGTTGTCAGTGTATTGCTATTTTTATTTGTTGCAGACAACAATTACCTGCTAGCGTGCGTCCGCGACGACACAATACAACTAATAGATCTGAGGATGAACACGATCGTACGTTCTTTCAGGTACGCTAACCTATAATTTATTATTATTTCTTGTAACTCTGCTGCGCCAGTATAAAGTTTTATGTCTTTTCCTGCGATGTAATAGTACTAAGACCCAAGAAATGTTTACAGTTAGATATTCTGGATTTTACGACTCACTCTAGAACAATAGTGGTGAAGCAGATAATAATGATGGCTTGTATTTAAATTGAATAGACGTATGCTAACAATAAACATGGTGTTCACAGAATTTTGTTATATGTGCATGCGTGTTGTAATGTCTACAGAAATACTGAACATGATTTACTGAATATGCAATTCAAATAAAACTAATTCTATTTTATAGTATTTCCCACAGTTTCTAAAGTAAAATATACTTTCTCTTTATTTTTATTGCCAAAAGTATCATTTAGAGCTCGTTTTGTAAAGAATCTGCATATTAATACACCGACGAGGATACAATATTCGCCTTTTGTGAGCGGGTCGTAACACTATTCATGTGTATAGCGCGTTGATGTCTTTTCGTCTGGGAATATTTCGATTTCTTAACTACTGTCCAAATTCACATTAATAATAAATTATTTCATTAGGAACAGTTTCTTATTCAAACAGTTGCTTTTAAATGTGAATAGAGGTCAAAAGCTCTTTATTCGATTCGCTGAAAAGGATCGAAATCAAAGGTTTATACTGTTACAATCTCTTCAACGAGTATGTAGACAATTGTGTCAAGCGCAAAAAGATCGTTAAAGATTATTTGCAGTTAGGTATTGCAAGTTATTATTTTGAACACTGAATTAATTAATTCAATAAAGATTGTTTTAAATACAAACATTATTTTTGACGATTTAGCTACTCCGTGAAGACAATGCTCAAAGTCAACACCAAGCAACGAACAAGGGGCAGACCACCAGCCTCTTGGTGGACCACTGTCGAGAGAGACCTCAAGGAGAAAAATTTGCCACCATCGACAACCCAGGATAGACCATCCTGGCGTAGACGCACAAGGAGGCCCGACCCCAAATAAATTGGGAAGGGGGCAGGAAGAAGAAGATTATTTTTGACGATGATTGAGTTAAAGTTAAAGGCATCAAGATTTTTATCATGAATTTTCGTAATGCGCCTACTATTGCAACTAAACATAAAAAAACACGAGAAATGTTTTCAATGAAAGTAAACTGCCCATAACTTTGAAAATAAATTAAAGTAAATTAAATACAGCTTTAAAAGTATTCAGAAAATTCCTTGGCAAAACAGCACATTCGATTTGAAACTTAGAATGTTTCTGGACACCTGTACATTAACTAAGTACGAGAATAAACTTATTAGTGTAGACGTGACAAAGTGTACGGGGCTTCAAATTGCATTTCAGTCACGAGGCTTTCAGGGTGGGTTGCCAATGGTCACGGATGAAAATAATGAAAATGTCTACAAAGGAAAGTTGATTCACTGATCAAATTTATGTTTTCCTGTCCATCAAAAGGTTGTCTGATTAATTTCGCTATGTTGAATATTGGACTACCATCGTACTCCTACTGTGACTGGATTAGTCACAAAGCTATTCTGTGCTTAGTTTCCTACCCACAAAGCGCATCGCAACATTTTTTGTTTATTCCTAATGGAACTTAGCACAGCTTAGCGCAACATTACATAATTTTGATTAAAAATTCATTATTAATTACATTATTTATTTGATTCCGTAAGCGTCATCTTTACAACAAAAATTGCACAACGTTGTTTCTCTAATATCAAACAATTTAAGCGTGAAATATTGCCTCGAAAGGCAAAACGGAACTTACTCAAGATCAGTTTTTATTTCAACTGCCAAAAAGGGTTTTTTCTCTAAAACGTTGGAAGGTATTTCAATATTGTTTTATTGCATTTCAGTCACGAGTCGTTCAAGGTGGGGTGCGACTGGTCGAGGGCTGCTTTCGGTCCGGGCGGCCGGCTGCTGTCTGTAGGAGCGGCTGATGGTGCAGCGTACGTGTGGAACACGCATTCTGGACGGCTAGAGACGATACTCAAGGATCACACGTATGTACTGATTATATGATATTTATTTGCATATAAATTTGTTTCTGCCTTCCCCCATGGGCAAAAGGCGTGATTGTATCTATGATATTTATTTTTTAACCCCCGATGGAAGAAGAGGGGTTATAAGTTTGAGGTGTGTTGCTGTGTATCTATGTGTCTGTCTGTGGCATCATAGCGCCTCAACGGATGAACCGATTTTGATTTAGTTTTTTTTTTGTTTGAAATGTGATTGTATCGAGAGTGTTCTTAGCTATGTTTGAATAAAATCGGTTCAGCCGTTCAAGAGTTATGCGCGTTTTACTGTTTAGATCGTGATGTTTTCGCAAGATATATGTGTCGGAGGTTTTTTAAATTTTGAAATTTTACTTGTTAAGACATACTAAGACATACTTAATATAATATTATAAATGCGAAAGTAATTCTGTCTGTCTGTTACATTTTCACGCTTAAGCTTCTGAACCGATTTAGATGAAATTTGGTATAAGGATACTTCTAGGCCCTGGGAAGGTCAAAGCACAGTTTTCATCCCGGAAATCATCAAGGGGGTGGAAGTTTGTCAATAATTTCTCAAGTAAGGCGAACCCTACAATATTATTGCGCGATATAAAAAATAGGCTATTCGAAGTGCTAATGCTACGCAGATGAAGTCGCGGGCAAAAGCTAGTTGGTTATAAATAACTCTTTTACACGTCAATCTTTTTTGTCAATTGAAACTAGATGAGGTCGGTGTCCTAGCAGACAACTCTGAAAATTCCTAACAAACTCAGAGGTTAACGTCTCTTTTAAAGGCCATAAAATTAATGTAATGGTAAAATGATTCATCATCTTCCTGTCCGTATCCCATGGTATTTAGGGTCGGCGCAAACACGATTTCTTATATTCTTCCCCGCCAACCGTCACGATATTATTCACGCCCGTTTCATTCAAGTAAAGCTTTTTCTTTAACTTCTCCTTCCTCGCCATCCATCAGCATTTTTATTAATTACTGTTTTATTAATATATGTTTGCGTGACTGTGCCTATACTGTGGCAAACGTAGGTTCTAATTGAGCGCCGAAATTCGCGAACGAAACCTTTTATTCACGAAATTCAGCAACAATTCCAAAAAAAGATTGGTTAGACATTTGGCAAAATTTTGATGCCCAATGAGTTCTTCCCACAGATATAAATCTAATCTAGATAACGCGATTGTATGTTCTTCGCGTGTCAAAAAACAGAGTAAAATTACGATCAATGATCGTACTTTTGCCTTTTCATTTAGCATTATCGGCACCGGAAATCTACCGAAATCAAGAAAATGCCTAATTATGCCATATTGAGCTATAAAAAGACGTAAACAAGAAGAAAATCATGCTGTGCAGTCGGAGGATACATGTTCGCAAGCTGGCTGAACCAGATGTATCCTTCGACTGCACAGCATGATTTTCTTTTTGTTTACGTCTTTTTAGTTCGCTTTTTAAGCAGTCGGGTTTTTTGAATTTTTTAAAAAACTTTTTTTATTTATAACTTTTTAGTATTTTCTTTTTTAGAATATGGTACATTTAAACATACAACTGTTATATATTTTTGAAATCACCTCTTAAAACCCTTTATTTTGATACCCCACATGACGGACTTGGGAGAAAAAAAAAATGTGCCACACAATATGGCGCCCAAAGTCCGCCATTCTTTTATTTTCCAATTTTAAAGTAGCCAGTGACACTCGCAGGGTTAAGACGAATCAATTGACGTAAGAATCCACAAAATCGGCTAACGCGTTTGGTCTCTAGTACGCCATATAGGAACAAACATACATACATAGACTGATAAACACATTACCCTCCTTCGGCAGTCGGGTAAAAAGTTGGCCGAGGCATTGGAAATGTTTTCTTTCATTGGTAAGTAAATTTGTTTTTAAGTCGTGTGTGAAAAAGTGGCACGCTTGGTTTTCATACAGATGGATGGACTTGCGTTATGTAGTTAGATTTATGTCTCTCGTTCTTCTCCTCTCCGCTCTTCATCTGCGCTTGTACATTATTATTAGTTTTTTATAGTTATTAATCTATAATATTTTAATTGAATTCTGTTGGAAATAATAAATAAATAATTTTAGTAATGTTCTAATTATCGTTAACTTGAAAATTATTAGAATACCGTTTTAGCACATTACTTAATAGCTATTTATGCAAATGTTACGTTATGGGCGGTCTTTTAATACGAATACTTTTCGGTACAAGCGTAGCGCGTACCGAAATAGGTGGGCACGAGTTATTAAAAGACCAATAACGTACAGTTGCATACAAGATTTTATCTACGAAGGAAGGAATAAAACACAGATATAGACAAATAAGTATTTCAGGAAGTGTGTTTAAGTATTTCATTTCTCTTACATGTCTTGATTTTTCTGGTAGTAAATTATTTGTAGCCACAACTGCTCTATTTGTTATATCTGGTGGAGTATTTTCACAATTTTCACTTGATGTTGAACACATGTTTTATAAAATTTGAAATAAAATTTTACTCAGAATTTTTTTCGCGCGTCCTCTTTAGTTTTATTTTTTTTATTTATTCTTTATTAGGTATAAGGCAAAGATCTTGTAGCCGCAACAGCCAAATAGTATACGATACTTTTGTTCTAAACTTGTTCCATTTTTAAAAACATCATTTACATTGTCTCGATTTCGAAGTAATATTCTAGGTACCTGGCTGTATGTTCAGAATGTCTTTGCTTGTGTTTTATAATTTATGACGATTCGCATAATGCAACCCGATGTCGTTATGGGTATCATAATGAAACCGCTGTCAATTTTGTAATTCGAATATAACGAAACCGAAGTAGATAAAATTATATTCGCAATATCATTGCATTCATTTCAATAGTGATTTAAACACCATTCACTCGTAACCAAACTGAAACATACAATAATCATAAATCCGTGTGTCTTAAAACTTCACACTTTTCTGCACCTTAATTAGAGTATTTTTTTCTTTTAGGGTTCCGTACACAAAGGGTAAAAACGGGACTCTATTACTAAGACTCCACTGTCGCATTCGGTTCCGTTCCACGGCGATAGATAGATCACCATCTTTATCCGTGGAACGGAACCGAACGCGATCGATTTACAAAATATAATCAGTATAATCAGATGAAAAACGCTAGTTACGCCGGCACGGTTTCTTTGTATGGGATGAGGCATCTGTATGCTAGTATTATATTATACTAGCTTCTGCCAGCGGCTTCGCCCGCTTGTATTACACATATAAACCTTCCTCTTGAATCACTCTATCTATTAAAAAAAAAGCATCAAAATCTGTTGCGTAGTTTTAAAAATCTAAGCATACATATGGACAGACAGCGGGAAGCAACTTTGTTTAATACTATGTAAGGATGTGTCACAAGCAACGGCGAAGGAAAACAACGTGAAATACCTGAATTTAATTGGTTGTGGTCTAAAATAGCCATTTCAGGCTACATCCCCACACAAAATATTTTTTTCATCACACTTGCACGTAAACAGTATCAAAACATACAGGTTAACTTAGCCGTAATGCCCCATATAAAACCCTCTGGCTTTTTTGTTTGTCATGAAGCCCTAGGGCGGTAAGTAATATTTTTTTAATTTACAGCACAGCACACAGGTCATGCAAGTTCAAGCAATGAGTTTACACGCAATTGAAAAATTGTCATAAAATGTTATCTAAACAGGAATTTCTTTGCAATCTCGCTACATGTTACTTAAATACTCAACTAATGTGCTTAATAATCGATTTTAATAGTTATAGTATGAAAACGTCTAAATTATTTAATTCTTTTTACACTCCGTCATGGCTGTATACCTACGTAAGTATTTGCCCTTAAAGTTTCTGAACGAAACACTGTATAATCTGTGGTGTGGGCAAAAATTCGCCAACCGCTTAAAAAAAAGGTTCACGTATTTCGTAATAACAGCTGTGCTGACTTGTGTATTAAAGCTATAATTCATAATTATTACTAGCAAATGTGATGGAAAACATTGTGTGTATCACGGGCGGTACGGGAATTACGAACCTCGACTCAGAAAGCCCTCAGTCTTCGACTTCGGGCTTCTACTAGAGTCTCGATCGTAATTCCTTACCTACCGCCCTTAATACACAATGTACTATTTAAACGTTGCCCCACACTAGGAATTTCTTCCTGTATCGTGGGTGCGTTTACGAACATTTAAACTCACATACACAAGACACCCAGATCCAGAACAACTATCTATAGTCCATACAAATATTTGTTCAGGCCACATCCCCACACAAAATATTCTTTTTAAACGTTGCCCCACACTAGGAATTTCTTCCTGTATCGTGGGTGCGTTTACAAACATTTAAACTCACATACACAAGACACCCAGATCCAGAACAACTATCTATAGTCCATACAAATATTTGTTCAGGCCACATCCCCACACAAAATATTCTTTTTAAACGTTGCCCCACACTAGGAATTTCTTCCTGTATCGTGGGTGCGTTTACAAACATTTAAACTCACATACACAAGACACCCAGATCCAGAACAACTATCTATAGTCCATACAAATATTTGTTCAGGCCACATCCCCACACAAAATATTCTTTTTAAACGTTGCCCCACACTAGGAATTTCTTCCTGTATCGTGGGTGCGTTTACAAACATTTAAACTCACATACACAAGACACCCAGATCCAGAACAACTATCTATAGTCCATACAAATATTTGTTCAGGCCACATCCCCACACAAAATATTCTTTTTAAACGTTGCCCCACACTAGGAATTTCTTCCTGTATCGTGGGTGCGTTTACAAACATTTAAACTCACATACACAAGACACCCAGATCCGGAACAACTATCTATAGTCCATACAAATATTTGTTCAGGCCACATCCCCACACAAAATATTCTTTTTAAACGTTGCCCCACACTAGGAATTTCTTCCTGTATCGTGGGTGCGTTTACCAACATTTCAACTCACAAACACAAGACACCCAGATCCGGAACAACTATCTATAGTCCATACAAATATTTGTTCAGGCCACATCCCCACACAAAATATTCTTTTTAAACGTTGCCCCACACTAGGAATTTCTTCCTGTATCGTGGGTACGTTTACGAACATTTAAACTCACATACGCAAGACACCCAGATCCGGAACAACTATCTATAGTCCATACAAATATTTGTTCCATACTACGATTACACTACTTATCTTTCTTATACCGTTTGCTGATTAACACATATTAAAGCCACATCTCGTCCGCTAATTAGTTTATTGACTCCTATATCTGCTCAATGGTGATTATGTCGACGCATTAGAATATCAAATAAAACTTTGCTATCACTGAGCTTATACGTATCTTTATCACGATTGCTTCAACCGCGGCCTTAAGTACTAGGTTTATTTTAAAAGATAGCAAGGTGCATAAGAGGCGGATAAGTAACTGATTTACTGCGACCAGTTTCCCTCTGGCGACTTTTACAACTCACCTTGTTTAATTGATCAGGATTTTAATTAATTGTACCTTCGTAACAGTCATACGTAGCTGAGCTTCGGCTGGTCGAATGGACAGACATGTGACCTATCTGTGATTTTTAATTTTGTAGTCTAAACTGACAGCTGCCAATGACGTTTTATTTTTTAAATGTTGCAAGCGTGGAATATAGTGTTGTAGGTAAGGCTCAATCATAAGTGATTTATCGAATCGATGTGACATGACTCCTCAATTTAAGGTCTATCCACACATATCAGGGCTGTGCCCGGGACGTGGACGGACCGTGCCCCATCAGGGGCTCAAAAAAATATCGGTACATTTTATATGAACTCGTTCACAGACGTCCGTGCACGGGACAGTGACGAAACTTCAATGCTTAGGGCCGGCCCTGATATGTGTGGATAGACCTTTAATTTTACTAATTTGTGTTTTTTTTTATGAATATAAACGTAATATATTTAAATATAACAGTATTCATACTCATAAGTAGTACATATACTTTTATTGTATTAAATATGAAATCAACAATAAAATAAATGCGTTCGATAAAATGAAGTCTGACTAAATGAGTAGAAACAAAAGTACCGCTAGAGTCTTAACAAGTGTAATGTTTTTGCCGTGAAATACCATACACCATACATATACCATACCACTACCACCATACACCATACATATACCATACCACTACCACCATACACCATACCAACCACCTACCATATACCATTTTCGATCTACTTAGATTTTCGATCAACTTTCGATCAGGATAGCCAGGATACGACACTATTTTTATTTAACGTTAAAGTGACAACCCCCCAAATTTCAGTTTAGAATACGAAATTAAAAATCGAGTATAAAAGTGATTGACTCTGACAGGATTTTTCTAAGAAGCCATTCGCTAATTATACCGCATTAAATTTTGCAATACAATAAATCCTACTGACAAACCTATTTTCACTATTTTGCTGCCGCTACACAATAAATCCATGACTATAATAACAAAATTTCTAATTCACATCTAGAGTTATTTTCAATAACTATTGATATAATCTCCTAAACAATAGTTCACCTATAGCGTTTGCAGAGCGCACCGCAATTTGTTATCAATTCGTTTCTTTGTAACTGTAAGCACAGCTCACGGAAGATGTAACCTTTGTGATTCGTAATAAATTTTCAGCAGACACATTTCTGACCTTGAATTTTAAACTGGAATTGTTTTAGTCGCGACATCGTTCGCTATC
Organism: Orthosia cruda; assembly: GCA_964057195.1. NCBI lineage: Eukaryota > Metazoa > Arthropoda > Insecta > Lepidoptera > Noctuidae > Orthosia > Orthosia cruda. Next base: position 30,412,240 of record OZ059829.1, on the reverse strand, counting down.
CCCGTAGCATTTCGCATGGACAATTGAAATCGTGAGGTCAACATTGCCTCGACTGTCTCACCATTGCAAATTTCTCTTTCCCATACCGTACACTGCATATTTATTTGGCATTAAGCTATCGTCACACCTGCCCGATGCGATTAAAGTAAAGAATGACATTTGAATCCATTTGAATACCAAATGCCAAAACATTGTAATGCGGTTTGCCGGAATCTACAAGTAATCTAGCTTTGCACAAATGCGTTTGCTGAAAATTGCAATTGTGTTTTGTTCATGTCAGAATTCTAAATTTAATTAGTTGAATATTTAAGACGTATCGTGCATTCAAATGGCACATTATTTACGATCGCATTTCCTGGTCGTAGACAAGCGCGGCAGTCAAAGGACTGTTTTACCCTTAGGTCTTGTCCAGCGTCACGTCCAGTCTTATCGGGCGCGCTCGCTGCAATAGGACTTGATCGAATCTTTGCCGAGACACCCGCGCAACCCGTCGCTGGGACCCATTCTCCCGCAGATCGCCGCAAATGGGACATATTGTTCCCTCGCGATGTCCACAAGTGCATGGCGCGATGCAATCGCACTTAATTCGCGCCACACACAATAGTGTAAACAATTTTACCGTAACAAGGACAAAAGTAACGCGGAAACATTCCTCTGCATCTCGACATGCATATTTTTGCTTTGTAATACGTACCATACTGATATTAGTTTGTACTGTATTCGATGTAAGTTTGAACAGTTAAGTTGCTCGCCCACTTTATTACTGTATTGTGGAGTCTGATTCAATATTGAAACTAACATTACTACGGCCTGCTACAATATACCGTTGCGACATAAAACTCTTATCATCTCCGGCCAAAATCAATTTGCGCACAACAACATCGAAATAAAGAGAGATGAGCAATAAAGATTGTTTAGCTTAGGCCCAGCCATTGTTTCCTATTTCATACTTAAACGCTTTTAACCGCGAGGGGATCGTAACTATTCTGTGTCAAAGCAAACACTTGGATTACTTCCTAATATTGCATCTATAATCATTTACTTGTATATTATTATGTTTATCAAAGCTTCTCGTCGCGTTCTGCAATAAAATATTTCAGAGACACTCTCGAGTCTCACTATATATGGGTCTATGCATTCTGAAGATTGCCTGCGGAATATGTCTGCCATAAATATTAATACTGTAGTAATAACGTGTGTGGACGTTAATCTTGTCACTTGCTATAACATTCTAGATATGTGTGTGGTTCTGGCGTCGAATATTACAAATGTGAACAAAACCAGCCAGAGTATTGTACATTTACACACTGTGCTTGACTGAACATCAGGCCGGACGTTTCCGGAATGGTTGGTACAATGGCTTCACGATGTTAGTCAAATGGTCTGCGCTGGCGCTTTTGTACGTGTACCGCGAGGACTCGGGACGTCGCCGTCGAGGCTCGAGCCTCGCGCCCAGCAGGCGGCCAAGCACGAAATTAGCTCGAACATGTGCGACACACATTATTGTTGTCGTCGACCATTACCATGATTTATATCCACGACGCACAATCTTTGAATCTTATCATTTAGACTAGCTACAGAATACATTATGGGCAATTAATCCTCTTCGTATGGCTATCGATTAAGGACGATACAGATTGCCCGCGATCCAGAGATTATCTAATTAACTATGCACGGAATGCGGCGTAGAACTAAAAATAATTCAGTCCGTCAATTCGTAGTTTTTAACCACTGTCTACGGAAAATAGGGGTGTTATAATTTTGACGTGTGTACTTGTACAAAATTGATTAAGTTTTTGATTGAAAGGTGACTTTATCGAGAGTGTTCTTAGATATATATATATATAAAAATGAATCCCTCCCTTGGTCACGGCATCATGCGTGAACGGCTGGACCGATTTCGCTAATTCTTTTTTTGTTGTGTTTTTTATTGTTAGGAGAAGGATCTTAAGAAAAAAAAATTGTTACTTCACCTACATAGGTAGGGTAGGTATGTAGGTAGGGTACGGTAGGGTAGGATAAGGTAGGTAGGGTAGGGTACGGTAGGGTAGGTAGGGTAGGGTAGGTAGAGTTGGGTCGGGTAGGTAGGGTTAGGGTAGATGAATGTTTGGTGTTTTTATGACAAAACAAAGTTTGCCGGGTCAGCTAGTGTTTTATGAAAATCATTCCGGCGGTCAAAAGTTATGGGCGTTCTGCTGTTTGAATCGGGCTGTTTTCGCAAGTTAGCGTGTCATAATTACGTGTTCAATAGATTGTCGTTCGAAGCGTGTCTACCACTAGATAAATTAAGTAGCATGAAATAAAAATACGACGGTGGTTTTTATATTTTTTAAATTTTACTTGTACTCTTTGTTATGATGACTTATTTTACTGTGGAATTGGCAAACTTGACAATTGTCGATAACTACCACCTCGCGTGCATGCGGTACATAATTTCCCCGGCGCGTAGTTTATGCGTTCAGTAAAGAAGTTATTGCCTAATAAACGTTAAAGATTATTAGCAGACGCTCACATTCCTATGTGGAGTAAAGAAAATATTATACATGCTATTCTAACAGCGAGGGATAGGAACTGAAGCGGTTTTAATCTTATGGTAACTACATGCGGGACGCGGTTAACGTTCAGATTAAGCTCTTCTGGGCTGCGCTTGCGCTGGCCAAGTATCTTTTGTTGCATTGGGGATGTGAACTGCCATTTTATCACGATAGGTGGCGCATCGTCGCTATGGCTATAAAAAGCTGTCAAATCCATACATTTTGTAATCATTCAGTAAATTTAAATTTTCTCGAAATACGTCTCAGTGTGCTGTACCAGGATTTACCAAACCCAGTGTTCATTTGTTGCCCAAATATACAACGCTAAATAAACTGGGAAAAGGTTATACATATTTATAGGTTATGTTATGTGCTTGTCAAAGTAACTCTAATTCCGTTGCTTGGTAATCTTCGGCAATATAGTGGAGCTATTCACGTATTGATAAAGTACTACAGCAGGAATGCCATTTGCTTGGCCTTCAGAAGCTTTGATTGCCGAAAATAAAATAAGACTTCAAACCTAAAACGTAAATAATACAAACACATTAAAGTACTGTTCTCTCATTTTTTTGTAAACTTTCCAACCATGAATCAATATGACTCGTTACAACTAAAAAAATAGCCAAATCTAGCACATATGGGGCGATGAAAAATATTTTATTAAATAAAAGTCTGCTTCTCAATAAAATCTATTTCTTTCCAGTTATCCTTGCTCCTCGTTTCTTTAGTTCGTCTTTCAATTCCTTAAGCTTCCAGGGATAATTCATATTATCAATAAAGATGGTAGACCGGTGTAAACTCAAAAAATAACAAATAAACGTGACGTAAACAAAGCAAAAAAGATATCACAGCTGCCATTGCGCCGCCAGCGACATCTGCACCCAGCTTTGCGTTCACATCCCCATTGCCGTATGATCAGTTTTCAACTACCCTCCAGATCACAAACGTCAGTGTGTACGGTATGTAGTGTATGTACGGACATTGGTCTCGGGTAATCGCGGTGCATGCTTTTTGTAGCGTAAAGGGTAACGACCGACGGAGATAGGTTCTTGAAATTACTTTATTGGGTAACCTGTTTCCGAACACTGAAGGCGTATTACTTGGTTATGAATCAAGCCGAAAAGGGAGTAAGATATACGATATCAACCATAGACATAAATCTAACTAGATAACGCAAGTCCCTCCATCTGTATGAAAAACCAGCGTGCCACTTTTTCACACTTAATTTACAAGTAAAATTTCAAAATTTAAAATACCCCCGACACATTTATCTTGCGAAAACACCCCGATTAAAACAGTAAAACGCCCGTAACTTTTGAACGGCTGAACCGGTTTTATTCAATCATAGAGAACACTCTCGACAAAATCACCTTTCAAACAAAAAAACTAAATCAAAATCGGTTCATCCGTTTAGGAGCTATGATGCCACAGACAAATACACAGATACACAGCAACACACGTCAAACTTTTCAACAACACCCCTCTTTTTCCGGCGGGGGTTAAAAAACAAATTTACTTAGCAATGAAAGAAAGCATTTCCAATGCCTCGGCCATCTTTTTCTATACAGTCTTTACAGCTCAATATGGCGTAAAAAGAGACAGATACACAGCAACACACGTCAAACTTATAACACCCCTCTTGTTCCGGCGGGGGTTAAAAAACAAATTTACTTAGCAATGAAAGAAAGCATTTCCAATGCCTCGGCCATCTTTTTCTATACAGTCTTTACAGCTCAATATGGCGTAAAAAGAGACAGATACACAGCAACACACGTCAAACTTATAACACCCCTCTTGTTCCGGCGGGGGTTAAAAAACAAATTTAATTAGCAATGAAAGAAAGCATTTCCAATGCCTCTGCCAACTTTTTCTATACAGTCTTTACAGCTCAATATGACGTAAAAAGCATTTTTCTAGATTTCGGTGGATTTCTGGTGCCGATAATGCTAAATGAAAAGCTCAAATTAGGATCATTGATCGTAATTTTACTCCGTTTGTTGACACGCGAAGTACGTACCATCGCATCATCTAGTTAGCTTTATATCTGTGATATCAACATACATATTTATAAACAACCATTTGTAGCAATATAAAACCTATCATGTAAATATCGGCCACGGACTAATTACATTTTCATTTCGTGTACAGAATAAATCGATCAACAAATCCGGTTCATAACATTTTATTACTTTCATTCCGCGTTAATTATTATTTACAACATTTTCCAAACGTTGCCCTGTAGGCGGAACTATTAAAGCCATCACTTAATTAAGTGCGCATATTCCAATATATGAAATTGAATAAATTAACGGTTATTAAGGGCCTTCCACCGCTTTAGAGCCGTAAAACGGTAACTTTCTAAAGCATACTCCTTAGTAACGGCTAGGTTAAAAGATAAAAAAATAACAACACCATATTTTTTCGCAACTTTTGGATACTCCTCCAAAACGACTTGGATGTTTAAATTTTTACACAGAAAAATTGATGCTTTTTTCATAACTGAAATAGCATATGTAAATCAAATAATATTTTGCAAACAAAACTGTTCAAGAGGAGGTTCAATATTGATATTTTGGCTCCGAGCGGGCGCACGGCAAGTACTACGTTAACATTGGGGCGTATATATCGCCATAAGGCGCTATGTTACTTATGAAGAAATTCCAGCCATCAATTTTTCTGTGTAAAAATATTTTTAAACACCCAAGTCGTTTTGGAGGAGTTTCCAAAAGTTGCGAAAAAATATCGCGTTGTTAATTATTTTTTTAAAGCAAACCATTACACGAAAAAACCTTGTGTTCATAATTATGTACATGAATCAATAATAAATATATATTTTTTTCAAATCTTTTAACCTAGCCGTTACTAAGGAGTATGCTTTAGAAAGTTACTGTTTTACGGCACTAAAGGGTATGTAGGCCCTTAAGTTTCTGACGAGGTACAGGTACAGCAATCGGAGCAATCGGCCCAGCATCTAGGCGCACGTACTCGTATGATATGATTCAATAAAAACAATCATGATATCGGGGCGAAATGCAATAAGGAAACAATCGCAGGTTCTGGTTACCAGATTTGTTCGTGTTATGGCGCTTCCTAGTCACCGTATTGGCTCTCCTTGCCCCGGCTCGTTATACGCGACCGGGAGCGGTATGTGTAAACGAGGCGAACAAACCCGACGCTAATTCTTGTTTATGAGAAGCCTCGCCCCGCATAGGTACGATGTAAAGCCTTTAAGCGGCCACCGACAATCAAAGCTCGGTACAACAGTTTCTATACTCGAAATTGTACGATTATGGACTAGTTCGGTCACAATCCTTCCTTATACGTTAAATGGACACCGCCAGCTGAAATGTATTTCAACCGTCGTGACCGCTCCATTCTTACGAAGATCATCTTCGGTAAATGGTCAAGAGACACGAATATTTTTTTGAGTGTGTTTTTTATTAGTGTTCCGTACCCAAAGGGTAAAAACGGATCCCTATTATTAAGACTCCGCGTTCCGTCTATCTATCCGTTGAAATTTTTACAGATGATGTATTTCTGTTGCCGCTATAACAACATATACTAAAAACAGAATAAAATAAATATTTAATATTTGATTTAATATTTGTAGCTCCCATACAATAAAAGTCTTTTATTTGCCGTTTTTGGCGATAATGGTACGGAACCGTTCGTGCGCGAGTGCGACTCGCACATGGCCGGCTTTTTATTATTGTAGGTACTTAATACAACCTCGTACCGAATTTGTGCAATTAACAAAAAAAATGTGTGATATTTAACGAAAGTGCGCAATTCTGATATTAATATCGGAATTCTCGAATATTGAGATCTAATATCAGAAATCAATATCGAAATTGAAAAACTGGCGATATTACATGCCCTAATTTAATTCTAAATGGAAAAAACCCATTAACACTTTCCCGATCCAGTTCTTTTTTTGTCGTTTTTGCTGTAATGCTACGGAACCCTTCTTGCGCGAATCTGACTCGCACTTGGCAGGTTTTTGGTTTTTATTAAAGCCTATGAGCATATTTAAGACGATGAGTATCTTTAAGTGCTAGTGACACAGATTTAAATGCCGACATAATATTCGTAATGCACGGTCATATAACGCGGAATACCGTTCATAGTCCCCTCATATAAAATTCTGAGAAATGTAACGGTCCACCGCGACTCGCGCACAAAAACGCTCCAGTTTTATGATGAACTAGCTTCTGTGAGCGGCTTCGCCCGCGTGAAAGTCGAAAATTATCAGTGTTTCTCTACTATATTATGCATGTATTATACATATAAACCTTCCTCTTGAATCACTCTATCTATTAAAAAAAACCGCATCAAAATCCGTTGCGTAGTTTTAAAGATCTAAGCATACATAGGGATAGATAGACAGCGGGAAGTGACTTTGTTTTATACTATACTAGCTTCTGCCAGCGGCTTCGCCTGCGTGTATTATACATGTAAACCTTCCTCTTGAATCCCTCTAACTGTTAAAAAAAACGCATCAAAATCCGTTGCGTAGTTTTAAAGATCTAAGCATACCTAGGGATAGATAGACAGCGGTAAGCGACTTTGTTTTATACTATACTAGCTTCTGCCAGCGGCTTCGCCTGCGTGTATTATACATATAAACCTTCCTCTTGAATCCCTCTATCTATTAAAAAAACGCATCAAAATCCGTTGCGTAGTTTTAAAGATATAAGCATACATAGGGATAGACAGACAGCGGGAAACGACTTTGTTTTATACTACGTAGTGACTAAGCGTCCGTCGTATGCACTTGTTGTATGATCCGACAAGTAATTTTGCTTGAAACTCCTAGATTAGGAACTTGAAACTTTCAATTACTATAACCGAGAAAGAAGCTCGCTTTTGAATTGAGATAACCCTGATGTTGGTCACTTTACGACAGTTTTGCTTACATTTTCTGGCTAAAGCTTAATTTGATTCAATCATCATCAACTTCAGACGTCATTATCCTGCATTTTTGTCGTGTCTCATTTACTTTAAAATGTTTTCTGCGAAGTTGACCGTTACGTGAAGGTAATGTCTTTGAATTACCGCGTGTTTTCGGCAAACAAATCTATAGACCTTGAAACCTTGCCTCAAGTGCATAGTCAGAGGTGTTTTTTACCCAACTACGTGGAATCGTAATAGGGTAATGATTTTAGCGTTCTACGTATATGTAGGGCTCACGGGCCGTTGGGCTCACGGTTGGCGCAGTGGTTGAACGATTGACTGCTGCGCTGCGTGTCGCGGGTTCGATTCCCGCATCGAACAAATATTTGTAAGATCTACAGATAGTTGTTCCGTCTCTGGGTGTTGTATATGTGAGTTTATATGTTTGTAAACGCACCCACAATACAGGAAGAAATTCCTAGTGTGGGGCAACAAAAAAAAAAACTAAGAAATGCTGTTGGTTTGTTCTTCTGCGAATAAACTGAAGCGGATTTTTATGAATAAGCAGGTGTCAATCGATTCGTTTTCATGACCCGGGTGATATACGAAAAAAGCAATATGAGGGATGTGTCATCCAAAAAGTATGGAGTCTCTGAAATCGGCGTCAGATATCAAATGAAAGAGGAAACAAAATAAGTTCAAATATGTATATTTCTTATGTAACAAGAAAAAAGTAAAAGAAAAATCTCGACACACTTTTATTTCATGCTATATAATTTATCTAGTAGTAGACACGATTCGATCGAGAATCTACTCGTTTTGAACACGTAATTACGATATAATATCTTGCGAAAACATCCCGATTCAAACAGTAAAACGCCCATAACTTTGGAACGGCTTAACCGATTTTCATCAAACACAGCTAAGAACACTTTCGATAAAGTCACCTTTCAAACAAAAAAAAAGAACGAAAACAAAATCGGTTCTTCCTTTTAGGAGTTATGATGCCACAGACAGATACACAAACATACAGTTACACACGTCAAACTTTTAACAGCCGTCTTTTTCCGTCAATCAATCAATCTGCCTAGCCTTTTCCCAACTATGTTGGGGTCGGCTTCCAGTCTAACCGGATTCAGCTGAGTACCAGTGTTTTACATGGAGCGACTGCCTATCTAACCCCTACAACCCAGTAACTGATAACACGGTACCCCTTGGCTAGACTGGTGTCAGATCTCAAGCTTCTGACTAATCGTAACGACTGTCAAAGATCTTCAAATGACAGCCGGGACCAACGGCTTAACGTGCTTTCCGTGGCACGGAGGAAACTCGGTATGTTGAAATGGTCACCCATCCACGGACCGACCTCGTCAAGCGTTGCTTAACCTTGAATATCGACCCGTGCGGCTGTTATTATTTAGCCACGAGCTCCGTCGATGGTTAAAAATGTACCAAGCGACAGATTTTTTTTTAACTTTTATTCATCATTTGTTAGAATTAGAATATCAACTACAGGTAGTTGTTCCGGCTCTGGGTGTTTGTGTATGTGAGTTTATATGTTTGTAAACGCACCCACGATGCATGAAGTAATTCTTAGTGTGAGGCAACATTTTCTTTAAAAGAAAAACAAACAAAAAAAGTTTATTTTTTCGTATGCACGTTTTAGTTTTTAACTTTGTTACACACTCCTACTTGTTTTTTGCATCATCATAATCATCAGCCTTTTAAAGTTCCCACAGCTGGGACCACCACGCGGGCCCAGTGCGGGTAGGTGAATGTCACATGTCCTCGAACTTTTGGTTCTAGGACATGCCGGTTTCCTCACGATATTTTCCTTCATCGTTTTGAAAGCAGCGGTGATGAAATAATTTACACTAAGTAATGCGCCAGCCTGGGATCGAACCCACGACCTACAACTTGTTACCACTGGGCCACCACTGCAAGTTGTTTTTGGCATACATGTTACTAATGTAAATTATTTTCTTATTTCTTGTTCGCAGGTCAGCAGTAACGGCGGTGTCCTGGCACCCTCAGTCCGGACTCCTCGCGTCCGTGGACCGCAGCAAGCGCGCCGTCATCTGGGGAGATTTGTGACAAGCCTGGGAGGCGCCACCAGCCGTACAAGTAAATATCTTACTACCCTAGCATATAAATAAACCCTTCACATTATTATTTCATGCTACATTATTTATCTATTAGTAGATACGCTTCGATCAGCAATCTATTTATTTGAACTTGTAATTATGACACGATATCTTGAAAAAAACACCCGATTCAAACAGGAAAACGGCCATATGCGCGGTTCTATTTGACGCAGCCTTGGGACACACAATGTTGTTACATTTATATTGTGTTTTCTCTTTTTTATTGTTGTTTAGTTTTAAGTTTTCTTTTTTGTATATTTATATTGTGTGCTCTAGTGGCGTGTGTCAAATAAATGTCTACTTTCCTTTTTTTTCATCAAACATAGCACACTCTCGATAAGTTCACCTTCCAAACAAAAAATAAACGAAATTTGGATGTTTAAAAATACTTTTACGTAGAAAAATTGATGGTTAGAATTTCTTCTTAACCCTACATCGCAAATGCAAATCAAAAAGTATTTTGCACACAAAACTGTCAAAAAGGAGGTCGAATATTGATATACTGCACCGAGCGTGCGCACGGCCAGTACCGCGTTAACATTGGGGAATATATACGCCTTAACTTAGTCGTCGTGTTGCTCACTCGACGCTTATTTAGGTTTCCCAAAACTTTGTCACTTTTGCGGTTTCGTCGGGCAAGACAGATGTCACTTTGTCGCCATGTTTTACAGCACAGATCCACACTCTGCTACCTTTCCATCGTGGCCTGGATGCCGTTATCTGTGTCGAATAAACGCCTAAAATACCTATTCAGTGAATGCTATCATTAAGTTACTTTACAAAACAGAAGTACTCAATCTTATCATACCATAAACTGCAGACTTTTATTAACTGCCGGCTTCTTAATAACACGCTTAACTCAACCGTGAAGCACAGCACCAATGAAATTCATAATATTGTCTTAATGTTTCCGACAATGTGAGTGCAACATTGTGTACTTCCACTATCATCACACACAACACACAAGTCCCGTCAGCACGCACTAACGTGTTAAAGTTTGCACCAGTAACTCGAGCAGTTAGGATACTGAATAGCGTCTCTCTGCGTTTGGACATATTTTCTTGCTCTTTGGCGGAATTCCAGAGGGTGATACTTAGTGTGTTGTCCACTGTGTAACATGTGCCTCTACCCAGACCCGTTACTCGGACTGGCAAACTGGCAATGTATGACTACATTTGTTAGCTTGGGTCTTACCTGTAAAAATAAATGTATGTGTTAATAATAAATAAATAAAAATAAATAAAATAAATCATTTAGCTTCAGGCTTGACTACGGTTACAAGTTGTCGGGCAACTAAAAGTGTTCCAAACACGCGTAAATACCGCAGTAACACACAATTAGTAACAGCGTAACAGGTTATCTGCCCATCACTCGAGCAGCGGTGTAACAACTTGTTTCCCTACAGCCATTCTTAAACCTCTAGTGACGTCATAAATATCTAATACCAACCTTTTATGGCTTTCTTAATTAATGATCACTAATAATTTGCATTTAACTGTTCTGCCTATAGTTCTGGATGAATAGTTAGTACCTAGTGCTTGGTTACTAGTGACCAATGCCCCCTAGCTCGGGTTTAATTACATCGGTGACACTAAACTAACTCTCACAAACATTCTGACACCAACGTGGGGGGTTAAAAGGTATACAACACTGTGAATTCTTGACATCATTGTCTGGTTCTGTTTCCGAGTGAACTAGTGATAATAGTAGCCCACGAGTCCACAACACGTCGTCATCGTAAATATTAACATTAAGTACCGCTTAACGACACTGTCCACATGTTACTCGACATTTTTATATCACTTGTGAGTATAAAATTTAAATGAAGTTGCACGTTTTCGACAATTTTCGACACATTTCTCATTCATTTTAATCACGTAGAGTTCCGCCAGTAAATGTGTTGTCATTGCTCGTTCCGCTGTCAGATAAATGACTAATGACTTGAACTATCCGTATTTAATGGTCATGTTTAATGTCATACTTTTTTGATTGAGTCTTTTCATCGCTTCATGATCGTTACTGAGTTTTTCAACGTTAGATATTTATGTGTTTGGACTTCTACTTATCCTACTTCCTACTAGTATAAACTAGTATTATAAAGGCGAAAGTTTATGAGTGTGTAAGTTTGTTACTCTTTCACGCAAAAACTACTGAACGGATCTGGATGAAATTTGGCACAGAGATAGATTATAGTGTGGAATAGCACTTGGGATACTTTTTATCCCGGGATTATGTTCCCTTCGGATAATTTTCGACATTCACGCCTGCGAAACCGCTGGCAGAAGCTACTATATTATAGTATTATAAAGGCGAAAGTTTGTGAGTGTATTTGTAAGTTTGTTACTCTTTCACGCAAAAACGACTGAACGGATTTGGATGAAATTTGGCACAGAGATAGATTATAGTCTGGAATAGCTCATAGGATACATTTTATCCCGGGAATACGTTCTCTTCGGATAATTTTCGACATTCACGCGGGCGAAGCCGCTGGCAGAAGCTACTATATTATAGTATTATAAAGGCAAAAGTTTGTGAGAGTATTTGTAAGTTTGTTACTCTTTCACGCAAAAACTACTGAACGGATCTGGATGAAATTTGGCACACAGATAGATTATAGAGTGGAATAGCACTTGGGATACCTTTTATCCCGGGATTATGTTCCCTTCGGAATTTTTTTGTCATTCACGCGGGCGAAGCTGCTGGCAGAAGCTACTATATTATAGTATTTTAAAGGCGAAAGTTTGTGAGTGTATTTGTAAGTTTGTTACTCTTTCACGCAAAAGCTACTGAAAGTATCTGGACGAAATTTAGCACAAAGATAGATCTGGATAGCTCATAGGATAGTTTTTATCCAGGAAATTTGTTCCCTTCGGATAATTTTCGACATTCACGCGGGCGAAGCCGCTGGCAGAAGCTAACACATTTTGGTTACCATAATAGTCATTTTTGAATCTATGATAGTGTAAAGCTTTCTCTGATTCTTAGATTTTACCTATCTTCTTAATCTTGTAAGTTATTTATTAATAGTTTATTCTTATTCATGATTAAACGTTTAAATGAAATTTCCAGTAAGACAGCTTAAGTACCTATACAAGCGAGTTTCACACAAAAAATTAGGTTCTCTATATATTATTGCGATAGATATTTTGCACACGTGGACAGCTAATAAGTGCACAACAAGACTAAAATTTTATTGATATCTTCCGTATATGTTGAATTTGCATAAACTAACTCACACATAACTTAATTCACTCACCATGATTCCACCGCTTCCCATAAGCACAAGGAGCAATTATTTTGATATATCCATAAAATATTCCAAACACGATCAAGCTTACATATACGTTCATGCAAACTAACATGAAATCGTAATCCATACTGATAATGCGAAAGTTACTCTTTCCGTCTGTTTGTTACCTTTGGTCGTCATAACGGCTGAATGGATTTGATGAACCTCGGCACACGGGTAGAACATGTACTCGATTAGGACTTAGGATACTTTTTATCCTGAGAGTATGTTCCCTTAAAATAATTTCCGACTTTCATGCGGGCGGAGACGCTGGCAGAAGCAATTTTTTATTATAAATGCTAAAGTATCTGTGTCGGTCTGTCTGTTTTGTTTTAATTGTTAGATTTGATATTAAGATAAACTAAACTCAGATTTAGTATACGTTTTATGAGGAAATGCAGTCGCAGACATGCGACTGAATTTCCTAAGTAGATAGTCATAATACGAGGTTTGGCTCTCGTCTATTTTCTCCTCCAATATTGGACCAATTTAAATCATATTCCGTAAACTATAAAATAAAGATGTATACTGAGCCCCTTTGTTTTTTGTTTTTTGATGATACATTATCTTTAGAAGCACTAGAACTCTCAAAATATGCTCAAAATTGCGCTGTCAACAGAGGCCTAGTGTACAAATTTGACAAATATAAAGGAAAACCATAGGGGCAAAGTATATATCTTTCTTTTTCAGCTTATGATCTCGTAAAAGCCGCATTTAGGAAGTTTGCAGATCACAGACAGCGAACTCATTGGCTATCTAGCACCGGTCTACAACACTCCAAGAAATTCCTAGACTCTACGTTCAAAGCCCGGGAATGCATTTGGAACATGAGCAGGAGGCAAATCCGCTACCTGCTTGGGGCCTTTACTGGGCACTTTGGGACCAACAACATGCTCATGAAGATGAGTCTAACCGCGACACCCATGTGCAGGTTGTGTGGGGAACATACGGAACGCATGGAGCACATTCTTTGCACATGCGATGCACTGGCTGGTAAGCGAATGAGTCTCTTAGGGGTTGGATATCCAAGACCAGAAGACTATAGGCTCATATCTCCCAGTCTCGTTGTAAAACTCATGAAAAGAGTTTTCAACGAGATTGGGGAGGAGTAAGTTATCTAGGAGACCACAATAGATCTCAATGGGTCGAAGTGTCCGAGTTGTCTCTCGGCCCCTCCACGAGATAAGATATGATATATTATTATGATTTAAATTGGTCTAATGTTGGAGGAGGAAATAGGTGAGAGCCAAACCTCGAATTATGACTTTTTACAAAAGAAATTCAGTCGGATGTCTGCGACCGCATTTCTTCTTAAGAGTTTTGGCAAGACACTTTAATATAAGACAAACTTTAAAAGCAGTAGAATGAGATGTTAAAATTCGTAAACGACATTCTAAAATCCGCAAACGAAGTCTAGTCGCAAAAACTAGTCTATACTAATATTATAAAGAGGTAAAGTTTGTGAGTTAGTGACGTTGTAAGGGGTAATCTCTAGATCTGCTGAACAGATTTTGAAAAAAAAATTGCAATAATGTAACCCAAGGTAGCAAAATGTTGCCTGTAAAATACATTATTTGGCGTGCGCTGGGAAAACTATTGATGATAGATAAAAAATATTAAGTAGGTATGTTGGTAGGATAGATAGGGTAGGCAGGGGTTAGGCAAAATAGGCAGGGCAGGCAGAGTAGCCATTAAACGGGAGCGAAGCCCCGCGGGTCAGCTAGTATTGTTATAAAGAAGATCTTACCATGTACTAAATGTTGATATAGCTTAATATTTACTATGTTCTCTAAGTACAAGAACGCACGGCGATAGCCTGTTTATTATGCAGACATTAAGTGCCTTCAAACTCATTAAAATCTTGAGTATGACCGGGATGGTATTTATATGGAACCTAAACACCGGTACCTTGGAGATTTACCGGTTAATCCGAGCATAGCGATGGTATTAATAAAGTTATAATGTCTAAGAACGTCTCAATTAATTGTATTTGCCTCAGTGTCTGGGACGCCAGACCTTGATTACTTGGCAAAGTGGGGTTTTACAGTTCAGACTATCAGACATACCAAATGTGAATGCAGTCCAGATCATGACCCACTTGTTGGATGCCCCAGTTGCCCATGCACCTGAACTTTTGTTTGAGGACCTGATAAACGCCATTGATGCCGCTATAGACGTGGCGAGCTCTAGGCTCAAACCTACCTGAAGGTTAAATCACCATCGTCGCGAAAAGCAGACGAAGTCTGCATTCATCGAAGTTTTAGGCGGTACTGTCTAAAACTTCGACTTACGTATAGTTCAACCAAATTTTGATAGTAATTTTACAGATAGTATAATACTAGCATACAGATGCCTCATCCCATACAAAGAAACCGTGCCGACTTCACTAGCGTATTTCGTCTGATTCGACTGATTATTTTTATAAGTACTTCGATCGCGTTCGGGTCCGTTCCACGGCTATAGATGATGTTAGCAGCGACTGCAAGTAAAAGGGTTTTCTCGGTTCGTGTTTTTTTTTCTTTAAATATAATGACGATTTGTTTTATAGTATTTTGTTGCACGTTTTTACAGTTTCATTGTACCAAAATTTATTATAATAAAAATGTATAAAATCGAGTGGCATGCCTCAGATATTTAAATCCGCGCCATCTATTGGAATCTATTTTAAATGATCCGTTAAAATAAACTTTGCTATGTGAATTAAGAGCCAAATATTCCATAATTTTTTGCTTAGGAGTTGATTAAACAAGAACATACAATTTTTAGTATCAATCAAAAAAAAAAAATTTTCACACACAGTTCAATAACAAATCGATGCATATCGCGCCATCTAGTGACATTTATTTGAACCAAATATTCTTTATTAGCGCTGAGACCCCGTGGTAATGTGTTAAATCCCATATAATAAGAGGTATATTGCCATCAATCGGGTACAAATCAAGATTCCGGTCTACTACTGACAAATTCCATATGGAAAAGCCAATAAAACATTTTAGACCCGGAAACTGAATCCAAGATCTCGTACCTACTCATCAGTAGCGCAAGCGCCCACTAGACCGGACGAGGCAGTATAATAAAGCCATTTTAAATGATAACCTAACCACAAAATAATATTAATTCAATAACATTGTATTGCAGCTTTATTAATAAATCCGTACAATTTACAGACGAGTCTACGGTTTTTATGTGCGTATTATAAATAGTGCTGTCAAAACGTTAAGATCACTAATTGCCCCTTAAGAAACTAAACTCGTGCGCAACACAAATAATATAGGTGGTTTCACACGGAGCTTAGGTATGACTAATACTAATAATACACTCACTAGCATTCAGAATTTCAGACACATTAAAAATATTTTCAAAAGTAAAAAATCATGAATGGGTAATTTAGCTCTATTACTAAAAACATTTTAAATTTTCATTGGTTTATCTAGGCTAAGCGTATATAAGTCTGTCCTTAATTTTATATAGTGTTGGTCATCGCGATTAATGCTCGTCACTCGACGTTTTCAATGCGCCGACGCCGGTAGCGTATGTTCAACACACAGGTGCTACCGTCGCCTTTCTGGCACCATTACTAGCATTTATTATTACTGCCTCGTTGGTTCAATGGTCGAAAGGATTACCTGAGCATGAGGTTCTGGGTTCGATTCCTGGGTCGGGCAGTGTTATTGGATTTTTCGATCTAGAATTTCTCATTAGCAGCCCGGAATCTAGATTTGTGCTCGGTTGATGGCAATAGGCTCTCTTCTTGGTCGCGTTCTTCATTACTGAAGGTCGTGCCCTGACAGGCCCTCGTGGCTTTATGCACGATGTTCTTCCACTTCAATCGGTTCTCAGCTTCTCTAAGGGTGGTTGTAACAGAGAGTCCAGTGAGGAAGGTTACCTGGTCTGACCAGCGGTTAGGTGAACGGCCGCGAGGTCTTTTCCCATCCACCTTGCCCATTACCACCGACTTCTCTAGATTGTCTGATTCCCGACGGGCAATGTAACCAAAGTAGCTGAGAATCCTTTGGTAGCAGAGCGTAGTTAGTCTGTCTATCTGGCAAGGCTACATGGGTCTTAAAATATAATTGGATAAATGGCGTTGTCCTATAATATAGATGTATCTCTTCCTAATCCTTCGGGGAAAGCAAGCGTGATGATATGTATGCATGTATTATTACTACTCACAGACATAAATTTAACTAGAAAACACAAGTCCCTTCGTTTCTGTATGAAAACCAAGCGTGCCACTTTTTCACACACAATTTAAAAACAAATTTATTTACCAATTTAATTTCCATTGCCTCGGTCAACTTTTTATTTACAGTCTTTACAGCTCAATATGGCATAATTAGCCATTTTTCTAGATTTCGGTGGTTTTACGCTGCCGATAATGCTAAATGAAAAGCTCAAATATTGTTGAGTAGCATAGACCTCACACCTCCAAGTTGACTAGGAAAATTGTTGATTTCTTGTCTAATGTTTTCCTTTAATTCAGATATGATTTATGGATTACTGTTGTACAGTTGTACACCCGTCTCTTCAGATAACCCCAGAGGAAAAAAACCGGAGGTCTCACACCTCTGGGCTACTCAACTACTGAGGCTCGTTTTCATGAATGTTAGAGATCGCTTTGAAGAGTGCCAGAGCCACGAAGGGCGACATTTGAATAATGTTATTTTCAAAAAGTAATTTTCCCATGTCTTCAGTATTACAAAGATTTTTGATAGTCTGATCTCTCGATAGTCAGTCTAACTGACGCCACAAAAGCTGCCCTCCACTTCGTTATCCGTACACAAAGCCTCAGAATAAACCACCCGTTGATTTTATTTAAATCTGAAAACGCATTCTATTCAAAACTCAGCAAGCAACAAGCTACCATGACTTCACTCAAAAATAATAATGCTGTCTAGAACATGTCCCATTGTGCGATACCTGCTTAAAATATATGCTGTAGCTAATTCTGTCTGATGACCGGCCAGACTGCTAATGGACCGTCTGGGAGTACGCCACCCTTGTTTTAAAAAACTTTAAGAAATACAATTGAAATAGTGTTGTATACAATTGACGCACAATACAATACCGTCGACAAGTGAAAGCGTACTTTCAACTTTCATTAAGTTTTTGTGTAAGTGTATGTATGGGTCTCGAACGGCCGGCCCATATTGTCTCGCGACATAAATCCGAAGAACTATTCTGAATAAGTCCGCGTAGGTATTTGCTCGATTTTTACTTTCAAATGAACGTCGAACGTGATCAACTATAATTAGACAATAACTTTTTCATTCCTTATTCTGTTCAATATAAATTGAATAAGCTTAAGGGCCTTCCGCCGCTTTAGTGCCGTAAAACGGTTACTTTCTAAAGCATAATCCTTAGGCTATGTTAACAGGTTTGTTTTTTTTTGTTTATTATTGATTCATGTACATTATTGAAACTAGGTTTTTTCGTACAACTAATAGGTTTGCTTTAAAAAAAATTAACAATACAATATTTTTTTGCTACTTTTGGATACTCTCTACTCCAAAACGTCGGTCGCCTCAAAGCTCCAGAGGGAGCCTCGAACATCGCCAGTTGCCAGCCTGTCGGTTTTTTATCGGTTACATTTCGGGGAGTGTGCGACGGAACTGCACAATTTGATTCCGCCTAGCCCTTTCCATCATCGGACTACAAGACGTACGGCAATGTGCCATCGGTACATGGTGGATATCCCACCGATACGCACAAAGCGTTTTGAAAATACTTTCATTGTGCGTACAGCTAAGGAGTGGAATTCCCTGCCGGCGTCCTTGTTTCCTGATAGCTACAACCTAGGGGTCTTCAAGTCAAGAGTGAATAGGTTACTTTGACCATATCATCACTTAACATCAGGCGAGATAATGGGCAAACGCGAGCCTATAAGGAATAAAAAAAAGATTTGGTTGTTTAAAATATTTGTACAAAGAAAACTTGATGGCTAGAACTTCTTCATAACTGAAATAGCATAAGTAAATCAAAGAAAATTTTGCAAACAAAACTGTCCAAAAGTAGGTTCAATATTGTAATTCTGGCTCCAAGCGCGTACGGCCATTACATTGGGGAATATATACGCCTTAAGTGGTACCTCGAAAAACCCCTTATAAAACTGACTCGAATAAAATAATGTAGTGTAAAACAAAAGAAACGCCGAGAAAGAACTAATTAAAATACGATAAAAAGTAAATCCAAACCCCGGGCGCCTAACGAACTAGGTATTTATTTTAGTATTGGTTCGAATACTAAAAATAGTGGTATATTTAAATAGGCACAAAAACAAATACAGGATAATAAAAACAGGATGGTTAAATAAGTGGGTGTTAGAAATGTAGATCCTTACCGTATCGTATATTGGATGTTGTCGCTGCAGGCGATCGCACGGAT
Source organism: Orthosia cruda (assembly GCA_964057195.1). Taxonomy (NCBI): domain Eukaryota; kingdom Metazoa; phylum Arthropoda; class Insecta; order Lepidoptera; family Noctuidae; genus Orthosia; species Orthosia cruda. The sequence continues at coordinate 30,392,996 of OZ059829.1, read as the reverse complement.
CATGATTGGCGTGTGTGTGGACCGGACCGTCATCCATCATTGTGTTCAGCCTGTCGATCGGCACAACACTAGTGGTGCTAACCGTATAAATCGACTAACACAATCTGATAACATTTTAGTTGCTTGATTGGAAGGAAACTATTTTAATGGAATTAAACATCCGTTCCTAGAGAAAATAGAATAATTAAACAAGATCTGTTTTCGTATCTGTGTTGAAAACAAACTTGTTTATTTTTGTTCCATCGTCTGTTTTTTAATTAAGGCTGCAGAAATGCTGAATTAAAATCACTGTATCGTATATCAATAGGGATGTTAACTGAACATTTGTTTTTTGACCGTCAGGTACATTAATAAAAATATTTGGACACGTAAACATAAAGTGACGACGATATAATGAGTTGAAATATCGTGTGACGTCACGCCGTTAGTACACTTTATACTGTCATAGTGACGTCACATCTCCTGAACTTTGAGGCGCTTTATCTTTGTCAAATTTTATTGATTTTGTAAAGCAAAAAATACGTGTCCAATATTATTTGATAATCTCACTGACGGACTTAATAGAATTATCATTTTTAACCTCTGACGGAAAAAGAGGGAAGTTATAAGTTTGACGTGTGTTGCTGTGTATCTGTGTGTATGTCTGTGGCATCATAGCTCCTAAACGGATGAACCGATTTTGTTTTTTTTTTGTTTGAAAGGTCATTTTGTCGAGAGTGTTCATAGCTATGTTTGAATAAAATCGGTTCAGCCGTTCAAAAGTTGTGGGTGTTTTACTGTTTGAATCGTGGTGTTTACGCAAGATATCGTGTCATAATTACGTGTTCAATAGATTGCCGATCGAAGCGTATCTATTATGTACTAGATAAATTATGTAGCATGAAATAAAAATTAAACGACGGTTTTTTAAATTTGGATTTTTTTTTGTTCTACCCAGCAAACATCCCTATCGTAAGATAAACATGTTTATCATTTTCGAGGAAAGGTCATGCTTCGTCATGTCATGGAAATTAATTCCGAGAAAAGAACAGTAAAGAATTCAAAAGGTGGTAGAAAAATCGGCATGTCCGGTCGACTGGCGTTTCTTGCCGAATTGAGGTGGTCGCGAGCGGCGAGCGGCTAGCGCAGCACGCGCGCTGGACCGTTCACTAACCGTTTGTCGCCAAAACGAAGCGGAAAATTTAATACTCCAGCTCTGTACGTGATCAGTATCATTCTTTTTGTAACCAAACTGTGATGACACACTTTCGTTTCCCTTCGGCACAGCATTTATCTTCTTCAACCAACTAACTTTTTGTACACATCAATATTATAGTAATTATAATTGACTGGTGTACACAGAATTAAATTATATTTAAGCTTTCTAGATCTTGCGTATCGATGCCAGGCTTTACAGTTTTCGAAGGCTGACACAGATCTATTCATAGGAACTTCAGTCGTCAATCAAAATGAATGTATGATTATCGGGTTACCAAAAAGAAAAACCGAACTATTCTTAGCCTCTATAGATTACCGATCAACGTCCATTAGTACTTTCATTTACAAATCACTTTAAAAAGTTAAACCGAGCTCTCAAAATGTCCATCAAAAATCAAAAAGAAATCCACACAGCGCCGCTTCTATTTCACTAATAGCCAGGACTTTTGATGTGAAACTTCTTTGGTTGATAAAAAACTCAATGAGCTGAGTAAGTATTGGCGTTATGTCGTTAAATTTGTCCCAAAACATCTCCGCGTCTCGTCTCGATACCGTTGCGCAGCCGAAGTTTCGGCGTAATGACCTGCGCAGGCGCTGCCACTGGCGCACGAATGTCGCAGATCTCAATCATCCACGCTCGCTAACTGCAGCCTCGCTAATTTCCGCAACACCGCGCTGACACCGCATTCTTTATTTTTAAATTGATCAAACAATTTGTCTTGTATATTGACAATATCCGCATTTTAGTGGCTTTCACAAAGCCTCGATGTGACTCATCCGTGAAAATGTAAATATAATTTTGATCGTGTCGATAAAAGTACATTCCCACCGTTCTAATACCCATGTTTGTTGGTTGGACTGCCTGTGGTCTCCGCACCTTACCTCCAACATTCACATTAGTGGAAGCTACAGCGATTGCGCCGTAATTTTACGGTCTGTAAATTTTGTTAGATACAAACTAAGCTCAGCTACGAATAAAAACATGATAAAGTATGGTATTACGAAATTATTGAAATGTAATAGCATAGTCTGTAACATGTTATGCTTATTTCAATTTTGTTCAAACACGGTGTTTGAAATCTGATAACACTAATTACAGTGCGGTAGAGATTCGGTAAACACGAATAAATCAACTTTAAACTTGGTAACCGTAAAGTACATTATCTTAACTGATAATTACGGTTCGCATATATAATTAAAGTTAATAACATATCGATAAATTCGCTACTTCGGAACGGACACTCGAGCGACGACCGAATGCCGACACTCGAAAAAAAACTTGACACCGATTTTACCGTACGACTATCTACACATGGAGGATCAATTAAGTGTTACCGTTTTAGGAATAATTATGTTTTTTTTTTTTGTGTATGGTAAGGCCGGTAGTCGACACGCAAGATCACGAGAGGAGACCGGAGGCGGCCTAATAGCCACTATTAGCAAATCGCTCTGAGAAATCGGCAACAATGAACACGAAATATGCTCATTGCCGTGTTCCATTCATTAAACTTTTTGCGATGCCATCTCTCCTGTTTTAAATGTGTGTCACACTCTTTTTCTTTTTCACCTCCAAATAAACGGAGCAATTTGGCCTCGAGCGTGGCTAATATCATGATTAAATTATTATCTCGGCGCGTTTATGTGCTATCATTGTATCATTTGCTTGTGTACCTCCAGTGATTTGCAATTATTACCTTTGTTAATTCCACAGTGGAAAAAAACTGGGTATGATTCTCACACACGCACACATTGCAAGCTCTGTAAAGAGATCTCTCTAATTGAATGTTGGAGTGACCTGATAACTATTAGTGCCAACAGTACAGTAATTGTAATAAATATAATCGAAGTGTTATTTGAAAGACAGACAAAAAAAACACAATATAAGACTCGTACTCGCGTTGGGGAACCACCAAGTAAATAAAATAAACTGTTGTAACTGTTGGCGGTTCCCCGATGCGAGAATGAGGCTTGTTTTGTGCTTTTTGTGTCGGGGATTAATAAATTTTATTTTTATTTCATATTTTTTAAACTACATATAATATACCTAGTAGTTGACACGCTTCAATCAACAATCTATCGAAACACGTAATTATGACATGATATCTTGCGGAAAAACCCATTTTCAAAGAGTAAAATAACAAATAACTTTTGAACGGGTCAACCGATTTCAATTAAACATAGCTAAGAACACTCTCGACAAAGTCACCTTTCAAACAAAAAAAAAACTAAATCAAAATCGGTTCGACCGTTTAAGAGCAATGATGCCATAGACAGACACACATATACTCAGATACAAAGACACACAGATATAGTTCTTGCCAAACTTCTTGGTCGCTCTGAATTTGGATACAATGGCTGCGCAGTAGTAAATCTCAAACAAAAACAGCACCGATTCGTTCGCCTTGCACATCGGAAAGCCAACTTCAGGGCGACCCAGAAGTTTAACGAGCACACTACACAGCAAGTCACGTCAAACTTATAACACCCCAATTTTTCCGTCGTCATTGGTTCCACGAATGGACTAAGAAAAATAGAGCACTGTGTTTGAAGGCAATCTGTTAGTAATCTATCATTACTTTAAGCTGTGAGACACTTTAACATTTATAGCGCGCATATTTAGAACACAACCCGAGGCTTTACTACAAACTGTTATAAATAAATAACCAGAAACCGATACAATTACACTAGCCAGTATTGTGTTTAATTTAATAAATCTTCACTCACATATCAACAATCGTCTAACGATCTGCATAAATCGCGAATACCGATTCAATTTGAAACACAACCGTGAAGTACGTACAAATTTACGAGAACTACAAAATAACGGTCGTTCCACACTTAACCTGTTAATCTGTACATATTTCACTGTAACTAAAACCTTAATTGATGTTATCAGATAGTCTCAGATATTAAAGTGTACTGCGCTGTGAAACGCAATAGTGCTGTTTACTTACGCACTTAATGCCGTTCCTTTCTTGCTGAAAATAACAGCAAAACTAAACGAGATGTAGCTGTCACAGTTTTTTTTACTGATATGCATAACTTATTATCATCTAAATGCGCTTTATCTTAACTACTTTACATAACCAGTGATCATGACTGTTCATCATAATATAAATGACAATTTATTTTTAACCCCCAACGGAAAAAGTGGGGTGTTATAAGTTTGACGTGTGTTGCTGTGTATCTGTGAATCTGTGTATCTGTGTGTCTGTCTGTGGCATCATAGTGCCTACACGGATGAACCAATTTTGATTTAGTTTTTTTTGTTTGAAAGGTGATTTTGTCAAGAGTCTTCTTAGCTATGTTTGTATAATATCGGTTGAGCCGTTCAAAAGTTATGGGCGTTTTACTGTTTGAATCGGGGTGTTTTTGCAAGATATCGTGTCATAATTACGTGTTCAATAGATTACCGATCGAAGCGTATCTATACAAATCAAGCGTATCTATATCATGTACTATATAAATTACGTGAAGTAAAAATGTCGGGTTTTTTTAATTTTGAAATTTTACTTATTATCATGTAAATGCGTGCCCTATCTTAACTAATTTACATAACCGGTGATCATGACTGTTCATCATAATATAAAACAATTTTTTTTCGCAGGTTTTCACAGAAGATGACGATAGAACGGGGGCTGAAACCGACTCCGGCGAAATGTTCGACTTCTTGGTGGGTATCACCACGGACATATTTCATCGATTCACGTAACAAGAACAACCAATATGCACTTCGGAATTGAATGCGTCGATCACGCTTCAGATTTCATAACGGACAAACACGGATAACATTCCGTAGTAGAAAATCGAAAAACGGATCGATAACGGAAAATAATGTCAAACGTTTTCATATATTTTGTGAATAAATTTTATTGCAATTTGTAAATAATTATGAAGAGGTGCTACATACGTGTTTCAGATCTTTTAAAAACAATTTTATAATGACGATTCGCTGGAGCTCCGATCCTGAATACAAATGACCACAAAGGCCTATCAAAATTCATCCCGTGGGTATTCGGAGCATGCGTGATGGGGCTCCAACGTTTAAGTGTTCAGTGAACTGAAGTGCAGTCTGGTGGCGAACCGGCAAACCTTCACCAATTTAGAATGTAAGCTGTCTTCCGTCAATTGTACCTATAGTTTGATTTTCCATTCCTGTATAAGATCATGTGCATTGTCCTGTACAGTGCACGATTTCCAGCATAAAAATGCAAAACATCGTTTTAATTTTAAAACGATTTTTTATAATGCAAGCTCTGATTGTGCGTTTGTGGCGTGAAGCTTTCACCGCGATGCGATTTTTCTACGTTTTTGTTATAGTTAATAATGTGAACTTTGTACTAGATAGTGTAAAATAAGTTAGCATAACGTTGTTACGTGTATCTAGAAGTAACAACAGGAATTTCAAAGAGAACAATAGCCGTGTTACTCGCTAGTTGATCTAAACCATAACGTACAATGTAAGTACTGCGACATTTTATACTCCGACGTTTAGGATAAATTAATGGGGGTCGTTTATTATTGTCAACATGACATCATATTTGTTAAGTGAGTTAGACCGCGGCAGACCACCTGTGCTCCCGAAGTCTCATTAGCAAACAATGATCGGGCGTCGGCGGCGGCGACTACCGCAGCCTCTCGCGATCAATAAACTGCTGAGCCGATAAAAGCGCGGCGGTACGCAGATCTAGGGCTGCCTGCGTCTATATCTATTTTTAAATCGTATCATTTTATCCGTCTACAAGATGTCTTACACGCTTACAAGTGATATTGACAATCCAGTCTTTTAATTTCTCATATTTTATATGACTGTCAGCGTTTCTTTTGCAATATTCTCATATCACTTTATATGTCATCGAATTTATTGGTTTAACATCAATAGCTCGTGTGGCAGCCCTACATCGGAAGCGCGCACACGCCGCAGGCGACACATCCATATTCCTGTGACGTGTGTTTTGACAACCGGACTGGACAACTTTTTCATCGTCATTTTTTACCACATTTTTTGCCGTACGGTTCAACAACCCCATGCCACACATAAGTGTTATTTCCACATGTAATTACACCTCATAACCGACCGCTTAATTACTCCAAACCGCTGCGACGTCCGGACCTGGAATCCGATCAGAAAAAACCTAATCCGGCGCCGGTCTTAAATTACGCTTCGTTAACCTTCGGCTTGGCTAATAATAGCCTGTAACACCCACTTTGCATAGAACTCGAATGCGCTTTGTCTCTCTACATTGTACACTTTTTCTTGCCAAAAACGTTATACTCTTCGACCATATTATACTCGTAAATATAGTCGCCAGCATGCTGTGGAAGTCTATTCAGTCAAACGGCGGCGTTTTTCAGCTAATAGGTATTTCGCCGGCCATTTTGATAACTAGTCACTTATCTTCGACGTTTAAGATTCTTCACTTTTATTTTATGTATATGTGATATAAATTCTTTTTGATAAACATTATTTGCATTTAGCGGTATATTTTTATGGTGTATTTTAAAGGATAAGTTTGGAATATAAAACATGTAAATGAATCGTGAAAAGTAGGTAAGTTAAACACATTATGCGCATAAAAGGAAGACGTTCTTTAGATGTAGATTATGCCAAATCTTTGTGTGTTATTCTTTGAATTTATTAGTAAAGTCAAGAGGTTCACAGTCATTAGAAAATGAGCACAAGAAATGGCACCTACGTTTATAAATTATTGTAATACGAGTATATTTCAAATATATTATTGATATTTTCTTGTTAGTTTTGGAAATGTATAATATATATTTGACGTAGCTTAATTAAACTGATGGTTAGCGGATATATTTGGCTGTAAAAAAATGCTTATTCGAAATGACATCATTAGATTTTTTACTGTAATAAAATATGTATAATTAAGTGCACAAACATCAAAAACTGCTAAACCTTATCGTATAAATTCCAGTAATTGTAACTGTTTTCTTAGGAACAGGAGTAGGTGACTTTACACCTCTTCGGTATCTAATAACCAATTTGCTGTGGGAGGATATTCATAGTCATTCGAATAATTCCCGTACGACGACGACGCTAGCTGGTAGCTATGCGCGCGCCGGCCGGTACTGCGCTATCGCCAGGGGCGGCCTTAAGAGGAAATGCTTTCGCAGTAATCCGACTGAATTTCCTTAGTAAAAAGTCATAAATCTAGGTTTGGCTCTCGTCCATTTCCTCCTCCAATATTAGACCAATTTTAAAAATATTCCATAAACTGAATAATAAAGATATATACTGTGCCCCTATGTTTTCCTTTTTGATAATACATTATATTTAGAAGCACTAGAACCCTCTAAAGATGCTCAAAATTGCGCTGTTAACAGAGGCCTGGTGTACAAATTTGACAACTATAAATGAAAAAAGGAAAACATAGGGGCACAGTAAATATCTTCATTTTTCAGTTTGTGGAATATCTTTTAAATTGGTCCAATATTGGAGGAGAAATAGACGAGCCCAACCTCGAATTATGAATTTTTACTTAGCAAATTCAGTCGCGACCGCATTTCCTCTTAACCTCGTAATTTTCCTCTTTTTGCAATGTACGTAATGAAGTGATGATAGACGAGAAATGCAAATCTTGGCACATATTATTATAAGTATTTTACTATGAAATACTTAACCAACTTTAAATTATTGTTGTGAATTACTGAATTATTGTTGCGATTACGAATAACTGTTTGGTAACGATAAAATAAAACGTTTCAATTGCATTTTTTTTTGTTGTCGCGCGAGGCCCTTGCAAGAGCGAGGCCCCGGGCGACTGCCCCGCTCGCCACCCCCAAATGCCGCCACTGGCTATCGCTTTACATGGCTGAATTTCACAGCGCTTGTACTATCGAGAATATTGTGCCTTTTATTAGCTACTAAGCAAGTACTTATATGTATATGGTATAATAATTATTTAATTATCTCTATAATAACAGATGTCATAGAATAACAATGTAATAATCGATAGCATACAACTGTATTCCACATTTTGTAAAACCCTCGCATCAGTTTAATTGTAAATAGTAAGTTAGGTTATTACTTATTTTATTATACAGCTTTACAAGACTGTTGTCCTTAATTTAGGTAAACGTTACATCACAATGACGAGATGACGTCCTTTTTTAATAGAATAAAAAGCGTTGAAAGTTTCCCTTGGTTACATTTTCTACGCGATGTTTTGATATTTTCGTCAGTGATTCTAATTATTGATTGTTATATGTATGTGAACGCATAATAGTTTTGTATACGTAGAACATGGTGGCTTGATGTGTTTCTACCAATATTTTTATACTGAACGTTGTACAGTAGAAACAGTGTAAAGCCAATTTGGTAACCGCATTAAATAAAATATTGTATCTATTCTCGTCACTTTTATTCTTCGAATTGTACCTATATTCAATATGAAAATAAATGTGTTATTATTACAGCCAGTTTTTACATTCTAATCGAATTAATTTTTTGCTTACTTTCGTGAGCACTTCATTGTTCGACATTACTGTATTATTAGTTCGCACATCCATTCGTGTCTTGTCAAATTAACATTCATATTGCTAAGAAATAGTAACGGTTGCGGGTGATTTATTCAGGTGAAGTTATTAAGTCTGCTATTACCTGCGAACTGCGGTCATCACCCATTGACCCGAAGTTTCTCCAATTAAACCAGCACCCGAGGGGAGCGCCGACACTCTACAATAACTAATAGTCATTTGCGATCCGTGAGTCTGCGGGTTTATTATAATACGGGTTAAGCAGCTCAGCAAACTTTTGTACGATCCCGTTACTGTTTACTCAATATTTGACAACACCGTTGTAAGTGAAAAAGGTTCTCGGCAAAACAACAATTTTGAACTTGGACCTCAAATCGTGTATCACGTTCACATAAAAATAGTTTTCTCATTTGTCTGATTGGTCATATGCAAATTTGTTTGTCTGTGTGTGCGGGTTCGGGTCGTTGGCTGTGTCGTGGTATCGTCACCACGACTCGTGCCTGCCTAATGGCCTCTCCACCATTACGCCAGTAATAGCACAATATGGCCAATTAGTCCAAGCAGCCAAGATTTGCCACCACCAGAACAAACCACATTGCGTCAACCGCATTACTCGTACAATTACCTCTGTTTTATACAAGTTCATTATCAATTTCGTAATCGTATTTTTTTTAACTGAAAACTGCATTGTGGTAAAATGTCGACCTTATATCTTACTGGCAGTAGTTTGGTGCATTAGGAAGGAATGTTGGCAACTAATGTGGCGAATTGGTTTGGTTTGGTAAGTAACTAATTAAAATTGTTAAACCCTTCAGCGTTAGTGTGATGTTTTGTAGGATTAAATGAATAAAACCGGCCAAGTGCGAGTCGGACTCGCGCACGAAGTGTTCCGTACCCAGGGTGGCGTCAACTATGTATGTATTTGTCACCCTGTAATTTTCAACTTTAGAAACGTCTCTAGGCGGGATGGCGACTCCATAGAGCGGCTGGTCGTACAAGGAAAAGTGGAAGGGACCAGATCACGCGGCGGTCACCTATGCATACCTGACCAAGTGAAAACCGCAGTAGGAAGCCGCATATCTGACTACGCCAAACAGTCCGCCAACAGGGAGAGATGGCGGGCGATCGTGCGGAGAGCTGGGTCTGCATCTACCACCGACGTGGATGCCTCTATGTGACCACGACCGCTGAGGTGTGACGCGAAACGACAGAGAATATGAATTTTCACCATTTTTATTTTTTTCTTTATTTGTGCTGTAAGATCTTACTTCTTATCAAATTTTGTGATTCTAGGTAAACGGGAACTACCATATAGGTTTTCGACTCAAAACCTATAGGGTACTTTCGGTTGACCTAGAATTGTCAATTTTGGTTAAAAGCAAGGTCTTACAGCATAAGTAAAGGGAAAATGCGGAAAAATATTTTTTTGAGAATTAAGGTAAATTTACCCATATCTTTTTATTGTGTTGACTCAGGACCTTGATTTATATACACCTATTAGGGACTACAGACCTCAGTATCTGGTATAAATTTCAACTTAATAGGTCCATCTGTTCTTGAGAAAATCGGTGGTGACACACGGATAGACGGACAAGAGAATTATCTTACAAGGGTTCCTTATTTTACATTTTGAGGTACGGAACCCTAAAAAAATATGTTTAAGCAGACGTTTTATGTCTGAAGGCAAGTACGTTCGCATCGTATCGATTGAACATTGATAAACTGCACGGCATCACGTCATAGGATGAAACATGATAAATATTTATTACCTACTACAAAAACAGATTCGAAATGGATGCGATACGGGCTTCAGGTCTATTGTGCGACCATCACGCTGCTGAGAGCTATCTTCATCGTCATTACAAGCACCTCCCACGCGAACAACAGGTGTGTTTCAGTCATTAGTTTCTTTTATCGAGATAGGATCTTGACGGATGTAAGCACCAAACATCATTACAATAGGCGGGATGTGTTCCGTAATGGACAAACCAACACGTATTCACAGTGTCTAGAGCGAACTGTATGTAGCGACGTTGTCCGACATCTATTGATGTTTCACGAAACAGATATATGCAAAACAAAAATAACAGTATTGGCACATCATTTGTGTTAAGTTTTTGTTCGAACAAAAAGCGTTCGGCGCGAACTTATTACTGAGAACAAATTAAACGTCGCCGTCGGTCGTAGATAATTAGGTTCCGCTAATATGGTTTGCGATATTTAGGTGGTGATTACTAGGTTTGAGGGGCGACAACCTCGTATGGCAGAGCAAACGTTGACCATGACCCAGAGGTGTGAGCAAATACTTAACTGCCGTCAAGTGGCCTCTTCACTTCACGCCCAATAACAACCGGAGACCACAACCTACATCAACCAGGTAGACACCTCGATACGCTCACAAATACAAAAATATTTTTGTACCTGAATGGAAACAAGTTTCACCAACTGCACCTGCTACGTGCAGAATCGATTCCAAATTAATGTCATCAGTTAATCTGCCATATTTGCACCTTTCAGAATGTATGCTTGCGGTAAATCTTATTGAGGATGTGGTGTCCCCGAAAACCAACCTCAATTGGCTCATGCTGCCTCGTATTCTTGCCTTTCAGTTATGCAAATTGGACGTAGCAGTCGTGGGAAAAAACTTTTATTTCAGTTACCACCTTATTTCCGCACGTTGAAACCCCTGTACAGTTCGATATCCAACGACCGGAAAGGTTGACACGCAGAACACCGGATGATATGCAGACCAGTGAACTGATAGGTACATACAATGTCTACATTGTCATACATGAATTATTATTTTGGCATTTGATTAATTTGACATACCTACATTATTGCTATCTGACAATTGATTGATATATTGTTTCTTTTCCTTCTTTTTTTACATGAATTGATTAGACAAACATTATTGTTAATTGACGCTAATTGATATTTTTTACTTATATTTGGCAAATTATTGCTATATGACATTTGCAATTTTTTTTTTATTGCTATTTTATATATTTTACATTTTTGGCATTTAGTTTTCACTGTTTCACTTTGTTTGTTTTGTTGAAATTAATTGTGATAATTACTTTTAGATTAATTTCATTTATTATTTGTATTCATCATTTATTATTTTTGTTATATTAATTGATTAATTCAAGATTTGCACGCCATAGTATGTGGCAAACATGTTTGAGCCATTTCTGTTATTGTTATCCTACATGCACTTATTATTATTTGTTGTATGTATACACATGTTTATGCAAAGAAATATATCTGAATCTACATTTTCCTTTCAGCAAGAAGGATTCTTTACATAAAACCAACTTACCTAAGACTACTAGAGTCACATTATCCTAAGCTCAAAAACCATAGTCACTGAGATCCTGTTTAACTAATTAGAATGCTTACGTAGCAAGCGTGGGCCCAGGATAACGGTCTACTTATTAGATACACTTGCTTTCAAATCAATCGGCTGATTTATCATGAACCTACTTACATAAAGCAAAAAAAACCTCTACAACAGAACTCGAGACGACTGTCAGTTATATTTTTTTAGACCCCAACGAAAACAACTTTTTTTCCATTTCGCTTGACACTTGATAGTTTGGGCTATTATTTTCTTTTATTTTTATTAATTAGTTTTGTTAAAGTCTTCCACGCAACTTGTTTCAAAGAAAATAGCCTACAAATAGCCTCTCTCGAAACTGGTATTTCATCAAGAGCTTTTTTTGAGCCAATTGTCTGCCTGCAAACAGCCGGATGCCGATGATACCTAACTGTAGGTAATAACACAAAAACTATGTGAAAGTAAAGGTGTCTTCACACAAGTTCTAGTTTCAGACCTATGTACGGTTAATTGGAGAAAAGTCGGACGCAACCTCCCGACACGCGGTCGTGATTATACTTAAATATCTTAATTTTTGTAAGTATGTCAATCTCTACATTTTATTTTTATATTATATTCATTTAATTTCTCTGACGGGATTTAAACACTTCTTACAACTTAGTGCAGTCCTCTCTCTTCAAAGTTACGGTTAAGATTCAGAATCGGATTTACCTACAAACATTTGTGGGGTCAAAGCTACACCCAACACAATACGACTACGGTGTCGTGATGACACCCAAACATCCATCATAGGCTTAACGGACACTGACTGTGGAATTAGTGACCTGCCTACGGTGCCCACTATATCATGCTCATATAAAATGTTAATAGATGAGCCCCTGGCCCAACAAGTGCACCTGTTTAAGTGGAACAACAATGTTTGTAACTTATAAACGAACATTAGGCCCTCAAGCGGCCGCAGTACTAATGCCATTACGGTCAACTGGTCAGACGAAAAGTATCTCCTTACTTATATTCCTGCAGAAAACTTGATAAATCGCAACCTTCAGTAGTCAAAGTTACACTGATTACCTTAAGTTCCTCATTGAGCTAGCAATTGTTTCTGAACTTGTAGCATGGATAGATCAACATTGCTTCTAGCCAGTGTCCAACTTGACGGATGGCCCGATCTCGCAAGACAAAAGCGCGACGGATTTGAGGTAAATCGGCAAGTCGTGACCGAGTCGTTTAATCATAAGCATCTAAGCTAATTAGAGTAGGTCGCGAACTCTTGGGACCCGTAATGAAAATCACAATTGAACCTGGTTGCGGTGGAAAATTGCACTTGGCGTGGCATTCCGTCGACATTGCCAGGGGCTCTCGAGTCACTGGTTGTCAACCCGCCACGATATTGCAATTATTATCTATAAATAGGTATAATCTTATGTTTCTTTAAAAACAAAACACTGAAATTCTAGAGAGTTGTAATTAGATTTGTCCTTCAGTGAACCACGGCTAACCGTTTGTTTGGCATAACTTGATAATGAAAATAAAGTTACCTAAATACTCGGATCTCTTATATTATTTTGAGCATAAGTCTTTTTGTAATAAAACCCTCAAATTGCCTTCCCACTTCAACATTTCAATTAGCCACGAGAGCGTAAAAGCAGAGATATTGAATATTGATTCAGGACACAGATGTTTGATCAGGGTACAAAGTAAATATTGCGAAGTATTTAGTTAACTAGTGGAATATGGTACATAATCAACTTCAAAAAATAACTACGAGCTGCGGCGATACCTACCAAAAGACCTAAATAATAATTCCAAAACTTTTTATTCCTAATTTAAACTTCTGGATTTATCATAATCTTAAATGCTCGCTATTTACCTACGTTCCTGAGATTTGCCTAGGGCCTAGAATGCCAATTACCTATCCTCTCAGCCGCCAAGAGAATTTTTAAAATGTTTTGAACATGATTACTTTCCAATTTATTTGGTCTGTCCCTACAAAAGACATCAACGAGCGGCAATTACTAAATAACTCACGAAAATTACTTGTAAAAGGAAAAACCGTAACGACTACATCAGCGCTTGAAACTTAAAATAACCCTCGTCTCGCCTGGGAAAAGAAAAAAAAAGTAATTTATTGCATTTTTATTCGATGAGTGACCGGACGCAGCGAGCACAATAACTGTATCATGATATCAAGTTTGAAGATGTACGGAACCATACAATGTTGAATTCACTCGGAACTCCATACATGCACCTATCTCTCTGTATGGTCATGCGATAGAACTGGTAAAGCACTGATAATTTATCGCTACCGTTATAATTACTTTCATACACAGACAATATTGTTAAATCATAAAAGGTCAGAGAGATCGGTTGCTGTATTTATTCGCCTCGGGAACTGTTTACGATACTTATTATTCAATAAAGCTGTCGGTTGTACGAATTAATATGTTTCTGTTCGAAGCCAACGATCGTAGTTTTTGGAACGTATGAGCTATATACGAACTCGTAGATAAGAATGCCAATTTTTTGCTATTTTTTTTTCACGGTAACGTGTAAACTGGATTAACAACGAAACGAAAAAGATTTGCATGAAATTAGTTTGATACAGATGTTACATGGTTCGAGGTGCCTCTCCTCGGTGGATAGCCGTGCAAATTATGGAAGATCTAACTTATCTAAATTAGCTCCTTTTACGGCCACTAGTAATGGCACATGCTTGCCTTATCCTTGCCTGTAATTTGATAGCAGTATCAACTCCGTGCATGGTTTTATTCCCCTGCTGATGTCATACAGTGTAAAATTTGTCAGATGTGGCTGTGATGAGGTGTTATGCTGCTTATCATAACACATTCACAGGTATAGGATTACGTTCTTCTTATGATTCTGATCTCGCAAAGTCATTACAATTTAGTGAGGCAGTTAAGTATTTTTTAATATGTCGCATTTTTCAGGTTCTGGCTAATTTTGTGTATATTGAAATTTGGTCTACAAAAGCTCTTGATCTTGCTATCTCAAATATATACGACTAGCGGACACCTCGCGGTTTCACCCGCGTAGTTCCCGTTCCCGTGGGAATACAGGGATAAAAAGTAGCCTATGCCACCCGGGGATAGTGTAGCTTCCCAACGGTGAAAGATTTTTTGAAATTGGTCCAGTAGTTTTTAAGTTTATTCTTTACATACAAAAATACAAATCTTTCCTTTTTATAATAATAAATATATATATATATATATATATATATATATATATATATATATATATTATTAATTAGTATAGATTTGTCACCATTACTTCCTTATGCGTCCAAGGACTTATTAAACATTGAATTTTATTGTGGGTAGTAAAATGGCTTTTTAATTCCTGCGACAATAAAACCATTCATCCATGTAAGAAAGGTACATTACGTTACATTAAAATATAAATGTTGGCGCTCTAAAAATAAACGAAAACATCTCAGGCCTCGCGTATCTCGCTGCGCAATTTGCAAAAGTCAACTAGGGAAACTGCAGGATTAATAATGCTAGCGAGCAATGAGCTATCCGCCTGTCACCATCCGAGCAATATTGCAGTTTTAAATCAGATACCTTATTAGTCAGCCAGTACACGCCAGGCGCCGCCGCTTGGCTTCTATTTTAAACATAAAATAATGTCACCCATCTAATTACTTACCGCATTATATTCAATTGGAAGAACTTTACCTATTTGATGCAAAAATCGAATGTGCATTGTAATTTTCACTAATTGCATCGAGCAACGCGACGTCTCATATTGAGACTTAGTTCTCATGCATCTGCCACGAAGTTTCTCCTTGCTTTGTCTGTCTGTCTGAGGTGCTAAAAGGTTAACGAGAAATTAATTTCATGAACCTACATACCTAATAGTGAGAAAATTACTATGATGCATGGCGCTGGCTCGAAGTGAATTATTTATAATACTATCCGAGTATATGGACACCACGATATTATGCTTTGACCTTTGGACAAACGCCTCAAGTGGTGAACAACACCTTAATAACTTCAAGTGATGATCTCTTTAACGCTATATTAATCTTGTCTGCTGGGAAATTATAGGTAACAAGCTTTAGCGCACGCGCTCCCTCGCCGATGAGCCGGTCAGGACATACTTCCTAGCCGCTCGCCGTCCACGCAGGAAGTCCATGCAGGTAGACGAACCGGACTGTTGAGTTATTTTTACTTTTTCTTGCAATCTTGTTTACATAATGAGTCTTCCTGCTGACTTATACAGAGATAAGAAACTGCTATGCTGATCTGGTGCATAACGTTATTTGATGCTATAAATAATATGATTACAGAATTATTGTTATGATCGCCTATTTCAGTGTAGCGGTCCGGCAATGGGCCCTTGTCCCTTTGTCTCTATTACGGGTTGTCGGCCATCGTCCTTATCTACACGTGTATCTTGTGTTAGTATCACTCTATATGGAGACCGTTGGGTATTATCACATCAGCCTGTACCGGCGCGGTCGCACGGTAAGGGCCTCCATTTGCATACAAGCAAATATCTCGATCTACGGGCGCTGTGCGGGCAGATTACCGTCGCAATGCTTCCGCACGCTGTATTGAATTCGGTACCAACGGTCCCGACTCCCATTACCAGTTCACGTTTACTAACTTGTTAGTGTGATTCTCAAATGATAACAATCGGCCCGGTTGCGAGCCGAGCATAATAACAACTAGGAATAAGTCCGGCTATCCTTACAAATAATGATCTATGGAAATAATGGGGTCCCGATAGTGGAGCTATATTACAAACGCAAACTCATGTAGTGCTGTCCATCAAGAATACATTCAGAGGGTAATTTATGGTTTGAATGAATGTCTGTAGCAATAACAATACCTAAGTTAATAATTCGTAACTGTACGCAGTCGTTAGGTCGGAATGTTTGAACTAAAGATTCAGAATAAACGGCCAATATAGTTCTAAGGAACATGACAAGAACACTAAATATTCAAATGCTTAAGCACTAGCATATCTGGGCCCATACTAAAGTACACACTCTGGAAATTGGTCACTTGGGTAATTAATGTCTAAGCTTTATGTACCTACGTTACCACTCCACTCCTTAACAAAGCACATTAACGCCTACGTGTAAAGCGCTAGCAAGATGTTTAAATTATAATAAGACAAACACCTCGCAGGCACTTTAGTCTCGGACGGTTAAAAATATTGCTCATATAAAAGCCAAGGCGCATTCAAATCGTATTGAGGTATAATCAAAATTATTATTAGCTCCTATTAACTCTTCTCAGGAATACTGCGGACAATGTATGCTCGATTTATGGGAACGTCAAACTCAAAGCAGTTTGGGGCACAACACGGCACGAGGGAGGCGGGAGCACACAGGTAACGGGGACATTAGCGCTAGACGTGTACTAACCCGAAGTACACAGGATTCGCCGTGTACCAGTGTGTAGGGGAAGCAGAGGTACGCAGTAGGGTCAACTGCAAATGCGTGGGAAGCGGGCGCCAGACACATACACCCGATACATTTCCATATACCTATATAATTAACCATATAATAATACGTATCCGCTCTTGTCATGCTCCACGTCGTTCAGATAGTGACTTCAATTGCACAGAATTCGATGAGCTTCCTGTAACTACAACACGCATTTTGCTACCTTGTAAGTGGCGACTTGAAAGCCAGACGAGCTAACGGGCACTTACTACTTACATGCACTTACACATTGATTGGTAGTTAGCATAATACGTTCTTTGAGTTCTATATTCGATTATACCGCCATTCAGAATGAGTACACTGCGTAAGAAACATGTTTAAACATTAATATGTTTTGCCAGACAAAAATAAGAGGGAACACGTCCGTGATCTAACTCAACATAAGACAAAGGTTAAACTCAAACCTACAGTGGAACAATAAAGTTTCCAATATTGCGAAAGTAGGTAATTGATGTCGGCTTGCACTTATGAAAAGCTATGTCGAAGGTTAAAGACCAAGGATGAGTATTAGGTTAAATATAGGGGGGTGGGCGCGGCTATTGTGGGTAAATAAAGCGTAAGGGGAAGGTAGATAGTAGTTGACAGAGGTCACGTGAGTCCGCCGGCGGCTGTGGCCCTCACTCATGCCCTGTTGACCCACAGCGCAACCAGCTCCATAAATCGTCGAAGATGACAACTAACTAGCGTCCGCCCATACTTATAACTAGGATCTTATACACCTAAACGTATTTAACTGCAGTTTGCCCATTCTGCTTACATAATATACTGCTTCAAGGAAATATTTTATACCTACAATACAACTGTGATCATTAATGTGAACACACAGCAATGTGGATAATGAAGTCTTGGCTTGTTCAGAACCTTTTTGCACTTGCTGCATCAAATTAATGAGTCTAATCACTACTTGTCGGAAAAATAAAAAGCTTTAAATTTTTGTCATTAGATAAGCAGGACCAGCCTATCATGCCTTTTTGCCCAGGAGTACTCTATACTTCGTTTTTGATGCTCTATAATAGGTAATGCATTTTAAGGTGCTTATGCTGGTATAGCACCCACGCCAGTCAAGATATGCATACGTAAAGATTCAGTGAGGCCAGACCACGGGGTCCCAGCGCTAATAGAGAAAATTTGGTTCAAATAAATGTCACTAGATGGCGCGATATGCATTGTTATTGAACTGTGTGTAAAATTAACATTTTCTAGAATAGATCATAAAAATTGTATGTTCTTTTTTAATCAACTCTCCTAAGCACAAAATTATGGAATACTGGGCTCTTAATTCTCATTTCAAAGATTATTTGAACGGATCATTTAAAATTGATCCCAATAGATGGCGCGGTTTTAAATTTTTGAGGCATGTCACTCAATTTTTTTAATTTGTTTTGAAAAGAAAAAATTGACACGAACCCAGAAAAACCTTTTACTTGCAAGTCGCTGCTAACGCCATCTATATCCGTGGAGCGGAACCGAACACGATCAAAGTACTTATAAAAATAATCATCTTAATCAGACGAAAAACGCTAGTTACTTCGGCACGGTTTCTTTGTATGGGATGAGGCATCTATATGCTAGTATTACCTATATTATCTCATTATCTGTGCCCAGACGCATCCTGCGTAACTTTGTGATAGCTTAGCTTAGCTTGATTTTTTTGAACGCGTGCGCGTGTTCTTTGCTTGCATTCATTTCTTTATACATCGATATATTATATAACAATCGCTTCATAATGTTTTTTGTTCAATAAAGTAATTAGCTTGAATACAAAAGTTAAGATGATTTAAAAAAAATAGAGATTAATCAAGATCGCTTCGCTCGCTCTTTGATTCGAATGTTTTTCAAATTCTGTTTCTTGTTGTTGTTGAGCTTGTTTCGCGCTCTTTCATTATGCCAGATGCGTCTGTTATTCTGCTTATTGAACAGTGAGGTGAGGACCTCCATAGTTCAAAGTAAGTTATGATTTTACTAGCCACTCAAATACCTATAGAAGTTTCTTTGTAGGCAGACACAAGCATATAATATTGCGAAGTAGAAAATCAGAATCTTCTACCTAAGATTTCAAGGTACTGCCAAGCGAGCTCAAATTTTTCTCACTCTGCGTCGGATATATTGGTTTTTCTTTTTAATTATATTCAAACCGATAAGAAGCTACTTCAGCTACACAGGTAGATATAAAAGTTTCTTTGTAGTTAGACTCAAGCATAAAATATTGAGATCTTGAAAAATATGTAAGTAAATATTTATTGATAATTTCATATTAATTACACATACAAAAGAAAATTCTAAAAAAAAAAACACAAAACGGCTCCTCCCCGTTCATTGGGGTTCATTGGGCAACACACGCACACAAAAATTCAACCATATCGATGTCAAGAAAACATAGAATAAAATCTTCCTAATTCTTCCTAAACCTAAGAAGATTACAAAACAACAAACTAACAAGAGGGCGAAGCGAGCTCAAATTTTTCACTCTTTGCCTCGGTTACATTAGATCTGTTTGTATTCAAACTGATAGGAAGCAATTTTTTCGACAATAAACCTGATCATTACGAAAGACAGAGCGAGCGAAGCGAGCTTGAATATGTCTTAGATATAATTTATTTTCTTTTGACAGATAGGTAAGAAGTAACCGAAATGCAAATCCGGTCCTTAATTTGAAAATGATTTCGGGGCCAATCCGGATGTAGTTACCGATTTTTTTTTTTGGAAATTTTTACACCTTGAAAATATCAGTTTTAGCTAAATAAAATTAATGTCTTGATACAAAATCAAATTTTAATATCATCCTAAAGCGTGTTTTGCAATCAAGTAGCAGTTGAAGTTCTTGCTGGAATTTTTCATGGCATACCTACTTTCGCAAGAAAGCGTAATTTTATGAGCAAATTTTTGAAGAGTACACAGACACAGATCATATACATCAGATTTTATTTATTATGCTTCAAAAGCTTTCGCATATTGGACGTGCGGATCCAGTCCTCTTAACAACAAAGTCACCTTCTGCACCTGAATCTGAGTCATCATCTGAAGAAGAGATATCGACGTTAACTTCATGTGAACGAACCGCTTCTGTTAGTGCAAGATAATCATATTTGTTGTTTAATACGTCAGAAATAGATGAATGTATCCTATGAGCAAGGCAAACTTGCAAGGCAAAAAATACTTTTTTTGCACATGACCCATGCTCCTTAATATCTCTTTTGTTACACGACTCAAACGATCACAGGGAGGAGGAAAGTAAGTGAGTAACTGAAATCCACCACGTCATCACAGTATACTCGAGGATCACCAGTTTGGGGGTATGCGGAACATGGTGTAAAGTCCCACAAACCTCCATAGAAAAGGCAGGATCCCCCGACCAGATGGGTGTAGTGTCTTGTCCGTGCAACTGCCCAACAGTTATTGTCGGACTGTTGTATGTGTTCAAATCGCGCCGAGAACTTAGCTATATCCACACAAGCGTTCACGCTGTTCACCAGCGATATCCCCTTAAATCAAAAGGCCTAGTTGGCTAGAGAGCCGTGACGACACGGCCATATTCCACAATGGCCGAGTGCCCAGTGCCATCGCCTTCACTCTCCTAACAACTGCAAATACTTTGGGCTAGTGGTTCCGGCTTTGGAGAATCGAGGTAAACCCCGTTAAACTCAGGCTGTCCTCTTCTCGAGCCATGATCGGCGGTGAAATCCTGCCCTGCCCAGAACCATCAATATGTACGGCAAGCCGATCCCTAGGAAGTAGCAAGCCAAATATCTAGGTGTCATTCTGGACAACCACCTCACCTTCGCCAAGCACTTATAAGCGGTGCGCTCGCGAGCCGCGTTCGCTATGGACAGACTCCACGGAATGCTGGCCGCTCGCAGCGGCTTGTCACTCAAGTGTAAGATACGCATTCTCACCGCGGTCATCCGTCGCATCATGGCATCGCGACGTCCCCGTCAAGCCCGCCCCGACCCCAGTTCGTCGCGACCCTAGCCTTTATTTAATTTGTCAGAAAGAAGTTTCTTGTCCGTTCTTCTACATATCAAGCTAGTTTCCAAACGGACGGTAGAGTCATGATCCAGCCCGTCTCTTGCTGTCCTCCTGAGCTGAGGCCCGTACCCTGCAGGGGGTGTCCTCCGTGTGGTCTCTTAGGTTAAGCGTTTTGATGCCCTAGCTGGAGGCTCTAGTTTAGTCTCCACTGGCTCGCCCAGTTAAGCAAACCATCAGTTTGAACTGAGAAACGCCACTCAAAAAAACAAAAAGATCTTCTTTATAGTTACGTTCTTATCGTTAAGAGCGATATGACAATTCTGATCATTTATCAAAATTAGTCGTTTATCTGACTTTTCTATAGAGCAAACTATTTAAGCTGAACTAATAAATTATTAGAACTAATCTACCTAACAAATGAAACAGGCAAAACATTACTGCGGAACCACACTTATCACAGAGTACTTTTATTATATAGACAGTGGCGTGGCGTGTCGTGGCGCGGTATCTACCAATCAAACGACTCTGTACCAGCTACGTCATAACACAACGAGTTTTGTAGCCAATCAACTGCGTCAGCAGGCGCCACGACACGCCGCATAAGTGGTTCCGACTTTAATGATACGTCACTTTTGACACCCACTCACAGGACCACAAAGGGACCACAGATTATGGTTGCGTTCATGCGTACATTCATGGGTTTTTGGAACGGCTTTTGACACGCTAATGACACGACATCGTTAGTGAAGTAGACCAGAATATCATCTTGGCTGGGTGTATGCAAAAATCCCATGTCCCAAACCTATGTGGTATGATTGTGAACGAACGTCATTGACGTCTATGTGTATGATAAAAATGGTGCCCGTTTACCAGCTGGCATCTAGTCTTTATTGCTAAAGAATTGACATTGTGATGATAAAAATTGTGTAGCATGGCGTCTGTTCTTGATTTAGTCAAACATTACCAGCATACAATAGAAAAGTATCCTACCGACGAGCATAAAGTAAGTACTCATTTTACTCATCTTCCATTTGGTGTAATTCCCACATAAATTAGATAATTCCTGAATAATTTTGCTTTGCCACAATGTCACAAAAGTGCAATCCAAAAATAACAAAAATACGTGTTTTAAGCCCACAAATATGTCGCCAGATATAAGTATTTTGTGATCATTTTGAAAATACGCTATTGCTGTGAACATATGTATGGTAATTTAATTTCACATCCCCATCATCAAGACAGCAACTGAAGTGAGTTGAAATAAACACAGTGACGTTCACGGTATAGTACTTAAACACTACTGTTTATTTCCAGATTTTAAAATGTATAGACAAGTTGTTCCACTTGGCTGTGACAGTCCAGCACCTTCAGGAGACAGGTGTTGGTCGCACGGTGAATGCGCTGCGCAAGGAGGCGGGCGACGTGGGGCAGGCGGCGCGCGCCCTGGTGTACAAGTGGAAGCTGATGGTCGCAGCAGAGGGGAGCGACCAGGAAACTGAGAATAATGACAGTGAGCCAACAAAATTTTAAACTTTTATACATTTAGTGACATACTAGTGTGTGCTTCAACTTGAGAACTTAAAGAGCTAGATTTTAAATGTCACTGCCCAATTTTATGTGACCCTTTTGTTTGCAAACATTTTAGGTAGTTGAAAGCATAACATTGTTTTTGTTGTGATTGAAATGTTTTTGTTGTAGCATGACATATTGCTTTTATTTTATAAACTGACTCAAAATATGCTTTTACAAAGCATGACAATGCATGGTCATTGGTTAGCTATTAACCTTACAAGGAAAAGTGCAATGAGCTGTTTAAACAAAAGTGTGTCTTACTGTAGTAGACATACCCGGCACCATGATTGAGTATAGTAATGTTTATGAGTACATTAGTGTGCGCTGTTCAATGGGTTCAGCTAGCTCACAAAGTCGCAACTGTCATGTCAATATATCTAAAAGGCAAATACTATTATGTTTTTATGTCAATTTACCTGTTATAATGAACAGAATTGTGCATGGTTATAAAGAAGATGTAATAATCAGATATCTGCTACTTCTGCCGACTGAGAATGTTTTTAGAACTATTGCTTTTAATCATTCCAAGAATTTTAACAACTTGGAAAAGTTTTTAAGATTTTATAATGCAACTTGAGTTTTAATTTATGGTAGCTAAAAGCTATAAAATTTGAGGGTCCAAATGTATTAAAACTACTCTACTGGCTAACTAGTAGACCAATTTTTTTATCAGTACTACTAGCACCCAAGTACATTATTCAAATTTATTTTAATTTTTAACTGTGTTATGATCTTTTACATCACTTAACTTTAACAATTCTTAATAAAATTACACTTGAATTTATAACTATTATTTTGTTAACTTTGTTCTTCGTTTAAGTAGATAGTATTTCATTGTTTGAGTTTTAAATATTTTATGTTATAAGTTAAGTTGTGTTTAGATAATTATACAATTGCGGCAAGCTCTATTAGACCTAATTATATTTAATACTTAATGAAATATATATATTTTTAAATTATACTTCATTTCATTACTGATCCTTTAGAAAAAACCCTTTGAATTTATTGCACAAATGCACACACTTTGCACTTGACAATTAACAGTACTTATTCATGTCATTAAACAAGACTTATTTCAATTGGAATAAATTTTATTGTTTGAAGTTATTTAACTCCTTATTTACAATAGTTGATGAACTTGGTATTAAACTAGCTAAAGTATTGGATTTGTATTACTAATTATTTTACGTGCACGGAATCAGACTGAAATCTTTCGTATCTGACTAATATGTTTAAACCTAGTCTATACTAAAATATTTTTATAATCTAAGCCAATAACTTGTTTGTTTGCATGACTGTAGACTATCAATGGTCAGATTTCAATAATTTCTTCACTGAAAAAAAATTATATAATTCTCGAGAGACATACATTATTGGGTAGTTCTCTCCAAATTTCTTGGACGCCCTGGAGTTGGCTACAATGGCTGCGCAGTAGTAAATCTCATACAAAAACAGCACCAATCCTTACCTTGCGCATGGGAAAGCCAACTTCAGGGTGGCCTAGAAGTTTGGCGAACAATACCAGAAAGAGATTCTCTTCACAAGAGTATGATTAAGAAACTACATCCAGAGTAAGGGCCTCTGCCTGGAATGGATACAGCCTATAATATTCCCACTGCTGGGATACAGGCCTTAACTCTCGGAGAGGGACTGGGCATCACACCAGCAATAAAATTGGATTAATGGATATAAGTAAATGTTGCAGCGTTTCTTCTGATAAATTTGATTGTTATTCTATCAATAAAACCTGTTAGAGCAGGTTAGAACTTTGACAAGTTTTCCTTAATTGAATTAATCATGTATTAGGAATTTGCTTGTTTGCTTATTAATCAACTTTAACAGATCATCAGGGCTATTATGAATACTTAAGATGTATTTGTATTGTTCTGTCATTGGCGCTAATTGGGTACTTCCTGTTTTTTTGTACAAATATATTCACTTATCCATGGCCCGATCAACATATTATATAGACTACAATATTAGCTATGCAAGATTGGAATTTTCAGTTACTTATCGCTCAGCCAGTGTGCTAATTGGAATGTTTCTGCATTTACATATAATGTAACAATTTGTATTCGAGTATTGCATCATAACAAAGGTTCTTTAGGTACAGCATTACCTAAAGTGAGCAGTGTGACCAATCATAATGATATAACTTCGAATTTGCAGTAATATTTTCAGCCAATGTAGCATTATAAGTCTGCCAAGCATGGTACCTGTAAATAATTAGCACTATTGAAATAGTTTACTTGTTTATAGATTTGGTGTGTTTGATAATCATAATGGCACTCAGTCAAAGAGAACAGCTCTGTTGCAACAAAGAAAACCTCATTTGAGCATTCAATTTTTTTCCAGGTACAACACAAAATGGACATGGAAGTGGAAAAGATTCCGATGATTCCAGGACCAAATCCGATAGATATGAGAGGGCAAACTCTTCATCTAAACCGATTAACCACCGAGAAATAAATGGAAACTACAGTGGTGGCAAACGCAGATACCACAGTAGTGAGGTAAAGCTTTATCATGTTTATTTTCTTTATCTGTGGTTACACTATCAGTTTGTGCTACTACACCTATGCAGCATTTTAATGCCAGCAGCATATTTTTTTCGACCTTTTGTTTTTTATTCTTTTCCCTTTTTAAATTCCATGGATTCGTTGGCGTATCCACTGCTTTAGCTTTAGTGTCACTCAATAACTCAAATTCTGAAATCAATCAATTGGACATAGTAAAAATATTTACTGGAGCCAAAATAAGTAATGGTTAATATTTAAAATTAAGTTGATCCGTAAGAGTTTTTAATTTTCACGAAATCTGATCTGTAAAAGAGCGCCGTAAATGTTAAATAAATAATAATACCAGACTGTTATAAATCAACGACTATTATTATAAATTATTAAAAAAAACTATTTTTGATGACTTTCAGGATGAGGAACCAAGGAAACGCTCAAAACATTCTAGTTCCAGTGAGGATGATTACAAAAGAAAATCTCAGGGTAGGGTTAAGGCAGAGAGTGAAAGTGATAGTCCTTCTGATAGTGACGACTCACAGAGTGACGGAAGTGACTCAGAGTTGTCTGACTCCTCACAGGAAGAGGTAAAGGTCAAACAAGAAAATATAAAGAGAGAACACAGTAGCCATAAGTCATCTTCATCTAAGCACTCCTCTCACCATGAGCATGCAGATCGCAAATCATCCAGTTCAAGCCGGCCACAAGAGCCTGAAAAGCACTCCAAACATAATAGTTCTCATTCAAAAGAGAGGCATTCCTCGGACGCATCTTCAACAAAAGAAAAAAGTCACAGTTCTGACAAACACAAAAGTTCAAAGGAAAAGGAGTCACATTCTGATAAGAATCAAAAACATAAAACAGAACACAAATCAGAACCAGAGAAAAGTCATAAAGAATCAAAGTCTCCACATAGTTTAGAGAAGCAGAGTAGTACAGACAAGCATCTCAGTTCAGACAAGCATAACCATTCAGACAAACACAGTAGCTCTGACAAGCACAGCAGCTCAGACAAACACAAGTCAAGTAACTCACACAAGTCTGACAGTGGGTCTGACAAGAACAAAGCTTCTGATAAACACAGCAAGCCAGACAAACATAAATCCTCCAGTCACTCGCATGCTTCAGAGAAAGAAAAGCACAAGAGTTCATCAGAAAAAGACTCTGAACGATCTAAACACAAAGTTAAAGACAGTACTAGTAATAGTAGTAGTTCTAAGGAAAAACATAGTTCCTCT
The DNA here is from genome assembly GCA_964057195.1 of Orthosia cruda. Taxonomy (NCBI): domain Eukaryota; kingdom Metazoa; phylum Arthropoda; class Insecta; order Lepidoptera; family Noctuidae; genus Orthosia; species Orthosia cruda. The sequence goes on along the minus strand of OZ059829.1, from coordinate 30,366,200 downwards.
AGCAAGGAAAAGTCAAAAGATAGAAGTAGTTCTTCCAAGGAGAAGTCGAGTAGTCATAGTAGTGAGAAAAAACATTCGTCGTCGAGTGATCATAAGTCGAATAGTAGTAGTAAGGGCCATTCTGAGAAGAATGATGAAAAGAACGACAAGAAGTCAAAGCACAGATCAAGTTCCTCCTCGCATAAGAGCAGTCAGTCAAGCAGCAGCAAGAATGAAGAAGTACCAAAGAAAAAAGTTCAAATACAAGTCCCTGAGGAACACGATAGTGATGACGGGATCGACTGTGGCTCAGGTAAATATACAGATAAACAAAGCCACTGGTTTTTGTTTGTAAACTTTGGAATGTTAAATATTGTAATTGTTATTTTCTTGTTTAGGAGCCAGTTTTGCTGAAGCGCTTGGCATGATCAGTCCCACAAAATCCAAAAAGAGACTATTGAAGGACGCAGCTTCACCAAACAATGACGTAAGCAAAATATGTTTTAATTATTATGATCCGATTTATTTCAATAGACGGCATTTTTTTGCTCTTGTACTATAACAATAACACTATAACAATACACTACAGACGGAATTATTAGTGGGCAAAACCGACTATCCGACCACATTTTGTCAGTCGGCACTTAATAAAGTAAAGGAAACTAAAAAGATATAAATCACTAATTGTACTTCTATTCGTTTTATAACAGTGCATGCATACTATTAAACAGTGTTTCTTTCAGGAAAAATTCTTCGGGGGGGAGGGCGGGGCGTAAATAAATGAAACAAAGTAATATTTAAAATCAATTCCAATTATTATAGATGTTATAAGCTGAACCAAAATTGTCAAAGTAACATTGTAAAAAGTCGCGAAGAATAATATTCTTTACAAAAATCTTATTCTTCGTGGCTTATTTCTCGCGTACACATAATGATATGGACACAGCTATAATTTTCATTCTACAAATTTCGCGAAATTACTATCAAAAACCAGCTGTTTAGAGTGGGAGAGCCATATGGGATATAGCGTTAGAGGAAAAGGGATGACGATATTCTCGAAAGTGTGTCGTTCTTTCTAGGCGCTATTCTGGTTTCTGATTGGCTACTTTAATATGCCATGCACTACTCAATTCCTGATTGAGTGCCATGTCACGTCAATAAAGAGTTTCCAGCTCTAAAATGATACCAGGTTTAAATAATTTGCCAAATTGTAGTTGAGTAGGGATATATTTATTATACGCAAATATGCTGTAAACGCGCGAAAGTGAGCGTGCGGCAACCTATTGCTATTGATTCAGTTCCAAACGCCCCGGGGGGGCAGTAAGGCTTTGGCCCCCCGGAGTAGTACCTGAAAGAAACACTGCTATTAAATATAATGTAACTTAGGCGAAACGAAACTTTTTAAACTAAAAAGAATAGTAATCAATAGAGATGGGCCGATTAGTCGTGAAATCCACATCAGCCAGCAAGCTATTCGGCCCACATTTGTAGATGGAGACAAGTTGGACAATCAGTTGTCCATTTCAGTGCCGTTGCCGTCTAGTCGGTTAGTCAGCCAAGTTCATAATTCGTCCATCTTTACAATATACTATTTATTTCACCAGTATAGCCCCGCTGCCTTGTTGGCCCCTACTGCGAAGCTAGCGCCACTGCCTGCGCTTGAGATCTCAGCATTACCAGAAATATCGCCCAACTACAAGCCGAGGCCACCACCTCGAGCATTGCCACATTTCAACGATGAAGACGCTATGAGCTGCGTCATTTCATCTAAAAACGCTAGGTAAGTAACTAACACAGTCCGCCGGTTTTTTATTGGGTTTTCACCGCTTTATTGCACCTGAAGTATATTTCGTATTCCACTTAGCCCGTGGACACAGCCTGCGTGTATTCGTGTGGAATTAAGTGGTAAAACTTCAAACACATAAAAAAAAACAGGATAGGTTAGATCAGGGCTTCCCAATTTTTTTTATATTGTGATTGTGACTGCCTTTACTAAGTGTATTTTTTTTTTTGCGACGCCTGGTGTATCTTAATAACTAACTGAGTTTTTCATGTTGCTGGAAAAATGTTGCTTATTAGGAAAAAAATGGCTCGCTTTTTGAGCATATTTCAAATTGTAGCCAAAGTTTTGAAATACTTACTCTCCTATATTCTCAATTGATTTGTAGCTATACTAGGATTTAATTACTGCAACTGCAGAATGGTCAGTTTCGTATAAGAAAGTACAACGCCGTTGTATCAAACGGTACTAGAATCTTCAGTACTCGGATACGTTGCTGTAAAATGTATTTATCGAATAGTTCCTGTTAGTATTTATCGAGTAGTATGTTGCAGCTTCAGGCTCGCATCACATATTTCATAGTTTCAGCAGCTGTTCTTCGACGGACAGTTTGGGAACCCCTGGATTAATAGTAGATTATTGCATCGAGCACAAAGTAATTTATTATTGCACTGAGTGCCTGATTTAGAGCCCGAGCGTCAGCGAGGGCTCTAATCTAACAGGCACGAGGGCAATATAAATTACTTAAGGCGAGGTGCATAATCTGCTTTTCTTTCAACTATTACCTATAGGAATAGTAGATAAAAGAAACTCATATCAAACAGTTAAAATAGAAGTTTAATTATTGAAATTAAAAGATTTTCTATAACACTGTCGGCTTCATTTAGAATGTTTTCCGGAGTTAATGTGTCGCTAGATGATTCCATTTTAATTCGAAGCCGAAGCACTCAAAATCCGATAGTATCACACTTTATCGTTTCCAAAAATATTGTCAAGCAAAATTAACAAAGTTCCCGCCAAATCACTTTTTTAAATTTCTTTCATTTTTAAATCAGAGTTAGCAGCAATCATTTTTTAAATTTGGAACTAGTAGGATAGAAACGAATAATACGTACGTAAAAAAAAGTATTGATATCGGCTGGCTGAATAGAGCTAATCCATTGAGATTGGCACCTTTTGGTGCGATTAAAAAATAAACTGTGCAACAATCAAATTTCATACATTTTTATTGCTCTAGAGCATTAAAGACTCGCTTTGTACTGAGTTTTTAGTGTGATTGTGATGAAATTAAAGCATAGTTGTAAGAAAATAGTAGTTATAAACTCATAATTTTGGTGACCGGCATCCATCAGTGCCAGTTTGTTTAATTTTAACCTTTTGAATAAATTTATTTTGTTGTCCTTTCCTGTTAAATCACGTGTTCTAGCACCTGTTCATGCTTTATTTTATGCAATTACAGGATCAAAATGTAAGTAACATAGTGTGTAATATGAAAGTAATTTGTGAAATTTTGGTATCGTTATAATAAACAAGCGGATGCCTCGCAGTTTCACCCGCGCAGGTCCCGTTCCCGTGGTAATACAGGGATAAAAAGTAGCCTAAGTCACCCGGGGATAGTGTAGCTCCACAACGGTGAAAGAATTTTTGAAATCGGTTCAGCCGTTTCGGCGTCTATAAGGAACATACATACATCTTATCTTATTTTGTGGAGGGTTGTCAACTCGGACACTTCGACCCATTGGGATCTATTGTGGTCAACATACATACATACTTTCTCTTTTATATATATATATATAGATTAAAAAATTTATTATTGCCGCCTGTCGCCATATTCTGCTATAAAGCGTGTTTCTTCTACGCATTGAAAATACATTAGCAATCTCGTGTAAATGCATCTTAACGGTGCAATCCTGATATTTTTTTGCCATATTATGTTTTCAGGTCTTATAAAATTATTTAGGTTATTCTTAACTCTGTTGTTGCGTTGACCTTTATTATTTAGTAAATAAATATATATTTTTTTTCAGAACCAAAGTTTATTCCGGCAACAAAGTTATAGGAGGAAAAATATCGTCGCTATACGAGATGTGCGTTAATGTACTTCAAGAACACATTGATGGTAAGTTCTACAGAAGATTTTAAATCATGCGGATAGTTTGGACACCCCGACTATCTGCATAATTTTTCAACAGATACTACGTCCTATTTACTACTTGAACTTATTTTAATAAAATAAAAACTATTCGCCAATTTGTATTTACCATGCGTGATAGTCAATTATATGGTACAGGGATGGCAAACCTTATTCGCATTTCTAGGTCTTAAATTTTAAGATCTTATTTATTTTCACAAAAATATAAACTAGTTGCTTAAAATAACTAAGTCGATAAAATAAAAAATTACAAAAATACCTGAAAAATACTTCACATACTCGTTATGTTTCCTGTTACAATACAAGGAAAAAATAATGTGATTTCTGCTGCAAACCTTATACTAAATATTGAGTTGCAAGTAAGCCATACACGCGTGTAATACAGAACATACCTGGGTAAAAAAAACTACTTAGTCCGAAACAATATTGGACACGTATTTTTTTACTTTATCAAAACAATACAAATTGACAATGATAAAGCGCTTCAAAGTACATCACTTTTGAGTAAAAACTGTACTGAAACTTAACGTCACACTTCTACGTTATTTTTTGTTACGGGACAAAAGAAAAATAATGTTTTTATTAATCTACCTGACGCCTAAAAATATTTTTTTATTCATCATCCCTATTAGTTTGCCATTTAATTCCTGATATAGGTAGTTGTCGGCACGTAACTTAGCAAGGTTTTGGCGTAGCTGGGGTAAGCTGACCAACCACTATATAGAGCGAACGAAACGTGGACGCGACGCGATTGGTCAGTCGATCCTTATGTCAACTGACGAACCAATCGCGCGCTCGGAACGGTGCTAAACGTTCCCCGCGTCCCGCTTGGTAACCAAATAGCCCTAAAAACAACTTGTGCGCATCTAACGACTCTTGCCAAGTTACGTGCCGGCAACTATACACAATTTCTTTACAACATATAACATATTTTCATACCTTAACTAAGTGTACATCAAACAAAACGTATTGCTCAAAATTATATTTACATTTCAGCACTTGAATACACGGGAGGCGTGCCATACGAAATTCTAAAGCCCGTTGTAGACAGAGCGACCCCGCAACAGCTGTTCATACTGGAACATTACAATCCTTACCTGATGGAGGACACTGATCACCTGTGGCAGAAGTTCTGCCAGAAGAACTTCCGTAACAAACAGCGGCAGGAAAATGAGGCTTGGAGGGAAATGTATACGGTGAGTTGGCATTTGAAAAAATAATGACTAGTCATTACTGAAAATTGACCTGAAAACAGTATTACGTGGAATAAGGAGAAAGAGGCCTTTACCATGCCCTGCTGTGCTATAATATAGGATAAATAGAGATTTGTTAGACAGATTATATATGTTATGGATCAAGTGATTAATACGCCATTATTCATAATACCCAGACTATTTTAAAAATGCCCAATATGAGTAGGAAATATGCAAAAAAAAAACTGAAATAATTTTGGGCCTGGTAAATAAAAGATGTGTTTTTTTTAATATTTGAATGTTGACATTGATTTCAATATAGAATAGGTAAGTACGATTACTATTTAAGGGCCTACATACCCTTTAGTGCCGTAAAACGGTAACTTTCAAAAGCATACTCATACGTAACGGCTAGGTTAAAAGGTTTGAAATAAATATATATTTTTTTATTGGCCAGCTGACCCGGCAAACTTTGTTTTGACACACACCAAACATTCATCTACCCTACCCTATCTACCCTACCCTACCTAACCTACCTTACCTTACCTACCCTACCCTACCTACCCTACCCTACCTACCCTATCCTACCCTACCCTATCCTACCCTACCCTACCCTACCCTACCCTACCCTACCCTACCTACATACCTACCCTACCCATGTAGGTAAGGTAACAAATATTTTTTTCTCCTAACAATAACAAACACAACTAATAAAGAATAAGCGAGATCGGTCCAGCCGTTCAAGCGTGATGCCGTGACCAAGGGAAATAGGGATTAATTTTTATATATATAGAAAATAGGGATTAATTTTTATATATATAGAAAATAGGGATTAATTTTTATATATATAGAAAATAGGGATTTATTTTTATATAATTATATAGATTCATGTAAATAATTTTGAACACAAGTTTTTTTCGTGTAACTAATAGTTTTGCTTTAAAAAAATAATTAACAACACGGTTTCTTTTCGCAACTTTTGGAAACTCCTCCAAAACGACTAATTAAAAATATTATTACACAGAAAAATTGATGGCTGGAATTTCTTCATAACTAACATAGCATATGTAAATCAAATAATATTTTGCAAACAAAACTGTTCAACAGGAGGTTCAATATTGATATTTTGGCATCGAGCGGGCGCACGGATAGTACTGCGTTAACATTGGGGCGTATACAGCGCCTTAAGCAACAAAGTCGACGGAGCCCCGGCTCCTATTTCTGTCTGCAGGGTCTAACTCTAAAGTAACGTAACATGAAGGATATGACGGGTGCAGGGTTCGTTCGCTTTGCTCGCTCACTTCAGCTCCCGTCATCCTCTTCGAATCTAACCTATAATTGTTTTGGTGCCCTACCTAAGCTCCCGAGCTCACTTCGCTCGCTCTTGGACTAATTCATTGACTATAATTATCGAATTGCCCAACCGTTACCTAGCAATATTCATAATGACCAGAAAATGTGATAAATATAGAAGAATAAATCAGTATTCATTACATTGCCCGATTTGACTTGACTAGATTCATAATGCCCGGCAATTATACATATTGCACTGATTAAAAACTTGGTCCATGACAATGATATTCAAATAAACAGATGCGTTATACACTCACAAAACAGTTGAAAAAGTGTTCCGCGCAGCAGTGGCAGCACACATACACACTTTTCATTCATCTAACATTAAAATATATTTATTTTTATCAATAAATAAATAAATTACAAATACACACGATGGCATTTATTTTATTTTGTTTTTCTTTCAACAAAGCCTATCGCTCTTCACCATGCGTAACATAAACTAAAGACTAAAGGTCACAATTGTGACCTATTCGAGTCTTCAAAATGCGCGCGCTCATAACATATCTGTTTATTTGAATATCATTGGTCCATGACATATAATTATGTATATTACAATACATACATTTTTAAAGTACTTCTTATATAGTTGGGTGCTCTACTGACCCTAAATATTCTTGCATGGACCTGTTGTACTAAAGTTAATTTGGTGAGTAAGTTTAGGGAAACATTTTGGCCATCTGCAAAGTTCTTTAGTAAAAATTAAAAAAACCGGCTAAGTGCGAGTCGGACACGCGCACGTCGGGTTCCGTACCATTATCTCAAATAACGGTACAAAAATCACGTTTATCGTATGAGAGCCCTACTTAAAAAATAATTTTATTCTGTTTTTAGTATTTGTTGTTATAGCGGCAACAGAAATACATAATCTGTGAAAATTTCAACTGTCTAGCTATCACGGTTCATGAGATACAGCCTGGTGACAGACAGATAGACGGACGGACCGCGGAGTCTCAGTAACAGGGTCCCGTTTTTACCCTTTGGGTACGGAACCCTAAAAATGAAACAAAAGTCGCAATCATATCTTACTTGCGAGCCGCCCAAACATCGCACGCTACAAATTATATACACAAACCTTAATTTATCGCTTTTTGCATTTGTGAAATTCATATCAAAACCCGTTGTGTTAGATTTTTAATTGTAATTTTCTTATTTCAGAGGTGCCAAGAGGAACAAGAAATCAGATTGAAATCGCTCACAAACAACATAAGAATAGCTCAAGAGGCGAAAAAGGCGCCCATTAAACAGACCAAAATGGCGTATGTCGACTCCGTTGCAAAACCTCCGCGCAGCGTCGCTAAGAAACAGGTAACCAGTCATTTTAATAATTATTATTTTTAATTGTAAACCACAATTTAGAGAATACGTTATTGTCCAGAAACGACGCTCGAGGAAACGTAAAAAAAAAATGACTTGGATACTATTTCCACGTCGGCAAAACTAAAAAGTAAGTTATGTTTTATTGAATATGTAACAAGTAACATTTAAATGTAAGAAAGTGTTGCTCATTGATTAATTTATATTTGGTTCATAAATGCTTCATTCTAATTTGCTCATGATTGCAAAGTTATCGAATGGCAATCAAGCGAGCTGTCCATTTGATGAAAGTGGCTATTCCTGCTTTAAAACTGCAAGAATAGAGGCATAAGTCGATGTATTAAAAAAACCGGCCAAGTGCGAGTCGGACTCGCACATGTAGGGTTCCGTACCATTATCGCAAAAAACGGCAAAAAAATCACGTTTGTTGTATGGGAGCCCCACTTTAATATTTATTTTATTCTGTTTTTAGTATTTGTTGTTATAGCGGCAACAGAAATACATCATCTGTGAAAATTTCAACTGTCTAGCTATCACGGTTCTTGAGATACAGCCTTAGTAATAGGGTCCCGTTTTTACCCTTTGGGTACGGAACCCTAAAAACTAATGTAGAATGGTGGCATGTACTTGCATAGACAGATAGTACAGTTAGCATATAAAATTTCAAAAATAATAATAAAAAACCGGGTCGTATTTATATCAAATATTACAGTTTCAAAAAATTATATACAATATTTATCTGCACTCACCTCAGTTACCTGTTTGGAAGAATTCCTACATACCTACCTGCTTATATGAGATACATCAAAACACAATTGGTTTTATTATAAAACATAAGAAAAACCAGCCTGTAATGGTAAAAAAGAAGTTTTACGAAAAAATATCTTGTTCCGCTAATTTTGCCAGTGTGTGTAGACTGATTTTATTGTTTACTAGCTTCTGCCCGCGGTTTCGCCCGCGTTGAAAGTTTTTTATCATCCCAAGAGAATAGAAACTATCCTATGTCCTTACCAGGGTCTCAAACTATCTCCATGCCAAATTTCATCATAATCGGTTCAGCAGATCCAGAGATTATCCCCTAGAACCTCACAAACTTTACCTCTTTATAATATTAGTATAGATTTAAGTGGGTTATAAAAGTTGACGTATAGACATTTATTTTAGTGCAAAAATATGTAAATGTGGCCGAGGTAATTTTAGGGGGTTTTGAAATTACACCCCTCTTTAGTCGCTGTGCACCGTAATGCTCACTTGAATACGTTCTCCGCAGGCTCAGCACGGCACGGCACGCTTGGCAACAGGCAGCCCGGCGGCGCGAGTGGCCGCCCTAGCGGGGCCTAATGTGCTTCGCGGGGGCGCCGTCGCCCGGGCCATGGCACCGCTGCCCAGCTCCGGCTCCTCCATAAAACCCAAGAAAGCCCCGCTCATGGCCAAGGCGCTACAGATCATGCGCGGACGCAAGCGATGATCACCCCCAACCACCCCCCGTCCCAAGTATCCTACGTGATTTTTATTTGTAGGTTTACCCCTTTGGTCGGTCATCCCGCTGAATGCAAATTTAAGAGGTTCGATACCCTAATGTTGCTTATGTGTTATTGTTACGGGGGTTATACGGGTGTTGAGGGGAAATTTACTATTTCCCCTCATCACCCCTATAACTGTAGGATGGCCAAAAACGGCCATTTGTCTATGTATATATATTTATAATGAACCGTGGGTTTTTCGTGCAGAATGTTTTGTGTTTATCTTTTAATTTCAGCAGACGTTTCAATGAAATTGTAACTTTTACTTTTTGACATTTGCGTGTATGCTATCGTGATTTATTCACTGCTTCGTTTTGAGTTTGCGTTTTTAATAAAATGCTCTTCTAGTTTTTTCATTTGTAAAAAATATGTACTACTATCTTCTAACTTATTTATTTTCGATTCAACATCACTTTGTTATACTACCTCGTAGCCAAATAAATTTAAATGTTTAAATATTTTAATTTTCTTAATGAAACTTCATGCGAATGAACTTACTTGCGTATTTGTTCCAAAATATTGTAACGTTTACATTCAAATAAATTAAAAGCACTGTCACACATTTACCTAACCGGACTAATTAATTACTTGTTCCTGCTTGAAACCAAAAAATAGACAGTGTACAAAGAAAAATCATGTAAAATACCTAGAACAAACAAATTTTGAGCTTATCAAAAGTTTGTAGTTGTTAAGATAGTTATTTAGCGTAAAGTATCGGCACTATAATCATAATTGTACATGTTTTAAACACAAATGTGAAACTATCACATTTGTTCGTGTTATTAGAACATTTAAGGAGTCTGCACACTACACCGTATCATACCATGACCGTGCTAGGAGCGTGTCAGGCAAAAAAATATCTTTGTTTGAAAAACATGAGACCATGCTCCCCAGAGCATTCCGTTAGCGACCACCACCGTCACGTGAAATACACAGCACACAGCGTCAACAAATTGACCTGTGGGCTTAGTGTGAGTTTAGTCTCGCGCTGGATCGCGTTAACGATCGGGTGAGCATGAGTAAAAATCGGAATAAAGCCACTGTTGATTTGATACGTTCTAGTGGGCATACTAGTCCGTTCTCATTTTCTTTCCGTGCCTGATACGTTAACAGCACGGTCATGGCATGGTACGGTGTAGTGGGCAGACTCCTTTACTTTGATCAATAATACACTAGATGACCGGTAAGTGCTTCAAAAACAGGCCGAAAAATAAGAGCACAAATACGGTTGTGGTCTTATTTCAAATTAGTATGGTCCAATCGTAGCCATCATTTAGACGTCAAAATGCCGCAGTGTGCGTTTAAAAAATAATGCAAATAAAAACCGTAACACAAATTTTGAAAGGAATATTTTTTTTCGTTAAGTTTATATCATTAAGTGCTTTTCATAAAGTTAAAACCGAATTAAATAGTAAATTGACCAACTATTGTAACAAACTTCGACTGTTCTGGAACTTTGTAATTTAGACTTTAAAACACGCGTGTAAGATTAAATTAGATTTAATGTATGTTGAGCAGCGAAGATCATCATAATTTTATTGCTTTTTGTGCATAGCTTTGTGAATAAAACTTTAAGCATTGCATTTAAGGTTGAATTTACATTAATGTAAATTTATTTCAATTAGAATTCTTAGAATTACATAAACACAATTGGCGACAGTTTTAAAGAGAAGTTTCGTACGGGATTGTGTATCTAGTGTATTATTGATCGAAGTTCCTTTAAACAGAATTCTTAAAGTAGTCATTAAAAAAAAGGAACGTCAGAGAAGTACCAAATGATCCGGGATGCTGTGATATGTTTGAAATAAAACATAAATTGTGATGTAGTGTTTTTGTAAGACGCGAGACGAGTGACTCGGCGATATACACATGTATGTATTTATGTGTTAAGATATTTTAATGATGTTTTAGAAACATTTGTACTTTATGTCGAGCACTTTTACTCTAAAGAGTATTTAATTAAAATGTGCCCTCAAAACAGCATAGTAATTGGTAAAGGATAAAATAAAACAAGTTAGTTCTCGTAAATAATGTATTGTTATCATCACAAATAACACACGAAACTTTGTAATAAAGTACATAAAAAAGAGAAACAATTAAATTCCATAGATGTCGGCAGAATAAATAATATTTGTTGTAATCACGAACATTTAAGAAGAACTAGAAAAATATCTGTATATGTGCACACTAAGGTCACTTTCTTGTATTTTTTAATTTTTTGATAAGTATGATTTCCATTTAGAGGGAATCTATTCTCGATAATAAAAGACTAGTTAGTATTTATTTAATAAGTTTATGTCTTATTTTTTGTTTGGAATAATGAACAGTTTTAATTATTTGATTAATAAATATGCCATTATTTATACAGTGAAAATATACTTATGTGGATTTTATTTAGCTTTTTAATCGTAACGAATATGCTTTTCAAGCTATAATACACCCTATAGCTGCCTATATAACGTTGCTTCTAAAGAACGTTATAAATATCCCTAAGGGTACTATCAGACAGAGCGGTCACGCGGTCAAGCATTCAAGAGGTCAGTTTTGCGTTCGAGCGTGCAATAGCTCACGAACCCTCCGCTGTTGGACGGTCTACTCGGTACCACTATTGTTACCATGTTTTGACGATAGTTCTTCATCGAAAGGCGAAATATTGGTTTTGTTGTCACTATCAGCATCAAGGTGGATAAGGAAATACTGGGTGCGCCCAGTAAATAAGAGTAGAGAACAAGATGGGTTTCATGGACTTTTTGTCTAAATGGGTTAAAGATGAAGAAATCTCAACAGCAATCTCCAAGTATACTTCTGCTACAATTGTCCTCGGTTTTTATAATCGTTATCTATCGCATCGTATGAAAAACGCCTTTCATGTAGGCTCCGGTTAATTAGCTTTTCAGTCTCCATCTTTCTTCCAATTTTGGTCAGCGAAACTGCAGTAAACGCGCGGACGCGTACGTTCTGGTTGACCAACGCGTATGTGTGGGTATATCTTAGTAACGTAATATACCAAATCGGACGTCTTGATTCTTGAACGCTTGACCGCGTGACCGCTCCGAGAACCCTTGATTCTATATAAGGATTATAAATACCTCATTGGGACGTCTTCGAGGCACAGCTAAGCTGCCGCCAGCCAAATGTATGCATCTGCTAGGTTATGAAATCAACCATACATTTTATTGGTATCACGACTTGGCTGCAACGACATGGCGTCCCAATGAGGCATGGCCCTAGTTCCAGCCCAAAACCTTGGGTTCGGCGTTTTATTTGGTTTTGGCCCGATTGTGTCCGCCGTATTCGTTTGTGTGCACAATATTATGCTCACTACATATTATAAAAATACTTTTTTTACAAAAAAATACAACCGACTTCCAAATTAAAACACTACAAAGTGAAAAATAACTTCTTTTTCGGCAGTCGGTGTCAAAAACGAAGAAAAGAAAACAAGAACACCGAATTCCGAAAAAGGCGTTATTTTTCACTTTTAAGTTGTGTTGTTTAGTAAGATAATGCCAGAATACATTACCAGAATATCATAAAACTTGAACATAATCGGTGAAATGAGAATGTACCAAGGTGAACGGTACACATCTGCGTACCCCTTTAGAGCGTACTGGTGTGATGTTATGTTATGAAATAATATAAACAATAAACTGACATATTTTACGATTAGTACCGGATTATTTTAAACACAATGAAATGCAAAACCAAATTACTGGCAAACTCGTGGAATTTATTTTACAGTCATAACAATACACCACGTTACAGATACACAGTACACATAGAACTACTTAAATATTACCAGGTTCAGAGCAGAAGCTAAACAGTGCAAAAATCCCGAGAGATTTGCCGTCATTTCTTATTTATTGATGAGTTCTATATGTTGTATATCTTAGTCCGATTTCGGAAAATAAAAATTTCAGAATCGTTCCACAATCCACAATTGACGGGGCAATCAGTGAACATAAACAAAAACAGAAAAAATACCAAACAAAGTCGAACATAGAACCTAAAAACACAAAATAAAGTTCCCCGCCGCGTCTACCTGTCTGTTCGCGATAAACTCAAAAACACTGAACGGATTTTCATGCGATAGACAATCACAGAGACAGATTCATGAGGAGGGTTTAGATGTAAATTTGTCAATGGTGGAAATATGACGATAATTGTTGAAAATTACGGAAAAGATCAAACCGCCGGGGAGCTTTCATCTAAAACGATGCTTAATCCCTTTGAAATATAACAAAACAATGTATGGTTGGATATGCCTCTTATAAAGATTGACAGAAAAGTCCGCGATGGCATATGTCTTATCTTTACTATACCCATTCTAACTTCAACAAAAATGGTCACGTTCAATGCGGTAATTGGGAAGCTATTTAGACGGATACAGTATTAATCCTTATCAACTTAAATACGTTAGTTATACTTCTTGGCCGCCCTGCCGGGCTAGCATGGCCTCTGTGATAGGCTTGAGTTACGCATTTTATCACGGTTTTGCCTGTCACAGTAGGCCGTGCTCGCCCGCCTGAAGTTGGCTTGCCGATAAACAAGACACGGATCGGTGCTGTTTTTATAAGAGATTTACTACCTGCGCAGCAATTGTAACCAACTTCAGGGCTGCCAAGAAGTTTAGCGAAAACTATATCTTAAGCAATTCATGCACATTATGATGTTTTACACCATATTATAATTTAAATGAATATCTCAGAAGTTATCGCAAAACTAAAACTAACGCGCAAGAAAATTTATTCAGGAGCGGTCTTACACCGATGATTGGACTTGCTGATGTGACGCTAGGAGATTCCACAGAAAAAAATATAGGTATAATATGCTGTACTACACGTGCAGTTCGCTAGTGTTCAATATTTTTAAAGATATAGTGATTTGGGTAAACGTTATATCGGGCTGGAGAAACAAAATTCGGGATTGTAGGCGTTTAATATAAAACAACGTCAATATTTCTAAATTTCGACTTCAGCTGCTTTTCGTAATCTGTGTTTATAATTCTAGGGCACTGATAAACAGCGAGAAATTTAAGATTTTTATAATATTCCGAGATCACATCCACTATCACAGGTGAAATATTACCTATTCTTGATAAACTTAAGCTTTCCAGTTTGACTAAATTCGGACTTGATAAAGTTCTGTGCAAATTATTTTCGGTGAAGATCACGTTATTCCAAATTTGTAAATGTTGCAATTGTTTTAAATCTGCTAATTTGATAAGTCCTGCGTCCGTGAGATTTTCGCAACGTATAATAGCAAGATCTTGTAACAAATGACAACGTGACAACATCAACAAGCACTCGTCATCAACAGCGTCAGCCCCGTAGATGTGGAGAGCGTTAAGAATGACCATTTTTGATTTAATCAAATTTTTTACATATTCTAAGTCCAGATTTTTAACCTTTTCTATGAAAATGTGACTTAAATAATTACATCGGAGTAAGCTGTCACGAGTGGCGGCCGGAAGACCAAAATCGCACAAAGCCAGATAGTTCAAGTATTTAAAATTATCATACTGGACCAAAACATCGTCGTTATTCATCAACAAGAGAGAATTTTTCAAGTTAATTCTCCTTAAATTTGGCCACTTTATAACATCATCTGCGAACTCCGTGCCAAGACGACACATCACAAGTTCAATTGAGATAATATTTTGACACTGCTCAATTATTGATTTGATCACAGGGTAGCTGTAGACATACTGTATTTTAAGACAGCGAATACATTCACTATGAGTTTCTATGATTTTCAGATTTTTCTCGCTTACTTCGCTTTGTCCTGGTTTCCCGGAGTAGACAAAAATGATCCCCCGCCAAAGTGTGGCATCACGAGACAGTTTCTTCCACCGACTGCATACGTTTTCACACTCAAGTATTGTCTCCAACGGCAGGTATTTAAAAATGGTAATCATTAACTCATCTGGTAGGACATCAATTTGGTTTAGAGCTACTTCTTCTGTGGGGTCCGTCATTGCTCTAGAAAGTGAGTACAAATATGCTTAAAAATAGAGAAATTAAAACAAAAAGATGCACATAACATGTAAATGTTTCGCGCAAAATATAAAAAACTTACCTGAATTTTCGCTTATTCTTTAAAACAAAATATACGAACAATAGATTTAATTTCGATTACTAGACTGCGTCAACGTTCAAAATGCAAATCATTTCAATTTCTAAATTTGGCTCCAATCGTAATTATTTTGCGTAGGTATTTTGAGACTTTATATACTCCCTTCACACGTGTAAGTGGAGAGAGGGGATGCAGCTAGCTATTTTTAAGAAATACAATCATTTAATGGCATGTTTCGTATAGCTAGAATTAAAATCTACGGATAACGATACAAAGTAGATACAAATTGGCCCAATATCAAACGGCACACCATCAATATCATTTAATTTTTCTCTAAAATTAAATTAAAATTGCTCTTTATACTATAACAATTTTACATTGCATGTAATGTTGACAGGTGAATTATGAATATTAAATTAAACCTGCATGACAGCTGAGCTGAAACAGTCAAACAGCTGCTTTGCTAGTTTGCTTTGCTTATTATTGCATCTAGCTTTGTCAGGTTGTAGCGTGAAGTTGTTCCTCACTTTAGTCGAGTTGAGTGTTGTACCACTGTGGAGTGTTGCCAAATGCTCATAGACAAAATAGTAATTCTACAAAAGCAAGCACAAGCCATTGAGTAGCGCCCGTTCTTCGGTATGATATAGTTTGAGAGATAGTATTATCAAATAATCTACATCAAATTAAAAATATTTAGTTTTTTATGTACGGCAGGTGTTGATGTTGTTGTTGTTATGTGTAGAGAATGCCTCAGGCATTAAGTTCGCCTAAGTGCATAGAACCTGTATGTTGCATGCAGTTTTAATAAATATATAAAAAAATACATCTACATGAGGACATAAAGGTCTAGGTTTTTTAATAAAACATAGTTACATAGTTATGTACATATAAAACAGTTATAAACCAGTCTAGTACGTTACTTTAACGTACGTTGTTTTAACACAAAAATGTCACATAGGTACTTAAGTACAAAAATTCTACTGAGGGCAATTGAATAGCTCCTAATTCAAATGATCATCTAACATAAATCATAGCCGTAGATGAAATAAATTGAGTACCAAAACATCAATATAACTAGTTGATATGAATTTGTATAGTGTAATTTGTGAAATCTAAACTTTTCTAGCATTAAAACAATTCAAACATTTTAGTCAATTTACACCACCGGCACCGGCAAATGATTCGATTGCCTCGTGGGCTCGTGAGTGTGACCAACTTCGTAGCGTAGTGATATCGCTATTCTTATCGAGCACCCAAGAGGGAGCGAGACCAAGTATCCGCATCACGCATTGAGGCCTTTTTATTTTTTTGTCATACGCCGCTTTACTCAGTGAGTCGGATTCCGTCGGGGCGGGTCGTCACTACAGTCTATATAGCACTTCATAGATTTGTGTATTATACATAGTGTAGAGTAGGGCGGCCCGATTATTAACCCGACTAACGTACTTAATTAAAACAGCCACCATGCTGCACCTAAAGAATATCGCCAAATCGGTGGTTCCACAATTGAAAAACAGCCTCCAGAATGAGGGAGTCAACACCATGCTCAAACTTACCCCTGCTGGTGTGAACGTATGCTGCCGTACATACGCAAGCCATGAAATTCCCGAGAGGCTTAAGGACATCCCGACTCACGCAAGCCCAAGGTTCTTCGACATGGTGGAATACTTTTTCCACAGAGCCTGCCAGGTGATCGAAGACAAACTGGTAGAAGACATGAAGTCAAGAACTTCCATCGAAGAGAAGAAAAAGACAGTTGCCGGCATCCTGAAGCTTTTGCAGCCATGTGACCATATCATTGAAATCCAATTTCCACTAAGGCGCGATTCTGGCGATTACGAAATGATCCGCGGTTACAGAGCGCAACATTCCTCACACAGGACTCCAACTAAAGGAGGTAGGTGCCATATTTATTAAATTTTCATTTAACTAGCTTTGCTTACATCATCCACGTAATAATTATTGTTAATAGGAAGATTTATTTATAACTTCGGAGACACGTGATGTTACTGTATTAGCTAAAATATGTGGACGTAGAATTTGTGCTTTCTGTGCTTAAAATAAACCTCAACAACTCGCATATATAAGAAAAATGACTGTAGTAGAAGCCATTTTATGTATGTTCCTTTTGTCTAGGAGTTGCCAAAAAAATGTAGTTTTAGGCAAAAAAACTATAACCTGATTTGCTGGTCACATGTTGATTTAACCTATCCGAATTATGCCATTCACCTTGATGATTTAGCCCCTCGAGCCGCTTCGCTTTTCACCTAAAAATAAGTTTGTTCTTTACTATTATTACTTTTGAGCTAGCGATGAATGAACACCTTGTAGACAAGGGAAATATGTTTTCTATTAAAATACGTAATTGTGATTACATTCTCATTCAAATCTTATTGTAATCATGTTACTAAGAAGCTTTTGCTACACATTACGATGTTGTAAGTTCCATAACTTACCTGTTGTCCATTTTGGAGAGTGATTTTGACGTTTACCCGGGACGAATTCAATTCGCTTGGTTGTTGTTAAACTTGATTCTATAGTTGTACTAACAATAATAAATGCCACTGGGATTACTTCCGAAGAAATGGTCATTGAATATGAATACTATGCAAAAAATATGCGTTACATAATTCATTGTAAACGATATTAGGTAGGTATTACGAAAACCGAAAAGTTTTAAAACATTGTTATTTTTATTAAAACCTAAACGAACAGGAAAATCGAAACCATTTGATAAATTCTAATATGTCATCCATATGCACTCGGCAATAAAAATAATGTCTCTGAAAAATAATAAATGGCCCTTTTCGAAATAGCTAGATGAAGTTAAACTTGACCTTACAATTAATTAAGCAATTCCCTGATCAACATTATTAACGTGAACGCTTGCTAACGCAGGATCCGGCCAAAAACTAATAACAATATCAGACAGACAACCAAATTATCTACTCGTTTTATCGAATCGCACAAAACGGCACCATAATAAAGCTAAAAGAGACATTAGTAGAACGGATTAAATTGTTACATAATAACTGCATTACATACTGCATTTTACAGTAAAATATCAAATTGCACACCCTCCCTTTCATTTTTGGCTCGAACAAAACACAGCTGTTCGGTTGAAGCACTATAATGGTCCGTAACCTATTTTCAAGTCTCCTTTGTTTGCAACAGGAACTAAACCGTTAGCCGGCTTCCAGTTGTTAAATACGTTACAAAAACTGACGCTGTATCAACATCGCGTGATATACGCCCCTTTTTGTGTCCCGGATTCTAAATTTTTCAGTATTTTGAACGAACTTGGCGTAATGTCGGAAAACACGTCAACCTGACCATTCAGATAATCCAGGTACCAAGTAGGTTTAATAGGGATGTCTAACCGAAAGCATAAAAGGACAATATTTATTGTTACATGGAAGTAAAATATTAAGCACTGCAATTTGAGTTCTCACGTCTTGTCAATGTGTTAACAATGCACTTAACTAGTTACCTTGTGTAAGCCATTACCGGTGTTAAGACGACAAATCTTCCTCTTTCTAATTCCAATGCCAAGTGTAAACCTCCTACAGTGACCCCCTCGGCCCTCATGCCCCTATAATTCCATTCTTCTCGGCGTTTCGCCTACCTCGTTCAGTTTTTCTACACTGCCGTCACGTCTTGGCTTCATCAGGTCATTGTACTCCATTCTAGAACATTCCTTCCGCACCTGACAATACTTCTGTAGCGAGTTTTTTGAGCTGGCCAAGTGTTTTTGTGTTGTTGTTTTATGCTATGACGCACGACGGCACGAGTTACTCCGGCCTTGGTTTCTTGCATTGATCTCAATAATGTTGACCCAATAATCAGTTCTGTAATTATTTCCCCGCATTGCACTTGCCATCTTTTTCTGGGCTCTTAAGAATGTATATACGATTGATTTTAAGCTGTCCATGAAATCGATATAACGATCAATGAATTCGCCACTTATTAATGAAACCTTTACTGGCGTATCTTTGTAATCATATGAAATAATTATTGGCAGTTAATGGGAGGATATTTACATTGTTTGTTCGTCATTGTGCAACACAAAGCTTCCACGTTTGTCCATGTATTACAATTTTGCGAAGTCCGTAAATTACAAAGGTTTGCGTTAAAAAGGTTTTTTTATAAATTATATATGAAACTGGTAAATGTTGACCTATATTGCAAATATGAACTTTATTTTAATAAGTCACGTCATATTTTTTTACTGGGGTTATAAAGCTTCCATAGTCTACTTACCAATATTTTAAAATATATATCGATAAATTCGCATAGGTTTTTTTTTTTTGTTCTATTCTAAAAGAGATGGACAAAAGGTATCAAGGCCTTTATAATGGCGGAACGCTGTTGGATAATAATTACGTAGAGTTGATATAAAAATTCATAAACGAAAACCAACAAAGCGCACGTTTTTTTTTTCAAAGAATATATGTTGTTATTTATTGTTTTCATTGTTTTGTCTATTAATTTTTGTCTTGTAGCTATTTCTCTCCAAACACCCTATACCAGCGAATTCTGGTCAGCGTGACGTGATAGAAATCATATAATTGTCGTTTTATAATACTTTTAAGACAATCACAACGAATATTAATAGCTCAAGAATAGAACATTTCAAATAAGAAAATCGTAGAACTGTGTTATTAAACTATTGTTTTTTGCTATCTACCCTGTTACTAAGCTTGGATACTGCAATCAATCAATTAGCAGCTCATGACTGCCTTCTCCTGAACGTCAATCGATTCCTCTTCCATAAATAGAATATTAATGACTAGAAGTCGACCCAGATGGACACAATTTGGTAAGTGCTATTTCGAAGATATATGTTTCAGTTATTTAGGACCCTTCCTCTAAATTTTTTCAATCAACCCTTTGTCACAAACCCGTAGCGTTATTTTTAGCCTAGCCTTTCCGTGACTATTACATACCACATTGTAACAAAACGGTCAAGTGCTGGGACCACGAAAAAGTTTTGTCCCACCAGTGGGTCATCGCAATGGGACCACGGTTCCGGAGTCTATAAAATACCTCAGTATAATTAAAAAAAAATTACATTAGTATTTTCACACAAAATCGGTAATATGCTGCACCAATAAAATAATAAAGTAAGAACGGAAGGAAAAGTTCAAAGTGGCAAACAATAGTAGTTCACTTGCCAAGAAGTTAATTACAATGTACTTAGACACAAACACATTCCACAGAAAAGTGTTTGAAAATCAGAGCACGAATCCATTACTGCTATTGAAGTTCATCTTGAACCACAGACAAATCAAATCATCAACAAATTAGTCTAAAATAAAAAAGCATGGATTGTATTTTCCTAATACCTTGCACTTGATTGCCAGTTGTAATCATATTTTATGCTATTGCGGCATTAGAAATTCTGTATCTCAAACAATCTATGTTGATAAAAGAGGTACTCCAGCAAATTTGCTACGGACACAAACGTAATTAAATTTTATCACCAGTACTTATACTGCCATTTGTTGAAAACACTGAGGAATGGAACGTTTTGGAACACACACTATGAAGATATAGACCTGATAAGAGTACCACAGGGGGCTAGAAGATTCGAATCTGTTGGAGGTGTGTGTCATTTCTAAAACACACACCTCCAAAGTATCGGCTGGCAACAGCGTTATCGCGCTGTTAAAATCACCGAAGACGATTAAGAACGCGATATATCACAAGTTACGTGACTCCTGTCACAGGCTTTCGCGTAGGTAGTGAGATTAGACACTTGACACAACAAGATAAAAAAAACTGGGGTTCTTAGCAGCTTGGCAACGGGAGGCGTGGTCGTGACGCAGATTTTTCGCGTCATTTTGTGTTGCGCAACTGCTAAAATTAAACAAGACTTGTTTTCATTTCACAGTCTGCACCTGGGCATATGTAGGGGCGTATATTATTAACCTATTGGAGATAATAATAAAAGCACACACGGCTTGACAACAATTCCATTAGAGAGTCACGTTTTGCTAAGTATTTATTCATTCTAAGTGGTAAATGTGTGCAGCCGTGCCCCCTATTTGACTGTAGGTATGCAGTTCTTGTTTATCAAAGGAATTAGCTTCTGGGAAGTCCGAGACGAGTGTCACTCTATACAACGATGACTTCCCGAATTTGACAACATGGAATAATCTTTTCTTTGGGAAGCTTTTGGGAATCACCATAAGAAATTGATTTATTGTTAGGACGAACGTAAACAATTGAATATTACTGCTTATGCCATCAGTAATATTCAATTGTTTACGAATGAAAAAGACAGCGATGATATCCTTTTGTGGTGTTTACTCCCCTTTCCTTGTTCAGTTTGACATGCACGTGTCCAGTGATGTCTACCCCAGTATGTGTTATTTAGTTGGGTTGCTCTTTGTTGAGGTAAATTCGCCATAAGTTGGTACTGTTGGTAGATATCGGTAGGTTTATAGCGGTGAGTTTTAACACCTCTGTTGCTTCCAACAATCCAGTAGCGCTGTCGGACTTGAACCAACGTCAGCCGCGCACCTCCATGAAGTGTTGACAGATTCGCTTGTTCGATTATGAGCTGAGTTAGTCGTCCCTTTCGTGAAAAGACTATCGGATACTTCATCTCGTAGGGCAAGTTGGAGTTCTTCAGTCTTCCACCGACTCTTATAATCCCTTTTTCATCCATGTAGGGGTATACAGTAATATTCGTATGGTTACCTCTGGTTAGTTTTCGATCAACAAATAATTTTGAATGAGAACATCTCAATGAAACTACTTTCGATAGATGCTATATTCAGTACCAGCGACTGACATGATTGAGACGAGACTGTAATAATGGTAACGAAAGTGAGGAAAAATATTGTTTCCTCCTGATTAAATGATATTGAAGGTTTCCAAAAGATTTTCTTGGCACACCTACTCTGGTTTTCTACATACATGTAAAACTGTAATTCTTTTTTGTTTGACTCCTTGGCAAAGGCGTCCCCTTCATTTAATTTCTGTCTGTGTTGTACTTCACACCAATTTTCGAGAAAACCGTCCAAGTCGACTCGTCGTCTTCTAAAATCAACTATGTCATAAAATACCGGCACCCAGCTATAATGTAGTTTTCTATCAGTAGGCCAAACTGTGATGTGATTACATTACAACTACCTACGCCATACCTACGCGATAATCTTTATTGATAAACAATTGGCACCTACCAAACTACTTACTCTGTATTCTAAATATCTATGTAGGTATATAATTACTACGAACGAAACTAATTAGTTTAATTAAACTGATAACTCGTTTAAGTAATCTAAAATTACGTATCAGATGTCCTTTAATTGGTATTGTTCGTCGAATCGTAAAGCTACTTACATTCTGAGTTGAGCTGCACGGTTATTGACAAATGTGTGCACTGACTGGACAGGTCCACTCAATCTGGCTGGTTCTTTCCTCAAAAGACCATTTCAGATATCAGTCTACATCGTCTTCACATGATCTAACCAAGATTTTGTCTGGACTTTAAAATAGCGGTGACCTCTGATTTTGTTACGGCCTTTCTTCTCAGAGTAGTCAGATAGGAAACGCCGACCTCATCTTGTTTTTAAAAATATGATCGACATGTAAAAGTGCTTGTACAAACCAACTTACAGAAATAAAATCATTTATCATTTAGACAAGTATCGTGACTAGACATGACATTATCAATAAGTTGTGAATAAACTCCCTCTGTCATGTCCATCGAAATATTATCTGTAGACAGAAGAACTTCCAAGTTCCTAATTGTAATTTGTTATATTGTACAATAAATATTAGTCTGTTTATCTACTAATCTCCAAACAAAATGTTTAATACAAAGAGTGCTGAAAAATAGCTAAAATGTGCCTCGAACAGAGCTCATTTTATTTCAGTCACTTATCGTTTGTTCGAGCTAAATATAACAAAACAGAAATATGCCGTGCAAAACAGTCTCAGTTATCCTCACGTAGGTAGGTATGTGATTAATTGGTTACGGTGAAAAGTAGGTAACAATTATAATAGTACCTACATTATTGCAAAGGCCGGGAAACAGGCAATTGCAGGTCGAGTATGAGATTGAAGGCCGAGCCGTAGGCTACGACTTCACTAATACGAGACAGGCAATTGCTATTTCCGCCGAGGCATATATAGTGCTTTTCTCAAAAGAATGCAGAGAAATAAAATATAATATTTATATTATTAAAAGTTACAACAACATTGCTGGAGCGTTGTAATGTTCCAAATTCAAATAACGCTCCTGCAATGGATTTGATCAACATTGCTGGAGCATTGTAGATAATCTGCCTAATTCAAAAAAACGCTCCTACAATGGATTTGATTTTCTTTGTCCGTAAATTCGATACCTCGCGTGTTCTGTTTTCGAAAATAATGACAATATTTCCATGCATGTTTGAGAAAAACAATTTATTCTAGTCTATTAGTGACATAAAGATATTACTCCTATTATAAATTTAAAGTAGAATCTTGAGTTATTTTCATAACAATGCAAATTAAATAAAAGAATTAACACAAACCTACGTAAGTGTCAATTGAAACCACAAATATTGACTGGTTCCATGTTTTTGTCGCTGACAACTTACCTTTATTTATTTGTTGTAAACAAATTAGTACCTATTACGGTTAAAGGATAACAATATAGCCTATTTAGTCATTGAATACCAGCTCGTTTTCCTTCTCCGTCTCCAAAACAAAGGAATTCGTGCCAAACTATGAAGTGTTATACATTTTAAAATATTTACCATCGATTCTTGGCTATTTCAAATGGAGAGCTTTTCTTAAGGGCCTTCCACCGCTTTAGTGTCGTAAAACGGTGACTTTCTTAAGAATTCCCCTTAGTAACGGCTAGGTTAAGAGGTTTGAAAAATACGTACGAGTATTTATTATTGATTCATGTACATTACATTATTTGTGAAACATGGTTTTTTCGTATGACTAATAATTTTGCTTTAAAAAAAATAACAACACGATTTTTTTTGGCTACTTTTGGATACTCCTCCAAAACGACTTGGATGTTCAAAAATATTTTTACACAAAAAAATTGATGGCTACTATTTCTTCATAACTGAAATAGCATATGTAAAACAAAGAATATTTTGCTAACAAAACTGTCCAAAAGGAGATTCAATAATGATATTCTGGCTCTGAGCGGACGCACGGCCAGTACTGCGTTAACATTGGGGAATGCAGTATACGCCATAAGGCACACCCCGAATACGTAGAGGTACTTCACAACATTTTCAGTAGACCGTAGTTTTCGTTTCGTTCCGTTCTTTTGATTAAATTAATATTACTAGCTAAGATATTAGGAAGCTAATAAGAAATAACTCTTCTTATCCGTATACATCATTGCTGAAAATTTTGGCCATCCTGAAAAGCAATGACGGATACAATGTTGAGATGCTTCCAGGCTACGTCTTCGGCTCTTTTCAGAGTTCACAGTGAGTCCTGGGTAGCGCCTTGATTTGATCTAACCAGTAAGTGAACGGCCGCGCGTTCTTTTTCCGTCCAATTTTTTCCCACGATAACCAGTTATAACGACGGCAACCAACAACCTTACCTGACCAACCTTAAGGGAACAAAATGCGCACTCGTTTCACACCCGCGTGACCCAAAATTCAGTACTTTTTGTATTTTCCTTATTATTCTGACTTAAAAAAAGCCCCAGATCATGATGTAGATATTGTCTTTGAGATTGTAACAATTTCATAAAAAAAATAGGTACGCCTGGCGGTTGTGGTGCGATTGTCGTTTTTTTGTCCGTGTTACCTAACTTTACAAATTAATCACACTATGTTATACGAGTAAAACTCAAAATGTTCTTAAATAAAATGATTAAAAAAATGGTCTGGTCCAAAAACATACGATTAGTCGTTTAGATGTGATTCTCATTTTAAAATCAGCTACTGAGGGTTATCTTCGCCTTAATATGTATTTAAGAATGATGAAATACTTTCAGATTATTTCATATATCTGCCTAGTCTTCTTGGTAACTATGAGGAATTAAAGTCGAGTAGGTAACCTACTCTGTTAATCAGGTGAGATGTCACCAGTGTCACTAAAAGAAACAAAAACATTTCATCATCCATGCATATAAATGTCGAGATAGCTCATATCATACCACTTGCTGCGGATAACCCCTTTTAGTTTAAAATAAACATTCATCAAAATTGATTTCATTGCATTGCAAGATAAAAGACATAAATCTTAGGTAGGTACATGAGATCACCAGATGACATTACCTACATGACGCATTATTATTTCAAATCTGCAGAATCTATTTGAGCAAATCTTCGCTTAGGTGAACTGCAGATTTTGTACCACTTGTTATGGCAACTAACTCATTTAATATCATGTAGTAGGTAAGTGTACAATTTTTTGAATTTCGGATTCATTAATAATGCAAATAAAAAGATTTAAAAATAAACGTATTAAAACCGTACATAAAACGCAGTTAAGCTTTTATAAGTTGCTTTGTGTAAAATAACACAAATATCGAAATGATAATTCATTTAGAAATAGAAATAACATTAAATAAAATCAAACTTATGTTATCAAACTGTTGCAGCCCGCTGCTGGATATAGGTATCCACTGAGTAGGTACGATACTCATCTCAATCTACCTACTTAATGATAAGTAAAACACTACAAAGATACAACAAACAAATTTAGAACAGTTCAAATCAAATCAAATAATTTATTTGCATAATACATGTTAAAAAGGTGTTACAGATATAAAAGGTACATTGTATTATAACCCAATGAGGGTGTGCAAATTATATGTTAGGTACTATGGCAACATTAAATATTAAACAGACAAAATTTTACTAAAGACAAACTAAATAAATTTTAAATGGGGTTACATTAGAAAATAAAAATGTCAAATAAAAAACAACTAAAGAATGTCAAAATAAATAGTTAAAAATGTAAAATTAAAAAATCGAATCAAAAATGTCAAATTATTATACACAAGTTACACAGTTCTTTACACATTATGAAACAATATGTAACATTAACCTTTACGTGACAATCTGCATTGGTACACTAGTACATAACCTTAAAAAATTAAACTAGTTATAACATTAACGTCCCAAGTTCTAAAAATCTAAGAATAATTATAAAAAGGGGCTATCTATCATATTAGCTACCAATTAAACTAAAAATACTCCAAAACACGAATTTTTATTAGCTGTACGAAATTGCCTTTATCTACCACCAAAAATCCTACTTTCTATTAAAATTATAAATGTTTAAGTCTGTAAAAGTTTGTTATCCATCACGTCACAACGGCTGAACGGAGCAGGTTTAAAATACACAGGGATAGAAAATTAGCAGGATTAGAATATAAAATGTAGTTTTATCCCGGTAGTTCGTTCCTGTAGATGCCCGCGATAAACTTGAAAATCATTATTTTCAAGTTTATCGCGGGCGAAGACGCTGGAAAAGGCTAGTGCTTACTGAAAGAAAGTTAATAATTCAGAGCCATAATAATATGTGATGGTCAGGATGGCTGGACCAAGAGAGATTTTGGAGGTTTGAGCAATGCCAAGCTTTTATACCTATTTTATACTATTTGGTACCAGACTTCAAATTACTAGTACCTCGCTAAAGAGGGAAAACTATTAAAGTATCTGGCTTTAAAAAAATCGGGTAATTGCGACTTCTTCTTGTTGTAGGTGTAAGTTATTTATGGCTTATTGAAATAATATAAGAAATACATATGTTGAGGTACTGATGAGGTACTATATTTTAACGAAAAGATGATCTAGTTATAACGCCTACAACTAGGTGAAACCGGTTTGGTCCAGCCATCCTGAAGTCAGAATGGCTGGCCACTTTCCTCGTAAGTTTTTCCTCTTTAGCGAGGTACTAGTAATTTGATGTCTGGTACCAAATAGTATAAAATAGGTATAAAAGCTTGGTATTGCTCAAACCTCCAAAATCTCTCTTGGCCTAGCCATCCTGACTATCACTAATAATATAACTAATCTGCGAAGTAGTGCCAACTAAGCATTATTTATTTATCGATTTATCAGTCGAAAACATTCGTAGATATGTTACGTTGTAGATAACTCTCAGATAGACAGCATTATCTAAACACATTCTAAACAACGCAAAATAGACAAGTCGGCAGATAAAATAAATATAACTAAGAGCGAGTTCATGTACCTAGTAGCGATACTAGGTTTTGCCAGCGGATTCGCCCCAGTGAAAGTCGGAAATATTATCCCAAGGTATGCTTGTATTATATTATCTGTGCCCAAGGGAACGTTATCGCAGGATGAAAAGTCAGGTTAAGTCCTCCAAGGCCAAACCTATCTCAACTTATTTATTCATAATTATGTATTCAGCAGTTTAGTCGTGAAAACATACCCAAAAGATAGTAGCAGCCTAATTGCGTAAGCGAATTAGACAAGGCGGAGGATTTTGTTGGGAGGTCATGGATGCCAGGGATGAGAAAAATCAAAGATAGAGGTGGCGGATTCCGATATATATTTTGTCATAAATTACTCTCTTAATACACTTGTCAAGTAATAAATATTATACAGATCAATGAAACGATAAAATAAACCGATATGTTACGAGCGCGCGCATTGTGAAGACTAGAATAGGTCACAATTGTGACCTTTATAGTCTTAAGTTTATGTCACGCATGGCGAAGAGCGATAGGCTTTGTTGAAACAAAAACAAAATAAAAAAAATGCCATCGTGTGTATTTAGAAATTGTACCAATTATGATACCAAAGTACATAAAACAGAAGGGATCTCATACCATATGTAAGTACACAATACGCCTCAATTTAGGTACTAATTTATTGCATTTTTTTCCTAATATTCTGATAATTGCAGGTTAGAAAAACATTGGTGTCACAATAATGTTTGTTTACATTCACACGCAAGTGACAAACACTAGCTGTCTCTTTTTGTCTCAAGCGATCCCTTTCGACTTGTAGTGAAATGACAGATGAATGAAAAGTGTGTATGTGTGCTGCCGCTGATGCGCGAAACACTTTTTTCAATTGTTTTGTGAGTGTATAACGTATCTGTTTATTTGAATATCATTGATACAGATGGATTCAATGTTAGAACAATATAAACCAAGTAGTCAACACGATGGCGGAGGGCAAAGAGAATAAATACATGCAGACAGTGATACAGACAACATAAAGCAACCATAGACTAACTTGATCAATCTTTAATTAGGTACAATCCATACATGATATTGGAATACTACTATTTCAACAGATTTATCTCAATCAATCAACAATCACATAGACGCGCCAAATCGCGTCTTTCATCTCGCATGTAATTGGTCGATTGATGGGATCAAATCCTTCGCCTTGAAGAATTCACTTACGCAACAGGGGTCACCAAATGGCGGACTGCGGTCCGGATCCGGACCGTCGCGCCGATCTTTTTAGTGTGGACCTGTAAACAGTACAATGTAATTTACTTGTTATTACGTAGTCTAATAATTTACCCTGCGCTTATTATTAACAGCCCCTCTAGCCAAGTTACAAACGTTTCGTATCGATTCTTTTTTTACAATCGTTAACGCCTTCTATTTGTATGGTCTGACCACGTGACTTGACGTTCAGATGTGTCATTCCCACAGATCATAGAAACAACGCTGTTGTTTTTTTCATCTGTGGTCATTCCCATACAATGATTTGTTTTGTACTAGCGTTATCGATTGTAAATTCTTAATTCTGAACTTGGCTACAGGTGCTGGCGTCGATTTGACAACGGAGGAAACATCTCATCAAAATATTGATGATTCATTGTTATAATATTTCAATTTTAAAGTGACGATTTAAGGGGGAGGGGTTAGTTGTTTTTAAACCTATGAACAGCGACGGTAACATTATTAAAAAAAAAAAACGGTCAAGTGCGAGTCGGACTCGCGCACGAAGGGTTCCGTACCATTATCGCAAAAATCTGCAAAAACATCACGTTTGTTATAGGTACACTTCTATGGGAGCCCCACTTAAATATTTAAAATCTGTTTTTAGTATGTGTTGTTATAGCGGCAACGAAAAAACATCATCTGTGAAATTTTCAATTGTCTAGCTATCACGGTTCAAGAGATACAGACAGATGGACCGCGGAGTCTTAGTAATAATTATGGTCCCGTTTTTACCTTTTAGGTACGGAACCCTAAAAACGGACCTCAAATAAAAGACCCCATGACCCCTAAGATAGACAGACAGAGTTACTTTCGTTTATAATATTAGTATGGATGAATTGATCGCAATTCTGACGTTTACAAAGATAGCAAGTTACACTTCCTCGAATTAATTAATTGGCTCTGTTTTTTAATGAACCATTAAAAACAATTGACTCGGTGTGTTGTTAACAAACACGTTTATGTAAAAACATGTTACTACAAAGCCCTGTTTAATGTTGTGTATGAAAAACTGCAATTGATGAATTGAAACAATGAGTTTCATTTAGTTTCGCTTTTCAGTGTGCAAATTCTCTAAATACCTATGCATATAAATATGTAGCTTAGTAAATTGCTTTGTAATGCTTTCTGCGAAGTTATTGTTAACTTCTTTGTCAATCAAACTTTATCCCAACTGTTGGGATCGGTTTCTGTATATCCGGATCCGGATAAAACTGTACATCAGTCTATACTAATATTATAAAGAGGAAAGATTTGTATTTTTGGATTATTGTATGTAACGAATAAACTTAAAAACTAATGGTCCGATTTCAAAAATTCTTTCACCGTTGGGAAGTTAATCTATCCCCGGGTGACATAGGCTATCGGTTTTTATCCCTGTATTCCCACGGGAACGGGCACTACGTGGGTGAAACCGCGAGGCGTCCGCTAGTATTTTATATAGAGCGACCTCACCTATGACCAAAACTCCCCGCCAGAAAACAAAAAATAAAGGTCGTTTTAATACCTATCTACCAATGTATTCCAATATTTCAAAACGATACGAATAAAAATAAAGGTAGTGTCGCAAACACGATCAAAACAAATGAATCGCGGTAAGGGGCGTCATTGACCCTTTCAATTGGCATTCGGTAATGAGATAATATCTCATAAACGCGTGGACCGATTTACATGCTTTAAACGGATAAAATATCTACGCTTATTCTACCTTTCATTTGAGACCAAAGCTATCAAAATATCCCATAAACAAAACATCATGGTTTTCAAGTTACGTGATTATACTTTTTGGTACAAGTTGGATCAATGACTTTTATTTTTTGGTTATCTGGCGGAGACTTTATCTGACTTCTCTGACCTCTACAACAAAGTAGGTGGGTATAGTTGCCGGCACGTAACCTGGCAAGAGTCGTTACAAGTCGTTTTTAGGTCTCTTTAGTTAAGCATACGAGAAGCGGGGAACGGGGGGCGCGTGATTGGTTGGTCAGTTGACACAACGATCGACCGACCAATAGCGTCGCAATCAATAAGATCGATTCTTGTATAGATTCACAAACAAAAATCGATTTTCCGAAAATCTATTTCTTATTGTTTTTCTTTTCGCGTTTGTATTTTCAATACAAATATACTTAAGTCCAATTACTAAAATCAAAAAGAAAACCATAATAATAATCGAGCCCGCAACATTTTTAATTAATTAAACTGGTTTTTACTAGCTAAATGAAATTATCAGGCATAAAAAAGACATAATATAATAGGTATATTTTGGTTGAATTGAAAAGTTTTCAAGGAAACTGAAAGATAAACATTTCTTTATATGTGTTTGTTAAGTGCATTCAACTAATTTTAAACAATATTTTGGTTCATTATCATAATTATATGTATTGATTTTCTGTCAAATCCCGATTTTTATTTTTCTAGAGTGAAATATAGATTCGCTGGATCGATTCAATACTAAATATCGATTTTTCCGTTCCATAAATCAATTCATCGATGAATCGATCTCAGATCGTCATCCCTAGATTAGTTGCTACTTTAGCAATACTTTACTTGCCTTCCTCCGTCTACTTTAACTAATTTATTTCCGTTTTTCTCTTCCTCAGGTATCAGATTCTCAACCGATGTGTCCAGAGACGAAGTCAAGGCTCTTGCCGCCTTGATGACATTCAAGTGCGCGTGCGTCGATGTGCCATTCGGCGGCGCCAAGGCCGGTATTAAGATCAACCCCAAATTATACTCCGAGCATGAGCTGGAGAAGATCACCCGTCGTTTCACCCTCGAGCTCGCCAAGAAGGGCTTCATTGGTACGTTTCACTTCGTTTTATACATCAACATTATATTTTCAGCCGAGAGGCGTCCACACTATTGGGCATAGGCTGTTACCCTTACTTACAACACCAATAGATCCTTAATCGACGATCTATCGATGAAGCAGTGAAATTGACATCCAAGTTAGTCGATTGGTGAAGTAGCTTTTGCTGGAGCTGACATCCATCGACAGTTTCCAACTTTATCGACGTCGTGTGATTTATGCTACCATCGATCGAGGATCCATCTATTGCTGTACTAACAACCCTAAGCCCCTTTTCACACGCTCCGGTTGGCGGGTAGCCGGTGCCGGGTAACAGCCGGTGAAAAGGGGCTAAAAATCGACACGCCGTCAAGTTCTCGCGTCCAGCGGATTGCCGCAATCTTCATTTGTCTATTTAGGTTGTGATGCTTATACCTAACTTGAATTTAAGAATGTCTATTAGGTACCTAATTCTGTTAAAGATAAAGATATATTTATTTGCTGTTAGAAGACCGGTTTAAAAAAAAAGTAAGATTTGAATTGTGTTCTTGTGATATTTACATAATTAGTGACAGAGGATTAAACAAGTTAACCCAGTCACTAAAAAGTTAATTGAAATGATAAGGTTTGACTGACACCGACAAGACAATGTCATAAATTCACGATAAAGGTGATACATACCTGTTAGGTATAATAATATGTAGGTCGAGTACTTTTGGATTGAAAATTAGTTACCTACTGACTTTCTGAAACAGAATTTCAATATTATGGCGGTATGGTATTAATTACCTAATCATACTTCTATACTAATATTATAAAGATGATAGATTTGTATTTTTTTATGTAACGAATAAACTTAAAAACTACTGAACCGATTTCAAAAAATCTTTCACCGTTGGGCAGCTACACTATCCCCGGGTGACATAGGCTACTTTTTATCCCTGTATTCGCCCACGGGAACGGGCACTACGCGGGTGAAACCGCGAGGTGTCCGCTAGTATCCGATATAAAATATGTAGTAACAGACACGGAAAATAAAATTTGTTTTGATATTTATTTTGTAATAAGCTACATATTTTTTTATTTATTTACATAAATAGATTAGATGTTATATGTTAATCGCAACGTCTCGTTTTGACGTTAGCTACGGTCATCGACCGTCAACTGTCCACTTACCTAGGTCGATAACCGACGTAGGCAATTACTGTCGCGTGATAACTGTCCAGCAGCAATTTGTAGAGTGAAATATTATGATTTTGTAGATATGCGTAAGTTTTAAAGCCATCAGATAACGCGTCGACAAAGTAAGACATCTTAAAAAACATGACAAGCAAGAAATTGGGCCAAACCCCCAAAAAACTTATCTGAAATACAACCTTGTAACCAAAAAAAGTGTTTTTCACCTACATTTTATAGTTCATGATTGTGCAGATTTTATTTACCTACCATAATTTCAGTATCGATTTATCAGAAGGATTAAATTGAAAGACCGATAATAGGTTTCTTATAGCAATATTTACTTCTTAGCAACCGATAAATGACTGTTGATAAACCCAGTGAATAATAAAAATCCAATCTAATTACAGATAATGAATTCGAAAATATAAGCCATGATCGAGTAGGTAAAGAAAAGTAAAGCAAAGTAGTAGGTACTTTAAATTGAAGTTTTCTTTGCATGACTGGATATAGATTTGGTATGTTGATTACTCTCCAGCCAGTAACATCTGTGCATCGTCAAGCATAGGATTTGCGTTTTGTTATTAGAAGCCTTGAGATTATGATAATTACTCTACCTAGTAGTTATAGGTTATTATATTATCTGTGGTATAGAATACATTAGTACATCGCCTGCGAAGTCCGTTTTTTTTTTTTAAATTGTTCAATATTATTCCACTGGTATTAATTTGAAATAGAACGATTGTTTTTTTTATTTACTTTTTTACAATCTGACATTATTTATTGATCTTTGTTTTTAATTATTATTGAATTTTATATATGACTCTTTTTTTTAAATAAAATTATTTAGGTAAAAACGATTATTAATTATTAAGACACTGTTATTTACTGTTTTTTTTATGTTTTCTCTCATTTTAATCGAATCTTTTTTTAATTGTTTTGTTTCCATTTTACTTATTTTTACTTTCTTTAAGCATTTAAAATTACAACAGTTTAAGTCAAGTACTAAAGGGATTAATACAGACAGGGACATTCGTTCTTAAAGATATTTAAGTATTAGCTAGCCGCCTAACTGGACTCAACGACAATTAAAACACTGGGTTTAATTATAGCCAAGCCACGTTTAGAATCATAATATTATGGTGTACTATACATACACCTTTAGAAAGTTACACTGTTTACCAACATGTGTACTGTTGTTTACCTAAACATTCTATGTATAACTCTGCAAAGGGATGTTCTTATTTCTGAAGAGCTATTTGCATTGACAAATAGCTCTTCAGAAATAAGAAAGTCCCTTTGCATTGTTAGTCAAGTATTGACTTTACTAACATTTTTATTCTAAGATCTTTCCTTCAAAACGGGAACTCCACTCCACTCGACTTAGTCGCCATGACAACTGAAAAAAAATACCCTTAATTAATGTCAATTATAGTACATTGTGTATTAAGGGCGGTAAGTAAGGAATTACGATCGAGGCTCTAGTAGAAGCCCGAAGTCGAAGACTGAGGGCTTTCTGAGACGAGGTTCGTAATTTCCGTACCGCCCGTGAAACACACAATGTTTTTCATCACATTTGCGAGTAATAATTATGAATTATAGCTTTAATACACAAGTCAGCACAGCTATTATCACGAAATACGTGAACTTTTTTTTAAGCGGATGGCGAGTTTTTGCCCACACCACAGATTATACAAATGTTTCGTTCAGAAACGTTAAGGGCAAATACTTACGTAGGTAGTCTGCCATGACATTTTGATACAAATAACTATTAAAATCGATTATTAAGAACATTAGTTGAATATTTAAGTAACATGTAGCGTGATTGCAAAGATATTCCTGTTTAGATAACATTTTAAGACAATTTTTCAATTGCGTGTAAACTCCTTGCTTGAACTTGCATGACCTGTCTGCTGTGCTATAAATTAAAAAAAATATTACTTGGGCGGTAAATATTAGTTGGGTTTCATGACAAAAAAAAAGCTCAAGGGTTTTATATGGGGCATTACGGCCAAGTTAACCTGTATTTTTAAATACTGTTTACGTGCAAGTGTGATGAAAAATAATAAACAAGCTATAACTGTCAATCAAGGGAGCAGTGGTGGGCTCATGGTGGCGCAGTGGTAACGGCCGCGACTTACGTGGGTTCGAACTCAGGCAGACACTTTACTTTGTGTAAATTATTTAATCACCACTGCTCTAAAAACGGTGAAGCAAAACATCGTGAGGAAACCGGCATGTCCCAGAAACAAAAATTCGACGACATGTGACATCCACCAACCTGCACTGGGCCCGCGTGATGGATTACGGCCCATTCCCCCTCACAGAGGGGAGGCCTGTGTTCCAGCAATGGGAACATTCAAAGGCTGATGATGATGAAGATGAACTGTCAATTTGATTGAGTCTAGTGAAGGAAATAGGTTAGATTTAGGTCATAATTCTGTCACATGCACTCCACACGCACCTACACATACACATAACACACACTCGAACACACACACACACACACTTCATGAGCACTCACACACATAAACAAAACACACTCTATTCTTAGGTTAGTTAAAGACAAATTTGTAAGATCTAGATTTTCAATTATTTCTCCTATAATTCTAATTTTGATTGTTATTTTATTTCATTTTTTTTTTTTTGTTTTCATTTTGATTTAATTTTAATCTATATTTTGATTATTATGGAATTTATTCTAATTTTGATTGTGATTTTATTTTAATTTGTGTTTTTGATTTTAATTTTCATTGCGATTTATTTTTATTATGATTGTGATTTAATTTTGATTGTGATTTTATTTTAAGTTATAATTGATTTATTTTTTGATTTATTTAATTCTCATTTGGATTGGAATCTTAATTTTAATTCTTTTGATTTGATTTAATTTTTGATTTTTTTATTTATTTTTTATTCTGTTTTGAAATCTTTTATCCTCAAAATTGTATGCTGTTAGGTACTTGAGTGTTATTACAATAATATGTTTTGGAAGAGTGAGGTGCTCTACTACAGGCTATTTTTGCCTAAAAGAGCACTTCAATTACCAGATGTTTGTACATACTTGTGAAGGAATAATATAGTAGTTTATGAAACTGTTGCATAATGAGGGGTATTAAAACATGAGTGTGTGTTTAAAAACCGAGCCGTAGGCGAGGTTTTTAATAGCTTTCACACGAATGTTTTAATACCTAGTTATGTGCAGTTTCATACACTACTTTATCTACACTCATAAATTGGGATTGAACCTACTAAATACCTCCTTTTGCATTTTCCATGTCATACAATCGTGATAGCAATTGTCTGTTTTATAGCATTATTTTGTTTTATAGCATTATTTTGTTAGAGAAATAGTGTTATAGTAAGATTCTATTTTTAAATTTCGGTATTGTGTTTATAAAGTATGCCAATATAAACTCGTTTTGAATTTTATAATTCGAATATTACGATATGAGAGTAGATAAAATTATTTGTATACCTATAGGGGTTAATTTTCCTCTAGTTACTTTAACTTCTTTATCCACCTGCTGCAACTGAAATGACAGAGCTTCCCCAAGTAGCTACATACTGGTCGGATAAAATATTAATAGTCCAGACTAAATTTGAGTTAATCGACACGAACAGAAGCAGAAGATCCACCTACTTTGTCATACTCTGCCACATTTTCGAGTTCAGTGTCCTAACACAATGTCTTTCGTTCTACCAGGGCCCGGTGTGGACGTACCCGCCCCTGACATGGGTACCGGAGAGCGCGAGATGTCGTGGATCGCCGACACGTACGCCAAGACCATCGGTTACCAGGACATCAACGCACACGCTTGCGTTACTGGAAAGCCTATCAACCAGGTAAGAACAATGAAGCAGAAAAAATAATGTAGCATATAAAAATTCAGTCTGATTCAAAAATGCTTGGCTACTATTGAGGTCCTGGGTTCGTTTCACGGGCATTACAGTCCAGTACGACCGATGAGTCGTGGCCCGTCTGAACATAGGTCGTCAAAAAAAAAAACATTTCTTTATTCAATTAGGCCATTAAGCGGCACTTGAGAAAGTCAAAAAAATATCTGTAATAATAATTGTTTCTACCGTCCACTCGGAAAGAGAAGAACGGACAAGAAACTCCACACAAACTCTTAAAAAAAAATAAGTGTTTTACAAGTATTTGGTTACATTATTCTTGTTAGAAAATACATATATGTGAGAACGACGTAAAAAAATGCACTTAAAAGCTTCCAGAGTAAAACAAACAATTAAAAATACAATAAATAGGTACCTAATTAAAAACAGGTGGAGGCAGCTAAGTTCTGACCAATCCCAACTGATGGCGCCCGTTCACGAGCATGACATGGTCTGTTTTACCATACCTAGTATTTGAATCAAATATAACAGCTCACAATGTACCCATTAATATTAATGCTATTTTTTTAACGTGGTGCTAGGAAACTGGGCTTATCCCAGTTGTAAACGATCCTTTGTGCCTATTGTTGGCCTTGTTTGTTCTGTCTCCTGCTTGATATGGAGGGAAGTGGAAATTTGTATTTTTTCCTAATCCTCCGTTATTCTTTTCTGATTGATTTCGTTGCGGGATCCAAGACAGTTCAATTCATTCTCCGGGACTTCGTCGAGCTTCATTGCCTCGGCGCTTTTTGGTTGTCGCCCCTGTTGATTCTGGCTTTCAGGAGTTGCAATGGTTTGGAAATAGTGAGGTGGGAATGGCGGGATTGTCATCGGTCGTACTGTCCATGAGTCTTAAACATTACTGGCGAAATATCGGTGTATGGGTGCACCTCTACTTAGTCCTTCTGGGAATTTTGCCATGCTGTTATTACCGACTTAAAAAAAGGAGATCTTTAATCAATTCGATACACACATTTGTTACTCTGTGTGGGCTTCTAAACACATAGTGCCAAATTTCATAAGTGCATGTATGTTGTTGGTCCACACATAAAACTTGCACTATTTCCTAAGTTTAGAGATACTTAATCCTATAAAAAAAGAATAATCAAGATTGGATAACTAATTTCGGACAAATGCGTGGACAAACGTACAAAAATGTATCAGAACTAAAAATGAGATTTCTTACTCTTCAATACCTAAAACTTGATACCAAAGCTACGCCACTGTTGCATCTAAGTAAATACATCAAATGACGAAGTTATAATTCACCACTTCTAAAGTATGACATAATGAATAAAACCCAAATACTAAGTTGGCTGTGAGGCTGACTACAAAAACTCAAGGTGCAACACTAAATTGTAATGCATTATGAAAAGACATCATTTGGGCACTAAGTTCGCCTTTGTGCAGTTTTTAGGGTTCCGTACCCAAAGGGTAAAAACGAGACCCTATTACTAGACTCCGCGGTCCGTCTGTCTGTCTGTCTGTCTGTCACCAGGATGTATCTCAAGAACCGTGATAGCTAGAGAGTTGAAATTTTCACAGATGATGTATTTCTGTTTCCGCTATAACAACAAATACTAAACACAGAATAAAATAAATATTTAAGGAGGGCTCCCATACAAAAAACGTGATTTTTATGCCGTTTTTTGCTATAA
This sequence comes from Orthosia cruda, assembly GCA_964057195.1. Lineage (NCBI taxonomy): Eukaryota > Metazoa > Arthropoda > Insecta > Lepidoptera > Noctuidae > Orthosia > Orthosia cruda. The sequence goes on along the minus strand of OZ059829.1, from coordinate 30,327,892 downwards.
TGGTACGGAACCCTTCGTGCGCGAGTCCGACTCGCACTTGGCCGGTTTTTTACATATTCTTAATATTCATAAAGCATTGAATATGGTAAGACCCTCGATCTTTAGCTGTTTTTGCACCCATTAACCAACTAAAAGTGTTACCCTATACTTGTTTTTTTTTTACAAAACAAGCACAGGTTTTCATAATTAAAACAGTGCTAATGTGCCATTAGAAACCCAGTTGTTCTTACCTAACTTATTCTGTACCTAAAATCATTAATGACATGTTTTTTGTTCATAACAGGGAGGTATCCACGGTCGTGTGTCCGCTACCGGCAGAGGAGTGTTCCACGGACTGGAGAACTTCATCAACGAGGCCAATTACATGAGCATGATCGGTAAGCTACAAACATTTTTTTTTATAGTCTCGCGTTTGACCACTATCTCACCTGATGGTAAGCGATGATGTGGTCGACGATGGGGCTCACTTGCCTAGAAGTAACCTATTCACTCTTTACTTAAAGACTCCCAGGTTGTAGCTATCAGGAAATACGGACTCCGGCAAGGAATTCCACTCCTTAGCTGTACGCACAATAAACGTATTCCCAAAACGCTTTGTGCGTACGGCTGGGATGTCCACCATGTACCGATGATGCATCGCCGTTTGTCTTATAGTCCAATGATGGAACGGGTTAGGCGTAGGTAATCAAATTGTGAAGTTCATCGCACACTCCTCGAAATGTAACTGATAAAAAACGCCTCTGGTGCCTTAACTCGACCATTTTCTCATTGCCTATGAGCCTCTTGGCCCATTTTTCTACCGACTCAAGTGCATCAAGCTGGTATTTGGCTATCATATATGAACTATCATCTTATCAACCGAAAGACGATCTATGAAATAAATAGATATGGTTATATCTATCCAGCAGTGATGATGTTAATAATATCTACTCTTAAGCCAGTGCTGCCAACTCGTCTAAGCAAAAACCCGCTGTTAGCTCTTTAAAAACGCGCTAGAAAGCGCTAAATGGTCGCTGTAAAAAAAAGCTTTATTCGGCGCCAAATACAAGCAAAACGCCCAATAATTTGATACGGGGACGTATAAACGTATTTTTTTATTGAATCAAAATATGTCTTAGACAAGAGTTAATACATTATAGTACTTGTTTAGTGATAATAAAATAAAATAATAACGTTTTAATATAATTATTTCATAATATATAGCAAATAAATTAATTCACCATCGTCTGATTCTACTACAATTGCTTCTGCCGCCGAATTATATGTTTGGTCAGGTTGGTCTTGATCAGTTTTGGACTTGAATTTATATTTATCTGCGGATGAAATTTGCCTCAACACGTCGTTTAGATGTTGATAGTTTGCGAAATGACTTTTTTTTAAAGAAAGTCCAAAGCTTCAAAAAGCGCTAGATTTAGCGCTAGGCGCTAGAACGCGCTATTGAACAAAAAAAAGCGCTAGATCTGGCGCTGAAAGCGCTAAGTTGGCAGCACTGTCTTAAGCTCAGATTATGTTCTACAAGGATAGGACAACAGTTTATAATTTTTCCAGTGCACGAACAGCACGACCGCCCGTAGTGATGATACTTAGGTAGGTCTACATTAATTGGTCGATATTACCTATTTATTTCATAGATCGTCTTTCTTTATATACATAGTACATCGTCAACGGTCATGCGTAACTACAACAAAAAACACTGCAGTTGATGCCAAGAATGATTGGCATTAGCGGTCATTGCCTTCTCTGATATTGCTTTATAGTTCTCGCCAAAATTCTTGGCCACCCTGAAGTTGGCTACAATGGCTGCGTAGTAGTAAATTTTATACAAAAACAATACCATTTCGTGCCCTGCGCATCGGAAAGCCAAATTCAGGGCCCAGAAGTTTGGCGAGAACTATAGTCACGGCGGATCTTTGTGTCGATGAAGTTGGCTGCAAGACCCTGCGCAATTTTAACCCCCGACGGAAAAAGAGGGGTGTTATAAGTTTGACGTGTGTTGCTGTGTGTCTGTCTGTGGCATCATAGCGCCTCAACGGATGAACCGATTTTGATTTAGTTTTTTTTTTTGTTTAAAAGGTGATTGTGTCGAGAGTGTTCTTAGGTATGTTTGAATAAAATCGGTGCAGCCGTTTAAAAGTTATGGGCGTTTTACTATTTGAATCGGGATGTTTTCGAGATAAATGTGTCGGGGGTTTTTTAAATTTTAAAATTTTAGTTGTTGTGTCAATGTTGAGGTAGAAGATAGCATTGTTTAACTGCCTCTTTCACTTGTTATCGATCGTCCTATCTCGCTTACTCTATGCAGTATACGATGAAAAACTGTTTCTTGCGCAATGGTTCGCAGAGCCAACTTCAGAGACACAAAGATCCGCTTTGACAACGGTATGTAGATAAAGATTTTAATTCTTAATATATTTTTGTTACTTTGTTTTTTATTTTGTAATACTGCCATATTTATAGCCAAAAGACGATAGGTCTCAATGGGACCCGCCCTTAGGGACATCATAAACCCTATTCATTATGTATGTAGGACATAATCTGGCGTTAAGTACACACCATATAGCGTATACGACGAAGCTATGACTTCATATGTTTTTATGATCATAATATATCGGTCACATGATAATTCTGTCCATAAGCAGGTTAGTCGAAGGACTAGTGTTATTAATTTATTATTCTTAGAGTAGGACTGTTGGAGCTTGTAGGTCTCGCATACTAATCATTATTCTAGAACGATGCAGCTCGATTCTCGATTGCCTAGTTTTTGGTTCAGATATGTACCTATGATGACTGTCGCGAATAAAATCGACATACTTAAGACGACGACTAAAAAAAGACTCAAAACAAAATGTAGATAATTAAATTGTCTTTGAGATGGTGACAATTTCACTAAAATACACCAAGCGGTTTTACAAATTAATTACGCTATGTTATACGAATAAAACTCAAAATTTTCTTAGATTAAATTGTTCCCATGCAACTCAGGGGTATCTGCGCCTTAATATAAAGAAATAATCTTTTCCCTATAGATTTTTTTCTTTAATAACTTTTAAATACCAAATATAAATACATACGTAAGAAATTAAATATCATATACACAATCTCTCCTCTATAATAATTTTCACTTTCCCCAAACAGTTTTCTCTTCCAAAGACACGCAGAAACGCTGCAAGATAAATTGCACGCAAACCACAAACAGTTATGGCGCCACGGTTGTAAATCCTAATTTTTTTATCTCACTTCACAACACATAACAAAAGTTATGTACCTATGTATGCTAGTTTTCAGGGTCATGTTTGTTCTTTTTATTGTTATTTTTAATTGCTTCCATACGTAACTGTAAACATTTCATGCTCTTTATCATAATATTATGCACATATATTATGTAAGTATCACACACAGTACAACCGGTATCGTCTTATTGCAATTCTAAAGAGTTCTTTAAATCACTACATTTCTTTTTTTTTCATTTTGTTTACTTAATAATTAAATATACGAAGGGAAAGGCATCATGGGCAATAGAATACAACTGGCAAGGTAGATATCTTCTCTTATATATAAAATTATCGTGTCACAGTATTTGTCTGCAAACTCCTCCGAAAAGGCTTGACCGATTCTTATGAAAAATTTTGTGCATATTTGTTAGGTCTGAAAACCGGTTGTAAACAATTTTTTAAACCCCTGGGTAGGGTATATAGGATAGGTAGGGTAGGGTAGGTAGGGCAGATAAGATAAAATACATGTTATAAAAATAATGTTTAGTGTTTTTATGGCAAAACAAAGTTTGCCGGGTCAGCTAGTTAATAAAGAAAAACAAAAACGTGTTACCTACAATAACAAATATTGATAAACTACAACTCTTTGCCCAATTTCGCCGTTGTCACGCGTTATGATATATAGTTTTGTGCCTGTCACAAAACACAAAAGATAAAATAAAAATAATATCCGATAATCATATCTCCGTCTGAATTATCAAAAGTAGGTATTATATCACGTTTATTTTTAAATTGATTGATTACATTAAGATTAAAAAAAAAAACAAAAATACGTTGCATTCGACAATCAAAAAATAATACCTATGTATCAGTTGCCAACCCATACCATACCTACGTACACTTATCATAATAAGAATAATATTAGCCAATTTTTTTTTAAGTTTTTTATCTTACCTTGCATTGTCATCCAAAAATCCAAACCAAATATGTAAGTATGCAAAATTTCATCTTACTCGGTTGAGGATAACTCACTGACCTCTATTATACAAGTACGCTGGACTAAACATACTATATGAAATGACAGTTGATTTTTGTACTGATTCAAAGCGCTCCGCTCGAGCGTATCAGGAACTAAAATTGACACATATAGAGATAGGATACTACCGATATTTCAAAAAATTTGGTAATACTAATATATTTGACTAGAAATATTATAATATTGTAACTAATATATCAGTATTAGTGATATTATTAAATTACACTAATATCAAAATAGTAGTCTTGGCAAGGCGTATCACTCATATACTGTATTGACTTCTCGTAGTATGTTGGAACTAAATATCTCATATTGGTATTGGTGATGAATGTTAGGTAAATGAATGCCTAATAATCAGTAATAATATGTTCAAAAGCGATGTGTAATACTAAATTCTGGAATCATCATCATGATCATCCACAGCCCGACTTCGCTCACTGCTGAGCACAGGCCTCTCTCTTGTACCAATCACCACGTTCCTGAGCCTGGAATTAATTCTAGAATAATATCATGATAGTTATAATTATATTAACAAATGTTTTGAAGTCAAATAATTTATTATCTGCATCTGAAACAGAGTTAAAGTCTTCACCTTGCTGGAATGCGATACCACTCTTATTTGCACCTTAACACTACAGAGACAGGATCTCAGCGATGATAGCGAGAAATACGTCCGTTGTAAATGATTATCCATCTCATTTATTATTATTATATAAATGATGTTCCCTTCACGAATCCGATGGGCGTACAACTAGTGTACTTGAGCGAGGAGATACTTGCTCAAATGTGATAGTTTTTAGGATAACTTGTTAGCCTAACCCCATATTTAAATCTCACTGATCTGACAGTAATGCGCTATAACTTTACTAGCACGCTATCCACTAGTTTATAGCTTGCAATCTGACTGAAAATATTTATTAGTAACCTTTACAGCAATTATTCTATTACTTAAAAATTAATCATAATAAAAATAACTGTTTTTTTTTCTCTTACGTATTAAATTATTCTCACGATCGATAAAACCATAAAAGTATTTTACCGAAAGCTGTGTCCCATCTCTAATATTAGTTCCATGCGACTCTCACGTTAATTCACGTTGCTATCAGCGCCAAAATGGCGATAATCAAATGTCTTCATTTTGTCATCGATAATATGAAGTCCAGTGTACAATGTATGATAGAGGTCAGTGGGATAACTGCTTTAAAATTCAGTTGCATAATTTGACATAAACACTTACATAAGTACATACATTGCAAGTTAATAAAAAGACTGCCATATTTACTGGTCCTGCAATGTCCCTGAATCCTGATCCAGCGAATACTTACGACCGTCATCAGGTCATTTATCCACTTTGGGAGAAACTAGCATACCACATGAGGTCTACCCATAGTGAAAACATCTCTGCTGTAATTGTCATTCCCCATACAGCAAGCGTGGTTATCTTAACAATACTTTTTATGTCTAAGAGTGAGAAAAGACTTCTGCCCGGAAGTAGGAATGAGGATAAACTTATTAACGTCAGTTTCAACTTGGAACGTTGACTATGGTCCAGAGTATAGCTATTCTGTGGTATAGCTGTCTAAATTTGTTACGCATAGCTACTACACGTACCTGTTACTCGTCCCTGTTACAGGTACCTGTTACACGTACCTACAACGGGCGTGAAAACCAAGTTTACATTTAAATCATATTTAATACCTTTAAGGCACTGACATTCATTGACCAGTAGCTCATATTTGCCATAACTATTATGAGGTATCACAAAATTTTCACAACAATAATATAATTAAGAAAAACCCGCCCACTCACAACAAAAACAGTGGAGTTTGACATACCGGAGACCTTATGCTACACCAGCGCCTCTAGCGGCGAATTCATACGCTGTAGCACAAATTGCCCTAGCCCGTTATTGATAAATTACAATCATTTATACTTACCCCCATTGCCCTAGCAACATTTAGTTATAATATGTTCTCATTTTTTTCACCAGGCACAACCCCCGGCTGGGGTGGCAAGACATTCATCGTCCAAGGTTTCGGTAACGTGGGTCTCCACACTTGCCGCTACCTGGTCCGCGCTGGCGCCACCTGCATAGGAATCATCGAGCACGATGGCTCCATCTACAACCCTGATGGCATTGACCCCAAGGTATGTTCACGCGGATTTTTTTTTACAAATTTCCTATAATATCCGGTTTCTGAAAACTTTTTCAATGTTATCTACATTTCAATCGTCTGGCAAGTCATTTAAATAATCTATTGGTGGGCCGTTGTTATAAAGACGGATCATAACGGTTTCCTGTAGAATGTTGAAATAAGATTATTTGTGATGACTAATGAAACTTGCCTTGCAGAAATCGGTGTTATAGAGAAACTGTTTCTTTTTCAGTATTACATGTACAACATCAACAAAATTTTAAACAAAAAAACTGGAAAACCCGTATCACATTTTCGTTTTTGTAGGCATCAATCAAACGACAATCAGCGGAAATGTGATTACAATAAAAATTACGTACAAGTGTATTATCTATACCAATATTATAAAGAGGAATTATTTTTTTGTTTGTATGTTTGTTTGTTTGTACCGAATAGGCTCCAAAACTACTGGACCGATTTCAAAAATTCTTTCACCGTTGGGAAGCTACTCTATCCCCGGGTGACATAGGCTACTTTTTATCCCTGTATTCCCACGGGAACGGGAACTACGCGGGTGAAACCGCTAGGCGTCCTCTAGGTACCAATTAAAAAACAATAGCGCATCTAAGTGCCAGTCAGTCTATACCTAGGCTTTTCTAGCATTTTTCATACTGCTTTTGCCATGTTTGAAAATACTCACGAAAACTCTCAATAAATAGGACTAATACAATGAACTTACATCTTGTGCCCGCATGTTTTTTTTTTACCACAAGGGATCTTAACTACCAGAATAAAAACCGGCTAAATGCATCTCGGACTTAGCATATTTAGAAAACACAACACAACACAAAAAAAAAAAAAAAATAATAATAATTTGGTGTTAAATATTTTAACACCAAATTTAAAGTTCATAGGTCAATGGGAAGTAAAAAAGGTTTCTTTGTACGGGATGAGGCATCTGTATGCTAGTATTATTATCTGTGCTAAAGCACAGTCAACCAAAGACCTTATACTTCTTACTACTAGACTGTGTACCAAAATTTTTTGTTTAGCTAAAATGAAATCTATCATCATACACCTAGGTTAGCTATTTCCTTAAAAGCGGTAGCTAACCAAAAGCGGTCCTGGCGAGAGGGTTTCCGCTGGTAGTGTGTCCTTGTCTGACATCTTGCTAGCTCAACTAATCATTGGGTTTGGTAGAAATGGTAGAAACTTTTATATTTTCTGTTTATTTTATACCAAAACGAACAATTCATAGACTTTGAAACGTATTTAAATATTTCTAGAAACGTATTTAAATATTTCCACAGTTCCTATATTTAATCAATTCGTTGTATTTAAAAAAAAAACATTAATACTGAGAAAGAGTAGTACTTTTAAATGTTTGGGCCTGGTAATATTAAATGTAAGGTGACAGTTTGCGGCATTTTCGGCGGACTTTTTTCACAGAACACTAACTTTGTTCGAGTGAAATTCAGCGGCTGTTAATATTATTTGCAAATTGATTCCCAGTGGAATACAATTGGTGTAGTTTTATTTTTCAACTGTCTACGCAACTGGACAATATGAGAAATCATAGAGGTCCTTTGAGGTATATAGCTACCGGTTTTTTTTTTTTTTTTTTTTAAAGCACCGTCTGAAGACTGCAGGGTCATATAACGCCTCTCTTTCAAAAAAAGCTTTTTGTTCCTATCTATACGATTAGTCTTGAAGAATGAGACTTGAGGAGACTTGGGATTTGAGGATTATTGAGTCCTCCTCCTCTCTTCGAACTTCAGATAACCCTTTAATACTCCATCGTAAACTGCTCAATTCCTCTTCGAGTTTGGTGATTTTTTCGTCGGTCCGGAGTGTGCGCGTGTTGTACGTTGCCAGGTCCGGTCGTCGGTATTTGTTGGGGTAGCCGGATCTCGTCCGGGATTCTTAGCACCCCTTGCCATACAGTAACTTCGGCCGCTCGTAGTCGAGGGTACAGGCTGCAATAGGGGCTATGTTTTATTTGTGCTATTCATGGGGAGTGCTTTGCAGACGGGTTGGCGATCGCAGTATAGTTGTTACAAATGCACAGAGAACGCTGCTGGCCATTCTCTGGTTTTTCCTATAATCGCCTCTTACGACAACCACGGGCAAACATGGGATGGTGAAATTCTTTACGCCCGACACCATACGGTTAGTGATGTAGATACCAAAAAATATAAACACATTTTTTATTATCTTTTAATTAGGTAGTTAGGTTAAAGCAGCGCAGTTAGGTAGCATCAATATATCGGGATACTTGAACTATCGTTTTTACAATTAATTTGTCCCGTGTTCTGCTTGGTCATGGTCACCTCATTAGAAAGAGACACACTACCAGCGGGAGCCCTCTCGCTCGGACTGGTTTTTGCGCTATAGTGCACAGTCTAGTAGTAAGAAGTATAAGGTCTTTGCAGTCAACAAGATGCTTAAGCTGGGAACAAATTATCGGACGCGGCTGACGGACGCGACTGACAGCCGCGACTTATAGAGTATCTGGGTAATGATTGTACATTACATTGTGCAACCGACCTTAGGGCGTTCGGACGTCCGATAGAGATCTGGCTCGCTAGATGTTTGTGTCAGCCGAAAAAGTCCGCGGACGGTGTGCACGGGGTGCGGGATGCGTCCCGGCGTCAGAACAACTCAGCCTACGCGATATTACGCACGCGCATGCGAGGTTATAAATATAAATGTTAAAAACTTATCGAGTGTGTTCGCAGCAGAGAATTGCGTCCTCACTTACACTACTAGACATGTTTCTACGTAAACATAATCTTTGTTGAATAAGCTATATTGTCTATGGACTAAGCGCTCGGACGCATTCGCAAGCCGCGTCCCAAACGACTGTGCACACATATCAGTCGCGTCCGTCAGCCGCGTCCGGTATTTTTTTCCCAGCTTTAGCTTTAGCTTTACGTTTGGCTGTAAAATCCGTATGATAGATGACGGACAGACGGACACGTGACTTGTGAGTGAAAGCAATATGAACTGGATCCCTAAGAGTATATAAGTAAGTCATAATCCAGGTCCTAGTCTATTCGTGTTCCATCAAAATAAGTTTTGCTGTCAAGACATGAAAATAATTTCGATTAGTATGAATGATTATGTAGATAACAATGTTAATTGATTCCGACACCCATCACTAGCCTCTCAATTAAGCGTGAAACAGTCTTCAGAGTCACGAGAATCATCCGTGACGTATTTGCAATTAAAATTAACATCCTGTACTTATTTTGCCATACTAATATTATAAATGCGAATGTAACTCTGTCTGTCTGCTCGTTTGTTTGGTATCTTCACATCTTAATGGCTGAATGTATTTAGCAACCCCGGATCTAAGGGGGGGGCAAACCGGGGCACTTTCATGGGGGCGCCAAATCCTTGAGACAAGAATTCGAAATATAGAACAAATGAAGCCTCTTTTCCTACAATCGCATAGGTGTATATAATAGTAGTGTATGGCATAGGTTTTCATCAAGTAATCGAATCTTAATACAATGTTTGAAAAACAAACTTTTCTAGCTTAAAGCTAACTTTTTTACCCATTGAAAACAAAACTGCCTATGCGACGGACTTTGAGGAGCTAATAGATTCTTTCGCAGAAAAGAAAGCACGCCGTGTACAGTTGTAGTCTTTCCTGGTTATACCTATATTTTTTCTGTGTTTCTGTTTTATGTCATAAATGAAAGTAGATAATAAAAGTTAAAAAAAATGCTACTCATTGGCAGTTTTAACAGTTTTCTCAAACACTGAAGGGAGGGGGCGCCACTATCAAGGTTTTGCCCCGGTTCGAAAAAATCGTAGATGGTATTTAGATAAAACTTGCCACACGGGTAAACCAATGTTCTTGATCAGGACATAGGATGGCTTGAGATAATAGGCGTATTTTTCCTGGTTAAAAAATAATACAATTTAAATAATATTGGACCCGTTTTTTTGCTTTATGAAATACTAGCGGACGCCTCGCGGTTTCACCCGCGTAGTTCCCGTTCCCGTGGGAATACAGCGATTAAAAGTAGCCTATGTCACCCGGAGATAGTGTAGCTTCCCAACGGTGGAAGAATTTTTGAAATCGGTCCAGTAGTTTTTAAGTTTATTCGTTACATACAAAAATACAAAACTATCTTCTTTATAATATTAGTATAGAAGTATAGATATAGAAATAAAAAATGACAAAGATAAACCGCATCAAAGTTCAGGAGTGGGGGCTTGTGACGTCACTTTGTCAGTATAAAGTGTAGCACACCGTGACGTCACACGGTATTTCGACGCACTGTATCGTCGTAATATTTTGTTGAAACGGCAAAATAAAAAATACGTGTCCAATATTTTTATATTATCTAACTGACGGACTAAATAGTTATATTTGTCAACTACCCTATTTTTAAACATCGCGCGGATGATGCCGCTGGCAGTAGCTGGTAATTATAATAATTAACAAAACGATTAACGTTGTAATCTCGCTCTTATGCAATGACTCGTTTCTGCGATGACGATTATCGCAGTCACAAGTTGCATATTACATAATATTACACCTGTTTTCCTCGATGTGATAGACAGAGGTAGATAGTTAATTTTCTTTTCAATACAGTTGTTAAACATGGCGTACTTTCAGAGGCTATAATTATGATTCGAAAATTAAATCTTTCGCATAGGCATCTTTCTATTACGCGGTCGTGACTTTTGTTTACGAGCTCGATCATTAGTTTTGCAGTTTAGTTTTAAATGTTTTAGTCAATTTAAAAAAGTTAGCAAGGAGTTTTAATACTTAAAATAAAATGGGATTTTATTCGAGGCCAAAATGAATGAGTCCGTACGTCTTAGCATAAAATTCTGAAAAGTTTTTTAAATGGTTGTTTAATATATTGAATTAACAATTTTAATTTCATTATTTTCACATAAACATTTGTCAAAAATCGAATAGGCTGTATAGGCTGTTTTCGTTGTAAAAAAAAAAATGGTATCTCTAACTATATCTCTAACTCTGTCTATATCTCTAACTCTATCTCAAACTCTATCTCTATCGCCATCTCGATCTCTAACTCTAACTCTATCTCTATCTCTAACTCTATCTCTAACTCTGTCTCTATCTCTAACTCTATCTCTAACTCTGTATCTATCTCTAACTCTATCTCTAACTCTATCTCTAACTCTATCTGTAACTCTTCACTAACTCTAACTCTATCTAAGTTTGTATAACTCTATCTCTAACTCTATCTCTAACTCTATCTCTAACTCTAACTCTATCTCTAACTCTATCTCTAACTCTCTCTAACTCTGTCTCTATCTCTATCTCTAACTGTATCTCTATCTCTAACTCTATCTCTATCTAAGTTTGTATAACTCTATCTCTATCTAAGTTTGTATCGAATATTTTATGCGCAAGGAGGTTGTATAGCATTGAGATGGAGTTTGAATATTATATTGGTGTTCTAAATTCAAAAACCAAAACAGTGATTAAAAGTGCTTTTTATTCACTGTTTTCAGTATAAAATAAAATAAGCTTTTTAGAGGAGGAATGGTATATGTAAAGTCCAGTCAACGAGGATATTTGTTGTATGGAGACTTCCGAAAAATTCTCCCGCCTATGAAATTTGGCATGTGATGAAATTAGGTAATACAGATTACAGATGTAAAATAATCCAACAAATTATGTTACGAGAAGTTAGGTATTTTTACCTAAACATGAAAATCGCTTATAAGGCTCTGTGAATATTTCCTCAGACTGAAATACTTTCTGTATACGTATGTATGTACTAGTTAGAATAAGTATGTAAAGGTATCCAACATTTTTTCGATTTTGGTGATACCCCAAATTTAACTTTTAACATTTTGCGCTATAACTTCTACTGAAAAATTGATCTGCTAATTGTTATTTTTTAATATGTTTTTATTTCCTTAAATACATAGCTTTGTTTAATAATCCAAAAGATTTTCCTTTTTTAACCATTTTTTTAGATTTTTGCTTAATTATGTAATGTGAAAAATATCTCCGTGCATTTTCATACCTTTATTAGTCATATGATTTTATATTAAATAAGAATTATCAATTATCCAACAAATTTTCGAACGTTCATTATATTTGTTAGGATAGTTCGCTGATTTATGCTAGAGCGTAAGGGTTGACCTTCACTTGACCGCTCGGAGCTGCTTTGCCGCGCATTACTTTTGGAGTATTGTAGGCGGGTTTTGTGGCCACCGTTATTATTACAAATAATTTTTTATCTTAATATGCACTACTTATGTGAAGTCATCTAGTTACCACAAACTGTCAAACTTTCTCTCATTCGATTTTGAACTTAACCATCAAGATTTGAAGGTTCAAAATCATTTGGAGAAATTTTTCAGTTTTGTACAACCTAATGTGCTGTTGACTGTAAAAAGGCGTTTAGAAATTCGCTTTATATTTCTAAAGAATATTTATTACTTATACGGATTTAAAATAAACGTTTGATACCTCCTTAAGGACTTTGTAAACTATGCGAAAAAATGGTCAAAAAGTATGTTTAGAAAGACACCTTTTGAGGCGATATCGAGTAAGATAAAAGAAGATTATTATTATGTCCCTTATGTAATGTTCTTTTCTTATCGTCTACATTTATTTTTATTTATATAAAATAAATGTAGACGATATGACACTGGTATCGGAACAGGGTCTAAGCATGAAGTCCAAGTCTTGTATGCACTAGGTAAGTGCCCCCCAAGGACAATCCACCACCGATAGCTTAACCTTACCCATCCAAAACCTAACCTTACTAAGAGCTGCTTAAACCCACCCATCCATTTCTCAACCTTGTCAACAACTGCTTTATACCACCTATCCAAATCCCGCTCTTACCGAACATAATTTCTAAATCACATTCTAATAATAATAGGAAACTCAAACATACTTTATTTCGGCCCGATAAAATATCAACTCTTTTCGATCAAGACAAACGACGACGACGGTACTCACACGCATGCACACTACAATCTTTTATATTACTTTTATCGTATTTATTTTTTGCGAGAAAGCGATAAGCCCGTCCTTCCACAAGCGCTTCTGAGCGCGGAATGATGAGTCTCGAGTGCAAAATGTATGAAGAATTCGGCAAGTGTTTTTATTTTAGCTAATAATTAACAATTATAATGATTTAGGTAAAAAATAATTAGCTGAACCTGTAAAGGACTATATATACCGCAATTTCTTCTAATTTTGAAGTACAAAAAATGCTGTAAATTTACCTAAATTGGGACCTATTCGGACCCTACTTTTTTAATATTTTTGCGATTATTGTGATGGGCAAAACGTATTTGTGCAAAAATTTTGTATGATATCATACAATTTTTCTGATGCCAATCAGGAGCTGAATATATTATCTTTAAATTAAGAGCATGATATCTTCATATTTGTGACTGCATATACATTAAAATTGTACCTGAAAAGCAGTGTTATTTGTAGAAAAATGTAATAGCGTCCTTTTGGGCTATGGGTTTTGGAAGGTTTATTGGATCGATTACCTAAAACTTTAGAATTACTATTAGCCCCTGCCTGACCACTGTTGAACTACACGACTATAAAATGGCAGGGGTGACATGCACACTCAATTAATGGGCTACCATAGCGGATAGCGGATCTCCAATCAAGCCAGCCAATTAAGGCAAGAGAGTGGTGAGGAACAAGACTTCTCCCAGGTGTTCGTCGAGGCTCTTGGCTATTATGCCATAGGCTCTCACGACTATCGGCACAATTACTGCTGTATTCACATCCCACATGTCGACAACCTCGCGAGCCAGATCAAGATACTTAGTTTTCTTATCTCCCTCAGCCTTCAACAGGTTCACGACATGAGGGACCGCTATGTCAACAATCATTGCGCGACGCTCTAGTCGGTCTATCACCTCTATGTCAGGCTTATTGGCAACAATAGCCCTGTCAGTGATGATAGACCGATCCCAATACAACGTGACATTGCCATTTTGGAACACTGGGTCGGGCATATACCTGTAGTAGGTACCGAAAAAACGCAGCCGGGCTACGGACGCCGATTGGTCTACATCGAACCCATGTAGTTCCCGGAAAAAGCGTCCGTGAAGCTCCTTACTTTGCCATACCTCCCTGCGGTCGTTATTGTCAAGCACTACAGGCTTGCGCCAGTTCTCATTAGCCAAGGAGAGCGGGCCGAGTCCCTTGTCCACTTCTACTTCATACATATCCACGTCGGCGTGTAGAAAATATTCTTTCAGTTTGCTTATCTCGCGGTTGTGGAGGTTTTTGGTATTTAAAAAGCCTCGGCCTCCACACTTCCGAGGGATATACAATCTCATGACCGACGATCGTGGGTGGTGCATTTGATATGCAGTCAGCAGTGTACGGACCCGCCTATCCAGGGCGTCAAGTGCCGTTTGAGTTAATTTGAGTATGCCGAAAGAGTACATCAATGCATAATATATGTATTTGAGTATGTCGGAAGCGTTAGGTATCAACACTACTGACATGAAGCAATCGTTGAAGGAACGCTACGTTCTCGGAATCGTTTAGGGCGAGCACCATGTTTCCGCTCGAAAGGCTATTGAATACCTTCTTCAGGCGGACAAAGAAGCTCTCCTTCTACGATTGCTTCATGTCAGACATACCCAAATAATTATAGAATTCGTTTGGGGACAGGGACCTCTTGTTTTACGTAATCCGCGATTCCATAATTTCCCCTCGCTTTACATGCATGACCGCACATTTATCCACACCAAACTCCATCCTGATGGCGCTACTAAAAGTTTCAGTTACCTTCAGTAGAGATAGAGATATCCGCTGAGGATTGCTGGGGGCAAAGAGCTTCAGGTCATCCATGTAAAGGAAGTGAGATATAACCTGACCACCTCTCTTCAGCCCTGAATTCTCCAGCATGCTTATAGGATTCAGGGCTAAGCAAAACCAAAGTGGACTCAAACTAGCACCCTGGAATATACCTTGTCGATCCTTACATGTTATGCATATTCCTCTGGATATTTAGACATCCTGGATAGCGAAGGACCGTGCTCTATTGCCCCATACACGAAATTAGGAAGGTGCGTAGAGTTGTATAAGTTAATAGTTTAGTTTTTTATTAGTTTTTGTTTTTTTACAGTTGTATTATTATTAAGACATTTTGACTGGAAATCGAATTCGAGAGGCGGGATGCTCGCTGACGGTGGTTCTGACACTGTAGCGTTCATGAATACTGTCTTCTTCCTTTTAAACGCCTTGATCATGGCATCATTTATATATGATTTTCGACATTTCACGTGTCCTGTAAGGTTTGACACTTCCATAAGTTGCGGGCAAAGTCCATCATCTCTTGCCTTAATTGGCTGGCTTGAGTGGAGATCCGCTATGGTAACCCATTATTTGAGTGTGTAAGTCACCCCTGCCATTTTATCTTTTTTAGTCGTGTAGTTCAACAGTGGTCAGGCGGGGGCTAATAGTAATTCTATAGTTTTAGACAATCGATCCAATAAACCTTCCAAAACCCATAGCCCAATATATTTGTCTTCATATTTAACAATAGTCCTGCACCAACCGGGGATTGTCCTTGGGGGCACTTACCTAGTGCACACAAGACTTGGACTTCATGCTTAGACCCTGTTCCCGATACCGGTGGGCTCTATTTTTTATGTCTTTTTATAAATTTATTTTATATAAATAAAAATAAATGAAGACGATAAGAAAAGAACATTAAATAAAGGACATAATAATAATCTTCTTTTATCTTACTCGTTAACGCCTCAACAGGTGTCTTTCTAAACATACTTTTCGACCATTTTTTTGCATAGTTTACATAGTCCTTAAGGAGGTATCGAACGTTTATTTTAAATCCATATAAGTAATAAATAGTCTTTAGAAATATAAAATGAATTTCTAAACGCCGTTTTACAGTCAACAGCACATTGGGTTATACAAAACTGAAAAATTTCTCCAAATGATTTTAAACCTTCAAATCTTGATGGTTTAGTTCAAAATCGAATGAGAAAGTTTGTGGTAACTGGATGACTTCACATAAGTTTGCATATTAAGATAAAAAAATATTTGCAATAATAACGGTGGCTACAAAACCCGCCTACAATACTCCAAAAGTAATGCGCGGCAAAGCAGCTCCGAGCGGTCAAGTGAAGGTCAACCCTTACGCTCTAGCATAAATCAGCGAACTATCCTAACAAATATAATGAACGTTCGAAAATTTGTTGGATAATTGATAATTCTTATTTAATATAAAATCATATGACTAATAAAGGTATGAAAATGCACGGAGATATTTTTCACATTACGTAATTAAGCAAAAATCTAAAAAAAAGGCAAATACAGGAAAATCTTTTGGATAACTTATCAAATCTGTTTATTTAACGAAATAAAACAATATTAAAAAATAAAAAGTAGCAGACCAATTTTTCAGTAGAAGTTATAGCGTAAAATGCTAAAATTTAAATTTGGAGTGTCTCCCAAATCGAAAAAATGTTGGATGCCTATACATGCCTATTCTAACTAATACACTCGTACGTATACAGAAAGTATTTCAGCCTGAGGAATTTTTCACAGAGAGTTATAAGCAATTTTCAAGTTTAGGTAAAAATACCTAAATTCTCTTATCAAAATCTGTTGGATAATTTGATATCTGTAATCTGTAGGTCTTACTTTATCACACTACCTACTCTCACAGGCAGGAGAATTTTTCGGGTTACTTATGCCTCGTTGATTGGGCTAATATTTTTTTTTGTGTGATAAATTATTTCTTTTATTTTAATATGAGTTCAAGTACAAGTGATGAAATGGAATTAACTCCACCCGATATTTTATCTGAGGCCAAAACTGCGCAAGATGAAATTTTGCCTCCAAAATATCGAGAAAGATCTGTGGCGACTTACGTTAATTTTATTTTATGGAAAAATAAAATTTAATTCTTTGACTTGTTTTTACTATTTCCCACAACTGTATTGAAAAACGTCGTGTGATACACGGGTGTGTAGGTTATTGCAAACTCGTGTCATTAAAAACCCTCGCCTTCGGCTCGGGCTTGTTAATGACAGCTCGTTTGCAATAACCTACTTTCCACCCTTGTATCACAATGTACTATTATCTACACTCACAACGTAATGCTCCAAATATGAATTTAAGAAATATTGTATAAACACGTCCTTTATATTCGTGGATAGGTAAAAAATAAAAAAAAAACCATTACAGTGCAACATTTTCCTTCGATTTTCAAACAACTGCATCATAAAATAACTTTTTAATTTGTACAGCACACTTTTACTTTTTTAATGTATTGGCGCTTATGGGCTCTGTAGAAAATTGTGCCATTGTCTTTGGATGCGCGCGCTGCGAAGTCATGGTGCAATGAGAATTTAAATTGCCCGCCATTATACCCATTTTTTTCCACTTTTATTTTATTTCAACGTAAAGATAAAATAGTGCATGCAACGGCATATAATTAGGTATTAAAACACTCGCGTGTTACTATTATAACATTCGTTCGGCTTCGCCTCATGTGATAAACCCACGCTCGTGTTTTAATAACCCCTATTATATGATCATTGCGTAAACTACTATTAAGCTCCATGAAAAAGACAGCGAACAATTTGACATTATGGGCTACTACTTATCCTTATGAAAAATCTACTAAAGTCGTGACACTCTAAGAAGTCGGATTGGACAGCTATAGAAATCCTTTTAAATTAAAATGGCGAGTTTGTGGGTGTATTTGTATGTTTGTCACTCTTTCACGCAACAACTACTGAACGGATCTGGATGAAACTTGGCACAGAGATAGATTATATTCTGAAATAGCGCATAGGATGCTTTTTATCCCCGGAATATGTTCCCTTGGGATAGATTTCGACATTCACGCGGGTGAAGCCGCTGGTAGAAGATAGTCTATACTAATATTATAAAAAGGTATAGTTTGTGAGGTTGTAGCGGGTAATCACTGGATCTACTGAACCGATTTAGATGTAATTTGGCATGGAGATAGTTAATATAAATAATAATAAAAATATTTGATGTGTGATAAATTCATTATCACAAATATGTCATGCAATGCAATATCTCATATCAGGTACCTACCAACTGCTATCATTAAAACCATAAATTTAAAATCACAGAGCGTTAAAAAATGTCATGATTATCAGCAAGGTCACAGGTGTTACAGTATCTGACTTGCCGACCGCCGAATCTGAATTATTATTCTCGGAAAACATACTATCTACGCTGCGTAAAATGACGAGGCATCGAATGATTTTCATATGTTTGTTACACCTACTAAAATGTCAGATAATATTCGAACTTATCTTGGTAAACATATTTATTTTTATATCTTACTAGCTTTTGCCAGCGACATCCCCCGTGAGAATGTCGAAAATTATCCCAAGGTAACATATTCCCGGGATAAAAAGTATTATCTGTGCTATTTTAGATAGATTAGATTAGATTAAGACGGGCTGGTGTCCGCAACTCCACGTCTAAGCGCGTATTTTGCGTACGGGATCTGTGCTATTTTAGACTATAATCTATCTCTGTGCAAAATTTCATCTAGATCCGTTTAGTAGTTTTTGTGTGAAAGAGTAACAAACACACACACTCATAAACTTTTGCGTTTTTTAGTATAAGGTGATTCTTTGAAATAAATATGAAGAATAAATCTGGAGATATTTAAATTCTGTAAGCTAATTTTTTTTAGGTTCGTAACAATAAAAACGTTGCTAAAATTTATGAGCGATGCTCCTCACTAACTCGCAAATTGAAATGTTGATAATAAATATAACTTAAACAGACCTGTCTGTCTGTCTTGTGTATGTAACCCTTTGACTTAGACCCCATGGTCTGATAAGTTAAAAGGTTAGATATCGGCAAACACGAGTTTATCAATAGTATAAAAAAAAACCGTACCTACTACTTTTTCCCCGTAAATGTAAACAAATCTTTGGTTTATCAAAGGGTCATCAATATTAAAAATCATCAGTAAGTACTTTTATAACAATAAATCCCTTAGTATGTCATTATGATTGAAATTAATAAATCGTATAAAATATATTTTTATAGTGCTTTGTTATCTTAATGTTGACACCTGAATCAGCTGACTTATTGGTTACAAGTGGAGTTGTAACTAATAGATAATGCAATCAGCTCACTATAGGTACTTGTAGGGATTAGTTTTTAAGTCGATTTCGTATTTCATTAGTAGAAAGAAATGAATGTCGCCGAATTTGCTTGAAGCTCTATTTACGAAGACTAGAACCTAGTCCGAGTATTTTCTACGGACCCCACTGAGATCTCCAAAGTCTTACATGTGCCCTATTTTAAAACGAAAAAGCAATTTATAAACGTTTTTAGGGTGCCGTACCCAAAGGGTAAAAACTGCCTATTACTAAGACTCCGCGGTCCGTCTGTGTGTCTGTCCGTCTGTCACCAGGCTGTATCTCATGAACCGTGATAGCTAGGCATTTGAAATTTTCAGAGATGATGTATTTCTGTTGCCGCTATATTTATTCTGTAAATATTTATTTTTCCCATACAACAAACGTGATTTTTTTGCCGTTTTTGCGATAATAGTACGGAACCCTACGTGCGCGAGTCCGACTCGTTCTTGGCCGGTTTTCATTCATAAACGTCTCAACATTCTACACAGTTTCAGTAAAAATAAAGGGCTCAATGGATGAGCCCTTTACTTAATTCATTCATAGATAATTTACATCCCTGCTACTTTTTCAACTTTCTTCTTTCGAGAGATTTTAGTAAATCTGATAAAAAGATTTTTTGGATGCAGCGGAATTTGAACTGTGAATTGAATGTCATTGAGTTCAATTTCCAAAACCTGACAAATTATTTAAGATTCTGTATTCAAATATTCATTCAAAAACATTTTCTTCTAGGCCCTGGAAGACTACAGAATCGACAACGGCACAATCGTCGGCTTCCCCGGAGCCAAGGCGTACGAGGGAGAGAACATGTTGTACGAGAAGTGCGACATCCTCGTCCCCGCTGCCGTCGAACAGGTCATCCACAAGGAGAACGCACACAAGATCAACGCTAAGGTACTAATACACTACACAAACCACTAATACTACTAATATTCCTTCCGTGCTTTCTTTTGTGAGAATATATTCATAGATAGAGGATCTTCGTGTCTCTGAAGTTGGCTCTGCGAACTATTGCGCAAGAAACAGTTTATCATTGAGTAGCATTACTCTATGCTACTCAATGATAAACTGTGCGAGACAGGACGATGCGACAAAGGTAAGCGAGTGAAAGAGGCAGTGTATACAATGCTAACTTCACCATCAACATTGACCCAAAAATAGATAGTGCGCAAGGTCTTGCAGCCAACTTCAGAGACACAAAGATCCGCTGTGAGTATTAAAACCTTTGTGGATACCGACTAAAATCCTAAATTTCCTACTGCTGCCATGAGTCGGGTGCCTGGGATGCAATTAAATTCACGCGAGGTGCGCGTTGACTGATTTATTGCGTGGGCTTATCTGCTGATATCTTCTCCTATGTTTAGCGTTCAGCTATTGAGACACGCAAAGAGCCTTAAAGAATGCTTAACTGCCTTTATATAAGTAATTAAATATACTTCTCGCCAAACTTCTTGGTTTCTTGGCTACATTAGCTGCTAGTAAATCTCATACAAAAACAGCGCCGCTCCGTGCCTTGCGCATTGGAACTTTGGAACCAACTTCTGGCCGGCCAAGAAGTTTGGCGAGACAAGTAGTTTTGGGACATAAGTATTAAAAAAAAAACTACTGTTCCATGCATAAAATGAATACAGTTATAATTATAATAGAACCAACGAAAATATATGCAACACATATTTTTATTTTAGAGATGGCCCACCCAAAAAATGATTAATAATTTCGCCCCCATAGTTGAATTCAGTAAGCCAATTAATTATGACGTTCTATAATGGACTTACCTTCATATAATATCTTTTGCCAAACAGCCTTGTTGCTTATCTCCTTCTCAACAAAATAGTGTAGATACCTACTATGTCCAAGACCTTGTAATTTCTTATTCGGTGTTATCACTGCATTCGTATTACATAACGTGGGAATTCACTGAAATTAAGTACTTATGTATTCTCATTTACTGATAAGACTAAGTAATGTAATAAATCATAATTCTGGCCAGATTGCATTTTTAAGGATAGAAAGATTAAATGAAAATTACAAGATTAACATTTTTAAATACTTTATTAGGTTAATTAATGTAATTTTTGGACCGTTTGTTCCGTGTGTTTTACTCACGCCACACAAAATAGTTTTTACGCACACAATAATAAAATTAATTAGCATCGTATAGATCTCTTAGGGACGATTTCACCAATGATACTAATCGCGATTATTTCAACTAAACTTAGTTTACGCAAATACAGCGTTCTGATTGGTAGTTTCTCAGCGGTCTCAAGTTCTCAACCTATCCTATCAGAACGCTGTATTTGCGTAACCTGAGTTTAGTTGAACTAATCACGATTAAATGGATTGATTGATCGATTGATTTAATTGGTGAAATCGGCCCTTAATATTTCAGTAAATGCCGTTACACTTTATCTTTCCAAACAATTTAAATGTGCTACAAGCGGTGAAGTAGCAGTCAATTGTAAATGTGCGTTCAATCTATACCTGCCTAAGCCAAGATTTAACCAACGTCAAATATCTTTTAGCTTTTTTACACTGGTTATAGGCTATGCGTTGTCGCATTAAATTGAATATGGCGCCCTCTAGGGGGCCTGCTGTCAAGGACAAAATTATAATTTTGCCACACCCAATCATGTGTGTTTTCTTTGAATAGGTGTTATAAAATTAATGTAGGATTTAGTACATCATATTTTTGTCAAGCTTACCGTTTGAGAGACGTATCCCTTGAAAATCGTCAAACTACGTCGAAGCAAAGGAAAGCGTTATGTTTTTGACCGGTATGTGTGTGGGTATCTATGTATGTATTTTACCTCGTAACTTCTAAACTGCTTATTAATTTGACAAACGAGGAGTTGATGGAAGCGTATTATTTTTGCACTGGTTATAGGCTATGCATTGTCGCAATTAATTGAAAATGGCACCAATTAAACAAAAGAAATTTGAAATCTTATTTATGCAAAAAAGAAAGGTCCAAAAAAAAACTCTTTTTATACTTTTCTGGCTTGGTTCTTTAATCAGCCTTTAAATAAATAAACACCAAACTCATGCTCAAAAACCTTCTTTCTCTTCAGATCATCGCTGAAGCCGCCAACGGTCCCACGACCCCGGCAGCCGACAAGATCCTGATCGACCGCAACATCCTCGTCATCCCCGACCTGTACATCAACGCTGGTGGTGTCACCGTCTCCTTCTTCGAGTGGCTCAAGAACCTCAACCATGTGTCTTACGGTCGTCTTACCTTCAAGTATGAGCGCGAGTCCAACTACCACCTATTAGGTAAGTTCATAGACAAAATATTTAGCCTACTATGTAATACTTCAGGGTACCCTAACCCCGTTTCTCAACACTCGATTATCGGGCTGTTGACGTAATCTACGGTTATCTGCTGTTGAAAATCCATTCAACCAATCACAGCAGATAACGCATGCTTGACAATTTGTCACATTTAGCGGTGAGAAACCCAGCCCTATTCCACAATAAAATGCGGATTAAAGTTACAACCAGTAAAACCTTGAGATGTACTACACATTATTCAAGTTTTCGTAACACGGGATTCGGCAGTGTAACTTTACTCTGCGTTCATATATAAAAATACGGCCTAGTGCGTGTCGGTTTTCGCCGGTTTACAAAATTAAGTTGATTGTAATAGGAAAAAAGGAATTTTAAAAAAAAATCTGATTGATCAATATATTGGTATTTGTTAGTAAAATATACGTAACAATAAACATTATCACCAAATTTCAAGTTCGTAGGTCAATAGGCAATTAAAAAATTCGTATTTTTTTTTAAATGCTTACATTTGTAGCTTCTCATTCCCTTGTTTTCCAATATTTTTTAAAACAAATATTACAACATTAACCGTCAGTTTCCCACCTTAAAATTATCGGAGAATTAATGTGACAGATTGTCAAACACGCGTTATCATCTGTGATTGGCTGTTGAAAATTCATTCAACCAATCACAGCAGATAACGCGTGCTTGACAATCTGTCACATTAATTCTCCGATAATTTTAAGGTGGGAAACTGAGGGTTATCTACTCAACATGCTCTAAACAACGATACCCCACACGAAGGGAAAGGCCAAAAAAAACTGTTTCCATGACTTTGGGTCAACAAGATGCTTATACAAGTGAAATTTTGAAGAATGTATAATACACACAACCGATCTTTGTGTGTCTGAAGTTAGTTCTGTCAACTTTTGCACAAGAAACAGTTTAACTGCATAGAGTAAGCGAGATAGGATGATGCGACAAACGTAAGCGAGTGAAAGAGACAGTTTTACAATGCTATCTTCACTTTCAATATTGGCACAAAAATAGCTACTGCGCAGGCTCTTGCAGCCAATTCAGACACACAAAGATCCGTTGTGAGTATTATACCTTGTAACCGTTTGGCCGTTAAACCCGTGTGACAGACAACGGACAGACAGACGGACACGTGAGTGACAGTAATAATAATAAAGGAAATATATATTAGGGCAGTGAATCCCCGCCAATTAACAAGAAGCCGCCAATTACCTACTTCTTATAGATATGACGTCACCCTGTCTGACACCTCGCTGCAGATGGAAAAGTTTCGAGGTCTGATTATGAAGTCCAACTGACATGGTGGCGTTTTTGTACAAACACGATACGTACACATCGATTTTTCCCGGAATCAAACAGTTTCTGAAGGATCTGGTGTTTCACCCGCCTTCAAGAGTTCGGCTATAATGCCGTCATCACCCGGTGCCTTGTTGTTCTTAAGCTAGCCCACTTTTTATAGAAATGACTTTGCTTCTTTCGGAGCGTTATGGTACGTTTTACTTTACCAAATGTTATTTTTCTTGGTCTAAGAGAATTCATCTTTTCTCTATCTTACGATTACATAACATTATTTGTATATCGTGTATCGGTGCAAACAAACGACCGCAAACATTGCAGGCTTGTTATCTGTTTGTTTTATGAGAATAGAAGGTCAGCCTCCCTTATTCTATTCTGCTGCTACAAGTTTTACTAGGCCAAAGATAACAAACAATTTCTACAAGTACTGTGACTCGTGATGTTTCCAAAAATAACTTCCATATGGTGGAGCGGAATATAAAAATAACGACATTCGATCTCTCACCGACTTTTTACATCACTATTTTGGACACCTCGACTACCGTTCAACAAGCATTATCTTTTTCATCATTACCATCCTTTTAATGTTCCCACTGGTGGGGACACGGCCTCCTCTCTTAGAGGGAGTGGGCTATAATCCACCACGCAGGCCCAGTGCGGATTGGTAGATGTCACGTGTCTTTGAATTTTTGGTTCTAGGACATGCCAGTTTCCTCACGATGTTTTCCTTCACCATTTTGAGAGCAGTAGTGATGAAATAAATTACACAAAGTTAAGCGCCTATTCGGGTTCGAACCTACGACCTACAACTCGTAAGTCGGGACCGTAACCACTGGGCCACCACTGCTCTCTATCTTTTTTTTATTTTATTATTATTGATAGGTTTGCGCTTGACCACTATCTCACCTGATGTTAAGCGATGATGTGGTCGACGATTAATCACGCTTGCCTAGAAGAAACCTATTCAATCTTGACTTGAAAACTCCCAGGTTGTAGCTATCAGGAGATGCAGAGAATTCCACTCCTTAGCTGTATGCATAATGAAAGTATTCCCAAAAGGTTTGGTGCGTATGGGTGGGATGTCCGCCATGTACCGATGACGCATAGCCGTACGTCTTGTAGTCCGATGATGGAACGGGCTAGGAGGAATTAGTTCATGCAATTCCAACGCACACTCCCCGAAATGTAACCGATAAAAAGCTCACCAGCAATAAACGCTAATTTTGTAAGTGAACTAAAAAAACATGTTTTCTCTTTCAGAATCCGTACAAGAGTCGCTAGAGAGGCGTTTCGGCCGCGTCGGAGGTCGCATTCCAGTCACACCCTCTGAGTCCTTCCAGAAGAGGATCTCTGGTGCCTCCGAGAAAGACATCGTGCACTCCGGTCTCGACTACACCATGGAGAGGTCGGCTAGGGTAAGCATCAAACACCATTATTATTTATTTCAAAACCTCTGATCAAAAAGTTTGCCTTCAGACAAAACAAAAGTTGCTCGAAAACATTACAATAATAAAGATTATGATTTTACATAATAATGAGGTATTTCGTTTATTTATTTTTAGCTTAAACTTTTTACATTTAAATACATACATAAATACATAAACTCACGCCTCTTTCCCATGGGGGTAGGCAGAAACTACAGAAAAATATTAAATATTATTATATTTAAATATTTCATAAAAAACAATTACACTAATAGTATAAAGGCGAAAGTTTGTGAGTGTGTGTGTGTGTTTGTTACTTCCTCATTCTCAAACGATTGGACGGATCTGGATGAAACACACGCACAGAGATAGATAATAATCTGGAATAGCACATATGATACTGTTTATCCGGGAATATGTTTCCTTGGGATAATTTTCGACATTAGCGCGGGCGAAGCCGCTGGCATAAGCATTTAATATATTTTTTAAAGAAATATTCAAACATATAAAAGATATTGATCCACCGATTTCTGGCACAGTGTCCAAGTTATCGGTGGTTAGGACTCCAGAGAAAGGAACCTCCTCACATTACGAGCTTTTTTCAGTAGTACTGCCTTCTGTACCAAACAATAAACGAATTTCTATTTTCCACAGGCCATCATGAAGACTGCCGTGAAGTTCAACTTGGGCTTAGATCTGAGGACAGCGGCGTACGCCAACTCCATCGAGAAGATCTTCACCACATACGCCGACGCCGGTCTTGCATTCTAAACACTCACTAAATCAATATTAAAGTATTGTCTGCATTTTTAAGACTCCATTTTTAGTCCCTATGCACATAAGTGTAACTTTTAAGACATTATTAACACAGTATTTTTTGTTTGTTGGAATCATGGCTTTTTTACTTTTAATGTTAAGCGAATCGTTGAACTTTCAAAGTGAAAATTTTAATTTTCCAATTGTATCGTCTTGAATTTTTTGAATAAAATTGTTTTACTGTTATTCCTAAAGTGAGTTTTTTTAATTCTCTTATCAAACCTGTACCAATATTAGCTATCGAAACAGTTGTAAGAAGTACAAAAATATTTGTTCCAAATTTTACAACTGTTACTAAAGAAAGTGATATGTGTTAGCTCGTGAATGAAGAGATGAGTGGACTGTGTAAAACGGCGGTTGGTTTTATATTTAGGTTACATACTCGTATCTGTGCCTTTTTTTAATGGAAAAATAAAGGCACCTGGATTCGATCTCATTGACAAAATGGTCCTCCCAGAACTGCCAAGAAAAGCCACACTATATCTTGCAACTTTGTTTAATGTCATTCTCAGAACCGGTTACCTATTTCCCATCTTTGTGGAAAGTTTCGCAAGATATAATGATTCCGAAACCGGGAAAACCGTCACACGAGATAACTTCCTACCGACCTATCAACCTACTACCGATAAGTTCAAAAGTCTTTGAGAAAATACTGTTAACCAGAATGCTATATGAAATTGGCCAGAGATCTCTAATCCCTGACCACCAGTTTGGCTTCAGACAGCAACATGACACTGTGGAACAGATCCATAGAGTTTGCAGAACAGTCCGACAAGCACTCGAACGGAAAGAATACTGCTCTTCTGCACTCCTTGATATCCAGCAGGCCTTTGATAGAGTTTGGCATAGGGGATTACTATGCAAGATAAAAGCCCTTCTGCCATCTTCCTTCTTTTAATATCATATAATCATATCTGAGGGATAGAATATTCTAAATAAAGGAAGATGAGTGCACATCAAGATTTCACCGTATCTTAGCTGGAGTACCTCAGGGATACGTTCTGGGCCCATTGCTGTAAACTTTATATACCTCCGATATACCACAGGATGACAATGTTACAGTAGCGACATACGCGGATGATACACATTCTTGCATGCAGCAGCTGTCCTACCGAAGCTTCCGTAATTCTGCAGAGTGCTTTGAATAACGTTGACAAGTGGCTGACCAAATGGAGGATAAGATCTAGTGCGAATAAATCGGTCCATGTAACATTCGCTTTTCGCAGGGGAATCTGCCCACCTGTCTCGATGCGTAATAATCTTCTTCCACAAGGTGATTCAGCCAAATACTTGGGAATGCACCTAGACCGCAGATTTACATGGAGGAGACACATGGAAAAGGTAAGGAATGAAATAAACCTAAAATACAGGGAACATCACTGGTTACTCGCCCGGAACTCCAAGTTATCTCTAGACAAAAACCTCTTAATCTACAAGACCATGCTCAAACCTACATGGAATCGAACTATGGGGTTCAGCATGTGATTCCAGAATAAGCATAATACAGAGGGCTCAAAATTACATCCTGAAGCAAATTTCCAACTCACCGTGGATCTTAAGAATCTCGGCAGTACATGAACATTTAAATATCATAATTTTTAACAGTAAAGGAAGAGATAAGTTCGTCCTTTTCCAAATACAAAGCACGACTTGCAATCTATTCGAACCAACTAGCAATGCAGTTAACTTTTCCCGAATCAATACGCAGAAGACTGAAAAGGCGGCATATTTTGGAAATTGACAGCTGCTCTTAATTTACTAGAGATTTTCCCAAAGGGGATTTAGCTCTGAAAGCTACAAAATTATTTCATCTCATCCACTTATAGTCTACCGACTGATTACAAGATTATGAATACAAAAAAAACTGGTGCGGTGGAGTCCGTGGTAGCGACTGTCTTTACATAATGTAATCTGTGGCGACTGTAGCGAGAAACCGCCGAGCCGCGCCCCGCTGCGCACTCACACACCGATGCCGTGTGAGTCATGCAGATGTGTGTGCAGCGTAGACGACGCGCTCCGGACGCCCGAAGTGCTGGAGCAACTAGAATTCCCAACAACGGTAGCCTCCAGTATATAATAGTAATCTTTGGTAGCCTCGCTTCATTCGCCGAGATCGACTGCGATAGTTACAGTTCTAAGCAAAGCCTCACCTATTATCCTCTAGAGTCTAGAAGATATCCTACATCTACGGGCGGCTGTTGAAAGCTTCTAATGTTCATGCATATAGGTTCATTCGAACACATCAATAACGTCACCCGACAAGTCACCGATCAGTTGCGTCAAAAAATATAGTGTTACAAGCTGGGGTTCAGGTATAAATTATTCAAAACAGCAGACTTTAATTAATAACTCTTTATTACTGAAACACTTCTTAAATAACTTATTACTTCGCACTTTTTTCGCTTTGTATCGCCTTCCAATCGAAACTATCTCACGACGACGTTTGTTCTTTTTTAAAAGTGTTTGGCGTCTGGCTGACGGCTGTTCAATCAGAGTGATTGGATACTACTTAACCGAGCGATCCTGTGGAGACTATCCCACGACAACGATGATTCTGCAAGCGTTCTCCGACAGTCGTTTCTCCTTTGCACTGTTCACCGACAGGACGTTTCGATTTTGAGAGATAGGTCGATAAAACGTTTCACCTATGGATGTTTCGCCGACAGAATGGTTCGCATTTGTTTGTTTCGACGACAGGACTTTTCCAGGACAGGAATTTTCACCGTCAGATTGTTTTGTCTACGATTTTATCGACATGGCTTTTTCACTATTTAACTACAAAGCCACCAAAAAGCTACTAGCTTGCTACAAAGGCTTTTACTACATTTATAGTACACACAGAAGTTTTTCGAAATAACATGCTTTTTGTAACATTGCTAGTAATATAGTAACAGGCGCTTGATACTTAGCTTCGTATAATAAAAATAAGGTGACAAAAAAGTGGGTAGTCATGATTATCTGACGACCCACATACTTTTCTCTTCATTGGTATGCTCTGCATCCTCATTTGTTTTTAATTAATGGTTTTAAAATGAATGAATGTGAAATTGTGAAAAATGTGAAGTAGAAACGTGGCAAAGATGTGTTAATTTATGAAGGATATTCGTATCATTTAAATAAAATGCGTGATAATAACTACTACTGGAGATGTACGAAAAAAGGTAGTACTCGGTGTGATGTATCTATTACTTCTTTGCTTACAACCAACAATCAACACATTGTGCTGACCCAAAATCGTGATCATATGCACTTACCCAACCCTGAAAACTTATTGAAATGAAGTCAAAGGCTAATTTGAAAGATAAAGCTAATCAATCGATGGATTCACCTGCCCAAATTGTACAGCGGTGCATCCAAATGGTACTGAGTACCAGTGCTCCCCATATGCCCAATAAAGATGCTGTGAGGAAAATTATTCAAAGAGAAAGAAATAAAAATCTTCCGCCGATTCCAAAGGATATTCACATTGTCGTGATTCCCGAAGAATTAATGAGCAATGACTGTGGTGAACGATTTCTGATCGGGCACTATATTGATGATGATAAGTGCGTTATAGTATTTTCCACTAAAGAAAATCTGAAATTACTGAACGAAGCGAAGTTTTGGATAATGGACGGGACCTTCGCTTGTTGCCCGCGTCCATTCCATCAGATCTATACAATACATGCAATGGTTGGCGCACTAAATTGAATGTAAATTTGGATCCGGCACTATCCTCACCGATTTTGAAGTTTCGGCTATATAAGCCATCAAAAAAACATTTCCCAATTGTTTAAATAAACTTGGTTTTTCCACTTAAATCAGAGTATATATCGTCATATTCGGCGAGCTGGTCTAGCTACGAAATACAATAATGATGCAGATTTCGCTCATAAGATTCGGCATATCGGTGCACTGGCATTTCTAGAGCCAAGTGAAATTATTGCTGAAGCCTTTGCTATAATAAATGACGAAATTATACCGGACGAAGCAATAGATGTGATAACGTGGTTCGAAAAATATTATATCAACGGATCAATGAGAATTACAAAATCAGTTAGTTCTATAATGACAATGAAACGACTTCCACCGCAATTTCCACCTACTCTGTGGTCAGTACATGATAGTATATTATCATATGTTCCTATAGCACAGAATGCAATCATATTTAAATGGATGGGTACATATTTGTCACCTGATGAAATAATTTTATATTTTTAAACCTAGGTGTAGGTATGATGATGATGATGTAGCGAGAGATGTAGCGGTCCCACCAACTCCCACTCTCCCACTCTCCCACAGGCAGCAGGCGGGCACGCTCAGCAGTATTGGTGGACGGCGTTTACTTTTTCCCCTGCTGCTGGCGACTGACTTCCACGATGGGGTTCGCTGCGAGCAGCTCAACCAGATGCGGCCTCTCTCACCGCAACTATATAGCAAAGGGGTGAACTCACAACCTCCCTTATGTTGGTGAGCACGATCATCACGTCGAACTGCCTCCACCTCCAAAGCATGGGCTAGAGCGTCCTTGAAATGACCTAGCCTTACGGCAGCCCCGACCTCCAGGTCACCGATCCCATCCGTAAACTCCTGTACGAGGTTCCCGTCGATCAGCACAGGTGATGACTGGTAAGCCTTCCGGACCAGATTTTCCATTTCTAGAGCTGCTGAAGAGGTTAACCAACCCGTTGCGATCGGTCTTTCAGCTGGGCCCGAAACACATGGTCCAGGTGCGCGTCGCCGTATCTAGGTTCCAATGCTTCTAAATCTTGCTGGCGCTGACTTCTGGGGCGCTCCTTTTCTTCTTTCACTAATTATTAATTTTTAATTTATTCCGCACTTCTGACGCCTTTTGTTACGAACTGGGGTTCAGAGATAAATGATTAAAAAAAGCAGACTTTAATTAATCACTCTTTATTACTACTAGTTCTTCGCCTTGTCACTCTAGATGGCGCAACTAGCTACTACTAGTTCGTCCTCTTGTCACTAGATGGCGTGGTCTTATCTTGTAACAATAGCTTACTTTGTAGAAGTCGTAGGACTTGTACTATTCATTATTATGTGGTAGGACATCGGGCCTATACGTCACGCACTTCACGAGTTCACGACCGGCCCGTCTCCGGTCTCTTCACAATCATATTGCCGTGACTGCTGATCTGCGACATGGTAGTGACGTGCCTGACATGTGATCCCAAACTAGATTTTTTAAGGTTTGTGGAGCTGCTGTGTGATTTTTTAACCGATTTCCCAAAAAGGAGGAGGTTCTATGTTCGGCTATACATGTTTTTTTTTATTTTTTCCCCGCCTCCGTCAGTTATCCATTTTGAAAATGCTTTTTGTGTTTAAAAGGGTAAACGCCCGAGGTGGTCCCATTGGCACCAAGTCAGAATCTGATAATAGGATCCCATGGACATCGAGGGAACTCCTCGAATAGTATGGGCAATACATATAGTTTTTTTTTTTTTCGACAACACCGCAAGCATTTGCACACAGAAAGTGAAGTGAAGTGAGTGAGTGTGAGGTAAATTGGAATTGATGAGGAAGACCAAAGATTGCCACTGGAACTCCTTAATGATAAGTACCTATATTATCTCGAATAGTTAGCGACTACATGAAGCAAATCTGTATCTACCTATATATAGTCGTGTTAGTTACACCACTTATAACTCAAGAACGGCTGGACCTATTTTTATGATTTTTGTGTTTTTTGGATTTATCTTCGTCCGGAATAGAAGTAATAAAACAACAAAAAAAATTACATTTTGCGAACACAGCGCCATCTCTGACACATGATAGAAACAAAGCACACACAAAAATGAACATGTCGTTGTATGCAGGTTCCGGTATTGCCAGAAGATGGCGTTGTCTATTTTACTGAAATTCATCGTATAATTTCTAATATTGTTGTTGTTTCTACCTATGTCCGTTATAGACTTTGAAACCATCCAACCAATATGCCCCAAACCGTTGCATTAGAAAGGCAATGCGCAGATAGTTTAAGACCAAAAAAGGATATTGGTAGGGTAGGTTAGGGTAGGTAGGTATGTAGGGTAGGGTAGAGTAGGGCTGGTAGGTTGGTAGGTACGGTAGGTGTATAGGTAGGTGTGTAGGTAGGTGGGTAGGAATGTAGGGTAGGTTATAATAGGGTAGGGTGGGTAGGTGCCATTTTGCACTCGTCGCGAGCACCCGCCAACAACAACCATTGTGTGACCTGTTTATATAAACCATTTCATGAATAAACGACAATTAAAATACTTTAATAGTCAGTGCTTGCAAAATTTTTGAGAATCTTTGAATTAATTTATATGGCAAAACAACGTTTGCCGGGTCAACTAGTAAGTAAATGGTACTGATGAAAATGTAGGAAGGTAGGCCCTGGAACTCCGTAATAAAATAATGTATCCTAGTCATGTTTGGGCTTTTTGAAATCAGTATGTTATGTTTACTGGCTATAAAAGATTTTCATGGTAAATGAGGTTCCTACATAGCTTAACTAAATACGAAAAATTAAAATCTGTTTATCATAATAAAATGAAAATAACTTTCTTTTCCGAAGTCTAAAAACAACGGGTAGGTACCATAGATACACTAGATTATTTTTCGCTTTGTAGTGGTTTGCTTTGGAAGTTGTTTACTTTTTTTGATAAAAAGATTTTTATCTCTGTTCCTACAAGACTTTTTGAGATTTCTGCAGTCCTTTCCATTAACAACCAAAATGCGACTAAACTAAAAGCTTATTATTATGTGCAAACCCCACAGATAACACTTAATCTTTTTTTAATAGATTTGGCTTGACGCACCCATGAGGGCCCATGGGATGGGTGGGCCATTTTCACAGATAATGCCGGTGTAGTGTGTTCAACTGATCAGCGTCAACCTATCTCTAAATTGTCTGTGGCTCCAACTATCCTAGAACTTATCGAGTATCGACAACAATGTGTTTATTGTGAACGCTATGTTTACTGAGTGACGTATTTCTTGGAACGCAGCCAATTACGTGGTGAAATGTCAGTTGTCAATCGATGCGAGTTGAGTTGTGGATTTTTTCGATACGATTCCAGTTATTTTTGTACTTTACACTATTTGGGAAAATAATAATAACAAAATGTTCACACCAATATTCGTTACGATATTTATGACATTACTCAACGGCATACTTTCTAAAAGCGTTGAACTTACCTTCGAGTTACCTGATAGTGCAGTAGAATGTTTTTATCAAGAAATAGAAAAGAATACCTCAGCGGCATTAGAATACCAGGTAATTTACACATCCTAAAGAGCAAATAAACAATCATTTTGAATTTAAATAATTGTCTTGAGATTGTATAGTGAAATAAACTCATTCCTAACCTCTTCAGATTAGTTCCACTTGTCATAATCATTTTCCTGTTTCAAGACTTTAAGACTACAGTTTAATGTTTCAGGTAATCACCGGCGGACAGTATGACGTTGATGTTAAGATAGAAGGTCCTAACAAACAAATTATTTACCAGCAACAAAAAATGCAATATGATTCACATCAGTTTACTGCACAAATAACAGGTATTTCGTTTTGTGTTTGTTCTTGTAATTAACATAATAACAATGAAGCTATGCTTCGGTTGAAACAAGCAATAATTTATAATTACCTAAAACATTGTGAAGATAATTTTATTGCACAACTTGTTCTAAAAGAATGTTCTTCACTACAATAATTTTCTAGTATACTCCATTTGAGATAATATAGACATTTAAATAATCCCATTTTACAGCCCGTTCAACCGATTTTGAATTCTATTGCGCTGGTGATATGACAAAATGGCAGCTGTATTAAACAGTGAGTTTTGGTAACAGGTTTATGCTTTATACTCCATCCTTATATTTACGGAATAGAACTCAAAATCGGTTGAACGGACTGTAAAAGGGGGTTGTAAAAATTTCTAATGTTATTTGAAATGGAGTAACTTATATTCTAAGGCTTATTTTACTTGTATTTGTTTCAGGTGTATACAAAGTTTGCTTTAGCAACGAATTCAGTACATTCTCCCACAAACTTGTCTACATGGAACTTAATGTGGGTCCAGAGAAACCACTACCTGGTGTTGGAGAGCATGCAACTGTTCTAACTCAGGTTAATAAATCAATACTTACTTAATTTAAGTGATATCAATCAACCATCAGCACACACACCAAAGGGTAATCTGTCAGTGAGGGTTGATTTTTAATACCCGTATAACTTTTGTCTTAGGCATAAATAAAATAAAATTTGTAAACTTTTGTAGAGCAAAAAAATTTGCTGTAAATCTACTTTCGTTCTCTCGTTTTGCGCGGCCCTCGCTCCCAAGTTAGCTGACAAACATATTTATTCCTCTGATAAAAGTTATCAGAGGCCTTAGTACGAGTTTTTACTCATGCTCAATCGTGTTAACGTAAAAGTTGATTTGTATTGAAACTGGATAAGCTCGTCTGGCGACAGTCAGGAGTTACCTCTTTTTTTGTATATATTTTGACATAAGAGATTGTTTACGTTATCACTAGTATGTTAAAGAACTCGGAATAAACACACTGACTATTAAAAAATAAAACAATTAAAGTATGATTTTGCAATAGTCTGATAACTATCTAAATATCTGCTCATATAAACGCAAGGCATGTACTACATCTATAAGGAAAGTCATTAACCCATTCACCAAGGTCATCTAAGCTTCTATTTTAATGTAATGTGACTTTATTTTACATCACACCTGATAAGGAAATAAAAACATGCTACCAAAGCAAATGGTTTAACTTATAGGGCAATGAAATAAGCATAATTAAATTTGTGGGATTTCTTATCTCTAAATGTGAATTCTTGTGGCCTTAAAAACTGGTCTAATTGGCTTCATAATTTGATGTCAAATTGCCATTACATACAATTTTGAATGATAAAAAACATTTTTACAAAAAAAATACAACTGACTTCCAAATAAAAAACACTACAAAGTGAAAAATAACTTCAATTTAGGCAGTCTGTGTTCCTGTTTCTTCGTTTTTTGACACCGCCTTCTGAAATTTAAGTTATTTTCACTTTTTAGTGTTGGACCAGTTCTATAGTAAGGTACCTATAATGCCCAGTTATGCTAGAACAGATTACCTGAATAACATATAACATGAACATAACTGGTGGAACAGTTCAGCCTGGTATACTCCCAAGTATACCAGGGTGAACTTTACACATCTGTGTACCCGTTTAGAGCATACTGGCTTGATGGTATGTTATAAAATGGTGTAAACAATAAACAGACATGCGATTGCATCATTTCTTAACAATAACAACTTTCTTCATAACAATAAACAGACATGCGATTTATCATTTATTGAAGAGTTCTGTTGTATATCTCTGAAGTTCTTCATCAGATCTTTACCAAATTTAAATGGGACCATTTCAGAACAAACTTCTTTTGAACAAAATAAGAATTTTGCAAATACGTTTATAAATCACGGAGCTATGCCCCGAATATACATTAAAAAAAAATAGAAACATCTAATTGAGAACCTCCTCCTTTTTGGGAACTCTGTTGAAAAAGCAAAATAACGTACATTTAAATTATGTTAAATCTAATAGTGAAAATGTTAATTTCAGCTGGAAACTTCTGCAGAAGAAATTCACTCAGCCCTCAATAGGATCATTGACCACCAAACTCACCACAGGCTAAGGGAAGCACAAGGCCGCAAGCGGGCCGAAGACCTCAATGAGCGAGTATTCTGGTGGTCTATGGGCGAATCTCTAGCAATTGTTTGTGTGGCATTCGCACAAGTCATGGTCCTCAAGAACTTCTTCAGTGACCGACCAACGTTATACAACAGAATGTAATGCCTAGTTAAATATATAGTTTATTTATTAAAAACATCTTTGGGGTTTATTTTATTATAGTTTTATTTGTAATAAAATGTACAGTTTGTTAAGATCTAATATAAAATCATTATTTTGCAACTTAAAACTGAAAAATAATTATTGTCTCATATTACACTGTAAAATAATATACATTTAACATGGTTACAGAACTATTGGAATATTTTTTTAAGTTATTTGCCCATAGTAACATATAACAAGAAATCCTAAAATATAAACTCAGCACACAGACCAACTCAAGAAATTGTCAGTATCATTTTGTTTGTTGAATATATAATTTTATAATCTGCTCACTTTCCTTTTACATGAGATTTGTAATCAAAAGAGCACTAACAGAGCAAAGACTCCATTTACTAAGGCACATGGATAGGCAATCAGTGGTCTTTGTTCTGAGTCACCAGACATGGTTACAAAAAGTCTGCTAGCTGATAGAGCTGACCAAATTACAGCAACAGCTGACAAACTTAATCCTACTGATCCTTCAAGAGAGATAAATATACCAAGGCCAGCCAAGACAACCATGGGTAACATACAATAGCCCAGCACACTAGCCACACTTAATAGAGTAAAAACTCCTTCAGAACGACTCATTAAAGATAGTAAGCAGTACATCAAAATAACTGACATTACCGATAAGCCATAAACATATCCAAAGTGAGCTTTATTCCCTGCAAGAAACAGACACACTGCAAGGGCTAAACAAAATGCTATTGGGCCAGCGATATCCGTATCTCTCAAAAGAAAGTTAGCATCATCAGCTTTGGATTGTCCGTGAAATGGATTCATGACAGCTAATGTTTTTTCGAGTATTCTATCTGGGTAGATTTCAAGTTCATCTAATAGTGGCGGCTCGTCGAAGTCTGTAGGTTCTGCAACGGGATCCCCAGGCACTGCTGCTGGTGTGAATATGTTTGAGTTGTAGTACTGATTGTTGTTGGCCGTCATATTACCCTGATTCTGATCGAATGAGTAGTTTTGTTGGTCAGTTGGAAAGGTCTGAAAATCTAAAACAGAAATTTCATAAAATAGTTTCGAATTATGCTTTCAATTACAAACCACAAAATAGATAAATCTGAAAGTGGTAACTCACCTAACGTCTGTGCTGGATCAGCAAAGGTATTTGAGGCGTTGAAGGAGTAATTTTGGCTGTTATTTTGCGTCTGCCACGAATAATCGTTAGGGTTGTTGAAATTTGCCATTTTTGATGTTTCTTCTTCTTCAGGTATCAGAATAAACCAATTTTTAACATGTAAATAATTAGAAATAGTTGCCCAAAATGACCACTTCCATGTCACTACTTGTCAATGTCATTGTCAAATAAACATGCATGGCAGCTGACATTTGTCTAGTGATGTAGAAGAAAATCGACTATCGAATCGTGAGCGAATTGTTTCTTTTTAGTTTTTCCAATTGAGCTATGGCGTTTACAAACGTTATGATCGCAAGTAACTAGAAAATGCGGTTCGATGGCTTTACATTTACTTGTGGAGTGGCTGGTAAAGGTGAACGCGCACCTGGACGCACCGCAGGAGCCACACGCGCCGCAGTCATCGCATTTTATAAATCTTTATATGAAATAATATGCAGCCTCGCGCACCTATCCGCGCCGCACGATCCGAATTTCAGCAAAATGCTGTGGGTATAGGGATTATTACGGATTCCACCAGCGCGTGCGGATGACGTCATCAGATTCGGCTCGTTCGATGCTTGCGGCGAGTACGTTGCAGTCGGGGCGCGGAGACGTCATCCGTATCCATTTAGAAAATATTGTTCAAGATGTACGGATGTGGATACGATGCGTGCGGCGCAGATTGCGCGGGGCCTTGAGAAAATACGATAACTGCGGCGCGTACGGCTCGGATAGTCGCGCGTTCACCTTAATGAGATAAAAACCGAGGAATATCCGTCTGTCAACATTCCTTGTTCCCGTTTGTCATTCATTCTCTTCTCAGTTTAGCGATCATAGAATTCACAGAAAACGCAATCGCTGTGCTGGCAGTGCAGTGGCCATTTTCAAGGAGTGTCATTGCTCAGTGCACTGGATTTTACAAATTTTATAATAATTTCAAGCCTCTTTTGTGGCGTTACAATGGTAATAAAGGTTTCAATGAAACTTTTCTTTA
Organism: Orthosia cruda; assembly: GCA_964057195.1. Classification (NCBI taxonomy): domain Eukaryota; kingdom Metazoa; phylum Arthropoda; class Insecta; order Lepidoptera; family Noctuidae; genus Orthosia; species Orthosia cruda. Next base: position 30,289,533 of record OZ059829.1, on the reverse strand, counting down.
TATGGCATACTTTATTCCATTAAATATAGGTAGTTTTAGTCACTGGATCTATTAGTACGATGGAATGTTTTCGAGTTTGTTTGAATATTACAGATACATACTTATTATTCAATATTACATACAAGTTTTAGTAAGTAGTCATAGGTAAAATAATATTACAGTCAATCAATATGTAAGTTACATTGTAAATTGTGTTTTATAATCACTTAAATTAAATACAAATCCATTTAAGCACAGTAAAAACATCTACACATAATGAAATTTCCTGTAACTATTTCAGTATACTGATTATATAATATGTAGATACAATGGTAATAATATGTTAATAATAAAGGTCTGTAGTTGAAATTGAGTCATACCACAGTGCATATAAAATTATAATGTAAAATTTACTACAGTGGAACGTTTTGTGTTTGGAAAGCTCGTATTTGGGCAGGGTTATTTAAATGTAATAAGACAATTCTGGAATGCACCAAAGTAAATCGGAGGCGAGTCATGATCTATAAATCGATATGATTACCACCTGCGATTGAATCAATCTCACAAAGACATAAGTACCAGCCGTACCATGAATTAGTGTAACTATGTAAATAACCAAATCTTTGGCGCATTCACTTACATTAATATTAAAACATTCGTTGGACAGAGCAAGGTCGTAAAATAATATTTTCAGGTACTTATTTCTCATCAAAAAACAAACAAACTACAAAAAATACCCATTTTTGTATCTTGGACATTAAAAATAACTTCATACTTGTCTCGTTAATTCAGTTTGCCATGTATTAACACGGACAACGGACATAATTGATACCTAATACAATTTATTACAACAGGAAGTTAATAACAAAAAGTAACAACAAAACATAAAACGAAATGTTTTAAACTTATGTTACAAATTAAAATAATTTTCCGATGTGACTTACCTACAGAATGTTTTCTAAGATTTACCAATTTCATTAATTAAATTATATTGGAATTCATAAAGTAATAATAATCAAACTCATAGGGCAGTCTTAAGCTAAAATACAGGCTCCATTTACTTGATAACCTTCTTTTTAATCAGGTGTGATAATAAGGTGTCAGGATATAATTTAATAGGGATGATAACAAACAAATATTTTTGGTCAGTCATCAGATAAATTTCCAAAAAATATTGGACACGTATTTTCTTTTGTCACATTAACAAAAAATAATGACGATACGTACGAACGCACTGTCGTTCAAATATTGCATGACGTCATGCCTTAGTACACTTTTTACAAAGAAGTTACGTCACAAGCCCCCACTCACGAGCTTTGATGCGCTTCATCTTGGTGATTTTTTATTGATAAGAAAAAAATACGTCTCCAATATTTTTTCATAATTTAATCGGCGGACTAAACAGAATTTGCTGTCTCGTACCCCGTCAACATCCCTATCGAAGTATGTACAATAATATAGAAGAGAGAAGAATAATGTAGCTTAACAGAAGCACCATTTGTATAAGTTAAAAATATAACTTCTCGGTCTTACTTGAATCGAAAAAGAATCATTCATTCTTTGACCAGGAACAGACACCTTTTTATCACCCTGTTTACATGCTCATTCACGTAAAACGAGTAATTCTCTATGACATCCATGACCAACGCTAAGTCAATCCGTTTTCGATAAGTTCATAATAAAGTTAGTCATAAATTACCTAAAATAAAAAAAAAAAATATGTACAATCTACATTTTGTACATGCAATATACAATACACGCATACATTTTCGCCAGCATAATATCAAAGTGTAAAAAATAATCACACATATGAACACATTAATAAATGGAGATTTCGTAACAAATTATTCTTGTTCTCAGAATAACATAATGTCTATCAATGCTCATATAAAAATCTTATGGAAATAAAAACAAAAAATCGAAATTTTTATAACATACATATTATATCACAGATACCTAAGGAAGATATTACTTATTATATCTAACGTTGAGGTGCTGTAAACAGTCCCTAAGATATTTTAATAAATAAAAAAAAAACACTCAATCTCAAAATCCTATTTGAATACTGTTAACAAAATATTCATGTCAATAGCTCATTTGCCTGTGTTTTTCATAGTTCGTAAACAAAGTCAAATATAATATTCTTCTGTTACACATTTACACTTGAAAGTAATCACTGACGGTGGCGTCGCCTCCGTTATTAATACTGCTTTTCGTCTCGCTTCTGTTTGGTACATTGATTTTTTCATAGCCCGCTGCTGAATCTGACCTCTCCACACTTGAACTTGATGCCTCGTTGTTAACCTTCTCGTAAGGCGGCTCATTCTTGGATAGTTCAAAATATTTAACGCTTTCGTAATTCGGGTCCTTTTTGGAGCGCACTGAGTCATACTTTGAGTCCTTCGATCGAACTGACTCATATTTTGGATCTTTACATCTCAGCGACTCGTAATTTGGATCCTGTGTACTTACGCTCTCATAATTTGAGTCTTTGGGACGAACTGATTCATAGTTGGGATCTGATTCGCTTCCTGTATTGTAGAGGGGGTCATGTGGCATAGACTCGTAATTTGGTTCTAAGGTGGGTTCTTCGTTATTGTTCGCAGGCCAATTATTGTATTTACCGGGTTTCTTGTTGACTGTGGAGTAGGTTGGCTGTACTTTGTAGTTCGGCGCGATTGTGGCGTACGGCGGTGTCGGTGGCTGGTTCCTTAATACTTCATAATTTGGATCGGAATCTGAGGCATTGTTATCAGTCTTAGAAATATGCTCATAGCCAGCGTCACTGCTTACAATGCTGTTAGGGCCACTATCAGCCACCAGATGATTTAGCTTCAATAAGTTATTGTTTGAAAAGTTTGTGTTTGGTCCTGCTTTGTTTATATCTTTGACTGTTTCATACCCTGGATCTTGGTTTTGGGATGACTTGCGCTCTTTATGGGCAATTGTTTCATATCCGTGGTTGATAGATTTTTTACGATCTATAGTCTCATACCCTGGATCATCACTGCGATATTTGGACGTGTGTGCCTCACCATCGGGTCCTGTAAACTCCTTTGACCGTCTCGTAGGATCTTCCGTTCTTCCTTTAGGTTTTTTGCTTACTTTAGCATACATTTCTTCGAGATTACGGGAAGGACTCTCATTAACACGATGATCTGAATTCAGGCTTGTGTTAGCATCCGCTGATGAGTAGTCACTGTACCCAGGCCCATCGATAGAATTGTACAGGTTGTCGGTTTGATTGTCGCGTTGATCGATATCAATGTTAAGTTCCCTGGCGACGAGTGGTCTGATTAGGTCTCCAGAACTAAACCGATGTTTCTCGATGGGGTAATTGCATCCGTAGAAGTCAGATGAGTTGACGCAACTGTTGTTTCGTTGGTGTTTTTCATTCAGACTGCGTCGTTTGTCGTGATTGAAATGAAGATCTCCTGAAAATTAAGTTAGGTTTATATTAAATACTTTCCATTAAAACTGATATATGTGATCTTGACAAAGCTTAGGCCGCTATTCCGCAGGAGTTTTACGAGCGTTGGCGTTCCTCCAACAGCGTCGACGCTGCGCAGACGGGACGTTGACGTCGCGAGACTCTAGTGACATGCGTTATATCCGCTGAACGCAACGTTAACGTCGCGCAAATGCTACAATTTGAGGCGTACAGTCAAAGACAAAATGGATTACGACGAGGAAACACTACTGTTGGCTTTGATACTTCGACGAAAATTACGTTTTATAAAGAAAAAGAAAGTCTCATCTTAAATTTTGGGTAAATCCTTTATGGTCCAATCGATTACAAGAAAGTGAATATTTCGCACTATACTCTAATAATATTTAAAAAAATGAATCGAAATTGTATAATTTTTTGCGAATATTGGAGAATCATTTAACGAACATACGAGGTGCATTCAATAAGTACCTAGCCTCATCGCCAGAGGGCGCTGTAGTTTCAAAAGAGTTTTACCACAGTGTAGCACATTCTTTTTTAATTCTTTTTTCAAATTTTCATTCCAATCCCTTCATTTGTTTTAATTTGACAACTTATGGAAGCGAACGTGTCGATCGGTTTTACAAAAATGGAAAAAGAGCAATATCGTTCGGTGATTCGATTCCTATTTTTGGAAGGGAAAACGCGCATCGAAATCAAAGAGCGCTTGGATGCTGTGTACGGTGACTCTTCTCCATCGATGGCCACCGTCAAGAATTGGTTCAACGAGTTTGCACGTGGCCGTACGTCGGTTTTTGATGCACCGAAAACAGCTGCTACGGAGGAAAACATTAAAAAAATCCATGATTTCATATTGGCAGATCGCCGATTGAAGGTTCGGGAGCTAGCTGAGACTGTAGGCATTTCAGAAGGAACAGTGCATCATATTCTTCACGAGGAACTCGGCATGAGAAAGCTGTCGGCGCGATGGGTGCCGCGTTTACTCACACCAGAAAACAAGCGCAACCGTGAGACCACATCGGAGACGTGTTTGGCGCTGTTTAAGCGGAATCCAGCGGAGTTTTTGCGTCGTTTTGTGACCGTCGATGAAACCTGGATCCACTGGTACCATCGACCACATAGCCACTAGACGCCTAATAACAGGCGAGCGATGTCTGTCAACACATATGACTAAAAAGATCATATACAGGTAATACTGATCGCCACTCGACAATTTCGAATTAGTAGCGGCCACTTCTGTGAGCCATAAACACTTCCGTGTCAGTCAATAAAATATTGATGAAATAAATTTTATAATGGCCTCTTGTACAATACGTTGCTATGGTAACAACAGCCAGACATCAAGTTGCCGAAAAAATAGCATAACATTAAATTGATAAGTTAATAGTTACATAAACATAATTATATTTATTTTCTAATATTATTTATCGGAGTTCATATTATACTGGTCAAGTTTGTAGGTGAACACGCCCACCGCATGTTTGCGTCTCTTTCTTTTTAAAGTATTTTTTCGCTATCTCTTGTCCTCTATAATTTCGTAAACAAAACTAGTGAAGGACCATATCCTATGACCAAATCTGTTATCGATAGAACTAGAAACCTTACAAATACAGACATTAAATTGAATAGTTTATTAATTGTGAAACGATTTTTTGATTACGTTTTTTACTAATATACTATATATATATATTACTAAATTTAAGAACCAACAACCGAAAAAAAAGTATGTTTACCTTTAGAATTTTGTTTATTTTTTTTTAATTTTAGCATTTTATGTTATTACTAAAATGTTAAAACGCCGTATAATTAATAATAAAAAAGGTAATATTATTTTTTAAAAAATACAAAAACTATTTATAAAAATCGATACCTTCCTGGTTTTATTTAAACCTGTCCTACCCTTAATGATGCGTATGACCTTGGTAAGGGACCAATCAGAGCGCAGTACCCCGTGCCTCATACCTCAGCTAGTTGACAGAATTGTTTTGATGTATTAGATCAAGCATTAGGCGTCTAGGGGCTATGTCGTCGATGACTGGTACACACCAGAGACCAAGGAGCAATCAAAACAATGGATCCAGACCGGGGAACGTGCTCCAAAGAAGGCGAAAACTGTAAAATCGGCCGGAAAAGTTATGGCCACCGTTTTCTGGGATTCACAAGGTGTGATCTACATCGATTACCTCGAGAAGGGTAAAACAATTACAGGGCTTTACTATGCCGATTTATTGGGCCGATTCGACGCCGAATTAAAGAAAAAACGACCCCATCTGGCGAAGAAAAAAGTGCTGTTTCACCACGACAACGCACCGGTTCACACGTCTGCCGCTGCCATGGCCAAATTGGTCGAATTACGCTACGAATTGCTGCCCCATCCACCGTATTCTCCAGATTTGGCCCCTTGTGACTTCTTTCTGTTTCCTAATCTGAAAAAATCACTCGCCGGGAATAGATATGGATCGAATGAGGAGGTCATCGCCGCCACGGAGGCCTATTTTGCAGAGTTTAACAAAAAATATTTTTCCGACGGGTTAAAAAAGTTGGAGCATCGCTGGGCTAAGTGTATCGAACTAAAAGGAGACTATGTTGAAAAATAAGTTGCCACTTTTCCAAAATTTTCGTTTACTTTTTGTAGGCTAAGTATTTATTGAATGACCCTCGTATAAAAGTGATTCAAAATGACATACAAAATTCAGACACTAATCTCAGAGTTTCAGTATAACCAGAAGAGCGGCTAACTTTTAAGTATTAATATAAAACGCTTATGTGGATATTTATAACTACCTGTTTTATTTATTCAAAGACACTGTCATAAGTTTTACAATAATCAATGTTTGTTTAGGCGCCAATTTATGTCGTAGAGACATTTTAGAATCTTTATAAGATTTCGTTAATCCTATTATCGGTAAATAGGTCACTGTACACTGAATCAACAAAAACTCAACTCAGCAGCAACGGTGCAAATGGCCGGCGGCCGTAACCCCCGCCCGCGCCCACATAGCACGGACAGAGCGGTACGGCGTGATTGTACCTGTTGCCAAAAAACACTACGTTACCGTCGCGTTGACGCATCGTTAACGTTGCTTAGTCTTACGCTCGTAAAACACCAGTGGGATAGCGGCCTTACTGATTCCACAGAATAAATAATAGTACCTGTTTCTCTACAATCTTAATATAATTTTATCAAGAAACTCAAGTACCTGTACTTGACATCCGCTGGTGTCGTTGCGCAAGCGCCTGTTCAATGGCAGGTTGTCGGGGTGGCGCGTGTGATGACGCATGCGCAGAGGGATGTGCCGTGGGATGGGACGTCACATGCGCCATATTGTGCGACGAAGAATGCGCTGACGCGTGTACTGTCACGTGTGACGTGACGTGAGACGTCCCGTGTGAGCTGACGTGAGACGTCGCGTGAGAGGTGCCGTGGGAGCCTGCGTGAGACGCGGCGTGGGCAGTCGCGTGTGGTGGTGGTGGTAGTGGCGAGTTGGCTTGTCGCTTCTCTGGCTTTGGAGACCCGAGTGCGCCCGTTGAGTTTGAACATGACGAGGACGACGCTGGTGGATGAGATTTTGATATTAGTTAGGGAGTAAAGGTCCCAAGATAGGGTACAAAATTCACCATCACTTTTACAATCCCTTTCATTTTGAAATCTCCATTTAATTAATAAACATATGAAGGCATAGATTATGTTATTGTATTGGCAAAATGAAGGGAATTGTGAGCAAGTCTTCGGTCCATCTAAACTCTATTTGCGATAACATTAAACATTTAAATAAGCCCATTTTACAGCCCGTTCAACCGATTTTGACTTCTATTGGTTGGTGATACGATAAATGGTAGCTGTAGTAAACAGTTGGTTTTGGTAACAGGTTTATGCTTTTTATGTCGTCCTTAAGCTTACGAGATAGAACTCAAAATCGGTTGAACGGACTGTTAAACGATTTGTAAACATGTCTAATTTTATTTCAAATGTTGTATGGCTACATAGAAAAATACTTTTATATTGATGAACTGCAATATACAATAACACAAGGCCTTATTGAATAAATTCGCAAGAATTCGCCAAATTCTCAGACATGATAGTAATCGAGTTCGAAGTCTAATAGAAAAAATATTATTTTTGTTGAGTCATCATTATTTTGAAGTATTTATGCTTGCCTCGAGGGCGTTGGCAACAAAACCAAACTTCAAAAAAAATGTTTTATGACTACATATTAAATATATATACCCAACATACCCGTCTCGCTTCGTAAAATAATTAATAAGAAAAGTATCTGTATTTATTATAATTAAAATAAAGATCACTCAATTAAATTCTTCAAAATAATTTAGAAACTTTTAAACAAAGGCGGCAAATATTGATGTTTTCCTTATGTAAATTCTTTATATATATTTTTTTAAATTTGTCAAAAATCGATTGTACTATGTGACTATACCTTGTCTGGAGTGTGTAGCATTAGACGTCGAAGCACCGACGTCTGGTGGAGCACTTCTTCTGAACAAATTACAAAAACAAAAATTAACGCTCACAATTTTTGTAAAAGGCATTATATTATATACAACACGAGTGTCCTTGTGAACACCACCGCGCTACTAAATACACAAATATAATCTATGAACCACTCTATTCGAATATTTGTGGTTATCACAAGCTGACGTCACGAGTAACGTCATGTAAATTTTATTTGTATTTAGAATGGTTTTTTTTTTTTGTTTTCTTTGTTATTTTCAGTTTATGTAAATTTTCGTTATTATGTGTAAACTCGCGTATTATTTTTTAAATAACATCTGTATCTCAGTAGACGAAACATATGCTTTGAGCTGTCAAAATCAGTGCATTCAGGCGTGATTTTGACAGATGAAAGAGTAAAGGTCTATCCACACATATCAGGGCCGTGCCCGGGACGTGGACGGACCGTGCCCCGTCAGGGGCTCAAAAAAATAACGGTGTGTATATTTTATAAGAACTCGTTCACACACGTCCGTGCACGGGCCAGTGGTGAAGCTTCAATGATTGGGCCCGGCCCTGTCACGTCCCGGGCACGGCCCTGATATGTGTGGATAGACCTTTAGTCTACGTCAAGTTTCGTCACATGCTCCTGGGGGGTGACCACAAGCTCTTAGAGTAAGGTTATTTTGAGATCGAGTAAGGGGCAGATGTAAATGACGTGTATACATCTGTCACTTACTTGGTCTCAAAATAACTTTACTCTAAGAGCTTTTGGTCACCCCCCTGAGCTTTTCATGACGTGTGGATGTAATCCTGATTAGATGACCAGAGTTCAGAGAAGTTAAAGTAACTAACGTTGTCACCAAATCTTATAAGATTAGGGAATGAATTTTAAAGAATTCTACCTTAGTACCCAACAACCTAACTTATGTGTCAAATATCGCCAAACTTTGCGGTTTGTACTATACCCAGCGGCAGGGCCGGATCTAGGGGGGGGTGTCGAGCCGGGCAAATGGCCAGAGCGACATTGGTCGGCCAAACTGGACTAACAGACATTTTCATTTTATCAGAAAACCTAACTTATTCGTGGCGTGGTGCTTAAATTTTCAAGCTCGTTTCGCTGTCGAATGTTATTGGTACTTGTTGTAAGTAAACCCACTGTTAAATAACTTAACATTCATAATGTTACTAAAATTATTCAGTGAAATTTACGAGCTCACTTCGTTTTCACTTCGCTCGAAGTGTCAAAAAAGCGGCGTTATCCGATCCGACGGTTAAAAACAGCATTTTTTTTTTATTCTGAAACATTTACCTCCGTATAAGGGGTCATTTTAATAGACGGAAAATATTGTCTATGCTCGGAGCGGCGAAATTGCTAGATCGGGCCCTGCCCAGCAGTTTAGGCTGTGCGGTTCCTGCCACTGAGTTTAAGATTTTTATTAAACAGATAAATTTACCTAGATGCATGTGTGGGGTCAGTATGCAGTAGATCCGGTGTGGGGTCCCGGCGGCGTGGCTCGGTGGCGATCTGTGCGTACGTGTCCGAGCCCTCCCCAACGCTCGCCTCTTCGATCGCTGCGTACATCTCATCTGGACATAAAAATAGTAGTTTACATCACCAGGATTAAGACTGGCTCCAAATAGCTAGAAAGGGAAATCAGGAGAGTAGGGAAACACAAACAGAACTGGACTCGTAGCCATGTTATAGTTTCTGATAATACCATTCTACCGAAAAAAAAAATAAAGTTAGTTAAAAAAATCAAAAAAACCCGACTGCTTAAAAAGCGAACTAAAAAACGTAAACAAGAAGAAAATCATGCTGTGCAGTCGGAGGATACATCTGGTTTTGGTCAGCCAGCTCGCGAGTATGTATCCTCCGACTTCACAGTAAGATTTTCATCTTGTTTACTCTTAAAACCCTTTATTTTGATACCCTACACGATGGATTTCGAAAACAAAAAAAATTGGTGGCTTACAATATGGCGCCCAAAGTCCGCCATTATTTTATTTTCCAATTTTAATGTAGCACTCTAGACACTCGCAGGGTTAAGACGAATCGCTTGAAGTAAGAATCATGAAAATCGGCCATCGTGTTTGGTTTGTAGAACGCCACAAAGGAACAAACATACATACATAGACTGATAAACACATTACCCTCCTTCGGCAGTCGGGTAAAAAAACAAAGACAGACAGTCTGTTCCGTAAGCAGAAAGCCAGATTACATAGGACGTAACTAATGCCCGGTTTTTCGCAGCTCGATTATCGGGATGTTAGCGTAATCGAAGAATAATCGCCGGTTAACTGCTGTGATTGGGTGAATGGATTTTCAACAGCCAATCACAGCAAATAACGCACATTTAATATGTATAAGTATATTATACTAGAGGACGCCTCGCGGTTTCACCCGTGTAGTTCCCGTTCCCGTGGGAATACAGGGATAAAAAGTAGCCTATGTCACCCGGGGATAGAGTAGCTTCCCAACGGTGAAAGAATTTTTGAAATCGGTTCAGTAGTTTTGGAGCCTATTCGGTACAAACAAACAAACAAACAAAAAAATCTTTCCTCTTTATAATATTGGTATAGATAATATTGTATGTATGTATTTTATGTTATTATGCCTAAGTAATATTATCTAAGTAAGTATTTTTGTACACTGACATCCCCAAATTCTTCTTCAATTGTCCAGTACATCCAAGGGTTGTCTGTAAGAGATTGCCCTGTGCGATAAGTCCGCCCATCGTACACTAGTTTTTGTGAATGTTTGTCCAGTACATATATTGTGATGTACATAAATAACGCGTGTTTAACAATTTGTCATATTAATTTAGCTTTGAGAAACCCTGTGCAAGAATCAAAACGTATCTATTTTGTATTTTAATGTCCACTTCGTTGGCAATAGGACAAACTTGTTGATGCCCTATGAGCACTTTCTTCCATTTAAGGTCTATCCACACATATCAGGACCGTACCCAGGACGTGACAGGGCCGGGCCCAATCATTGAAGATTCGTCACTGGCCCGTGCACGGACGTGTGTGAACGAGTTCATATAAAATGTACAAAACGATATTTTTTTGAGCACCTGACGGGGCACGGTCCTTCCACGTCCCGGGCACGGCCCTGATATGTGGGGATAGATCTTTTATTCTTTATTTTAAGTTTATTTTGTAATTTCAGTATCGTCTATATAGTAATATATTACTACTATACTATTACTACTTACTATTACTTGTAATTTTGTCACTAACAAAATTTGCAATTACAAACAACTAAACAATTTTCCTGCTTCGTTCCTATAAAAATGATGATTTAACCAACACCGAATATGGAACCGAGTAGGAAAATCGAAGCCTCAAAAATATAATAATACCTTTTAAAATTCCTTTAAGCAAAATTTAATTGCATTCATTTTAAGATTCCATAAAAGTAAAGGAGAATGCCCATTTTGTAAGGGAACTTGGGCCCCTTTGAAAAATGGTTGTATCCTGATGAATTTGGTTGTATATTGTAGACAAAACACGTTATATTCAGAAAACATATTTTATTTATTTTGCGGGGTTCACGAGATATAACGATGTTTCTGTTCTTGAAATGAACCCTTATTACAATGCAATAAGGTGCATACAAATGTTCAAATGAAGGAACCTGATCCGTTGTTGTCTGCACATATAAAGTAAAGGACACAGAAAGAAAAAAACACACAATATAAATCCTATTTTTGGATAATATTGAAGTCACAGACACGATACCTCATAAGGGGCCTGTGTATGGGCAATCTACTTTGAAATTTATTGTATTTTTGTGGCGACAAATATCGTGCAATGTCCCATATTCGATGTTTGTTAAATTTAATTATATTTATCATTTTATGGTGTCGGTCAATGTTTTATGTAGTACCTTTGAAATTTATTGTATTTTTGTGGCGACAAATATCGTGCAATTTCCCATATTCGATGTTTGTTAAATTTAATTATATTTATCATTTTATGGTGTCGGTCAATGTTTTATGTAGTACCTATTGTCAAGATAAGGATCATAATAGGGCAATTATTGATGTTTCAAATCTGACACTTACATCAAGATAGTTGTAATAGGCGCCATAACTACATATCAGCGTTAGATTACATGCTAATAGTAATATATCTATCATTTAAGTTTAGATAATAGAAAACGATTTTTCACAAAAAACAATACCGATTTCAAAAGCAAAACACCGGTCGGTGTCGAAAAATTATAAAAACAAGAGGTACCCAAGTTCCTTTTGAAGTCGGTTTATTTTTTTGTGAAATAGCTTTTATTTCTCTCTTTTTAGTTTTAGTACATCATCACTAAAAATGAGCAAAAAGCCATAATAACTTAACTTAAACATTCGTGCTGTTTGTCGCTAAGGAGATCGGTTGTATGCTCCAATCTTGAAAACTGCTGCACTGATTTTGATGAAACTTGCAATATTCCCTAAGTTGAGAGACACTCAATCCAATACAGTATGATCGCGATCCGATAAGTAGTTTCGGAGAAATGCGTGGACAAACACACATACATACATAAAAAGAAACATACATACAGTTTTGAAATTTGGCACACGTGTTTTTAGAAGCCCACATAAAATAACATTTGTGAATATTGTGCAATTCCAACAATATTACATACATGTACGTGTCGAATTGATAACCTCCTTTTTAGGGTTCCGTACAAGAAAGAAGGGTCCAAAAGGAGCCCTATTGCTGTCACTGAAGTATCTGGTAGTCTGTCTGTCCGTCATCTGTCACACAGATTTTACGGTTGGCGCTACAGTCTTCAGATTTTCACAGTATTATATAAGCATCTTGTTGAACCAAAGCCATACAGCTAAAATGGGGGCGCGAAAAAAAACTTTGGCCTACCCCATCAGGGATAGCGTTGTTTAGAGCTCATTGAGAATAGAATAGAATACTCTTTATTATGTACACCATATAAGTTACAGAAAGTATAGACGAAGAAAAAAATTATACTGTGTGACACAATGGGCGGCCTTATCGCTAAAAGCGATCTTTTCAAGACAACCTTTGGATGGATTTTAAAAATGAAAGGAAATACAGTACTGTAGGTAGTCTTTGGTGTACTATTTATATATAAAATAAATAAATATATATATATATACTATATAGACAAACACATACAGTTATAAGAATGGAACAAAAACATAGAAATAAAAAAAACAACTATTAAAGAGAGAGGTAGTGATTCTTTACCATAGTTTTAAAAATGGGCAGAGATTGAGCTTATTGACACGGGCAAAGCATTCCACAATCGCACCGCTTGAACCGTAAAAGATTTGTCGTAAAAGCTAGTGGAATGCATCGGCATCTCTGGTCCCAAGTTTTGGAATAACCTCAGATATCTATTATGTGTGTCATGAAGGAACTTGAAACGTTCTTTGAGATAAGAGTAAATAAATGTTGTATCTTTTGTTTAAAAAAAACCGGCCAAGTGCGAGTCGGACTCGCGCACCTAGGGTTCCGTACAAACCTCAGCTTAAAGGTATTATAGACCTGAGTATTTGATAGGAATTTCAATTTAATACCTCTATGCGTTCATGAGGAAAGGGGTAGTAAGTTTAAAAATATTTTATTATATTATGTAACTAAAAATTTACGGTATTCGCAATTTTTCCTTTATTGTACTATAAGACGTTGATTCGTGCCAATTTTCAAGATTCTGAGTTCACGGGAAGTACCCTGTAGGTTTAGATTCCCTTGCGAGTGTCGAACATTTGCGGCATAAACGGCTGTATCTTTTGATTGCGTTGGCTTAGAAGTTTGATTTTTACACAGCTTTAAGGGACAGTAGATTTTGAGTATTTGATATAAATTTCAGCTTAATACCTCCACGTGTTCCTGAGAAAAAGGGTCTTGACGGACGGACGGACAACAAAGTGATCCTATACGGGTTCCGGTTTTTCCTTTCGAGGTACGGAACCCTAAAAAGTAAAAAAAAAGAATGAGAAGACACCTAAGTCAGCCTTTTTTACAAAATTTTGTTCCAAAGAATTTTTAACTTTCCATTCCCTATGAACTTCAACATTGTTGATAATATTTACTATTACGTATATTTTACCAAAAAATACAAATATAAACGAGAAATTTCTTTGAAATTTCAAAATGTTTACTATTAAATAAAACCAACTTGTTTTTGCGGTTTGGTACGGAACCCTAAATGTGCGAAGTCTGGCACGCACTTGGCCCGTTTTTTTTAAGAGAAGTGTTTATGCTCGTATGTATTATTGTGATTTTTCAATTATTATTTTGTTTTATATTACTTTAATTGTTAAATGATTTTTTAATTTTACTGAATGTGAAATTGAATTTATTAACTTTTAAGTAGTGCATTATGTTGTATTTATTTTATTTATTAGATGGAAAACCAGCAGTGCAAATCAATACACATAATAAATCTGAAATAAAAGTTCTACCATAAAATGAATAAAAAAAGTTGAGTACGGTACATTAAGAGATACATGATGGCATTTAATTTAAATCATGGAAAGAATAATTTAATGGTAATATGTTCAAACACAATATTAATTTTCTATGAATAAATGAAAATTATCAATCAGGCAAATATTTGTAACAAATCTTATCTTGACAGAACATCTAGATCTATTAGAACAAGTACGTGTATTAGGAGGAAAACTAATACATACTGTTTGAAAATTTATAGCCGGAAACGATCGAAGGGAAACCCATTAAAATGCAGATTAGCGAATGCTTCTCTCAAATGTGACTTAAATATTCTTTTAACAGATTAAAATATGTGATTAGATTATGTACTACTATAAATAAACACTTGCGTACTTAATTTGGAAAATAGGTCATTCAAAGCGATGATATTTTTAAAACGAATTTATGAAGATTAACGCTGTCACAAGGGAATAGTGGATAGTTAATGACCAAGGACGTTAACCCTTACCAGTAGTTTCCGACAGTTCGTCGTTACATCGTGCAAGTGTTACATTTCACCAAGAAAATAAAAAGTATTCCTCTTTATTTATACGGCAAATCTCTCAGGATTGCTGCAATCGCATCTGATTGTTTATTGTTTACACCATTTCATAACATGCTATCACGCCAGTGCGCTCTAAACGGGTACCCAGATGTGTACTGTTCACCCTGGTAAATTCTCATTCCACTGGTTATGTTCAAGTTACATGTTATTCGGGTAATCTATTCTGGCATCGCAGTGGGCATTATAGGTACCTTACTTTAATTTTAATTTTTGTATTTTTTTATTTTTATTTTTAAATGAAGGGTGAGTCGAGCGTCAGTGTATAGTGCGGTTTTCCCTAACAAACAAATATCGGGATCACCTTTCTACCAATAGAAGTAAACAGGCACATAGCAAAGCATCGGCAAACGGTGAATGACTTTATGTTTAGAGGAATCACGACCAGACTCAGTAGTGAGGAAACATCATTTCAGCCGAAAGAGGTCCACTATTGGACATAGGCCTTCCCAAACGTCGCCACACTGATCGGTCCTGTGCAATTTGGCATATTTTTCGGCATTTCATGAGGAAATGACGTGAGCAAGGGTTACCAAAGCAAATGTTTGTAGCCAACTTACCGGAGTCATCGGATACAGTGGCGTAGTGAGGTTGTGACGGCGGCTTACTGCTCTGAGCACGGATGTTACTCAGTGGTTCGCGCACTGAAATGCTCGTATAACCCTCTGTAAAAAAAGGATCTCTTTTTAGTCGCGAGTCCTGCTGGAGTTTGCTTTTATGTTACACACTTCAATTCTGTCAAATATACATATACGCAACTCTCATGCTTTATAGATTGCTTTAAGAGAACCCAATATTGGGTTTAGCTAGGGCGCGGGAGGCGGTTGCAAGGAGATGCACCCTCCTCGGTTTTTTTTAAATCCTCAATTTGTAAAAAAAAAATTGGTTTGGTGGGCATTCATCCAATGACTTCTCCCGGGTGGAGCGGGAGAGCGTGTCAGACTTTTACTGATTAAAACCCACCCGTGTTCCTTCAGTTGCTTGAGCCAGGGAGGCGGTAACTCCTTTTCAAATTTATCCACGACCCCATATTGGGCACCTAGCATACCCAACGCAAGGTCAAAAATTTTCGAGCTCACACTTTCATCTTGTAAATTTGTTCAATTATTAGAAGATTGTGCATTTCAGTATGATGTGGCATTTTATTATATAAATTCATTTTTCTCCTATACTGCATAAATTATGTTTCACCTACAGTATGTTCTATCTGTGTATGAATGAGCCAAAGAAAACGATTTGAAGCCAAGTACGGAAGATTCACCCCCCTCCAAATAATCCAGCCAGTGCCCATACTTGTATACTGGTATTTTTGTGTACTATGTATTGTCTTAACTAATATTATAAAATTGTATGTTTGTTTGTAACGGGTAAGCTCTGAAATTGATGATCCGATTTCGAAAGCTTATTCACTGATAGACTAGATATGAGATACACTTTCGCTGAGTGTACATATTATCTTGAAAAACTAACTAAACTAACTGAGTGTACATACTACCCATGATAAAGTGAAAATAAATTATACATTTTGACTACCCAGGTGAGCATTTTTGTATGAAATATAATATGTTTCTTAAACTGAGAAAATGCAAGGATGAAGAAGAGATTCCATTCAAAAATAAAATTCATACTATTTAGTTTACACTATTTATTGTTACATGCAATACCACTGTCTTAAAACTTTCTTACAGAGGCGAGACGCATTTACATAATCTTAATAGTTTCGTTTAAGAATGTAATACATTGATCATGACGCTATTTCGTCTTTGTAGAACAACAATGTATTAGAAAGATAACTTTGTTGGAACAAGTTATTGAGGGTCAATAACTGATATATTGTGGTTGAAGTGATAGTGCGTAGACTGCAGATAAAAACTCACAAATCCTTAAATGTTTCGTTACTTGTTTGTAACATTTTGGTGTATAAAAATCGGCCAAGTGCGAGTGCAGTATTATGTCGAAGGTATGTTCCGTCGAAATAGAGATCCGCCGAACAAGTGCATATCGAGGAAGGGTTTTGTCGAAGTAGTGTTTTTCGAAGATGTGTGTTGTCGAAGTATAATCTGTCGAACTAATGCTAGTCGAATATATGTTCTGTCGAAGCAATGAGTTGTCGAACTATTGTATTTCGAAATTGAGACTCTGTCGAACTTTAGAATGACACTCGACAGACAGACGGACAGTGGAGTCTTAGTAATAGGGTCCCGTTTTTACCCTTTGGGTACGGAACCCTAAAAAGTACTTTAATTTCAAGTCTGTATCCAGTACAATTCTGAGTTTTAAATGTTTCTTTTCCATAAAAAAAATAATAATCAAAAATAGTCTATGTTATGTAGGTTTTATCGCATTTCTAAAAGTTAATGGTTTTTATAATGAGATTAACTTTATACTACCTACAACAATAGATCATAATAACTGATACGTCACGCAATTAATATTATCAAATCAGATGCATTTTACGATTTCGAGGAAATGCTGACAAAAATGCCACATTAATTTAAATAATATGCCTGCATTAGCAGTCTATTAGAGAATGAACTTTAATTGTTGAGAATAAGGTGCATTTTCGTGCAATGAGGCTGAAAATTGCTTGAAAGATATTTTTGGCTTATCCGCTTCAGGATCTAATCAGTGTTTAATGGAATTTGTATGTAATTGCGAATCTACATGGACATCTTCAGGCCACTTACGGAGGAATACTGAATATTGATCGATGTCATTAATTTTCTTACAAATTTATATTGTCAAGCTAAGTCAAGTTTTTGTTCTTCCTAGAGATAGATATAGAGTTGTAATTCTTCCCTTATTGTTTTTTACCGACTGCCGAAGCAGGGTAATGTGTTTATCAGTCTATGTATGTATGTTTGTTCCTATGTGGCATTCTAGAGATTAAACGTGTTGTCCGATTTTGAAGAGTCTTACATCAATCGATTCGTCTTAACGCTGCAGATGTCACCGGCTACATTAAAATAGGAAAATAAAAAATGGCGGATTTTGGGCGCTTTATTGTCGTGCACCAATTTTTTTTTCTAATTATGAAAATAAAGGAATAGGAAGTGCACCTCTGCATGCGCAGACATTGTGCACTTTAATCAGGTAGTGTCGAAATGTCGACTATGAGTGTGAGAAAATAGAGAGCATCTGTGTTATCGCACACACTGTTGTGCACTATAATATCTACCGCGTCGACTAGTATACGCTAAGTTTGGCCGCCTTAACTGAAATGCGACTTGGAGGACTATAAGAATAGTTCTTGAAGAACTTTTCAGCGATACTTGCTTGCTTTTGTTTATGTTGCGATTTTTGAAATACGAAATTAAATCGCAACCTAAATAAATTACGTTGCGTTTATGCGTAAGGTTGCGGTTTCAAAAGACTTTGTACTTATCAGTAAGAGCGGTTTTCGTAGTTTCAAATGTTACTATTGCAGTGCAGTTGCCCGCACATCAAATTATGTATTAGGTCCGCACTAGCAGAAAACAGAATTGTGTGAAAATACTGTAGTGAGACAATATTGGTCAGTTAAGATTAGGGAGATCGCCCACCGGGAGGACACGGCGTGGCATACGCTGGCAGAGTGTGCCGCTTGGGAGCCGTGCCGTGCCCTCATCTGAGAAGTAGACAGTGACCTGTCGCTGCCGGCCGTAGTCGAGTCTATGGTCGGCAGCGAGGAGTTCTGGGAGTCGGGGACGTCCGTCGCCCCCACACATCAGGCTCCGAGGTGGCGGCGCATAGTGTTCCACGCGCGCCCCTCTGAGACGTCGCGGGGGGAGTCAAACACCTCAACGCAAGATCGACCGGCGCTAGCTTGGGGTTGCGGAAGTAGCATTGTTCCCGCGACCCCCAGCATAGGTGTGAGATGGAACACCGGGGTAGTTTTTAGTCAGTACGAGTCTGACAGAACCCTACGCCCCCCCAGGGAGGAGGATATCCAATGAGGATTATCCAGCCAGCAACAATAAAAAAAAAATGGGTGTCGACCACGATAACAATTTGCATCGATTCGGTTGCACTTGAACTTACTTGCAGAATCAGTAGAATCCCCGCTGAAGTGTGTGGTATTATCTGTGTTGGGTCGAGGCGAAGGTGGGGTGATGTAAGGCAGTTCTTGACTCGAAGGCAGTTGTCCACTTATCGCCACGGACGCTGATATTACCACAGATTCTGAAAACGTTAAATATTTTCAGAATTTGACTATATATCTACAGCTATTTATTCCACTAACGATTAAAATCAAGATTGTAATGTACGATTTGATCTTGTTTTTGATTGTAACTAACGATAAATTGCTTGATTCTCAGTAGAAGTCTTAACAATTTAGATAATTTAAATTGGTAGTGACTTTGAACAGCCAAAAGACTATTTACAAAATCATATAAGTATTTCGTTTTTAATTTACCTACCTAGAAGGCCAACGTGGGCGATAATTATTAATTAACCGTATTTTATTAGTTATTATACATACAAACCTGCAGGATTTTGTCCAACTTCTCTCTCATCAATTTGTATAATTTCGCCCTCAGATGTTTCATCAGTTACTTCAACAAGACTGCAACAACAAAACATAAAATCAGAAGGTAGGTACCTAAATATTTGTTTAAAAGTTTAACTATTTCAGATAATTTAAATAGTTGCTGGCCATCTGGGATATATTGTCACAGCACTAGGGTGAAATACAAGAAGGTATAAATTAGATTAATTTTAATATTGCCTAAAATACAATAAAAAACTATTACTCACATTATGACTCACTATTTTAGATATCGGTTCTAGTTCATCGAAAAACCAAAAAAATGCTAGTCACCTCAGCTGTTTGCAATACACCCCAGTTTGCAATTGACGACACATGTTGATTTAATCAATGAAATGACAAATAAATAAATTATTTCAGATAAAGAAAACTGATATAAATTGCACTTTGAAATACCGGCTTTGTTTTTTTGATGTGGGGGCAAGCTCTGCATACTTCCCAATTACCATAAGTAACTAAGATATTTTAGCCGTTGCGATTTTTGAAATGCAAACTTAAATCGCAACATAAATGAATTACGTTGCGTTTATGCGTAAGGTTGCGGTTCAAAAGACTTTGTACT
Organism: Orthosia cruda; assembly: GCA_964057195.1. Lineage (NCBI taxonomy): Eukaryota > Metazoa > Arthropoda > Insecta > Lepidoptera > Noctuidae > Orthosia > Orthosia cruda. Next base: position 30,269,527 of record OZ059829.1, on the reverse strand, counting down.
TATCAGTAAGGGCGATTTTCGTAGTGTCAAATGTTACTATTGCAGTGCAGTTGCCCGCACATAAAGGTATTAGGTCCGCACTAACAGAAAACAGAATTGTTTGGCAATTCTGTAGTGAGACAATATTGATCAGTTAGATTAGGGTGGTCGCCTACAATAACTATTTGCATCGATTCTGTTGCGTTATAAGTTAGCACACTGCATCGCTAGTTTTGGCCGTGTCAAAGTATGTAGGTATACGCGCGACTGTATTGCAGCTGCATCGCTACTAAAATGTGACAGCGTCGATGCAAACAACCAGCGTTTCGGTTCTTTTACATTATAATTATTCATAATTACAGTAATACTTTATTTTACCTTTTTCTTCTCTTTTTGTTTAAGAAGTTGACTCGCACACTGTTCCGTTTTTGTTGCATTAGGTAATTTACCTTTGTTTGAAATTTTGTAAGTATGTGAGAACCATGTTCCTAATTATCAAATTAAGGAATTTACCTGTTAGTGCTTGTAATACTTTATACTTATACGTAGTATGAGTGCATCGTCCTCACGTATATGAATTTATGTATATATGTAAAAGTTGCTGAGCACTTTTTTTTAAAGAGTCAGTATGCAGTTTCTTGTCCATTATTATCTTTAACAAGCTACTTTGCCGAATGGACGGTAGTATCAATTATAGTAACTTTAATTTATATTTTTGACGTTTAAAAGTGGCGCTAGGCCATTGCCTAGTTGAAATGAAGATTTTTTGTCTTTATCTTTAGGCCAGTCCAGAAGTTTGGCGAGAACTATAGTCACTACACTGAATGACTGTATCGAGGCTGCACCGCGTTTGTATTCACACTGATACGCGATGCAGAATCGTGGTAACATGGGCGAAGGGATCAGCGACAGCATCGCGAACGTATTTCGATCTTTTTGCGATTGTATCGCTACTGAATAGCTGCAAAAGGTCACCGTGGGTGTCCTCCCTTAGATTAGAAGTCATACTAACATATTGTGGCTCTCATTCTGTACTTTGGCGTAGGGATGCTCGTAGGGGTAGTCTCTGCTCGTAGATGCGGTGGCTACTGTCTTGTTACCTGCAGATAAACAACGGTGATTAGTCAAAACAAGTACTGATTACAATGTAATTATCGCCAGTTCCGAGTAGCGGTGCTTTTGTACGATACTACCGGATCTTGGCGCCGATAATGTACTGATTTTATCTCGTAATCTGATGAATGAACCATGCCGTACGGTAGTCGCACAAAGCCACTGTTGAAACCTACGTAGGTGATGTTTTTTACGTTCGATTTATCATGCAATTATGCGGGTGCTTTTTATCAGTTCAACAGCCTTGAGTAAAATATTTGTGCATGAAGTCCTAATCCGTTAATTGAATGCTGCTTTTAGATATACATTTTTACCCGGCTGCAAGGAAAGGGTTATGTTTTTCGCGCGTATCTTGTATGTTTGTATGTATGTAATATTCTTTATTACCTCATATCTTGCAAACCACTAGATGGATTTTTATAATTAATACATCGTTACATAGGGCTTGGCCGCCCAAGTGTTCTTAGATAAGTGACGTCAAAAATAAACAAAAATGGCGGCTTTTGTGCGCCATATTGGGGGCGACTCAATATTTTTTTCTTTGAAACCCATCGTCTGGGGTATCAAAATGAAGGATTTTTAAAGGTGATTACAAAAATATATACCACTTATATGTTTAAATGCGATTCGAAAAAAAAATAGGTAACTAAAAAGTTGTAAATAAAAAAAGTTAATTTAAAAATTAAAAATCCGACTGCGAACTAAAAAGATGTAAACAAGTAGAAAATCATGCTGTGCAGTCGGAGGATACATATTCCCGTGCTGGCTGACCACCTGATCCTCCGACTGCACAGCATGATTTTCTACTTGTTTACATCTTTTTTATTTCTGTAGAGTACCTAACATTTGCGGCTTATATCTATTAAAATGTAGAAGGAAAACGTGGCTTCTGTCCTTTGGGGAAATAACAAAGGTGGAATAAATTTTTGTTTTAATATTGCTACTATTGAATGAGTCTACAGCAGTGGTTATGTCATTCAGTTAGTGGTCTACCACAAAAAAAAAAACAATGTTTCTGTAATACAATTAATAGGTATTTATGCCTATCGTGTATAGAGTAGAACCTGTTACATTAACCACAACATAAGGAAAAGAAAATTTCCAGAACATACCTATTATTTGGTTTAATTCTATACCTTTGCTAATTAATGTAATATTACCGATATCTAGTCACGATACAAAATACCTAGTACTATTATACCTAGTACATGTTAGTATTTATATTATCTGTGCTGGTACTAAGGAAAACATGGTAGTTCTATTTATAAGTATACCGATGCATATGAATTGAAATTTTACTGTTTTCCTTGATTGGCCAGAAAGTACAATGCCCCACACATTTATAACAAAGTACCTAATTATTATTAAAACTGTGACTGTATTCAAAAATAAAAGGGCCACTAATGGAAATATTAATTAAACAAAGTTATTCACTATCACTGACTGATTGGCATGCTATTAGACGATTTGACATTTTTATTGTAACCTTGATGACATTTTTATATTATTGTGGCATTTTACTGCAATTCAAACGATTGACATTAATTCGTATTTTATTATTCTCAATGTTATTTAAAATGGTAATTATGTCTTTTAAATTGTGTAAATTAAATAATAAGTACCTAGGAGGCAGAGCTCTGCTCGGGTGAAAATAGAGAAAACGGCGTTTTCTAACAATGAAACCTAGCTAGATCTATTTATCGCCCCCGAAACCACCTGCGTACTAAAGATTCAGATTCCGAGATTTAGATTATGTATACAGTATAATCTCAATAATCCGGCACTTCAATAGAACGACACGTCCAATAATCCGGCACCCCCTGCCCACGCCTCCCTCGCCCCTCTACGCCTATGCGCTCTGGTCACTGCGTCGTCGTCTGGCAGTCTAACCTCAAAATTTATCACGTGTACGTGCATACGTATTTACATGTTTTTTTGAAGTGAGAATATTTTATTCATTATGATTTTTCTCTATAATCCAGTAAACCGAACATGCCAATAATCCGGCACCCTCTGGTTTTTAATAGTGCCGGATTAGTGTGATTATACTGTATATCTATATATTATACAAGAATTGCCCGTTTAAAGGTATTAGATACATGTTTTGCATGCCCATTATTGTGAAGGTAGAGCACGGAGGACTCTTATAATAAAACATATATGTACTAAATACCCATGTTTGCAAACCAATAAATGATTTGATTTGTACATGCATACTTTGTACCAAATTCAGATTTACCAAAACTTAAACAATTTTTTTTATTAATCATGTAATCAATGAATTAACAAAATAAATAATAATTAAAGAACCCCCACGTATTTTATTTATCGCTGTTATGTCTTGTTTTCAAATTTAGTGTGGCTTGGGGGATCAAAACGCGCTCTCGTTTTACACACGCGCTACCCAAAATTCAGTAGCTTGTACTTTCCTTATTATTCTATGACTTTACAAAAAGCCTAAGATCAAGATGTAGATAATTAAGTTGTCTTTGAGATGGTGACAATCGTGTTTTTCTCCGTTTTAGACATAACTTTACTTTAACTATGTTATACGAATAAAACTCTAAATTTTCTTAGATCAAATTATTAAGAAAATGGTCTAATGCAACATATATTTTTCCAAAAAAAATAAGACTAGCAGTTTAGACGTGATTCTCATTTTAAAATCAGCTACTCAGTATCTGCGCCTTAAGTTTTTCTTTTGATGACTTTCCTCCATATATCTATCTGCCTAGCCTTTTCCTTAACCATGTTGGGGTCGTGTTCCAGTCTAACCGGCTTCAGCTGAGTACCAGTGTTTTACATGGAGCGACTGCCTATCTGACCTCCACAACCCAGTAACTGGGTAACACGGTACCCCATGCCTAGACTGGTGTCAGATCTCATGCTTCTTACTACTCGTAACGACTGTCAAAGATCTTCAAATGACAGCCGGGACCAACGGCTTAACGTGCTTTCCGACGCACGGAGGAAACTCGGTATGTAGAAATGGTCACCCATCCACGGACGGACCTCTTCAAGCGTTGCTTAACCTTGAAGATCGACCCGTGCGGCTGTTATTATTAAGCCACGAGCTCCTGAACTGATAACTTTCCTCCATATTCTATGTAGAAGTTTTACTAAGTGATAAACAAGAGTGTTATTGCAATTATATCTTTATTAACCGACTTCCCAAAAAGGAGGAGGTTCTATGTTCGACTTCGAGTTTGTTTTTTTTTTTTTTTTTTTGTTTATGTTCACCTATTACTCCGTCAATTGTGGACCGATTTTGAAAATTCTTTTTTTTGTTTGAAAAAGTATGTTCCAAAATTGGTCCCATTTTAATTTGGTGAAGATCTGATGAAGAACTTCGGAGATATACAACAGAACTCTTCAATAAATAGAGGCAAATCTCTCGGGATTGCTGCAATCGCATTTCTGTGTATTGTTTATACCATTTCATAACATAACATCACGCCAGTACGCTCTTAAGGGGTACGCAGATCTCTCATTTCACCGGATATGTTCAAGTTTCATGAAATCTATTTTGGCGTTAAAGTTACCTTACTAACTTGCCTATTAGGTACGTACAACTAAAAAGTGAAAATAAAAAAAACTTTTTGCAAAAAAATACTACCGACTTCCAAATACTAAACTACAAAGTGAAAAATAACTTAATTTTTTGAAGTCGGTGTCCATAACGCAAAAAAATGGTACCTACGAAAGACACCGACTTCAAAAAATTAAGTTATTTTTCACTTTGTAGTTTAGTATTTGGAAGTCGGTAGTATTTTTTTGCAATAAGTTTTTTTATTTTTCACTTTTTACAATTTGTATCGATAATGTCATAAAGGTATGAGGTTAATACAGGACCGCAGTGCCTACATTAAGTCTACTGCGCCACTCCTAATCACGTCTGCATTGATGAATAAATTATTTAGGTCGCACTACTCGTTTTAGAATCTATAACCGTTTCCGTCTAGGTACACCTATCTATTTGTTCAGGGTCATCCTGATCAACAAAAACGGTATAAGTATATTAAGGTATTAGGTATCTCTTTTAGCTCTAACCCTGATTATATGGCACGTATTTGGTGATAGTTTATATATTCTATTCCTACTATTACTTTCGCTTTCCTCTAAGTAGACACTATAGATGTTTTAGTATCTGTTTAGCAGTGTCTGACAGCGAAAAGAAAGTGTTAAACGCCTAAAGAACCTTCCTTGCATGTATAGTGCTCGCCAAACTTCTGGGCCGCCCTGAAGTTGGCTTTCCAGTGCGCAAGGCACGAAACAGTGCTGTTTTTGTAAGAAATTTAGTATTGCGCAGCCATTGTAGCCAACTTCAGGGCGGCCAAGAAGTTTGGCGAGAACTATACAGGTAAGGAAGGATCTTTAGGCGTTTCAGCCTAATATATAATAACTGCATCAGCAAAATGAAATTACCGTAGCTGAATACTACACCGAATAAAAAGATATTTGCTAAAAAAAAATTACCCTATCCGATCGTGTATATTGGTATACACATAAATATTGGAAAACAAAGGAATGAGAAGCCACCAAAGCCAGAATTAAAAAAAAAACAAAAAAACCGGCCAAGTGCGAGTCGTACTCGCGCACGAAGGGTTCCGTACCAATATCGCAAAAAACGGCAAAAACACGTTTATTTAATATTTATTTTATTCTGTTTTTAGTATTTGTTCTTATAGCGGCAACATAAATACATCATCTGTGAAAATTTCAACTGTCTAGCTATCACGGTTCATAAGATACAGCCTGGTGACAGACAGACAGACAGACAGACAGGCAGACAGACGGACCGCGGAGTCTTAGTAATAGAGTCCCGTTTTTACCCTTTGGGTACGGAACCCTAAAAAATATGTTCCGGTGTATTTTTCAACGTCCCATTGACCTATGAACTTGAAATTTGGTGATGATGTCTATTATTACGAATATTTTACTAACAAATACCAATATATTGATAAAACTGATTTTTCTCTATGCTAAATGTGCGAAGTCCGACATTCACTTGACTGGTTTTTTACTTTTTAGTTAGTTTTTTAGGTAGTCGGGTTTTTAGATTATTTTAATTAACTTTTTCTTTGTAAAAATTGTACGACTAATAAATGTCAACATTTTCAATCTCGTAAATTATAATTTACATATTTCATGAGTTATTTAGGACATGTATTGGATTTTGTGTCTAATGATGACATCCTTCGCTTCTGGCTAAGAGAAGGATTCCAACAACTCATTACAAATGATTTATTTTCCGTGAACTAAAGAAATTAATGTACCAACAATAAGTAGTAAACAATTTATCGTACTTATACTATGTACCTAATTGCATGTTACATTGTTTTAGTACACAATAAATAATAATACTTCATGGTTAATTAACACAATGTATCACAACGAGCTAACATTTAAACATATCATATATATTCTACAAAATACATTAGTATAACGTCACGGAGGAATGAAACTATTTAGATAGTTTGCAGACGAGAACAACAAAAGACCTTAACACCTCGAGCAGTTGACACTTAAGACAATAGACATAGATTTCAAAATTGAACATCTAAAATCTCGCTGCGCACACTTTCGCCCGCGACCTTTGGAGAACAAGGTATGTGTCGAGGTTTCGTGGGTCACACCGCAATATGTTTGTCTAATAACTTATGACAGTTGATTTGAACTTCATGGGCAACTTTTGACTATGCAGGATTTTCACTCGACCGCATACCGACATCGGATTCGGTTACATTAGCTAACGCCTTGATTTTTGAACCAGCGAACCAGCAGTAATCGATTCAAATGAATATCGATCAATTTAATGCAGTGTCTTGCAATGTAATTAAAAGATAATTACTCGCATTCTAGAACGTTTACCTTCATCCAAATTCACGGTGGCATATATTTCTGAAGCTGTATCTCCGCTGTCCGGTCTTCCAACAGGATGCGGTATTTCTGGCAAACTCCGTTGACTGTTCTGAGTAGACGCCCTGTCAATAAAACGTAAATAAATAAAACATACTTACAGTATCATGTGATACTTGGACGGAGGCTAGAAGGCCTTTTCCTCAAGATGACAGAAATGTGGTTTGCCATTAGATGGAAGACAATTGCCTAGATGCGCAGACGCGCGGAATAAATTTTGAAATTATTGGAATATGATATTTTTAGAATTACTAGTACAGCAGTTAGGAAGACCACTCAATTTCAGAGAACAATTCATAGAATGACAGCTTTAACAGCCATCTAATGATTGACTACGAGATTACGACCTATATTCCGACAGAACTGATTCTGTCGGAATAAGGTCGTAATACAATTTCGCGGATCTAGATTTTGTGCAGCCGAAGTTCTATCAATCGAAATTGAGTATCCTATTTGTAAACTTCATTACTTTTAAGTAACGTATAAAAGTGTTTAGTTTTGGGCGCGAGAGTTAGAAGGGTTCCTATCTAAAATCTAGGTTATCGCATGCTTACAATAGTTACATCAGAGAACCATTCATAGAATGACAGCTTTAACAGACGTCTAATGATTGACCACGAGTATTACGAACTATATTCTGAAAGAACTGATTCTGTTGGAATAAGGTCGTAATACAATTTCGCGGATCTAGATTTTGTGCAGCCGAAGTCCTATCAATCGATATTGAGTATCCTATGTGTAAACTTCATTACTTTTAAGTGTCGTAGTAAAGTGTTTAGTTTTGGGGGCGAGAGTTAGAATGGTTCTAAACTAACATCTAGGTTATCGCATGCTTACTATAGTTACATCCGCATAGGGCTTGGAACATGGTAATAAAACATTTATTAACCAGACAGTTCCGCAACTACCCAAAACATAGGAGAATACTTCGCGTGCATCACGCAAGACCCAAGAGTCAACTCGTAAAGGTCACAAATGCCACAATGCCGCTATACTAACCTCCTCCGTCACTATAAAATTTCGGAACATTGCAAAGTTCTAGGTCAAAGTTACGTACCAAATAAAAAAGTTATGGTCGATTGGCTATGCGTATCGTTGTGTTTACGTTAATATTGGCAATTTAAATAAAAGCAGTGGCTTAATTAAATAATTGTCTTACTAACTCGATAATTATAATAGCTGTATGTGTATATACTTGTATTGAATTTATATTTAGAAATCTTTTCTGTATATAAATTAATTAATTAAGGATGTGAGCACCATTAACGAGCACAATCAGGAAAATGTGGAAATAAATGTTAGCTAATGTGCACAACCGACTGGGAATGTGAAGTATTAGAACATCAATCATTTTAGGGCTCGTGACGAATAGTTTGCCGTAATTCTAGGAATTAGTGGTTTCGTCACCTCAGGTCATAAATATTTACGAGCCGAAGGTATTTAGTACAACCAGTGACTACTACTTTTTAGGATCCCAGCTGATGATATTCTTGTATTAGCTAAAGGTACCTACCTTCATGATTGCTGAATACGGAAAAGTGAAATAGGTGTGTTCGAAAATTCAAATTTACCAATACATGTGTGTGTTGCACCAGGGTAAGGGCTAGACGGGCTAGACGGGGCTTGGCCGAAATTATTAGATTGCATGAACTGCATCGTTTTCATCTCATTATTTGGCAAAGATGGATAAAATACTGCATTGGCATCGAATGGAACTTTCAATCTGAACTTCCTAAGTGAGCAGGAGGTATAAGTACTAATACTACTACTAACTAGTCTAAGGGCTTTGAAGTTTCTTCGAAATGTTAATTGGTCTCGGTAGAAGTAACGTCCAGAAAGGGCTGGCTTGTTTGTCAAGCTATGCTACGAGAAAAAATGAATTGCGAGTGCTATTTAAAACTGTCAAGGTAAGCAAATAAAAGGTTATTAGCGTGAAGAAGTAAACTGGCCACCCCGATGATGACTGCCGGCCGCAGGAGCTGAATGTATCGTCAGCGAACGACGTCTCCTTCTCAGTTAACCCGATGACCTGCAGGGTCTCGCTGCCAAAGGTCTTAGAGAGTATCAGAGCGTAACTACGCAGATCCCTATGAAACTCTTTTCGCATTTTAAAATTAAAGGCTTCGACTTTTTTGAAGATTTCTCGCGTCTTATATTGCGTGGAGCAGAATCGCCGAACATTTGGCAGTGTTACTGACCCGGCAGATTAGTACAAGAGCAGTATGGAAGAGTGTACGCACAATTCTCCCCTGTATATCTATTATGTATGGATGGTAGAGGTAAGGAGAACGATCTATGTGTATGAAAAAGTGTCCGTGAAAATGTACTAAATAAGGGATGCGCTGCAGTAGCCACCGGTTAAATTTTTGTAAAACATATTACATTTTCTAACTCGGCATACATCAATCCGTTATCAACTGCTACATTCATACCACACCATTTGCCTACGCTAGCGCCATTTTGGAGGGTTTTCAGTTATTATTTAGTGTATAAAGCTGGACACTTTTTAGGGTTCCGTATCCAAAGAGTAAAAACGGGACCCTATTACTAAGATGCCGCGGTCCGTCTATCACCAGGCTGTATCTCATGAACCATGATAGCTAGTCAGATGAAATCTTCACAGATTAGATGATTAGATTAAGACGGGCTGGTGTCCGCAACTCCACGTCTAAGCGCGTATTTTGCGTACGGAAATGTTCACAGATGAAGTATTTCTGTTGCCGCTATAACAACAAATACCTACTAAAAACAAAATAAAATAAATATTTAAGTGGGGCAAAACAAAAGTGATTTTCTGCTGTTTTTTGCGATTATGGTAAGGAACTCTTCGTGCGCGAGTCCGACTCGCACTTGGCCGGTTTTTCAACTTTCGCCCTATATGAGATCGTTCTCCTTACCTCTACCATACTATTCGGAGTTCCTTCAGTTTATTCAGATGCACCCTGACGGGGCACTGTTATTGATTGAATTTACAACAAATATCCTAGACACGGTCCAGACAAGATTAAACTATAGAAGCGAGAGTTTTATTGCTGTAAATTTGTCTTTGATCATTTTTTATTACCAAAACTACGATCGCGAATTGTGAGTCATCTTAATCGTTTGCGTGACTCATTTTCGTAACTTTCCAATTTGTGTAAAGTACACCCAAAATTTAAAAATAGCGTAAGGCAATGGTTGTTTAGTTCTTATTTCAAACGGTTGAAAAGCTATTAATTTACAGCAGAAACATTAATTGAATGAAACACTGAGAACTAACAATCTATTCAATTAAAGTACTGCTGAATCAGAAAATGACTAACAACTTCTAACAAGAAATGTTAACTGTAGATAAAAATATGATACATGCAATTAGACTATATTATCATTCATGCATTGTGGTTTTTATATGGTAAGTTAGCAATTATAATAAATAGGTATGTAAGTGCTTAGCGGGATACGACAACATTAAGTATTGAGGAAATATTCTATTGAATTGAAATAATTATGGTAATTTTGTAAGGATTTACAAACAAATAATTATAAACAGTACACAATAGCGTAAGCTTTTGTTTTTTTTTAAATAATGAGAGATAGAGGTGAGATAGTGGTCAAGCGCGAAACTATTGATAATAAAAAAAAAAAATGGTTTCCTTGTATGTATTTTTTTATAATATGGCTACTTAGTATGTAACATAATATAAGGATGGATAGGAGCGTCCTCACTGGGAGCATTCTTTCATAAGCATTTGTAAACAAGCAATCGTAGACGAGCAACAAATGCTTTCCAGCGAGCCCAGCATTCACTTTCGAGCAAAACTATGAACGTTTCTCGAACATTCCCTTGCGAGCTTGGAGCATTCGAATACGATCTCGTTAAATGTCATTAATTTTAAAACTGTCGGATAGAGCAGTCGGTCACTTAAAATCAAGAAACTGTTCCTTACTTTACAAGTGGCCAGTAATATTCCTACATACATACTCATTCATTTCATTATCTGAGTACTCGCTTTCGAGCGTTTTATTTGCGTGAACATTCGAATGAGAGCCATTTCTGCGAAAATCGTTGCGACGTCCACACCGGCCGAAGTTCGCGCTAGCGTGTAAGCTTTGTAACACTCGGTTCAACGTCCACACCACTCGAATATTCGACGTCGAATGCTCATTATAATCGAATGCTCTCAGTGAGGACGTTCCTGATAGCATTTATTTTTTGTTTAAGTTCCATAATAAGATAGTACTACTGTTTCTCTAATTCCATAAAATTCATAGCACACAACACAACATACATAATACTGGCTACCTATAATAATAGCATCAACAAACAAGCATGGGTTTGTCAGGTTTTATTCAGTTTTGAAAATGGAATCTAAAATTTTAAAATATAGAAATGGATGAACACTGATAGAATTATCTAAAGGTTAGGGTAGCCCAGACATTTGTTAGATAGTTAATAATAATATCCCCATTCAAATAAACTAATTAAGAGTTTTAATAATAAATATATACCACAGGTGCTACATAAAAACAATTAAAATTAGTTAAACACTCAAATGAAATCATCTGTTAATTATTTTAGTTTCTAGACCATTTTGTTAGCCCTTGAGTTAGGTAAGTCTAGTCTAGGTCATGCTAGATCTATAACAAACCGCTTGATAGAGGCCGGAGTGGTAGGTGTTGGGGACGGAGCTTCCTCATCAAATCGTATTTTGACCACACCGGCCGTACCAACCAACTCACTTCTGTTAAATATAAAAATTATGTTTTATATATGATGTACATCTGTAACACTTGTTTATTAATTGAGTCATAGGTACCTACTTCTACAATATTTTTAATATCAATAGCTAAATAATATGTAGACAAAATATCTGCAGTTTCGTAAGCGGCACTTTACAATGCAAAGAAAAATCGAAAATAAAAATATAATTTGATGCAATTACAGAACGTTTACAAATAAGACTTAGAGATAACTAGGTAAATATTTTAAAGAAAAGCGATGCACATAAATTATCATTTTTAACACTTTGTTTGTATTATTTGTTTATAATTATTACAAACTGAATACTGATGTGTTTTCATGCTACTTTATTAAAGTTATTATTTCATTATAAGGGTTTAAAAAAAAAATATTATGTGAATTTATTTCAGTACTGGAATGTGCCATAAATTATTAAGTAGCCTATCAATTACATAGATAGCTTACCACCTATATTCTTTCTAAAAGATAAAAATTATATGAAATAAATCAATAATATTGTATTTTTTATTTACAAGTTTTAATAAAATTACAGCTAATTAAATTACTTTTTTGATTAGGTTTACAAGACTAGTATTAGATTCTAATAAGACTAATAACCGAGTCCCTAATTTAAATCAATTAGGTGAAAGTTTATTCAGCTATCTCAGAGTCATACATCCAAGCATAATTCTCTGTTCATGAATGCCTTTAAAAAAATAGTATTGTTTTAAGTAAATAAACAAACAGACTTACTTCTGGTTGGAGTTCTTGCAACCACAGACACATACTGCAAGTGCTGTAACGAGGGTGACTAGCACCCCCACACTTAGAGCTATCTCTATTAGAGTAAACATAACAAGAGTTTCTCAATCAATGCCTATCCGACCTGACGATATTCTGAAGAAATATTCCATCACAGATATAACATTAAGTCACTCCCTTAAACAGAAACACTATATGTACACAACTCTCTTCCATTTGAATAAAAAGTGTTGAAATGTAGGGCACTTGACTACGCGACCACATAGACTGAGTTAAGGCTTAAACGGAAACCACTCAGTTGCAACTACAATCACAAAAGAAACGTGCAAGTTATTTCGTTGGCCAATAATCTATAACTTGGATTATTTCGATATCATTTAAAAATAGTAGAAGCGAAAGCAAAGCACATCCATCGACACAGATGCAAAATTACAATGATAGTGATGTCACGTTTATTTCGATACAATCATGATGTCAATATCGATAAAATAAAATGATACACGACCTCATAATTTATATCATATTTGTATTACTTGGAAGGCCAATTAAAACAAAAAAGAAATATACATTTTAATTTAGGAAAGTCTCATCACAAGCCTTTTTAACCTTCCCACTGCTGGAACACAGGCCTCCTCTCTGCGAGAGAGGGAATGGGCTATAATCCACCACGCGAGCCCATTGCGGGTTGGTGAATATGACATGTTATCGAATTTTTGGTTCTAGGATATGCCGGTTTCCTCACGATGATTTCCTTCACCGTTTTTAGAGCAGTGGTGATGAAATAATTTACACAAAGTAATGCGCCAGCCGCCGTGCACAGCAGAGTGCAGTGGTGGCCTAATGAATTCGGCCGTGACTTATGAGTTGTAGGTCGTGGGTTCAAAACTAGGCAGGTGCTTTATATTGACCGTGCTGTAGTGTGTAGCTAAATACCAAAGGTACTCAGCGGCGTAACTTCGTGTCGGAGTGCCCTGGTGCTAAAACGAAAATGGGACCCTGTCACTCATTTTCTTTTCTTTACAAACTAGTAGACTGCGAAAAGGATCGCAGCTAAGTACTTTACTTGTACTATTTTCATGAGTGGCGGTGAAGAGGATAGAAAGGTCGAGGCAGGTCAAAAATTTTAGCACCCCGATTAATTATTTTATTTTGTGGCCATTGACTAGGGTCACAAAGTAAGGTTTCTTAGGTGCGGAGACATGTATGACTATTTTGAGCCATTTGCCGACAAGGACAGCGCTAGGTAGGGACCCCGTAGACCTCAGGCCCTGGTACTTGCACCACTTAGAACCTTAGTAGCTAAGCCACTGAAGGTACTCTAAAAGAAAAAGTTAATTATAACTTTTTAGTTAACTTTTTTTTGGAACAGGTACATATAAACATAAATTTTATATATTTTTGAAATCAACACTTAAAACCCTTTATTTTGATACCCCACACGATGGGTTTGGAACAAAATAAAAAATTGGGCACCCACAATATGGCACCCAAAAGCCGCCATGTTTCTATTTAAAAAATGTAATGTAGCCAGTGACACTCGCAAGATTAAGACGAATCGATTGACGTAAGAATCATCAAAATCGGCCAACGCGTTTGGTTTCTGGAACGCCATATAGGAACAAACATACATACATACATTTATACATACATAGACTGATAAACACAATACCCTCCTTCGGCATTCGGGTAAAAAAGCGGTGTCACTAATTAGTGGTTTTGGCAGCATAAACAGTAAAGAACTGGAATTAAAAGTGTAATAAAATGAAACGGAAACGATTGAGAGTGGTGGCTTTGCTTAGGTGTCTCCTTACGTTGTTTAATTTTATGTCTTAACGTAGACGAGGTCAGTGAAAACTGGCATGAGTGGCCGTTCACTTGGCCCTCTCCTGTAAAGAAACTTGCCATAGATCGCTTTAGGTAAAAGTGATATTTTACGTAAAAGTACTAAAAAGAATGTTCGTTCTTCCAGTCTATTCTGTCAAAATTACATCGTGAAAATTATGTGAATTGAGGGCGAACTGAACTGAAATTCCATCTGAAGCTAAGGATTGACAGTTAAGCTAACTTCAAGCACACTCCGCGGTAACATGTTTACAGAATAGCAATGCTGATCATTGTGTCGACGGGGTAAAAATTTAGTAGCTATCATAAATAAAATTTTATCGACTTGAGATTAATATTACTCATTACTGAATACATCCTTATGTTGCCCATAGACAAAAGTCATTGAATCAATCGAAAATGACATTACAATGTTGCTAGTAAATGTTAGAAAAATCTGTAAAAATATTGTTTCACTAAACCGAATCATCTCTCAACTCCTTGTACTTATATCCAGATGGCGCTTGAATCAGGGCTGGCTGTGCATTTGTGAAATTGTACCAAATTGAATTTAGTACCAAAATTAGGGTCTATCATTGTCAAAAGTGCAATTACTAAATTTGTATTGTTTCTGCTCTACGTCCAATCCATATATTATAATGTACTCTGTGGTCCAATCTATTACTATACTCTATGTCTACGTCCTGCTAGGGTTGGGTCGTAACGTCTTTTTGGCGTAATCGGTTGTACGTAGTTTCGTGGATATGAGTAACTAGTTTCAAAACCGCTTATTTTTGTTTTTGTAACTAGTTACTTCTGTATTCAGTAGAACATTGGTTAGTCTTGCGTTTGTACTAAGTTATGATTATAAAAATGTTACAGGTTATAGGTATTATAATATCAGTTTTACTTTTTCTAACTGTTTATTTATTGGACGTTTAAAATCTTCATTCGCATGGGCATTTTCAATTAGAAAAAGACAACGATTACTTTACTATATATCCGTCTCTATTTATATTACCATACCTAACCCGAAAGTTCTCTTAACTCTCGTTGTGCGAGTCGTTTATTATCCTATTACGCACCCATAATCATTTTAGTAATAACTGCTTACCCGTGCGCTGGTCGTTGTGTGAGTGTCAACTGTGTACATAAAATAATCGTTACATTTTGTCCACGAAACTAGTTAAAATTTGTACACGATTATCAGCCTCGTAAGCATTACTGAAACCGATAAGTTAAATAACGCACATCTCTATTTTTCCTTCTGTCAAACTGTAAAGTTCTGTCACTGTCATTGAGCTCTTTCATAGTTCTCTGTGATTTATTTGCGGTTACGAAGATTTTGAATTCTTTGTAGGTTATTTTCAATGAACACCGCAACTTCAAACAATATTTAATACTCATTATAAAGCTCAATACCTAACTATGTCAGTTCTTTATAAGTTCTTTTTGTTTTAAAGTGTCCAGTGAAGAAAATAGACTGCGTTTTAGACAACTGCCATACCAATCTGCCGGTATGGAAACAAATAGTGACATTTTCTCCAAGAGACTGATTGTTGCAGTCTTATGGAACATCGGACTCCAGACATTTCTCGCTGTTGGGCTAGTATTTCTAATACAAGTCGATCTCCTGCATCCACTGACATGGATCACTTCGACTCTTCACGAAATATTTGGATGGAAGATGGGCATCAATATTATCCTTCTCGGTCTCGTGTCTTTTTTCCAAGCATACGTTTATGGAAGCTACTATATGATGCCGCTGCCTAAATACTTCACGAGGTTCTCCATGTTCTTGAACATGTTTTCAGTACAAAACACCATGTTCAGTATCCTGTATGCTCTCAGTGGATATTTTACTATGGGATTATATTCATCATTGGCAAAGAGCAATTATAACATTCTGAAGAAAAAGTGTAATTTTTATGATGGCCAATGTCTTGTTGAACAAAGCCTTTTCCTACAGTTTGGTGGCATGTGGATGGGATTGTATTATTTTCTGAATATTCACATCTTTGGAACCACAATGCTCATGTTCCCCCATATTTATCAAGATAAGTTTCAGCAAATTAAACTAGCCGTCAACAATATCCTCTCGATGGGATTCAAGAATTCTATAATGCCAGTGGTTTATTACTGCACATTCTACTATTTGTGGGGAAATAAACCGAGAAGCATAGTCTCAGACGTGTATAGCATTTACCTGGAAGATCCACCTTTAGATAATGTTGTTAATTTGTTGAGCTCTGGAATATGGATTGGACTTTGGTTCTACACTAGTTTGTTCTTTGTGTCAGTTTACACAATGAGAACTATTTTCAATATAATACTGACTGAACCAATGAAATTCCCTATTGAATCTTCAGGCAGTTTAGTGCTCCACAATGCTTTGGCTCTCAGGTCACAATTTAATGGATACTTAGGAGCACAGGATCTAAGAATTATGTCAATGACTGATACAGGCAGGAGGCAGCAAATATTTACTCTTTCTCAACCTGGAGGACATCCAAGAAATTGGAACAATTTGTTGGAACAGTGTATAAGTATTATTAATGACTTCAGCAAGGAATTAGATGCTATTAACGGAGATGGAAAATCTAATGAAACAGAGAATGGTGCACTGAGAAATGGAAAGGCAACCACAAGCAATGGATTTACTTATTCAGGAAATTTAAGAAACATGGCTCAGTCCCCTAAACTACAAGGGCTGAAGGATCACAACAAGAGTCAAGTAGAAGACACATTTTCTAATGTTGTTAAAGAAGAGTTTAATATTTTCCTTCAGAAGCTGTGCCAAAAACCTGGTATTAGTTATCTTTTTGGAGAACTGACCGATACAAAATTAAAATTTGTGTTGATACAAGCTCAGCCGGTGATGTGGACTTGTGAAGGTTTAGCTGGTATTGCTGCAGCCTCCTTGAATGAAGATAAATACGGAGTGGTCCAGAATGACTTGCCTATTGTGATATCTACTTTAATTAATCTCAAACAAAGCTTAGATAAATTGTCTAAACCAGGCCTGGTGCCCAGAAAACATATTTTGAATGATTTTATGGCCATTAAAATGAAGACTGCTCTAATCTCGTCAGTAAAAAGAAGTATTTATAAGATTGCCATCACATTCTCAAAATACATTCATGAAATACCTTTGGATCCAGATGTTCAAGTTGCGTTACAGCCATTTTTGATGTGTAAAGAAGCATGATTTGTGATAATAAACTTTTTTAATATTTATTTTACCTTTTTTTATTAAAACCAGAAATAAAACAAATGTTATTAAAACAAAACTTCTATTAAATCTCTCTAAAAATGTAACAAAAAACAAACTAAACTCTGTTTAACATTTCAATAACCTATCATCTATGAATTAATAGATTTCACCTACTAAATGTTGGTATTATAAATTCAAGGACCTACTGTTTTTGAGTACCTTAGGGCAGCAATTTAACTATTACATCAAGATGCAAATGGTCTATTACAAATAGTGCTACATTTCATATTTGGTGTTGCATGTTTATTTATTTATGCAATAAGACATTCTAAACGTTTTGTTCTGTTTGCCTGAAAAACCTTATACCTAAATATTATGGATAATATTTACTAAAATTATAAATAATATGGAATTACAGCCATTTAAAAATCAGTCCAAACAAGTCACAGGTTTATTATTATAACAGCTATAAAATGCGTAGTGCCAAGTGCCTCATGTTTTCTTCTTTTTCGTTCACATTTGCCAAACGGAGATTCCCTTCCAGCATATACGTCATCATCAGTTTCTAAATTCAATTTAGAAAAATAATTTTATTTAAAGGAGGGTATCTTCATCTCGCAAGTCGCTACTTAGCAACAGAGAACGCTGGCTAGCGGCACCGAGTAATGCAGTTCGCTCTGCAGACGATGTCCCCGACTCGCAGCTCAAAGAAGCTAGGCAGGAAACCAAATGTTGCATTAGAATAAAATTCCCACAATAATTATAGTTTATCAAATACACAAAAGCAGCAACATTAAAAAGAAGGATTATTATGCGATGAAGTTGACAATTTCATTACACTCGAAAAATGAAAGAAATAATGATATATTCAGCAGTATTATTCTTTAAACGACACGACACGGTTGGCTTGTGAAAAAAGAAAACACATCTTCCTGTGAAAACTTAGGAGAAATCAGCTGTAGCTTCGCAGTGGAATGACAGTTCTCAGTTCAGAATTTTGGGTACTAATTTTATCTTGCAGGGTATTAATTTTCTATGTAGGTTTGAGGAAAGCTACAAGCTCCTCACACTTGGATCAACGTTCCAAGTCGTCCCGCTGAACGAGTGCCTGCGCGAAAGTTATCATCGTTGATTTCTCGGTAAATACAAATGTATCAGTCCTTTTTGTACGAAATGAACATAATTTGTATACTTAGAATAGCTGTAGCATGTCCCCTTTTTCAGCGGTCACGGTGGTCCTGCTGCCACCGAACCAACTTCAAATTCGATTTTCTCGAAAGCTACTGAGGTACCTTTTTTTTTTGTTCGAGTACTAATTATTAGTACTTATCTATCAAATTTGGAAGCGATTTCATGTGGTCACAGACATGGAATATTTGTGAATTTTAAACATTATTCCCCAATGCTTTAGAGTGTAGGTAGAGGTTTCTCCACTAAATGCAATCTGTAATATGATTGGACTAGCTGACCCCCGCGGCTTCGCTCCCGTCAACTGGATATCTATCTACTTACCCTACAAACAAACTATTGTAGCCACAGATTAGCTCCCAATAGATTCCGCATAGAAGACAACTTACGCGCGAAATTTGATTACCCTAAAAAGGTTATAGTGAGTCAATCTTAAAGATAGAAATATGCTGTCGTGGACTTTTTTTTTGAACTTTTAAAGAGGAACAATTCCATCATACATGATATTTCCGTAACTTAAACCGTTTACGAAGAGCACGCAACGGAAGTTCTAAAAATGAAATTTTTACCCATTGTTGCAACATTATTAATTTATGCTCCGCTCCTTTTGGTCGTAAAGTGATGATATATAGCCTATAACCTTCCTCGATAAATGGACTATACAACACAAAAAAAAATCAACTCCAACCAGTAGTTCCTGAGAAAGCGCGTTCAAACAAACAATCTCTTCAGCTTTAAAATATTAGATTTCTAAAGACCACAATTTTTGTGTATCTCCAAAGTCCAAAATAGTCAAACATCATCGCAAAACAACCTGGAAGTAAAAAGCGAAGACGGAACCATAACTCACGACAAAGGAGACTGCTCGGTAGGCGACAGGCGGAAAGAGAGAAGACGAGAGTGCGGGGGGGTTGCGTATAAGTAGAGCGGTACATACGAAGGGTTGTTTACCGTCGGGGCTGGCGTGCGGCGTGGCGCTGCACGTGCGGGCTTCGCCCCCCAGCTCAGGGGACGCTAGAGCCACCCGGGCGCTGCCCCCCGGGGACTCCGTCATGGACGCTTGCAGGCTGTAGCTCTCCCTGTAACATGGTATCGCTGGACATCGTGTCCTGCTACTCGAAAACTAAAATTGTTTACTACTAAACAATACCTAAACTTATTTCATAAGTATTTAACTGGCATGCTGATCCTAGTGTAGCAAAGGCATTCAGTTATAGTTCTCGCCAAGCTTCTGCCAGCTTTCCGATGTGCAAGGCACGGATCGGTGCTTTTAGGGTTCCGTACATCGAAAGGAAAAATGGAACCCTTATAGGATCACTTTGTTGTCCGTCCGTCCGTCTGTCTGTCTGTCAAGGCCCTTTTTCTCAGAAATGCGTGGAGGTATGAAGCTGAAATTTATATCAAATACTCAGGTTTACAGTCCGTTAAAGCTGTGAAAAAAATCAAACTTCTAAGCCAACGCAATCAAAAGATACAGCCGTTTATGCCGCAAATTTTCGACACTCGCAAGGGAATCAAAACCTACAGGTACCAGGAACCTACAGATACTTCCCGTGAACTTAGAATCTTGGACGAAGTCTTGAATTTGGTACGAAGCAACGTCTTATAGCACAGATAAAGGAAAAATTGCGAAAACCATAAATTTTTGTTACATCTTATAATAAAAATATCTTTCATAATTTTAAACTTAGTACCCCTTTCCTCATGAACGCGGAGAGGTATTAAATTTTAATTCATATCAAATACTCAGGTCTACAATACCTTTAAGCTGAGGTTTGTACGAAACCCTCGGTGCGCGAGTCCGACTCGCACTTGGCCGGTTTTTATTGTACTAGATTTACTATTGCGCAACCATTGTAGCCAAGAAGTTTGGCGAGAACTATAACAGGATTTTACTTTATAGCAAAATTAGACAGGTACCTAAATTAAAACGTAAGATTTACGCCATCTATCGGCAGAAATTTTAACACTAAGTTTAACTCAACAATCTTGCCAATCCCACAATTCCAAATATCGGTTGTAGGCCATGTATCCGAATAGCAGCTGCACAAAACACTGAACAAATGAATTTATGAGTGATTTTATAATAGATACATAAGATTTATCATATTTTGAATTCCGAATTCCGTGCACACAAGATGCCTGACGTTCATGCCGCACATAAATAAAACCCGTTTCAAAAGGTGTTCGCACATCGAGACGGCATGCTGACCACACTTAGTATTGGTCTACTATTTACTGAAGGTTGGGTAATGCTAGCCTGTATCCGGACGTGGACGATGTCTGGGATATTTCACTGTCGTAAGATGTGTCGGTGTTGATGTAGGAGGGCTGCAGGAATGGCGGCTGTGACCAGGCGCGGCGGAGGGGCGTTGATTCTGGTCCAGGAGAGGAACCATCGTCCGATTCCAGGCGGACGTGGCTCACCTGTGTCAGAAACAATCATAGTAAATAATAAATCTGAACAGTAAGAGAAATGCAAGGAATGGAGGAAGTCCTTGACACAGAAGTGGGATATAGTATTTTTTTTATATTATCTATCATAGTTAAGTCACAATATGAGGTTTTGTGTTCTAAAATTTAATTAGATCGCCGGTAGAATCAAAAGTTGGTTACATTTGTATCGTAGTATTAATTCTTATTTAAATAAATAGTTAAAAAATTGGTAGGCAGGGTAGGTAGGTTGGTTTTTTAGGGTATGGTAGGTATTTAGGTTAGGGTAAGTAGGTTGATATTTAGGGCAGGTGGGTAGGTAGCTATGTATGTAAGGTAGGTAGCCAATTGACGAGAGCGAAGCTGCGGGGGACAGCTAGTATGTTATATTTATGCTGGCGTTATACTTGGCGTATTCGCTTAATTTCGTTACTAATAAACGAACTTTATTTCAATTACGCTAGGGTGTTGTTTACATTATCAAAGTAACGCGAATATTTTGGCAGATACGCCAAGCAAGAACAAGCAACAATAAATCAAGTAAATCTTACATCAGGCTTCGTATGCCTACTGCGTCGGAACTTGAACGTCTTCTTCGAGGGTCCATGGGCTCGCTGTAACCTTGGCCTCTCCCCAGCGTCAGGCGTATCCGACTGCTCGCACATTAGGAAGTCGCTGTCTAAGGACGCGCGTGCGGGGATGCATTCACCACAGGATGCTTCGCCAGGAGACATCGGGGATAGTGGGCTCATTGATGTTTCTCCTGTAGCGAGAGTATTTGTATTACCTATAAAAGTAAAGGCTAAACAATGATGTTGTAGACCCTAGTGTTAAGATTATGCTAAGTTAAGCTAGTTTCAAACGAATATGAACCTTAAAGAGAGAGAGAAACAATAAGAATTATTTGTTAATCTGTCCTAGGCCCACTTGCACGAAAAACTTAACTCAGAATTAGTTGCTAACACGAGGTTAAATAAATTATTCAGGTATGACATTTTTATCCGCGAACCTGAATTTGAAAAACTTTATAACAAAAAATCAAACCGACTTCCAGAACAAAAAACTACAAACCAAAAAATAACTTTCTTTTCCGAAGTCGGTGTCTTTTGTACCCATTTTTTTTTCAGTTTTTCGACACCGTCTTCGGAAAAGAAAGTTATTTTTTGGTTTGTAGTTTTTTGTTCTGGAAGTCGGTTTGATTTTTTGTTAAAAAGTTTTTTATTTTTCTCTTTTTAGTTTTGGTAGGTATCTCCAATTAACATGATAATCATTTATGACCAAAGTACATCTCATCACGATTCCAATAAGCCCAAGCACGACTAGGATACATTGTTTTATTTCAGAGTTCCAGTGCCTACCTTCCGGCTTCATCATCAGAACAGTTCAATGGTACCATTTTCATCAGTACCATTCATTTATAAGTATTTCCTTAATCATAGTCGGTTAACTATTCGAGATATTTTATACCCGTGACATACTTAGCATTAAGGAGTTTCAGTTGCCATCTGTGGTCATCAGTTCCACTTCACCAAATGATACTTTCTGAGTGCAAATGATTGCATTGTTGATGAAAATACCAAAATCGCTATATGTTTGCCTATAACATTTGAGGAGTTCCCTCGATTTCTCTAGGATTCCATCATCAGATCCTGACCTGATGATTATGGGACCAACCAGGAAGTATACCCTTTCAAACAAAAGAAGAAGAAAAAGAATTTTTGAAATCGGTCCAGGCGTCTTAGAGTAATCGGGGAACATACATAAAAAAAAAAAGATTCCGACGAATTGAGAACCTGCTCCTTTTTTTGAAGTCGGTTAATAAAAAGAGTTACCGCGGCCCTGGCTCAAGCAAATGAAGTAACACGGGTGGGTTTTAGTCAGTAAAAGTCTGACACACCCTCCTGCTTCACCCAAAAAAGTCATTGGATGACATAACACCAAAAAAAAAAAAAACTGTCATTTTTCAATTTAACCTAGACTTAGCACGTACCATAAGTTAAGTTTTTGCCGCAAGTAACCATAGCAAAGAAAAGACAAAGTACGATCTATGAGTCATGGCTTATTTAGTCAAAAACGGAGACTTACCAGATGTAAACTTTAGTTCTACGGATGGCACAAATCGTAGTTTTGTTTGTGTGCTTGTGTACGATGGAGTGCTAGCGGTTGGCTTGTCACTGCCATAGTTGTTTAGCGAACCTGTGAGGTATATAACAGACACAGTGAGTAAACATACACAAGGGCGAGGCGTAAAAACATCAACATGGTGGGCAAAAAGATAACACTGAACAAAAAAGTTGTGTTTAGCTCTTTCTTTACCGACTTCTTGATTCATTTTTGGTGTATTAGTCATGCAATGTAACTACTTCTAGTGTGAAGTAGTTAGTTTATTATAAAGGCGAAAGTTTGTGAGTGTGTTTATTACTTCTACACGCTCAAACGGCTGGACGAATCTGGATGAAATTTGGCACAGAGATTATAGTCAGGAATAGTACATATGATACTTTTATCCCAGATGAAGTCGCTGGCAGAAGCTAGCCAACAATAATAATAATGTCCCGACAACAACCTTCATCGTGCATATAAAATCAAAATTATCGTCATCCACCTGAGTATTTAGTTTACATTATCTTTCACACTCACACATTTCTAGCAGTTATTTTGTTACCTATATGCGAATTGCTGGTGTCACTCATGCGGCCGCTATTCAGCTGCGCCTCAAACGTAGGCATGTGCTGGCTTGTAGTTGAGCTACTTGATAGTGATTCTGAAATTAAAAAGTAGGAATTATTATAATTTCAATAGGATAATATCCAGACTGTAACGACTAATCATCATCAAACAGCGCGCCCGCGGCGGCGGCGCCCCTACTTCGCAGTACTAGACGTCACCGAGGAGCGGAGCTTGGCTCCGCGCTACGGGCCGGCCGCTTTATAAGACGATCGCGGGCGCATTCGGCTCAATCCGCGCGCGTTGCGTGCTTCGTCTATACCAATATTATAAAAAGGAAAGATTTTTTTGTTTGTTTGTACCGAATAGGCTCCAAAACTACTGGACCGATTTCAAAAATTCTTTTACCGTTGGGAAGCTACTCTATCCCCGGGTGACATAGGCTACTTTTTATCCCTGTATACCCACGGGAACGGGAACTACGCGGGTGAAACCGCGAGGCGTCCTCTAGTTATATATATGAACGGTGTTACACAGTACAATACCGTTCAAACATTC
This sequence comes from Orthosia cruda, assembly GCA_964057195.1. Classification (NCBI taxonomy): domain Eukaryota; kingdom Metazoa; phylum Arthropoda; class Insecta; order Lepidoptera; family Noctuidae; genus Orthosia; species Orthosia cruda. The sequence continues at coordinate 30,245,153 of OZ059829.1, read as the reverse complement.
ATAACGGTCCCCAAGCCTGGGAAGTAACCGGCTAGCTCTGGAAGCGTGTTAGGCGGGGATATACATCCTCAGCTGGGCGCGCCAACATAGTCGGCACCTAGTCGCTGACTATTTTTCACTCGGCTTCTCGTGGTTCGCCTCGAGTTCCACTGGGTGGGGTTGTGTGGTGCCGGCATGAGTTCTCTTTTCCAAAACTTCTTTACTGAAGTCTTCCTTAACGTAAATATTTTTGGTAGATTTTTCTTGATCCCCAGAATTTCACCTCTCTTCCATGCGTTAAGCATATTAATTAAAACCGGACGTGCTTCTCCTTTTTCTTTGCCAATTCTAAATGCTTTATTAATATCATCTCTATTAATTTTAATTCCAGAATTAGTTAAAGTTTGCGATACCACGCCTGCAATGTTACTATTTTCAGTTGACTCCTCGAAGCCGTAAAATATCACATTGTTCTCCTTTTATTCAAGTTCCCGACGTTTCACCTTTAATTTCTCCCCCATTTAAATTTTCTACTTATTTTTTTAGATATATATTTTCTTCAATAATTGGTTTTAGTTTAGCCGCCATTTCTTTTAAGATTAATTTTGTGATTGAATCTCTTAGATTTGCTGTTTGTTTATCCATTTCTTGTTTTAGTTTTGAAAATAGTAATTGCATTTGCTCATCCATTTCGAATTTATTTATCTTTTAATATAGGCAACTTTGTTTTTAGAGTTGGCAACACCAGCATAATTTTAGTAACTTATTTGAAGATGTAACAGCACTATGACTTGTGTCAACTTGCGTGGAACGAAACGCAATTTTCCGTTTATTTGATATTGGTAGCACTGCAGTATGTCAAAGTTGAAAGTTAACTGTTCTGTTTTGGTAGATTATGTCAAAGTTATTTGCACTTATTTAATGTTCTGGGCTAAACACGCATGATTTTTATCACTTAATTTGCACTTATAGACATTGCTTTTCGGTTTACTTGCACAGTTCGTAGTTGTATTCACTTTTTAAACAGTTTTGTGTTTATATTTTCGGAGCGCACTTTGTGACGTTTATACAGTTGAACGGTTAAACCGGAATCCCTCTTTGTATTTAACGCTGGTCAAATGCGGATGCAAGTTCGAGGAACAGCCAGTCAACTTAACGTTAGCTGACGGAGTAACAAAATATCAAAGAGTGCTAATGTGCAGAGCCGAGGTTGACTTAATAGGTCGAAAGGTGCAGACGACATTCATCGTGTTACCTGTAGCAAAGGAGAACCGAACTCTTTTGGGTGACTTTGCCGCATTACACATGTCATTTTATCGACGAACCAGGACAACAATACGATCTATACTCTGAAGAATTTGCCATCTTTGAGACCACTATCATCGGTGAAATGATGCATTTGCCAAGCCAATAACTTCGCTTACAATAACAGAAAGCAAAGACAGCACAAGTACTGCGCCAATACCACCTATTCTACCACCAACGGAAATACCTGAACCTCCGTCAATACCAAAGAATCAGCCAGTCGGTAACTTATAAGCTGGCACCGATAGATCTTTACAGTACGCCTCCATCAAAGAAGAAACCACAACTGTTTGATGGCTATTCTCCCAGTTTTACGGCTTTTATTATATTTTTATCAGGCACATTTTCAATGCCAAGCGAGTACCAACAAAGCTGATTGAGCACTGAATTAGAAACATAGACGATAAGCCAATCTCGGTCCCACCATACGGACTCTCTCCGCCTCGCAAAGAAGCTCTGCAGCGTGAGATCAACACTATGCTGTCAGACAGTATTATTGAACCCTCTATACCGAAGTCCAACGGGAACATCCGGCTATGCGTGGATTATCGTCGAATCAATGCGATTACGACACTCGATTCATACCCAATTCCTAGGATTCATGACCTCTTGCATGAAGCAAAGCCAACCCCATACATTTCACTACTAGATTTGAAAGCAGGCTATTGGCAAGTTGGAGTGCGCAAACAAGACCAAAAGTAGACTGCAATCATTACGCCGTTTGGCATATTCAATTTTACGTAATGCTCCAGCCACATTTCAGCGATTGATTGATCGGATACGAGTGGGGCTGCCTGATGTGAAGCTCCTGACGTATTTAGATGATCAGGTAATACTATCACCGTCATTTCAAATAAATCTCGAACATCGGCGCCGAGTTGCCAGCCTGTCGGTTTTTTATCGGTTACATTTTGGGGAGTGCGCGACGGAACTGCACAATTTGATTCCGCCAAGCCCTTTCCATCATCGGACTACAAGACGTACGGCAATGTGCCATCGGTACATGGTGGATATCCCACCCATACGCACAAAGCGTTTTGAAAATACTTTCATTGTGCGTACAGCTAAGGAGTGGAACTCCCTGCCGGCGTCCTTGTTTCCTGATAGCTACAACCTAGGGGTCTTCAAGTCAAGAGTGAATAGGTTACTTCTAGGCAAGCGTGCTCCACCTTCGACCATATCATCGCTTAACATCAGGCGAGATAGTGGTCAAACGCGAGCCTATAAAGAAAAAAAAAAAAAAAAATCTGCAAAAGGCTTACTGAAATTGGCCTAACGGTAAATCGAGAAAAATGTCGCTTTTGCTGTTCAATCATACCATATTACTATATTACGCCGAAAGGACTGCAAGTAGATCCTGAGATAACACCCCACTTTTTTCGTCGGGGGTTAAAAATAGCTGCGATCACGAAGCTTTTCCAAACCGAAAACCTAGTAAAACATCTAGTGAGCTTTCTACAAATTGTGCCCTGGTATCGGAATTATCAAAAAAAAAAATGTTAACTCAATCATGCAACAATTTGTTTATTCGCTAAATATCAAACATGCAAATCACACCCGTCTATCGTCCGGCAACCAATTCCATCCATAGAAAGGAAGAACAGGGCTCTGAAGCCCTAGCTAGCTATCCCAGTCAAAGACAAACACAGAAACTGGCCAGAACACCTTCCTAGTACTCGATTCTCCATGAACTCAGCAACTAGTCCCTCGACAGGATTTACACCGGCCTACTTGACTTTCTAGAGGGCACTTATAACGCCAGATGATACATTTCAAGACTTTCGGAAGATCCTGCAAGCAGATAATTTTATACCGGAAATCACACCAAAGTTAATGAAATTAGCTACTGAACTATGAAAAACTCGAGAAGTACATGAACAATCTGAAGAGAGATAAATGAAATATGTGCACCAAAGCCGGCGGGAGCCCTTTTGCGTGTCCGTCAGTTCGTCGTCTGGCACACAGGTTTTACAGCCAAACGATTCGAGCTACAGTCTTCAAATGTTCACAAAACATCTTGTTGACACTAACACCCAGTTTCCCAGCTCTAAATTATCGGAGAATTAATGTGACATATTGTCAAGCACGCGTTATCTGCTGTGATTGGTTGAATGAATTTTCAACAGCCAATCACAGCAGATAACGCGTGCTTGACAATTTATAAGCCATACAAAATGTCAAAAATATTAACAAATACCAATATATTGATAAATCTGATTTTTCTTTGAAATTCCCTCTTAATTCCTATTAAAACCAACTTGATTTTATTAATAAAACATATATATACAAATGACTATTCTAAAAAAATAAAATACCTATATACAAATACAAAGGGGAGACGGAAAAAAGCTCATTGTGCATCAAAAAATTCGTCCACATCGATGTCAACGGGAAACGTGCCCAGAACGCTGGCAGCATTGCCACGTTGAATGGCAATGCTGATTCTCTGGCCGAAGAAAAGGCCAGCCCTCTGGTCACGTGAAGAGTCGACGAGCTTTGTGCTAATTTCTCGAAAAACTCGATGCGCACTCGGACCCCATGGACCTAATGTTTCAACCCCAAACGGCTCAAACATATAACTTCCAATAAGGTTGTTATATTTGCGCCGTTTGAGGTTTTCTGCACCAGCAGCAGCCGCCCCAGCACAGCCTGCCGTGCTTAGAAGATGGGATGGGGCTGGTCTGTGTTAGCAAACTTACGCTTTGAGCTGTCAGCGACAAGCTCTGTAGGGCTTGGCTTTGTCGATGCAGTCCTACCTTGCCTGGCTCCTTCAGAGCCGGCAAGGTGGCGTGGTCTTGAGGGAGAGCGCTACGGTCGTGTAGATCCTCAAGGCAAGTGCGGTGATTTTCCTTCTCGTGGTTGCCGCCCTGTTATTGGTCTAATTCCCTCTGAAATAGACGTAACTGAAATCACCGGGCGACGTATCACAGGGGTGGCGAGGTCATGCCCCTGGGTGTCCACCATTGAACAAATAAAATGTTGGATAGCAATGACCTCCCGCGTGTTTGTGCCGTGCGCGGGGACCCGTATGGAGGGATGAAGGGATCCTGGTGATTGAGTGGAGCAGGTTGCACACAACACATCACTTTGGCCCGGATTTCTTCCGACACGGGAGGCCGTAGCCTAGCCAGCTACGGCCAATCGGCTGCGGGGTCCGGTCAGACGGCCCCCAGGCGAGTTCACTCCCATTGGGGGCTTGCAGACGGCGGCGCTCGCTCGCATGGCTAGTGGTAGTGGTGTGAGTTGGTGTCGTGCAGTCTCGTAAGCAACTAATGGGGGGGGGCTATATCCCTCGGCTAATCCCTGGTGCTACCGTAGCATCGCCACTTGAGCACTCCATGGAGGGTGGGGATAGTCGAGGGATGAAATTTATATCGGGATTTTAAATGGATTTAAATTCAAAAAAAAACCACAAGGCGAAAGGACCGGCGAAAGTTGGGACTGCGCTCCAAAAGGCGGGACCGGCGAAAGCTGGGACTGCACACCAGACGGCGGGACCGGTGCAAGCCGGGACTGCATTTTCCTTAGCAGGAACGTCCAGAGGCGAGACTGCAGTGGGATCGTCTCGAGGTGGGGCTGCGGCGGGACTGCCAAATGACGGTACTGCTGCGGCACTGCCGAGGGTCGGCACTGCTGTGGGACCGTTGAAGGACGGAACTGCACACCAGACGGCGGGACCGGCGCAAGCCGGGACTGCTTTTTCCGTAGCAGGAACGCCCGGCGGCGAGACTGCAGTGGGGTCGTCTCGAGGTGGGGCTGCGGCGGGACTGTCAAATGACGGTACTGTTGCGGCACTGCCGAGGGCCGGCACTGCTGCGGGACCACCTAAGGGCGGAACTGCAAACCAGCCCACCGGGCACAAAGGTGCTGCCAAAACTGGCGCGACACGTGACCCTTGTGTCGGAGGTCGAATGACCTCGGACCTTGGGGCCCCGGACGCGACCGGCAAAAACAGCACCTCGTCGTCTCCCGGCGGCCGGCATGAACCAGGCTGGCTTCCGGTTGGACGATCTGGGGCGCGCAGGAAAAAGCGCCAAAAGCTGAGACAGCAGGCGGCTCTAGAGGGGACTCCTACGGAGGGCCCATCAAAGAGACCGCGTGCTGCTCTCAGCGGCGACAGCGGGGACATGGCGGCCAAGAGGATGAAGACCCAAGGGCAATCATCCTCAACCGGATCCTTTAGGGATGCGGTGGCGGCTGTGAAACTCGCTGTCGTCACAGTCAGGTACCCGGAAGAGTACTTGAGGGCGGAGGACTTGGTGCCAATCCAGGAGCTCATAATTGAGAAACTGGAAGTGGCGCCGGATCCTCTGCCTGTTTTAACGGTTGCTCCCGGAGTTGTCGCGGGTGCAGTTCATGTATCCTGCGACAACTCTGACGCAGCTAGCTGGTTTCGGGGGGCCATCCACAATGTGGAACTCGGCCCCTTGAAACTCAAGGTTGTTGACGCCAGGGACCTTCCAAAGCCAGTCAAAATGGCATGGAAGAGTCGCAACTTGGCGTTGCAGGACTCTGCCCGGGCCATTCGATTGCTCCAGCGGCTTAACCCTGCCTTGAGGACGAGCGACTGGAAGGTCGTGAATACTCTCACTGAGCAGACCGGCATCCGTCGTATCGTCCTCATGGACGGGGTGTCCGCTGGGGTCATCAAGGCCGCGGGCTACTCTCTTCCAGGAGGAATTGAACGGTATTCGTTCAAACTCCTGGAAGAAGATAAGGGAGAGGCACCCACTGCGGAAGCAGAGGCGGAACCCTCCGAGGATGGACTACACCGACGTGAGGAGGCCATCGAGGAAATCTCTGCTTACGGCGCAGCGCAGGAGGCAGAGATTGGGACCAGGGCGTCAGAGGCAGACCACGAGGATGACATCCTCGGGGAGTTCGACACCCTGGGGATTGAGTCGCCGATTGCTCTCGAGGAGACCCAGGCGATGGAGGAGGAGCCTCAAAACTAAGGCCCTCCTATATTAACACAGGCCCATCAAAATCATCCAAGATGGAGGGACTAAGGTGTGTACAAATTAATTTGCATCATTGCAGAGCCGCTACAGCCCTTCTGGCTCGGCAACTGAAGCTTAACACATATGACGTTGCCTTGATACAGGAACCTTATCTATATAAGGGGACTATAAAAGGCTTAGGTGGGACAGGAGGCACGGTGCTCTATGACTGTCCAACTAATGACGCGAGGACTTGCATCTATATCAGGGGCGGTATAGAGGCAATGCCCTTACGTACTTTCTGTTACAGGGATCTCACAACAACTTTGATCCAGGTGGGGATGGGCACAGAGAAAAGGAAAATTATCCTTGCCTCTGCCTACCTCCCATATGAACAAAAGGAACCAGTAACACCACTAATCAGAAGACTGGTTGACTACGGCAACCAAGAAAACCTCGACCTGATACTTGGCTGCGATGCGAATGCACACCATGTCGTTTGGGGCAGCTCGGATGTCAACAAACGAGGGGAGGATTTGTTGGACTTTGTGGTAAGCTCTTCTTTACAAATCCTTAACGCAGGCAATAAACCTACTTTCAGGACCTCGGCGAGAACTGAAGTTATTGACCTGACACTGGCTTCAAACAAGGCCAGCGCTTACATCGAAAATTGGCATGTATCGGACGAAATCTCTCTGTCTGACCATAATTATATATGCTTTAGGTTTAGGACGGCGGGAGAAGCCGAAACTAGACGAAGGAGAAACCCAAGACATACAAATTGGGACTCGTACAGGAGGGACCTAAAAGTAAATCTAGGGAGCCCTAAAGGTAAGCTTAATTCCATACTAGATATAGAATTTGAAGCTGATAGAATCAAGGTGGGCACCATCGGTGCATGGGTAGATAACTGCCCAGAGAAAAAGGCCTTTTGCAAAAAGGTACCATGGTGGACTCCTGAACTAGCTAAAATACGTCAGGAAACACGACAGGCCTTTAATGATGCAAAAGCCAGGAAAGATTTCTCTGACTATCATAGCATGCTGACGAGGTATAAGACGGCGGTACGCAAGGCCAAAAGAACTAGTTGGCGGCAGCATTGCACCTCCATCGAAGCTCTGCCAAATGGAATGAGGTTGTGCAAAGCAATGTCCATGACTAAGACAAACCCACTATCATCTGTAAAGGATGAGAATGGGTATCTAACGGAAACTGGACAGGACACTCTGGGCGTGATGTTTAGAACTCACTTCCCGGAATGTATACTGCGCGATAGCGATGAAGAGGAACCAGTCACAAGGGACGAGCTCACAAGGCAAACGTCCAAAAATAACTGGCTCACGGCAAAGAAAGTGGTAGATGAGAATAAACTGAAGCTTGCCATAGCGGGCTTCCAGCCTCTCAAATCCCCTGGTCCGGATGGCTTCTACCCAATACTATTGCAAGAAGGGGCATCTGTTTTGATACCTCATTTGAGTAAGCTCTACAGAGCCTGCGTAGCCTTTGGGTACGTACCCAAGGCATGGAGGGAAGTCAAAGTCACTTTTATACCGAAGGTAGGTAGACCGACTTACGAAGAAGCTAAAGCTTACAGGCCAATTAGTCTATCATCCTTTCTCTTAAAAGCTCTGGAGAAACTGGTAGACAGGTACCTAAGAGAGGGACCACTTAAAATCTTCCCTCTACATAAACTACAGTGCGCCTACAGCCCTGGCAAATCTACGGAAACGGCATTGCATTATGTTGCGAGTCGAGCCGAGGCTGCGCTAGAGGGACAAGAGATCTGTGTCGGGGCTTTCCTAGACATAGAGGGAGCCTTCGACAAGACAACATTTGAGTCCATACGCATCGCTGCAAAGGAACATGGCATCAATGATACCACGTGTAACTGGATTGACTATATGCTGAGAAGCAGAATAGTCAGATCGGAACTGATGGGAGACAGACTTAGTGCAAAAACAACAAGAGGTTGTCCGCAGGGTGGAGTGCTGTCACCATTATTATGGTGCTTGGTAGTAGACTCGCTACTTACCAAGCTCAATACTGGACCATTCTACACAGTAGGCTATGCAGATGACATAGCCATAATGGTTAATGGTAAATTCCCGAACATAGTCTCTGGATTATTACAACAGGCATTGAGGATGACAGAGGAATGGTGTACAAAGAACCACCTCTCTATCAACCCAAGCAAAGCAGTCATTGTTCCATTCACGAGGAAGAGACAACTAGGAAACCTAGGAGAGCTCTCCCTCAATGGAATAAAGCTGCCCTGGTCTACCGAAGTTAAATATCTGGGTGTAACGCTTGATAAAGAACTCAGGTGGAAAACTCATGTGGAAAATATTACGACGAAAGCCCTACGAGTGTTCGGCATGTGTCGTTCCACCTACGGTAAAACTTGGGGGTTAAAGCCCAAAGTGATACGATGGCTGTACCGAACAATGATAATACCTATTATCACATACGGCAGCATAGTGTGGTGGCCCAGAACAAAGCTTGCCTCGTGCAAAGCGCCACTCACCAGATTACAAAGAACAGTGTGTCTAGGCATCACGGGCGCTTTCAGGACAACACCTACGGCAGCGATTGAGAGATACCTCAATATCCCTCCTCTGCATATGATGGTTGAATTCGAGGCAAGGAAGACATTACATCGACTTGCTGTGGCTGGACTATGGGATGCCTCTAAGCCAAGGACCAACCATACAAAGTTTGACGGGAATGAAGGCCTGGATCGGGTAACAAGCATGTTATCCGATAAAATGCAAACTATGTTTGTGTTTGAAAGGTCTTTCAAGGTCCAAATCCCTACAATAGAGGACTGGACGAAGGGAATCGATCCACCAGAACAAGACAGTCTGGTGTGGTACACTGATGGATCCAAAATGGAATCAGGTACAGGGGCGGGAATATACGCAAAAGGTTACAAATGTAGCAAAAGCCTAGGGAAAATGGCAACTGTATTCCAAGCGGAAACTTATGCCATAATAACCTGTGCTCAAGAGAATATAGATAGAGGAACCAGAGGTAAATCCATATATATTCTTAGTGACAGTCAGGCTGCAATCAAAGCCATGGCATCCTACAAAGTGGACTCCGGACTTATTCTGGATGCTGTCCAAACCCTAAACAGGCTTGGGAAGCACAACAGGGTAAGACTGATGTGGGTCCCTGGGCACAAAGGAATCCATGGCAACGAAATGGCAGATGAACTGGCAAGAGAGGGCTCAGCAAATGACTTCGTGGGTCCAGAACCATGTGTAGGCATCTCGACGTGCCTCGTAAAAGCCGCATTTAGGGAGTTTGCAGATCACAGACAGCGAACTCATTGGCTATCTAGCACCGGTCTACAACACTCCAAGAAATTCCTAGGCTCTACGTTCAAAGCCCGGGAATGCATTTGGAATATGAGCAGGGGGCAAATCCGCTACCTGCTTGGGGCCTTTACTGGGCACTTTGGAACCAACGACATGCTCATGAAGATGGGTATAACCGCGACACCCATCTGCAGGTTGTGTGGGGAACATACGGAGCGCATGGAGCACCTTCTTTGCACATGCGATGCACTGGCTGGTAAGCGAATGAGTCTCCTAGGGGCTGGATATCCAAGACCAGAAGACTATAGGCTCATATCTCCCAGTCTCGTTGTAAAATTCATGAAAAGAGTTTTCAACGAGATTGGGGAGGAGTAAGGTATCTAGGGGACCACAATAGATCCCAATGGGTCGAAGTGTCCGAGTTGTTTCTCGGCCCCTCCACAAGATAAGATAAGATAAGATTAGAAGATGGGATGGCGCAAGGGTGTCGACACATGTTGCATCCCACACCAAAGGTCTACCCACCTTCCAAGGCATAATGGTCAACCCGTCTGGTCTCTTCCCATCGTCGCGTGCCAAGCCATTGGGTTCTAAAACTGCTGGCACCCCGCCGGTGACAAGAGCACGACGTATGTTGTCATTAATGCTGGCGTGCCGTGCTATCCGGCCAGCGCTTCTACTGCAGGATAGGCCATGGTGACCGAGGCGGTCGACTGCTTCACCACATTGACAACGATGTGGAGCTCCGCTAGGAGCACCCAAACGCAGACATGTAGCGATCCGGAAGGTGTTGTCACTCAACATAGTACCTATGTTGAGTGACGGTAATGCCTGTAGCCAGAGGCCCGACTCCCACTCTCCCACAGCCAGCAGGCGGGCACGCTCAGCAGTATTGGTAGACGTATTTATAAGTTTATGCCGTACCAACCTGCAGAGCGGCTCATCCCACTGTCTCTGGGAAGATGGGTTCTCGGGCAACGCCGTATTCGGGCAAGCCATTTTCCAGGCGTAAGTTATATGTTTGAGCCGTTTGGGGTTGAAACATTAGGTCCATGGGGTCCGAGTGCGCATCGAGTTTTTCGAGAAATTAGCACAAAGCTCGTCGACTCTTCACGTGACCAGAGGGCTGGCCTTTTCTTCGGCCAGAGAATCAGCATTGCCATTCAACGTGGCAATGCTGCCAGCGTTCTGGGCACGTTTCCCGTTGACATCGATGTGGACGAATTTTTTGATGCACAATGAGCTTTTTTCCGTCTCCCCTTTGTATTTGTATATAGGTATTTTATTTTTTTAGAATATTCAATTGTATATATATGTTTTATTAATAAAATCAAGTTGGTTTTAATAGGAATTAAGAGGGAATTTCAAAGAAAAATCAGATTTATCAATATATTGGTATTTGTTAATATTTTTGACATTTTGTATGGCTTATAAATTGTCAAGCACGCGTTATCTGCTGTGATTGGCTGTTGAAAATTCATTCAACCAATCACAGCAGATAACGCGTGCTTGACAATTTGTCACATTAATTCTCCGATAATTTAGAGCTGGGAAACTGGGTGTTAGTGTAGGCGTACACTGCGTCGGTCAAGCACGGCACATCACAGTTAACCAGTGAACGGGATAAAATTTTTTTGGTTAACGTTTCAGTGCTGTGGACCGAAGACAGGAACGCCGGTAGGCTTATACTAGTAATTTTGCGGATGACGAGCCCGCCGAAACGAATGGGTAGTGTAGCTTGCATCCAGGCTCGATCATCCAAGGCCACATTTAAGATGGATGTCAGAGTGCATCGAATAATTTCGTCAATTTTTTCCAAGAGATGTGGCTGCTTCCATAAAGGGGAAGAGCGGAGAAAATACATGAAATTTGGTCCAAAACAGCAATACCTAATAAGAGTAAAAGCCGAATGAAGGTTAATTTTGGAGAGTCTATCCGAAATATCATTAAAATGGTTAATTTTGCCATCAATGAATGAAGAAAAACTGTCTTCCAAAATTGGGGAACCTAGGAGGTGTAGTGAACTTTTATCTAAAATTTTGATCTCTGGGGCTATTGCATAGAATTTTTGTAGGGTCGATTGTCTGTCGGTATTGTCACTAAGAAAAATTTCACATTTGGAGTGGTTGAGGTCTAGGCTGATGGATTTAAACTGCTCTTTCAGGAATTTTCAATCTGCTAAAACGGTGTCTACGTCACCTCCTAGTGTTCCATCATCCAAATTTGGAATTTAGTTTCTTGATTTTTCTTGATTGATTCTTGAACTTGATTTTGCGGTGAAATATATTTGGTACGGAACCCAAAATGTGCGAATCGACTCGCACTTGGCCGATTTTTTTATGTGTGTTTGTATTTAGGTAACTAACAGTAATATACATAAAATCTTAAGTTAAAGAAGGGGAAGTATAAGATTAAGAAGGCAAGGGTGGAGGTTGTTTTGGCGCAATATTACTGTGATCCCACATGTATGGTTAAATTAAAATCTACCGTAGAACTGGTTAACAAATGAAAACAAGGGAATAATAAGTCCAAAAATTAAGTGAAGGATTCAAATGATTGAATCAATGTTTATTAAAAAAAAATATCTATATTGAAAAACGAAAAAACTGGCCAAGTGCAAGTCGGACTCACGCGCGAAGGGTTCCGTACCATTATCGCAAAAAGCGGCAAAAACACACGTTTTTTGTGTGGGAGCCCAACTTAATTATTTATTTTATTATGTTTTTAGAATTTGTTGTTACAGCGGCAACAGAAATACGTCATCTGTGAAAATTTCAACTGGCTAGCTATCACGGTTCATGAGATACAGCCTGGTGACAGACAGACTGACAGCAAGGCGGAGAATGGAGGTCTTAGTAATAGGACCCTACCCTTTGGTTACGGAATCCTAAAAAGAACCTACAGTCAATATGATAGAGAGCTTGTATATTTTTGATAAGATTCCCAATTCAGCGTTAAATAGAAGAAATTGCATAACGTAAATCATTATCGATATCGATTTTGCTCGTGTTCTTCGAAAACTACAACTGCTGAAAATATCTTTTTTGCGCAAATAAGTACCAACTTGAAAACTATAAAAACAGTAGATATATTGGGACATAATTTTAAATATTTACCCAAAATAAAGGGTTACCCAAATTACAAAAAAACAATGATTAACTTATTTGCAGTTAATAAACTGAACGCAACCTATGGGGCAATGTATGGGGACAACAGTTTTCCAACCGCAAAGTTAATTTTGTAGCTCAATCCGGTTTATATTTTCGTTAGGGCGATGTACTTTCATTGTTAAAGAACTTCTGTACCTAATATTACCTAATTATTTTGGTGAATGCACCTGTTTTACGGAACCCTCGGTGTTCGAGTCCAACTCGCACCTGGCAAGTTAGTCCACCGACGCCCGCTCTCCCGCTAACATAGAGATCAATGACGGTCTATGTTGATGATGCTTGTCTGGTACTGTTGTGAGCGCGAATTCATGTAATTTAAACCTTATGTGTGTCACTATAAAGTCTATAATTACCTCTCTGTGCTGAGAGCGGTGCAGATGGATGGTCCGGAGTACGCGGTAGTCCATCGGTGCCCGTTCTCCCCACTAACATGGAGATCAATGATGATATGTGTTGTTGGTGCTTGTCCGGTACTTTTGTGATTAGTGAGCGCGCTTCATTGCAATTTAAACCTAATTTAAATGTTTTTAAAGTCTACACTACCTCTCTGTGCCGACAGTGGCGCGGAGGGATGGTCGGGAGTGCGAGGCAATCCTCCGGTGCCCGCTCTCCCCACAAGCATGGAGATAAGTGAGGGTCTGTGTTGTTGATGTTTGTCCGGCACTGTTGTAGTGCGAGGGAACACTTCTGATGCTCGCTTGCCTGCAGCTTGTCCGAGGTTCTCGGCTATTTGTTCTAGAAAAGAAAATAGAAGAAGCGATTCATTAAGTGTCTATTTTGAGGACATTAAAACTAGGACGATGTTTTAATGCCTTTTATCACGCAGATATTTAGACGCGATATGCTTTTGGTTTAACGGTGTGATCAGTTAAAAAGTAAAATAGTTAATGTCAAATTATTATAAACTTTTTTTTTGTTAAATGAAGCATCTACCCTAAACGGCTTTAAGGCGTATGATATGGACACTATAGTTTTCAAGCTTTTATTTAACTTGGATTGTTAGTTAGTATGTGTGTTTCAAAATCTTGCATTAGACGACGATAGAGACGATTTGTTTGATAGTATTCTTTTTGCACGTTTTTACAGTTTCATTGTACCAAAATGTGTTACAAAACCAATTAAAAAAAAGAACAATAAAATATCGTGTGGATGCTTCAGAAATTTAAAACCGCGCCATCTATTGGAATCAATTTTATATAACACATTCAAATAATCTTTGAAATGTGAATCAAGAGCCCTTAATTTTGTGTTTAGGAGAGTTAATTAAACAAGAACATAAATTTCACAAAACACTTAATATGTCACAAAACTCAATAACAAATCGAAGCTTATCACGCAATCTAGTGCAATTTGTTTGAACAAAATTTTCTATCTTGACGTTGGGTGCCTGTGAATATACTTACCAAATTTGTACTGGTCGTGTGTATCGCGCATGTGGCGCAGTTCTCTCGCGAGCTCTGCTAACAGCGCTCCCCGTGCCCGAGCGGCCGGTAGCTTGAGACCCCTTACTCTTTCTCGTACTACGAACTGCATGTGACGCTCGTTGTCGCCGATAGGGGGTTGTGATAGCTGTTAAAAGAAGTTCAATTTCAAACAAGTGTAATTTGTGTTTTCGGAATGCCTCAGAAGGTTAAGGAAACCAACTACCCGGCAGTGTTGCGAGCAAAATGACATGATGTTTATATATATAACCATTGCGCAAGAAACAGTTTGTCAACGAGTATAATGCATAGAGTAGGTAAGCAAGATAGGACGATGCGACAAACGTAAGCGAGTGAAAGAGACATTTATACAATGCTATCTTCATCTTCAACATTGACACAAAAATAGCTACTGCTCAGGGTCTTGCAGCCAACTTCAGAGACACAAAGATCCATTGTGAGTATTATACGTTTGCACGGGAACCCGAAGCGTACATATGCCGTTTGTGAATCATGCGCACATTACTTTTAGTGCTCATCATCTTAATGCGCTTTTCCCATGTTACCTGGGTTTGGCGCAATACGTTTTCTTCTTCCATACTCCCCAGTAGTCCCCAGTCAACCGTCACGCTGTTCCAAATCAATCCTCACACGATTCATCCATATCTCCTCTGCCTTCTCTGCCTCTCCATCTCATCCATATTCATTTATATAATATCATCATAACAACGGCGAAAATAATTGTATTCTACTCTAGTATAATTGCCGGCACGTAAGTAGGCAAGAGTCGTTAGATGCGCACAAGTCGTTTTTAGGTCTCTTTGGTTACCAAGCGGGACGCGGGGAACGTTTAGCACCGGTCCGAGCGCGCGATTGGTTCGTCAGTTAACACAAGTGTGACGTTGCAAAATTATGTCTTAAGCGACATCTACTGGAATATCTGCAAGCAACTCTAGTCCGGAGTTACACGGAGATGCCATTGTTTCTAGATTGGGTTCTGCATAATTAATTTTCAATGCAAGCATACAAAATGAATCAATAGAGATATAAATTCCCACAATTTTATAGTTAAACAATAACATATAATTTGAAATATAATAAAGTCATAGACTGGAGAGGACGGTGATTTTCGAATTCTATTTTGTCTGTGGTTAGACCTTTCTCGTGGGAATAGAGAGAGAGCAAGTTTATTTTTATCCTGCTACTATTGGGCGAAGAGAGGGTTCTGCCCGACCTGTTGATATCCTGACGCGAGGATGGAGATTTAACAGGTATGCTATTTGAGAGGCACCAGTTCGGTGAGGATCAGACTGTGTCTGAACCTTTCGATGGGTTTTACATGAGAAATGTTGACCATGTAAAGACGTGACGCTCTGGTGTCGTCCCATGGTCTGGCGGATTCGAAGTTGATCCCGAGTTTTGGGATATTGGAGGTAAGACCTGACAAGCTTGCTGACAGAGCCGGGTTTTGGCGGTTCAGAGGTTTGACCCGACGAGTGCTGGCAGTGTGGCCATCTTTTCTATCGGAAGACAATTATCGACTGACCTATCGCGTCCCGTCCACGTTCCGTTCGCTCTATATACTACGTCAAAACCTTGCCAAGTTACATGCCGGGGGCTATACACACGCATACCTTATGCACAATAAAAGGCTGCAACAGAATGTACAGCGGCGTGCGATACGTGACGACGTGTTCGAGGAAGTCCCATAGATGGTGCGCCGCTTCGTTGCGTCTGCCAAGGTCTCTCATGGCCCGCGCTATGCGTCCCCATTCCGTGCACAACTCGCTTGTGAAGCAGGCACACATCACCTTTAATGCTACAAATATAAAACGACAGTTAATAAAGGACCTACAGTGTATGCGGCTCGTTAGTGAATGACAGTCACAATTCTGTGACAGTCGTTTAGGGTTCAGAAGCCGGCATTCGAACAATCAGTCTTACCAAGATATATTATGTGTGTCATGTGGAGGTCTGACAGGGGCTAGCATATCTATGTTAAATACTGGCATTCAGTTGCAACTGGTTAAACTGTGCGACGATTTTATTCACCTCTTCGAAGATTTTTTTTCAGCAGTGGGTTGATGCTGGCTGAGTTTAACAAAAACCGAATAGAAAAGACTGACAATATTATCAAGGCATCTGAAATAATGACCATTTTATTTTTCAGAATAAGGAAATAGTATCTACGCCTCTGTTGGACAGCCTGGTAGTGTTCCTAATGTCACGACTGTCGGTGAAAGTGACCGAGTTGGCGCGGTTGTCGGAAACTTTGAGCTTAAAATTCATGGCATAATTTTAGATACAGCTAATAAGTGACTTCTAATATTACAGGATACATATTTAAGAAAGCAATCCTATATAGTTGATTGGACAGCTTGAGGCCTTAGTGCGAGTTTTTACTCACGCTCAATCGCGATAAAGTAAACGTCAATTGTATTGAAACTGGATAAGCGCTGTCTGTTGACGGTAAGGAGAAACCGCTTTTTTGTATACATTTTGACATAAGAGATCATTTACGTTATCACAAGTGAGTACGTTAAAAACTCGGAATAAGCACACTGGTAGTGTTCCTAGTGTCACGACTGTCAGTGAACGTGACCAAGTTGGCGCAGTTGTCGGAAACGTTGAGCTTAGCATTCTTGACATAATTATGGATACAGCTAATAAGTGACTTCTAATATTACAGGATACATCGCTAAGAAAGCAATCCTATACAGTTGATTGGACAGCCTGGTAGTGATCCTAGTGTCAGGACTGCCAGTGAACGTAAGCGAGTTGGCGCGATCGTCAGAGGCGTTGAGTTTATCATTCACAACTTATAGATAAACTACATGTGACTTTTAATATTAATACACGATTCATACTTTAGAAAGCGATCCTATACAGTTGATTGGACAGCCTGGTAGTGTTCCTAGTGTCAGGACTGCCAGTGAACGTAAGCGAGATGGCGCGATCGTCAGAGGTGTTGAGCTTATCATTCACAACTTATAGATAAACTATATGTGACTTTTAATATTACTACACGATTCATACCTAAGAAAGCGATCCTATACAGTTGATTGGACAGCCTGGTAGTGTTCCTGGTATCGCGACTGCCGGTGAACGTTAGCGAATTGGCGCGGTTGTCCGACGCGTTGAGCTTAGCGTTCACGGCCGCTAGTTGTCCAGGCGGAGCCGGAGGACATAGTGCGTTTAGAACCACTGATACTAGGTAGCTTACGTCTGATTGGCGGAGTGGCGGCACATCTAGAAGAAGAATTGAATAATAACATTGTTTGAAAGAGGTACGGGGTAATTAGCAACAAAAGAATGTTAACACATTCGAAAGCTCCAGAAACGTTAATTCCTACGAACAAAATTACGTAAAATAGTTATGTCCTCTAATTTTTGCCAAAAATATTCTTTTTTGTACTGTCTAAGTTTAATTATTACCCTTTCTACCGCTTCCCACACGTAAACATAGCGGCATAAATAGATTCATCAGCATATTTTCAGTTTTTTCTCCAGTTGGGAACGACGCACTTCCACCGCACATTTGTTCCAGTGAATAACTATCCTGAAATCCGAAACGAATAAAATACATCGGTCACACCATCATTTCGTGTCGAGCATAAAAAGTCGAGATTTTACACGAGCGATGTAGTAAATACAGGGTGTTTGGAAGGGAGCTGTACATACGCCTAGGGTAGAAACTAGGGATAGTCTGCTACCTACCCCCGCCCATTATATTGACCTTGGCCTCAAGGTTTTTTTTTAATTTATTATTATTTTTTATTTGACTTTTTTATGATTTTTTGACTAAAACTACCTGTAGCTCAAAATCTATCCATGGGACCGGTCGGCTAATGGTCTTGTTTTAATCGTTAGAGTCTTAGGGTCCTGCAAAAAATTATTTTACACCAGAAAATTGTGGAGAAGAAAAGTTATGGGGCCTGAAGTACCGTAGTAAGGTAAAGAAATAATTTTAAGGGCAACTTTCTATGGGGTTTAAAAAAAAACTAACAGGGTTGGAGTTCTTCTGATTTTTTTAAAACATCCTCAGTCCATGCCCTTTCTAACGATATGCTAAAAGTGTAATTATCACTTTTAGTTTTAAAGTTATTAATTAATTTCCGCAACTAGGGCACTTCAAGCAAAAATTTCAACTAATGAAAATTAAATGTGTTCGATCGTAAAAGGATGGCAAATGAAACAAAAAATTTGGTAATGACTAATGTCATTAAATTACAAATTTTAATTAATTACTAATTTTAATTAATTACAAATTTTGTTCAAATTGATGACCATTGACCTGTAAACATGCTCGGCACCTCTTCCTCATCTCCACGGTCACCGTTCTAAGCAGCAGTTCCTCGCGCATTGTATCGAATGCGGCGTGGATCCTGTTAATTAGAACCTCCCTTGTTGGTACTTCTTCTGCGTACACCAACTCTTTCGCCCTTCCCCAGACGTAGAAGTCGAGTGGGGTAAGGTCAGGCGACCTTGGGGGCCAGGGAATTGGCCCACCCCGACCAATCCAAGAATTAGGAAAGCAGTTGTCCAGAAGCTCCCTCACTGCTAGGCTCCAATGAGCAGGACAGCCGTCGTGCTGGAAGACTATGGGCCGATCTTCGTCAAACACTTCTTCCGCTAAATCAGGCAAATCGTTTTCGAGGAAATCTAAGTAGTTTTGCCCGTTTAGGTTGTCTGGCAAAAAGTGCGGCCCTATCAACCGATTACCGATGACGCCTGCCCATACGTTCACGGAGAACCTTCGTTGAAAACCTCTGTGCCTCTTGACTCTCGGGTTTTGATCTCTGGGTGCCCAGTGATGGAGATTGTGGTAATTTACAATTCCTTCCTTGTCAAACTTGGACTCGTCAGTCCAGAGAATACTCCGTAAAAAATTAATATCTTCCACGTCCGTATGGAGCAAGTGGCGGCAAAACTCCACCCTTCTTGCATAGTCGTTATCCTCTAAGCCTAAAACAATAAAAATATCAACGTTAGCGGTTTCCTTATGAATTAGTAGCTATGTAACATTGATTGCTATCTCTGTCTTTCCATTTCTCTCTCTCTCACACACATGCTCATGTTAATTTAAAAATTGCCTATGAAATTCACATGCTAGTTCATTACATAAGAGCTAAAAACAAAAACTTTATGTAAAAAATTACCTTGAACAGGGGTGTAGTGGAAAGGATGACGTCCATTTTCGCGAAGAACCGACCAGACTTTCCACACGCTTAAACCAAGCGTCCGGGCTACGGTTCTTACGCTTCTGGTCGGATCTTCCTCAAATTCAGCCAATATGCGTTCTTCCGCAGCCAAATTTGGTTGAAATCTGTTCACGGCTGGTTCCCGGAAATTTAAATTTCCGGTTTCTCGCAGACGCCGATAAGTTGAGCCAAACGTTTGGTGGTTAGGCACTCGCCGGTTAGGATACCGTTCTTGATAAATCCTCCGTGCCTCGCGCCCATTGCAATCAGCCATTCCACCAGCATGTCGGTGTACTCTTCACTGGTAAATCCAGCCATTTTGCCAACAACAAGGTAACAAATAACAAAACTTAACAAAAACGAAGTAATAACAAACTCAACAAAATTAACGAAAACAGTGGAGCGTCGTAACGGCAAGTACGTAAGTTAGCTAAGATGGGTAAATCTCGACTGACTAACAAAGACCCCAACGAGTTACCTGCCCGGCCCCGTCGACCCAAGAGCGAAAGAGACATGACATGACATGTTTTGTCTCTTACATGTTGCTCTCGTGTAAGAGTGAGACAACAAATTTGCCAACTGTAGGCCAAACTGGTTTAAATTCTGGAAATTACATTTGTCTTACAAATGTCGACTCGTGGTGGTAAAAGTGCCCTAGTTGCGGAAATTAATTAATAACTTTAAAACTAAAAGTGATAAATACACTTTTAGCATATCGTTAGAAAGGGCATGGACTGAGGATGTTTTAAAAAAATCAGAAGAACTCCAACCCTGTTAGTTTTTTTTTAAACCCCATAGAAAGTTGCCCTTAAAATTATTTCTTTACCTTACTACGGTACTTCAGGCCCCATAACTTTTCTTCTCCACAATTTTCTGGTGTAAAATAATTTTTTGCAGGACCCTAAGACTCTAACGATTAAAACAAGACCATTAGCCGACCGGTCCCATGGATAGATTTTGAGCTACAGGTAGTTTTAGTCAAAAAATCATAAAAAAGTCAAATAAAAAATAATAATAAATTAAAAAAAAACCTTGAGGCCAAGGTCAATATAATGGGCGGGGGTAGGTAGCAGACTATCCCTAGTTTCTACCCTAGGCGTATGTACAGCTCCCTTCCAAACACCCTGTATAGTCGAAAGCTACATGCGAGTGTTAAAAGAAAGCCTTTTTATGCGAGACACGAACGATTCTTTTTCCACTACCTGATGAGCTTACTTAATTAAATGCAAATAAGTTCCAAAATCAATTTATTAGAAACAGCTTAAAATTTACAATGTGTTAATTTTTAAGTTTTTCGTTCAGACTATAAAACACAGACTATATACACACAATCAACGCGCGCTTTTTCTAGAGGTAACAGGTTCAGTATCATTCTGCCGGATGGGTCGGTGGAAAAAGCGCGGGAGTAGCGGCAGAATGCGTCTACAAACAGCAAATTGCAAAGTGTTTCACTGTTACATGGCCGCCAAAAAAAAAAATATGATGTAGTTACATAATAATATCAAAACTCCATACTAATGTCATTTCGTAACTGTTATTATGTAATTTTGTTTTTTTTTAAATTCACATTTTATAATCTTGTGTCTAAAAGTTCATAATTCGAAACGAATTTCTTAGACAATGTGTTACATATAGACAAGGTAGTGGAAAAAGAATTCTATGAAATTGCCATAAATGAAGTATATAGTGCCCGGCACGTAAGTTGGCAAGGTTTTGGCGTAGTGAGGGTAAGCGAATGGTCAGTCGATCCTTGTGTCAACTGACCAACAAATCACGCACTTGGAACGGTCCTAAAGGTTCTCCGCGCCCCGCTTCACTACTAAATATACCTAAAATACGACTTCTGCTAATCTAACGACTCTTGCCAACTTAAGTGCCGGGAATTATAAGTAATGGTACCCCTGTATTGATGATCTGCAACGCGATTAGTCGCACGACTGTGCTGCAGAAATGCGGCGGTGGTGGTTGCGACATCAGCGCTGCGGTTGCTGATGATAGGTTCTCTCCGCTGTTGTTGTCTGAGACTATCAGTGCCTGCAGAGTAGTATTACTTCTATTAGAATTAATATTATACACGAGAACCTCGTGATCATGGCGCTTGTAGCGGTGCCGAAATATCGAGCTCTCAACCAAAATATAAATATACATGGTAAATATCCCGAAACAAATATTAATTCTAATGATTGTGTACCATGTCAGCTTAAAAACTTAGTATTACTTTTATTTTCTGACGATTCCGTTTTTGAGAAAAATCTCGGTAAAGTCGGCGTTTTGAGACATAAAAAGTAGCTACAGTCTGGCCAACGTAGAGTCAGGTCAATGTGCATTTGCTTTGTTTACGAAGATGGTTCCGTGCCACAGTGCACCTGCTCCCGTACCATGACCGTAAAATTAGCATGGTTTGACTGTGAAAAAGGGGCAGGTGTATACAAGTCAGATACATCTGTCCCTTACGCACACTGAAATAACCTGATGAGCATATGGTCACCCCGCTGGTGTGTCGTGATCCTTAAATTCACTATAATATAATGGATAGTGCAACTTACTTGTACAGTATTGAGAAGAGTTTTGACATGTTGCCAATGCATTATGTATGGGCACCGTATCATTGTTTCGTACACCCCCTTCAAGAGTACTGCAGCCGAATCCCAATCGGTGTTTCTCTGAAAAATAGCCCCAAACACATTAAGGTTGCACTAGTCGACGGCACGAACTATTTTGTGAGCGGGGTTGCTATCATATCCGACAACACTTGTGAAAGAGATAGATGCTGTGATGAGCAGTAAGAAGCTAGTTCGCGTACGAATTAGCACTTTTGCAAATTTAGTAGCGAAATGGCTGATGATTTAGGACGAAAACGAGCGCGCGAAATTGTATAAACAGACCTTTGGGAGTATGGATATCATGAAAAACTACTAAATGTATATTTTCAAAATAAAATTATGTGCATTGTTGAGCTACTTATCTATCCCTGTATGGGGGCTGTTTTGCAATTTTCCTTCTTCTTATGGTATTTATTGCCGCCCAAAGATGCGTTAAAATTAGTGTTAAAATATGGAACTTTCGACGCTCAAGTCGGAGGGTAATGTATTTATCAGTCTATGTATGAATGTAAGTATGTATGTATGTTTGTTTCTATGTGGCGTTCTAGAGACCAAACGCGTTGGCCGATTTTGATGATTCTTACGTCAATCGAGTCGTCTTAACCCTGCGAGTGTCACTGACTACATAAAAATTGGAAAAGAACAAAATGGCGGCTTTTGGGCGCCATTTTGTGGGTGGAAAAAAATATTTTTCTTCCAACCCCATCGTGTGGGTATCAAAATAAAGCGTTTTAAGAGGTGATTTCCTGTACCTAATTAAAACAAAAATAACTAAAAAGTTGTAAATAAAAAAAAATGATTAAAAAATCAAAAAAACCCGACTGCTTAAAAAGCGAACTAAAAAGACGTAAACAAGAAAAAATTCATGCTGTGCAGTCGGAGGATACATCTGGTTTTGGTCAGCCAGCTCGTGAATATGTATCCTCCGACTGCACAGCATGATTTTTTTCTTGTTTACGTCTTTTTAGTTCGCTTTTTAAGCAGTCGGGTTTTTGATTTTTGTAATTAACTTTTTTGTTTCCATACAGGGCTAGATAATGATGAGACAAATTGATATCATTTTTTATTTTGAACGTACATCGTCAAACAGTGGAGTAATCGCCAGACTACGTTTGTATGGAAGAATGATCGACTAGTGTAACCTTAAGGGACAAGAATGCTATTGCAGTACCTACTACAGTGAAAGTCGAGAAAATCTATCTAATATATTATAACTAGCACTCCGCCCGCGACTTCGTTCGCATGATTTCGTATTTTATTCAACTAAATTATGTGCAGTTAGTGAAGGCGATCAAAAATAAGCTATTGTAAAATCAACAATAAATGAGATATCGTAGATATCTACGGTTTAAGTTAGGATTTAGAGGACAGAGAACCTCCTCCTTTTTGGAAAGTCGGTTAAAAATCTTATTCCTTGGGCAATAATAAATTGCCATCATTAGTTTTTCAGAATTACCCCCAGAAGATGTTTTAAGTGTGTCAACGGTTTTTGAAGAATCTTACGGTACTAAGATGACCTCTTCCTCGATTTGGAACTACCGAACTGTACCGTTTGTACAGTGTTGTTTGACGGAGATATAGATAGAGAACATACACAAAAAATAATTAAGTACCTTGTAAGGCAAATTGCCTATTAGGTCCACCTAAAAAATGAAAAATAAAAAATCTATTTTACAAAAAAATACTACCGACATCCAAATAAAAACACTACAAAGTAAAAATTACTTTCTTTTTCGAAGTCGGTGACCATAACGAAAAAAATTGGTACCTACCAAAGACACCGACATCGAAAAAGTAATTTATTTTTCACTTTGTAGTGTTTTTAGTTGGAAGTCAGTAATATTTTGTTGTAAAAAAGTTTTTATACAAATAAATGTCTCTTTAAAGGTTGAATTTCCAAAAGTCCCTCCTAAGTGCTCATCTACATCATTAAAAGAAGCTATGTGTAATAAAATACTTCAAAAATCTTGATCGCCCCCTAAATAGTATTTTGGGGATAGTTCCGAAAAACGAATAACTAATAGCGTCTCACATTATTTATTAAGGTTAGTATTTGTGCCAAATTTCAAGTTTATTAAACCAAGAACTTCAACACCCCCTAATCATCTTTTAGGGGTAGTTTCGAAAAACTAATAATGATATTCTTTATTATTTACTTAGGTTAGTATTTGTCCCAAGTTTCAAGTTTATTATTCCAAGAAATGAGATTTTCCATACAAACTTTAACATCCCTTAAATCGCATTTTAGGAGTAGTTTTGACAAACATGTTTTGACAACCTTTACTTTAAAATCAATAAAAAAAATGAAATATTTGCTGTTAGTATTGATGCCAAGTTTCAAATATATAAGCCCAACAAATTGCCACCTTTTACCTCCATTAGGGGTAGAATTTTCGGAAATCAATAAACTCATTACTATTTTTATTAATCAAGAGCGTAAACCTACTATTTTAGATATTTAACTTTCCAAACCGAAGAAATTTCATATTAAATTTCAACCCCTACTATATTTCCCGTTTGGGGTAGAATTTCTAAAACCTAATTATTACATGAATTCTTTTTATCAACTCCAACTCTAACTTACAAACTATGGAAATTACATACAAACTTTCAACCACCTTTTTAGCCCCGTTAGGGGTGGCATTTCCGGAAATAATTAAACTCATTGTTTTTTTATTAATCAGGAGCGAAAATCTACAATTTTAGATGTTTTACCTTCCAAACCGAAGAAATTTCATATAACTTTAAAACCCCTATTTTATCCCCATAGGGGTAGAATTTCCAAAAACTAATAAATACGTGGTTTTTTTTATCTACATAGAGATTAAATCTAAATTTTCACGTATCCAACTTTCAACCCCCTTTTACCCTCTTGGGGGACGAATTTCCAAAAACAAATATATGAATTAATTCTTTTTATCAACCAAGAGAGTAAATCTAAAATTTCAAGTTTCCATCTTAAAAACTGTAGAAATTACATACAAACTTTCAACCCCCTTTTTACCCGCTTAGGGTTGGAATTTAGAAAAACCAATAATGTGTTTATTTAATTATTTATATCAACCAAGAGCGTAATGTAAAATGTCATGTGTCCAATTTGCAAACTGTAAAAACTTCATACAAACTTTCAACCCCCTCAGGGGCCAAAAATCCAAAAACTAATAAATACATTAATTCTTTTTATCAACCAAGAGCGTAAATCTAAAATTTCACGTGCCCAACTTACAAACTGTAGAAATTACATACAAACTTTCAACCCCCTTTTTACCCCCTTAGGGGTGGAATTTCCAAAAATCCTTTCTTAGTGCTCACTTACGCCACATGAGGAACCTTTCTGCCAAATTTCATTTTTCTAGGCCTAGCGGTTTAGGCTGTGCGTTGATCGATCAGTCAGTCAGTCAGTTTCTTCTTTTATATATATAGATTAAATAGATTTTCTCGTCTTTCAGATATTTCCATAGACCAAAATTGCTAATTGTATATTGCGTTGTATAAACAAAGTAAATTTAATAACTTACCCTAATGCTAGGCTTCTTAGCAATCTTAAGGAACACTTTATCCAACCTTCTCAGAATCATAATAAGCGCCGGTCGCAAAGCGTCGTCCGCCCAATCTGCCGCAGGTAGCACTTGCGTCATGTAACGCTGCAGTCCGCGACAACCCATAGACTCCGGGTCGTACGGAGATACCTTTAGTAGTGAATGGGCTATTTCTGCGAGGCGCTGTAATAAATATTTATCAAGATAAGCATAAGCTCTTGAATTAGATTTTAAAGGCCTTATAAAGTTATTGAGAGCACTGGAAATGTTACTTAGACCGAGTTTCTCACCTCTAAATTATCGCAGAATCAATGTGACAAATTGTCAAGCACGCGTTATCTGCTGTGATTGGTTGAATGTATCTTCAACAGCCAATCACAGCAGATAACGCGTGCTTGACAATTTTACATTAATTCTGCGATAATTTAGAGGTGTGAAACTCGGCCTTATCTGGTCACAAACATACTGATATAACTGCAGCAATATTGATCAGCATTGGTTGACATTTATTGTGTACGACTATGTGTTAAAGTTATGAGCAATATCTATTAAACAATGTAAAAACATTTTTGACAACCCTATTGGTCAATCGACTTAGTAGCCAAAAAACATAATTTTGTAGCAGACCATTATCAAGAAAATCCGGCCAAGAGCGGGTTGGGCTCGCGCACATAGGGTTCCGTACCATTATCGCAAAAAACGGCAAAAAAAGAACACGTTTGTTGTATGGGAGCCCCACTTAAATATTTATTTAATTCTGTGAAATTTTCAACTGTTTAGCTAACACGGTTCATGAGATACAGCCTGGTGACAGAAAGACAGTGGAGTCTTAATTATCTTAATTGTTTTATTTTAGGGACCCGTTTTTACCCTTTGGGTACGGAACCCAAAAAAACCCAACTTATAATATAATTGGTTAGAGAGTAAACTCACAGCATGAGACTTAGAATCCAGTAACTCAACGGGTTTCCCTTCAGTGCCTCCACTTCGGTTAGAGCCGTTGATTTCCAACAAGCGAGTAGTCGCACGACCGATGAATTCACCGACAAGCGATAGTAACACATCGCGAGGTCTACGGTATTCTGCTCGTACCAACTGTAGATACACAAAAATAGCTTTTGCAAGTAACGAGAACAGTAAGTAAGAGTTGAACAAAAAAATTTTTTTTTTACAATCTTTTTTCGCATTCTTCGAAGCAAACCCTTTCTTTTGATACCCATATCATGGCAGTGCACAAAAAATTATTAGTCCAACATCTTGGGCCGTCCGCCATATTGGATTTAGAATGACGTCACTTATCTAACCATGCATTGTCATCCAAACTAAACGTGTATGCATATTTTCTTCTGAATTGGTGGCGGATAACAGCTTTAAAATTCATTTGCAAGATTTGACCCGCACACACTTACATACATTGCAAGTTATATAAAAGCTTGTAAAAAAGAGGTGAACATTATGTTGTTTCACCTAAATGAATATTTTACAGGAAAGTAAATAGAATATTTCGAGTTGCGAGTATTTCTGTATACGAATCTGTCAATGGAACGATTTTTACAAGCTTTTATTTAACTTGCAATATATTTATGTAAGTGTGTTCGGGTCAAATCTTGCAACTGATTTTTAAAGCAGCTATCCTCAACCAATTAAGATGAAAGTTTAGTTTGGATGACAATGCATGGTTAGTTAAGTGACGTCATTCTAAATCCAATATGACGGACGGCCCAAGATAGCGGACTAGTTATGTTTTGTGCATTGCAATGACAGGGGTATTAAATGAAAGGATTTGCTGAAAAGAATACGAAACAAGTTTGTTTTAAAAAAAGGTTTTAATGAATTATTTCATTTCAGGTGTCATTCAGTTAAAAAAATCTTGGCTTGACCAGTGTTTGGTGAATGGATGCCAAGAAATAGAATGAAACCATATTTAATTTAGTGAATTAAGCATTTATGTTTTTTGTCTGCTTACCTCAGAATCTTCAGCACCAGTATACTCAGGTACAGGCATCTTGGAGTTATCATACTTAGAGTGAGACTCTTCAAATGCGATAATAGTGGCAGCAGCGGTGCGAGGGCCAGTTCTTTGTGATGAGCCTTTATGTTCTGGGGAAGTCCTGTATGGACCGTTGTAAGATCTAAAAGGAAATAATTGTATTGAGAAATCTTTAGAGAAAATTGAAGCATGAAAACTAAAAATCTAACCGACTTCCAAAACAAAACACTTCAAAGCGAAAAATAACTTTCTTTTCCGAAGTCGGTGTCTGTTGTACCCATTGTTTTCCGTTATTCGACACCGACTTCGGAAAAGAAAGTTAAAAGTTTTTATTTCCCTCTTTTTAGTTTTGGTAGAAAATCATTTATAGCCAAAGTACATCTTATGACGATTCATTAGGATACATGTTTTATTTCGGATTTCCTGTGGCCATTGTGGTCTTCTTCATCAGTTCCACTTCACTAAGTGATACTTTTTAAGTGCAAATGATTGCATTATTGATGAAAATACCAAAATCGCTATATGTATGCCTATAATATTTGAGGAGTTCCTTCGATTTCTCTAGGATCCCTTTATCAGATCCTGGTTTCCTTATCATGGTGCTACCCTTGGGATATCTCATTTCCAACAAAAAAAGAATCATCAAAATCGGTTCATAAACGACGAAGTTATCCGCGAACACACATAAAATATATATATATATACGGTCAAATTGAGAAACCTCTTCCTTTTTGCCCAAAAAGGAAGAGGTTTCTCAATTTATTTATTTATTTTAGGTTTCTCAAGTAAAGAGAAAATTCTTTAAATTGCTTATTTTGACGTGATTGAGTATAATTTTGAGTAAACTTACTTAGAGAGTCCTTCGCAGTTGTTCACCAGCGTTTTAATAGCAATCGCTAGCTGTTGAATGATTTCCCTCTCAGTCTTTCCCTCGCGGTTGTAGCTCGGTAGTTGTATTTGTTTTACGTAACAAGGAAGTATTGCTTCTAGAATTATCTGTGAAACACATTTTTACGTTGTCAGCTCTATTAAAGTATTTTATACTCGACACACGTAGAACGTGGTAGGGAGCCCCAGCTGTTAAGAATAGGAAGTAAGTAAAAATACCGCAAAAATATTGGCAGGAGGTCTTATGGTTTTATGGGACCACACATATACGCGAAAGTCAGTAATCTTTACAAAATACTAAAACTAACACAAAAAAATGCAGAGTGGCGGTAACAAACTGGCTTCTTACATTGGACTACGATATGATGGAAGCAGTGGCGTAGCGTAACTTGGCGGGGCCCTGTATAAAAATTTGTTTGGGGGCCCTTATGAAGGGTAAAGATTTCTCACAAAAGAAAAAAAATGATCGCATAAAATTAAAATTAATATTTATTCATCATAATTATCTATCTGTCACTTTTCCAAAATTTTTACAAACAATTCAAATTGAAAAAAAAAGTCACACTCTCCTTGCCTTTATGTCGGCAAACTGATTTTTTTAATCATTTTCTTTAGTTTGTCTAAAGTTTCTGCCTCTATGAACAATAGTGAGGTTTGATAGGATAAAAAAAAATTGGGAAGTTTTTATTAATTTTTGCTTACGCACGTCGGGGGCCCCCGTGGCCCAGGGGCTCCGTATAATTGATACGGCAGATACGGCGGTAGCTACGCCCCTGGATGGAAGGTATCTTGGCTTAGTAAAAACTCACAGTACACACATTGACAATTCACAAATATACACGTGCACTCACTAACATACGTATAACATACAGACACTCTGTTATAACACCAACACAACGGACACAAATCACAGCACCATGCATACCCTCTTCTTTACCTATTTTAAAGATTTAAAAATGTGCATTATATTAAAAAAAATAACGGAACGAAGGAGCCTGGATCTCACGACACAGGAAATCCTAGTGTGAGGTCTAGGAATTCAATCCACTTGAATGTAATCTTATCAAATCAATTTATTCTTATTCTTAAGTACAGAGCGAGAGAGACAGATTGACGGGATAAAGAAGGCAGCTGGAGTTGATGCTGTTAAGTTATTGCTGTTAAATGACCTTCTTCTGTGAGGCCGTGATGGCCCAGAAGGAGGTCGCCGAGCGGAATCGGGAGGGAACCGATCCCGCTCGGAGAAGAAGTAGGTACCCGCTTTGATACCTAAAACGCAGAAAACTCGCCAGCATCAAAAGCAGGCGGTGAGTCCGGGGTCTCTGTTCGCCCACCAAGTGACTCAAGGAAAGACGGTGGCACAGTGATCACATGCTGCCGTGCTCAGCAAGGCTCAGAAGATGCGCTATTTCAGTCTCCCCAGGGAAGTGGCCTAACAGGCGTTGCACAGAGGGGGCCCCGGGGTCCTCTAATTAGAGGTCACGAGGCCCGTTCTAAGTGCGGATGATGATCACTGGGTTGGTTTCAGTGAGGTAAAAAACCCATACTCCCTGGTCTTTTCCTCGAACTTCCAGGCACCTTTTGAAAGTTTTCCCCCGTTAAAAAAAGTTACAACTTAGTATAAGCATTTATTTTGGGAACTTGCTTCAAAAATCCTTAAGTTCTATTTACTTACCAGCATCTGATATCCTCTCATACTCTCAGCGGAGTAGGACACGACCATAACACAGAGGCTGATGCAATCCAGCACATTGACCATCTCTTCTTCATCTCGATAACAGAAGTCGATAGGTTTTAGTGGCTTCTCTTCTTTTATCAGTTCGGCTATGTGAAGCGGGTCAGGAGATGGAGTCTCCAGGCTTAGGAGTAGGTTGAAAAGGCAGCTGGACTGAACCTGTAAAGATGATGTATTTATTATACTGATTAGCACGGTAGGTTATCCGGTAAAACGAGAGTTTGCGTGTACGCGCGTTTGTGTCGCAAGTGCCAAATAAATTGAGATCATGGCTGGTGAGTATCGACTCTGATGGATAATTGTTTATTGTTAACTGACATAACTGATAAGACAAAAAACTTCGTAATTGGGATGAGAAGACTGGCTTCGGTTTTTAAATCATCTTCTAGCTTTTCAAAGTCTCTTTGTCACTTTTCAGAGGATCCTTTTTTGGGAGCTTCGATGAAGAATACACTAGATGCCCGGTCAGCGCTTCGAAAACGGGCCGAAAAATATGGACACAAATACGGTTGTGGCACTATTTCAAATTAGTATGGTCCAATCATAGCCAAATACGTTACAAATGCCGCAAAGTGCGTTCAAAAACTGTGCAAATAACCACCGTAACACCTTGTTTTCGGTAAGTTTATATCATTATGTGTTTTTCATAAAGTAAAAACCGTATTTAATAGTAAATATGAATCAATTCCCAAATATTATCATTATTTGACCAACGTTTTCGTCGAAGAAGCGAACGCGCCAAATATTGTAACAAAAATCGACTGTTCTGGAACAGAGAATGCATGGAATAGTTTGTAAAGCTTTTTTTTAGCTTTCTTATGATCCATAGAAAACGAAATAAAGTAACCCCGAAATTTCCTACATAGTGTTCTTAAACTTATTGCTGAAAGTTTAAGTTTCATTTTATAATAAATATTTTTGTACCTACATATAACCTTTTTTTTAAATAATTTTTGGTCTCGCGTTTGACCACTACCTCGGCTGATCTTAAGCTATGTGTGGTCTAGTCTGACTCTTAATTTTCAAGTTTTCAAGCAAACCCTACCCTACCTACCTACCCGAGCTATTCGAGTGAACAAAACAAAAGAATAATTATTCAAATCGATCCAGCCGTTTTTGAGTTTTAACGAGACCAACGAACAGCAATTGATTTTTATAATATAGAAAGATAGGTAGATAAGTGTGTGTGGCCATTTGAGCGACTTATTTTCGTTCCTGATTCTCAATCTATTATTTTTATAGATCGATGATATAAAAAAAAATATTGAACGTTTCGACTCCACTCATTCCTTGTCCAAGCAGCCAGCTCGAACATAAATTTTGAAAATTCGGATTTCGAATTGCTTTTTCTGGCACATTGTCATTTAGACTTAAATACTTGCGTGTAAGACTAAATTTGTATTGAGCTCATAATTTTTTTTATTGTTTTGTACATAGTTTTGTGAATGCAACTTTAAACTTTGCATTTAAGGTTGAATTTGCATTAAAGTATATTTATTTTAAGTAGAATTCTTAGAATTACCTAAACACATTTGGCGTCAGTTTTAAAGATAAGTTTTGTATGGGATCCTATATCTAGTGTATTCTTCATCGAAGTTTGGTTGGTGCAATATTTTGATTTAAAATATACTTAATCAATTAGTAGTTATTGAAAATTATGGGAAATCATAAAATAAAATCATTAATATATTGTTACAATATGTAATGAATTTGGCAAAAAAAAAAAATAGATTTATAAAATCACTATGGGAGTGTTATGGTCATTAGGAACTATTTTGAAGTTGAGATTATGATACTTACCTTGCTCGCATCTCCATAAGTAGATTCTTCATCCGTATCTAAAATGGCGGATACTGAGCCAAACATTTGTAGTATGAACGGTTTGCGGTTCAGTAAGTAAAACTGCTTGACAGCGTATTCTATTGTCGTTGTCACCAATTTATTTGTTTGGAAGTTTGAGTATATTTGTAGTAACGTTGGCATGATCAGTAAATACCTGCAGACAAAATGTTTCGTAAAAATATTGCTAATTTATATCTAATCTAATAGGTACCTTTAAACGAGTATTTTTAAAAAAGCGAATTACTATCAATGTGTTAGTTATTTATATGACATGTATATATTTAAAAGATACGTTATTTAATATTCTACCATTTTTTAATAATGGTTAAGGTACTTCGATTAAAATTTCAGGATTTTATGAAAAAAAATGAAGCATAGACGGAAACCGTATATGAATTAACTTTTAATTTATGAGTAAAACTGAAAAAAATCATTTAATTTGTGTTTATAAACTTGAAGTTAGTAGTCTGAGAAAGCGCCCATGATGTTCATAACACATCGGCAACGATTCGGCATGCTCAGAACAAGGTTGTCAATGTCTTGCTGCAGAGTATTGTCCCATGTCCTTCTGAGGTGCGCAAAAAGTTGATCTTCTGTAGCCAGATTTTCAGGAACTTTCTTCAGAGCTCTTCTTTGCAGCATATCCCACGCATGCTCAATGGGATTTAGATCTGGCGATTGAGCAGGCCAGTCTAAGGCCCTAACATTGTGTGTATGTAACCAAGCTGCTATCGTTCTCGCCGTGTGTGCCCGGGCATTGTCGTGCATGAGCAGGAAATCTTGCCCCATTTGTGTTCTGTGGGGCAAGATTACGGGCTCCAGCACCTGTTGGACGTATCGTTCTGCCGTCATATTGCCCCGCACCCAAACGAGATCCGTCCGTCCTCCAAGACGAATTCCTGCCCAAACCATAATTGTTCCTCCTTGGTATGGGTGAACTTCCTGAGGGTTCTGAAGACGGCTCCATCGTCCAGGAACTCGCCAAACACGCGTCCTTCGTGAATCTGGATTCATCCGTGAACAGCACATTGGACCATTGCTCACGGCCCCAGTCCACGTAGTTCCGAACCCATTCTAATCGTCGTCCACGATTGCCTCTCCGTAAAGGTGGGACCCGGAGTGGTCTACGAGAGCGTAGATTGCTTTCATGCAGTCGCCTTCTTACAGTTTGGTCACTCACAAGCACTTGGTGTTCCACTCGCAGCCTTTGGACCAATTGAGTCGCCGTTGCATTTCGTTGAGCCCGTGCAGTAATTTGCAAAAATCGGTCTTGTCTGGGGGTAGTGATGCGACTTGGCCCCCGGTGCCTCTCCGCTACTTCACCTGTGGCACGATAGCGTATCCACAATCTTGAAATTACATTTTGGTGGGTCCCTATGGCCTCAGCAACATTACGCTGAACAGACCCAGCTTCCAGCATTCCCATAGCTCGTAACATCTCCGCCCTCGTCAAATGTTGGCGTTGCATGGCTACAATACCTCAATTTTAACTTTATCTTTCGTTTAAAAATGAAAAAAAAACTGTAACTAAACGTAATTCGTATTGTTTTCTAAATTTCGCACAAATGAAAATTCCCTCTCCTACTCATCAAGACATTTTTATGCCACCGAAACAAAAGAATATTAAAAAATTTGAATTTGTAATTAGTCTGAGATAAATTACAAACAAATCGGTGTATAAAAGATTCCAATGCGGCCAGTACTTTTCGAGTTATTTAATTGAGTATGAAATATCCCTAGACCGTGTTGATGTATGTATCTATACCACTGACCTCTATTATACATATGATAGAGATCAGTGATCTATACTAATATTATAAAGAGGTAAAGTTTGTGAGTTTGTGACGTTGTAAGGGGTAATCTCTAGATCTGCTGAACCGATTTTGAAAATTCTTGCACCGGTAGAAAGCTACATTATTCCTGAGTGTCATAGGCTATAAAATATTTTCAAAAAAAAATAGAGATCCTTATGAAAATTGCAATAATGTAACCCAAGGTAGCAAAATGTTGTCTGTAAAATACATTATTTGGCGTGCGCTGAGAAAACTATTGATGATAGATACAAATTAGTAGGTAGGGTAGGTAGGATAGGCAGGTTAGGCAGGGTAGGCAGAGTAGGCAGGGTAGGCAGGGTAAGCAGAGTAGGCAGGGTAAGCAGAGTAGGCAGGGTAGGCAGGGTAAGCATGGTAAGCAGAGTAGGCAGGGTAGGCAGGGTAGGCAGGGTAGGCAGGATAGGCAGGATAGGCAGGTTAGGCAGGGTAGGCAGGGTAAGCAGAGTAGGCAGGGTAGGCAGGGTAGGCAAGATAGGCAGGGTAGGCGGGAAAGGCAGGGTAGGCAGGGTAGGCAGGGTAGGCAGGGAAGGCAGTGTAGGCAGGATAGGCAGGGTAGGCAGGGTAGGCCGGGTAGGCAGGGTAAGCAGAGTAGGCAGGGTAGGCAAGATAGGCAGGGTAGACAGGAAAGGCAGGAAAGGCAGGGTAGGCAGGAAAGGCAGGGTAGGCAGGGTAGGCAGGATAGGCTGGGTTGGCAGGTTAGGCAGGATAGGCAGGGTAGGCAGGAAAGGCAGGGTAGGCAGGATAGGTAGGGTAGGCAGGGTAGGCTGGGTAGGCAGGGTAAGCAGAGTAGGCAGGGTAGGCAAGATAGGCAGGAAAGGCAGGGTAGGCAGGGTAGGCAGGGTAGGCAGGGTAGGCAGGGTAGACAGGAAAGGCAGGAAAGGCAGGGTAGGCAGGAAAGGCAGGGTAGGCAGGGTAGGCAGGGTAGGCAGGATAGGCTGGGTTGGCAGGTTAGGCAGGATAGGCAGGGTAGGCAGGAAAGGCAGGGTAGGCAGGATAGGAAGGGTAGGCAGGGTAGGCTGGGTAGGCAGGGTAGGCAGGGTAGGCAGGGTAAGCAGAGTAGGCAGGGTAGGCAAGATAGGCAGGAAAGGCAGGGTAGGCAGGGTAGGCAGGAAAGGCAGGGTAGGCAGGATAGGCAGGGTAGGCATGGTAAGCAGTGTAGGCAGGGTAGGCAGGGTAGGCAGGGTAGTCAGGGTAGGCAGGATAGGCAGGGTAGGCAGGGTAGGCTGGGTAGGCAGGGTAGGCAGGGTAGGCAGGGTAGGCAGGGTAAGCAGAGTAGGCAGGGTAGGCAAGATAGGCAGGAAAGGCAGGGTAGGCAGGGTAGGCAGGAAAGGCAGGGTAGGCAGGATAGGCAGGGTAGGCATGGTAAGCAGTGTAGGCAGGGTAGGCAGGGTAGGCAGGGTAGTCAGGGTAGGCAGGATAGGCAGGGTAGGCAGGGTAGGCAGGATAGGCAGGGTAGGCAGGAAAGGCAGGGTAGGCAGGATAGGCAGGGTAGGCATGGTAAGCAGTGTAGGCAGGGTAGGCAGGGTAGGCAGGGTAGGCAGGATAGGCAAGGTAGGCAGGGTAGCCAGGGTAGGTAGGCAGTTGACGGGAGCGAAGCCCCGAGGGTCAGCTAGTCTTATATATAAAATTCTCGTGTCACAATGTTAGTTACCATACTCCTCCGAAACGGCTTGACCGATTTTTATGAAATTTTATATGCATATTCAGTAGGTCTGAGAATCGGCTACTATCTATTTTTAGGTAGGGTAGATAATTATTGGTGTTTTTATGGCAAAACAAAGTTTGCCAGGTCAGCTAGTGTATTTATGTATATAATCTGAATCTCGGACACGGCTCTAACGATTTTCATGAAATTTAGTATGCAGGGGGTTTCGAGGGCGATAAATCGATCTAGCTATGTTTCATTTTTAGAAAATGTCGTTTTCTCTATTTTCACCCGTGCAGAGCTCGGTCATCCAGATACTCAAATTTATTGTAACAACCTAGGGGTCTTTAACTCAAGAGTAAATAGGTTACTTCTAGACAAGCGTGCTTCACCGTCGACCACATCATCTCTTACACTCAGGTGAGATAGTGGTCAAGCGCGAGCCTGGGTTAGTAAAACACTAACAAACTTACAAGGTATTACTAAAATCATAAGCAACAACCTTTTAACTGACGAAAAAAAGGAGGAGGTTCTCAATTCGGCATGTATATTTTTATGTATGACCACGCATAATTTTTTATAGTTTTTTTTTTCTTTTATCAATATGCTCGCGCTTGACCACTATCTCACCTGATGGAAAGCGATGATGTGGTCGACGGTGAAGCACGCTTGCCTAGAAAAAAGAAAAACCTATTCACTCTTGACTTAAAGACCCCTAGATTGTAGCTATCAGGAAACACAGACTCCGGCAGGGAATTCCACTCCTTAGCTGTACGCATAATAAGAGTAGTCCCGTTTCAAAAAATCGTTTTTTATTGGTAAGAGTATACAAAACTCAAAGTTGATCCCATTTAAATTTTGAAAATATAAACCCACCTCTAAAGATAGAAAAAAAGGATTTATTGATTATTTATCCACTGAGTTTTCAATTGTGAACCAATTCTGTTGAAATTAAGTAAACGTAAAGCGAAAAAAACTCATTAACAAAAAAAAAAATCCGACGAAATAAGGAACTGAAAAGCAAAAATTTACTTTTTGAGGCGGCGCCAAACAAACCATCAACGAAGACCAACTTTGCTACAATCATTCTAAGGTTTAGATAATTACTTTGCTTACTAAACTTCTTTACTTTTTCTACGTATTACTTATTAGAATTTCGAATAATCATACATACCCATTTGTAGAGAAAATGCTTTTAAAATTGAAAGCAGCATTAACGTATGTGGCGATGACATATCGGAGTATCAAAGAGTCTTCGCTATGTAACATCAAGGCACCATTGAGTACGTTCAAAAATAAATGAATGTCACGCGATGAGGTGAAGTTACCGGCCATCGCTTCAAACATGCGAGCTATGAGTCGTACCCACCTGAAAATATAATAAGACATGTTTTTATGTAGACCATCTGGCTTTTGAAAAAAGGTAGTCTATTGCGTAATCCTTCAGTTTAGTCATAATAGTAGTTTATGCAAAGATCATATAATAGGGGTTATTAAAACACGAGTGTTTTATACCCAATTATATGCCGTTGCAAACACTATTTTATCTTCACTCATACAGTTGAAATAAAACACAAGTAGAAACGAAAAAAATATGTAGTATGGCGGGCAGGTTCTCATTGCGCATGACATCCATACAAAATTACACTTTTTTTTTACATTAAGTCAATGAGCCCATACGCGCCAGTAAATTAAAAAGTAAAAGTGTGCTATAAAAATAAAATGTTGTTTTATGATGCAGTTGTTTGAAAATCGAAGGAAAATGTTGTACTGTCATGGTATTTTAATTTTACCTAAAAAAAATACGTGTTTATTCAATATTTTTTGAATTCATATTTGGAACATTACGTTGTGAGTGTAGATAAAAGGTACCTAAAAATAAAAATACCTATCCAAATTAATAGACTCACAAAATAATAACAGTTTTATTTCTCACATAAACAAGTTGAACTTAAGTTCTGGTTAAAATAATCACTTACATGAATTTATGCAACACATCTAAGCCCAAAAGTGTAGAACCTAGGGCTCCTCGGCTGTATAGCACTAGATCTGCCTCAAGAGCTTTACGAGGGAAAGACGGTAACTTCATCAGCTCATCGTGTAGAAATACTACACGTTGGACCACCTGAAACAATGTATTGAGTTGGATGTAAGCTAGGAAAATGTTGGACGATTCAGGCCAAACGGGTTGGAGCCATTACGGTTCTAGTGCGAGAAGGAAATGGCGTTTTTAGGGTTCCGTAGCCAAATGGCAAAAAACGGAACCCTTATGGATTCGTCATGTCTGTCTGTCCGTCCGTATGTCACAGCCACTTTTTTCCGAAACTATAAGAACTATGCTGTTGAAACTTGGTAAGTAGATGTATTCTGTGAACCGCATTATGATTATCAAACAAAAAAATTAAAAAATTAAAAAAATGGGGTTTCCCCATACTTAGAACTGTACTCAATTTTTTTTCATCAAACTCATACATACGTGTGGGGTATCTATGGATAGGGCTTCAAAAATGATATTGAGTTTTCCAATTTTTTTTTTTTCTAAACTGAATAGTTTGCGCAAGAGACACTTCCAAAGTAGTAAAATGTGTCCCCCTCTGTAACTTCTAAAAGAAGAGAATGATAAAACTAAAAAAAATATATGATGTACATTACCATGTAAACTTCCACCGAAAATTGGTTTGAACGAGATCCAGTAAGTAGTTTTATTTAATACGTCATAAATCGTTAACTGCAATTTACCATGTACGGAACCCTTTGTGCTCGAGTCTGACTCGCACTTGGCCGGTTTTTCTTTTTTCGTGATGAGCTAGATTTTGGTCTAGTTCTCACCAGATGGAACGATGAATCCAAAAATTTGGCGTAGAAACACTAAACAAGCTATTAAAACAATAAACAATACGGCTTATTCTTGTAAGTTTCAAAATGTTCATTGGATCTTTTTGCGAAAAATAAAGCAAATAAACCTTTAAGTCTAAATATGTATAATTTAAGTCTTACATACCATGTCAACATTCTTCAAAATAGCCCAAGTCAGCAGTACTTTTCCGATTTCAACGAATTTCTGGAGGAGTTCTTGCTCCTGAAGCTTTTGGAAGGCTTCATCAGGTTCCATGTGAACCAGTCCTAACTGTGGGTACTGTGAGCGTTTGAAGAAGTAATGGTCTCGAACGTAGCCTTGCGGATTGTGGATTTGACCTGCAAAAGAATAGGTGAGGGTAAAAGACGGGGCAGTTACCATACACACATCCAGAAATCCGAAGAAAAGTATGCGCTTCGGGAATCATCGTTTATCATTGGCAATAAAGCAAATGACGATTTGAGACCAAAGCACTGACCTCTAACGTACAAGTACGCTGGACTTCTTACTATCGATGACAAAATGAAGCCATTTTGGCGCTGATAGCAACGTGACTTAACGTGAGCGTCGATGGAACTAATCATAGAGATGGGACACAGCCTTCGGTAAGAAAATATTTTTATGGATTTTATCGAAAGTGACAATAATTAAACAGGTGAGAGAAAAAAATTATTCTGAATTTAGTATTACACATTGTTTTTGAACATATTATTACTGATTATTAGGCATTCAAACATTCATTACCAATACCAATATGAGATATTTCGTTGCAACATACTACGAGAAGTCAATACAGTAGATGAGTGATACGCCTTGCCAAGTCTACTATTTTGATATTAGTGTAATTTAAAAATATCACTAATACTGATATATTAGTTACAATATTATAATATTTGCAGGCGAATATATTAGTATTACCTAATCTTGAGAAATATCGGTATTAACCTATCACTAGTGTGTCAATTTTAGTTCCTGAGACGCTCGAGCGGGGCGCTTTAAATCAGCTCAAAAAATAACTGTCATTTCATATAGTATATTTAGTCCAGCGTACTTGTATAATAGAGGTCAGTGGACCAGAGTAATTAACCAGATACAAAAACAGCTTTGGCTCCAAACTATGAAGCTTTGTCTCTTTTAGTCAGTGCCGCGACGTTCGTTCTACCTCGGATGGACGGAGATTACCGAAACACTGTTGAGCTATTACACCATGTCCAGTGTGGTAGATATTTTAACCACCCTACGACCTACGACG
Source organism: Orthosia cruda (assembly GCA_964057195.1). NCBI lineage: Eukaryota > Metazoa > Arthropoda > Insecta > Lepidoptera > Noctuidae > Orthosia > Orthosia cruda. Next base: position 30,205,634 of record OZ059829.1, on the reverse strand, counting down.
AACGTTCTTCCTAAAATATAATATGATATTTTTCTCAAACACGCATGGAAATTTGAGCATTATTAACAACCTTCTTCGAGATAAATCGAAATTGCTGTACTGGCCAAATACATGCGAATAGCGGTCGGGAAAAGTTGTATGAAAAGCCATATCTGTCGTGGTTTAGCGGCCAAATAAATTACATAGTAAACTCATATCTGTCGTGTAATTTAAAAATGAAGCGATCATTTACTCCGAAACATGGCAACCAAGGAGGTAATTTATCAAAGGTTTTATTTAAATTTCGAACTGGCTTGCAAATAGAAAGCTGTTTATTAAAAAGAAAACAAATGAACACTTTTTACGCGGGTAAAATTATTGTCGTTCGTTGTTCGTCATTAATATTGGAAAGTAATTGTATTTGACAAAATGAGTTCTAGGTACTACTTACTTTTAATTTCCACGCATTATTTGAGAAAAGCACTATACAAGCCTTGGCCACAACTAGACATTGATGGACTTACCTATGTGTGCCTTCGTCCATCAATGCATCTTTTGCTGGCCTCTGCAGTAATGTACTATTACTTACGAGTTTTGAAGTCAACAAGGAAATGCTCTCGATGTAGCTTTTCTGGGATGCCGAAGAAATCGAGAGACTCCTTCAAGATTTGTGCAAACACGGTGTCTTCTTGGACGGGAAACTGAGACGGTATGTAGCCTTCATTATCAGCTAGAATGAAATATTATGTTTAGTCTTTAAGCTTATGTTTTTAAGGTAAACAGGTTTGTGTTCAATGTTTGGTACTTACGAGGACCATGGACAATAATCTTCTTCGCTGCAGGCACATTAGCGGTAAGCAGTATAGACGCATCACACTGCTCTTTACGTAAGATTTGTTTCAGATCTTTGAACATTATACCGTGAACACTGTGGACCACCTGAAAAAAAACAGTTAATCCTGTCGTATAATGAAATAGAATTGAAGAACCATACTGTCACTAAGGGCGAGTTTTCCACCTCTAAATTATCGCACAATTAATGTGACAAATTGTCAAGCACGCGTTATCCGTTGTGATTGGTTGAATGAATTTTCAACAGCCAATCACAGCAGATAACGCGTGCTTGACAATTTGTCACATTAATTCAGAGGTGAGAAACTCGGCCTAATTGCACTACTGTGGCTTTAAAGTACCATCAGTACAATCTTCATCATATAGGCCGCATCTGGATTCGCATGAAGCTTTTAATCTAGCTTTATACTCAAAGAAAGTATAGAAAAGGAGCTCACCATCCACAAAATTGACAACGCTGCACCAACAAGCCTTTGTCCCTCTTCATGGGGACTCCTCACGTAAAACATGACGTACCCTATAATATAGTTGTACAACGCAAATGCAGCCTGAAAAAGAAAACAATATCAAAGAAATATCAGCTTTTTGAGTAAAGCCTAGATCTGCTAAGCACTATGCAGTTAACCGGAACGCGGTCAACCGTCCAGCAGCAGCCGCAACCGGTGGCAGACGCATCGCAGTGCGGATAATAGTACATTATTGCAAAGGCCGGGAAATAGGCAATTGCAGGTCGAGTATGGCGGTCAACCGTCCAGCAGCAGCCGCAACCGGTGGCAGACGCATCGCAGTGCGGATAATAGTACATTATTGCAAAGGCCGGGAAATAGGCAATTGCAGGTCGAGTATGGCGGTCAACCGTCCAGCAGCAGCCGCAACCGGTGGCAGACGCATCGCAGTGCGGATAATAGTACATTATTGCAAAGGCCGGGAAATAGGCAATTGCAGGTCGAGTATGGCGGTCAACCGTCCAGCAGCAGCCGCAACCGGTGGCAGACGCATCGCAGTGCGGATAATAGTACATTATTGCAAAGGCCGGGAAATAGGCAATTGCAGGTCGAGTATGGCGGTCAACCGTCCAGCAGCAGCCGCAACCGGTGGCAGACGCATCGCAGTGCGGATAATAGTACATTATTGCAAAGGCCGGGAAATAGGCAATTGCAGGTCGAGTATGACTTTGAAGGCCGAGCCGTAGGCGAGGACTTCACTAATACGAGACGGGCAATTGCCATTTCCGCCAAGGCATATATAGTGCTTTTCTCAAAAGAATGCAGGGCAATAAAACATAATGTTTATATTATAAATTCAATAAATTTGAAACTGTTGTAAACCAGTTACAACAGTTTCAAATTTATTGAATTTACAATTTACTGAGAATTTTTGTCAAAACTGGTACAATTTCTTTGACTTTATAAAATGCGTTTGGCTTCGTCATAAGTCTTTTTGCACCCTGTGTAAATGACGATTAATAGATTGAAAATTTAAGGTTCCGTTCAGTAAGCAATTCTTACCTGTTGAGGCAACCTTGGTATGAACCGGATCAAATGACGCAGTAATTTGAACATCTCATCCTGATGGTCTCGTGTTAAACGTTCGAGGACATGACGGAGGAAGAGAGCCGAGTCTTCTACGAGGCAACACCATATGACCTGGAGAAAAGGTATATTAATTGAGTATTATTGAACAAATATTTAAGTAACTGCTAGCTTAAGTCATCTTGGGACCTTTTCGAAGTCTTTTATGTAGCTTTTTTTTGCTTATGATTTAGTCTGTTAATAACTCGTTGATGAAACAAAACTATTTGTTGTCTCTGAATTATCCAGAAATCGATTAAAAAAAAAAGATAAACAAATAAGTGTTTTTGGCTTTAATTTTCGAATAGACTTTGATAAGTGTAACTGCTAAAATAAGCAGTTTCCTGCAACGTTTAATTTTCCACCTGAGTTTGCCGATCAATTCTTATGCGTTTCAGAAGTAAATCAAAATGAAGGATAACAACAACTAGAAACCGAAGTAATAACTATGTTACATATACTGTGTATATCCTTTGTTAGAGATCCTAAATAAATAGGAAATACTTTACCTGATAAGCAACTTCATATACAGAACACCCATCTCTTGAAACAGCTGCATCATCCAACAGAGATACAATCTCAGCGACTGCAGAGCATAATGTTGAAGGGAATAATGCTGATGCCACTTGTGTATGATGGGATCCTCGCACACCTTCTACTAATTCTTCATCCGCTGGTGCTGTGAGGAAACAAAAAAAATCAGTTCCAGATGCTTAAGAGATTGTAAATGTCAAATGTAGCTGGTACCCACAGGAATGGATATGTGCCCACAGAAGACATAATATTGTAATACCTCACGTTACTAAACAAAGGTATTCTGATGTAACGCCCGTAAAAGCAGCAGAATAACGAAAGTGTACTCAGTACTGTAATAATATTTACGCATTCCGTATATATGATACAATAAGCATAACTCTCTGTGTGCTTATGCCGAGTTTTTTAACGTACTCTCTCGTGATGACGTAAACGATCTCTTATGTCAAAATGTATACAAAAAAAGAGGTTTCTTCTTACCGTCGACAGACGGCGCTTACCAAGTTTCAATGCAAATTGACGTTAACGTTACCGCGATTGAGCGTGAGTAAAAATTCGCTCTAATGCCTCTGAAGAAAATTTAATGCTGTACTCTACATCCGTATCCGTACTAATATTATAAATGCAAAGTATCTGTTTCGCCCATTGTGATTTGTAATTGCGTCCGCCTTTCGCGATCGGTGTTGTGGGGCGCCCGCGCAGTCGGTTTTGTGTATATTTCACGCACATTGAAGTGCTTTTGATGGGAACGTGCTCAGCCTGGTGGGCGCCGGAGCCTTCGGTCCAGACAGCCGTCAGTTTATCCTTTATCGTCCTTATATTATATATATTCTCCAATCCCTAATCTCCCGGCACGGCACGGTATTGATCGACCCCCAGGAGTCTACCGCAGGAATCTCAGGTAAGTGAATATAATAGTACCGCCCAACCCTTGTGCCACCCTACACCCGTATTGGGAACAAGTATCTCCCAATAAGGAACGAAACCCCTAGCTTTCTACTGCTGCGTTACGGCAGTTTCGTGGGTACGGTTCTGATTGGATCCAGGAGTGGCAGCGCTGCCAATGGGCCCCAGCGTTGAGCCCCTGGCTTGGGATCCGCAGACCTGTATTTAACAGTATCTCTGTCTGTCCGTCTGTTACCTTTTCATACTTAAACCACAGAACCGATTTAGATGAAATATATGGAGATAGTTTGATACCCTGGGAAGGACTTAAGTTAGTTTTTGTCCCGGAAATGATCCATAAGAGGGTGGAAAAGGGGGTTTGGAAATTTGTATGCTGTACCAATAATTTCTCAAGTAGTAGTAGGCTATATTCTAAGTACTAATGCTACGCAGACGAAATCGCGGGTAAAAGCTAGTTTTCAATCTTACTAATATTATAAATTCAAAAGTTTGGATGGACTGTGTGTGTGGATGTATGGATATATGTTTGTTTCTCAATCACGCTAAAACGGCTGAATGGATCTGGATGAAATTTGGCACAGAGATATATTATAGTCTGGAATAGTCTTTTTATCCCGGTATAATATTCCCTTGGGATGACAAAACACTTATCACGGGCGAAGCCGCTGGCAGAAGATATACTCCATTTGAGATAACATTAAACATTTCAATATTCCCATTTTACAAACTCTTCAACGATTTTGACTTCCATTGCGTTGGTGATATGACAAATTTCAGATATTAAGCAGTAAGTTTTGGTAACAGGTTTATGCTTTTCATGAAATTCTTATATTTACGGGATAGAACTCAAAATCGGTTGAACGGACTGTAAAAAGAAGTTGTAAAAATTTCTAATATTATTTTAAATGGAGTATAGTAAACCCATAAGAAACTTACGTTCAACATGATCATCAGCCGCATGATCCAAAGCCGGTTCTCTAGCCGCTTGCCTCGTGATCGGTATAGTAGTGATAAGAAAACTCTCCCTCTCAGCCCGTTTCTTATCATTCCGCTGTTGAAGTGCCCTCTTTATCGCCTCCGTTTGCTGTTTCTTGCGCGTTTTTGTTGCTGTTACTAGAGAACGCTGTGGATAAAACTCTGAGTTTCTATACAATCTTCAAAATAGAGATAAATATTGAACGTATTACTTACATTGTTGCATAAAACGTAACAAGACATAATGATGCAAAACATAACACATAGAAAACAACAGGGTCCATGCTAGAAGTGCTTCAAGGCTATAGATAAAGGAATAATATTATTATTATTTTTCCCAGTCATCAGAGTGACTCAAGCAATCAAGGAACACATACAGACAACATCTATGCCTAATCTAATTCGTTCTTACGTGTCTCTCCTGATTCAAAGTCATCTCCATGTCTTTATCCTTAACCTGTGGGCTCCACGGTGGGTCCACTACAGCGAGAGACTCGATGCCGATCTTAGGAGAAGGTAGGGTAAACTCAATGCCTGGTGGAGGCACTTTGAACGTCACTGAGGCTCCTTCCTCCATGCGCGGCCATACTTGGTATCGAAGCTTCCACATTACTTGAAATCGTAGGATTGCGTTTATTCTGGAAATGACGAACATTACATTGATATATATCACAACAGTATTTCCAAATAGGGAAAGGCCAGTTATCTATACTAATATTATAATATACACTTCTACTACACTATATTAATAACTAGCTGATCCCCGGGGCTTCGCTCCCGTCAACTGGCTATCTACCTACCTGGGGCATGGGCCCCTTCGCCTACCCTGCCAACCCTGCCTACCATGCCTACCCTGCCTATCCTGCCTTCCCTGCCTATCCTGCCTTCTCTGCCAACCCTGCCTACCCTGACTGCCATGCCTACCCTGCCTGCCCTGCCAACACTGCCTACCCTGGCTGCCCTGCCAACCCTGCCTATCCTGCTAACTCTGCCTATCCTGCCTTCTCTGCCTACCCTGTCTACCCTGCCTACCATGCCTACCCTGCCTACCATGCCTACCCTGCCTACCCTGTCTACTCTGCCTACCCTGCCTACCCTGCCTTCCCTGCCTGCCCTGCCTGCCGCGCCTACCCTGCCTACTCTGCCTATCCTGCCAACCCTGCCTACCTTGCCTACCCTGCCAACCATGCCTATCCTGCCTACCCGGCCAACCCCGCCTACCCTGCTTACCCTGCCTAGCCAGCCTAGCCTGCCTACCCTACCTACCCTGCCTACCCTGCCAATTTTGCCTACCCTGCCTACCCTACTTACCTACTATTTTTATCTATCATCAATGTTTTTCTCAGCGCACGCCAAAGAATGAATTTTATAGGCAACATTCTCCTACCTTGGGTTACATTATTGCAATTTTCATAAGGATCTCTAGTTTTTTTTGAAAATTTATTATAGCCTATGACACTCAGGAATAATGTAGCTTTCTACTGGTTAAAGAATTTTCAAAATCGGTTCAGTAGATCCAGAGATTACCCCTTACAACGTCACAAACTCACAAACCCACAAACATTACCTCTTTATAATATTAGTATAGATATTATAAACACGAAAGATTTGTTCTTAAGTTTGCTTGTAATGGATAAACTCAAAAACCACTAAAGCGATTTTGATAATTCTTTTACCATTAGAAAGCTACTTTCGTCCTGACTAACATAGGGTATTTTTTATCCCGAAAACGGATCCCGTGGGTGCGAAGCCGCGGGGAAAAGCTTTTAAAGTTTAATATGGCGACGAAAAGAGTACAAAACATAGCCTTTGAGCTGCTATAGAGATATTCATGATGGAATTCAATAACACTTCACTCGTCTTTGGAAGCATACACCACCAGCAGCCTTTCCCACCCGTAAGGGTGACGCCACCTTTAAAATAACGACTTTCGTATTGCGTAATACACTCGAAATATATATCAATATAGGTCATGAAAGGATATGTGAATTTATCTCATTGGGGGGAGGACAATTCTATTTCTAATTTATTTACGCAAAACCAAAAACATATTTTAAAGAAAATGTGCCATAATGGTGCTACCACATTACTGTTAAAAAAATTAGATACATTTTCTAACACATTCTCTGTTAAATGTTTTGAGTGCTCCTACACTGATGGAAAATGTTTACCGGCTCGCAATTTGGATTTACGTGCCGAGGTAAGATAGGTAATCACAAAACTAATAATTTTGTGTTTACTAAACATTACCTAACACAAAAACTTTGTCTTCTTAACATTGTGAAAAATGTTCGTTTAGAAAATTTTAACTGATGTTTGTAAACCTTTTTAATACCAGTGTGGGAGCATGGGGTGGTTCCCTTTGCCTTTCCGTACTCACTTACGCAATTAGGCATCAGAATTAGCTTTTATTTTGCGACCTTTAGACCAACGACGCACTCAACTCATTTGTAATTTCAATAAGAGTTTTTACATCAAAATATTCTCTCAAAATGCGAATTTTCTAGATACGGCTAGCAGAATCCAATATTTAGTCACTACGAGAGCCTCTTTAACTAATCATACACACCTGGTACTCGGTTCAGCATGCTTCAAATCGTTATGCATGATCTCAGTGGCAGTATTAGGGGCTTTGACCGCAGCGAGAATGAACAACGCAGCGGCACACGAACTCAGTTCGCGATCCGACTCCAGCAGTAACTGCCAAGCTACAGGGGCACATTCTGCGAACATATCTTCTCCCATTGTTGTTGCTCCTTTGATTAGGGTGGCAAGGGGAGTGTGGTAGGCGTCGCGGACCTAGAAGAATTACAACAAATTAGGCTAGGTAGTTATGGTGAAGTATGAGAAATGGGGGAGAAGCCTGAATCCAGAAATAGGACAGGGAAGGCTGACAGGAAAAAGATATGTTACTTTTAATCCACTTGAACTATAAAGACTTTTATCTATACTAATATTATAAAGCTGAAGAGTTTGTTTGTTTGTTTGAACGCGCTAATCTCAGAAACTACTGGTTGGAATTGAAAAATTCTTTTTGTGTTGGATAGTCCATTTATTGAGGAAGGTTATAGGCTATATAACATCACGCTACGACCAACAGGAGCAGAGCATAAATGAAAAATGTTGCAAAAACGGGCAAAATTATTCCTTTTTGAGAGCTTCCGTTGCGTGCGCTGCGTAAACGGTTTAATTACACAACAATCATGTATGTAGAGTAGGTAGGGTTGATGGGTAGGTAGGTAGCCAGTTGACGGGAGCGAAGCCGCGTGGGACAGCTAGTTTTTTTATAAATTAAAATTGTTTATTCAACACACTAATATTAAATAGGCGAAAATTTGTGAGTGTGCGTGTGTGTTTGTTACTTCTTCACGCTCAAACAGCTGGACGGATCTGGATTAAATTTGGCACAGAGATAGATTATAGTCTGGAATAACACATAGCGTACTTTTTTATCTCGGGAATATGTTCCCTTGGGATAATTTTCGACATTCACGTGGGCGAAGCCACTGGCAGAAGCTAATCAATTACGTATAAACATCATAATAACAAAATCAATTAGGGACTTTTATCCTTTTAAGAACCATAATGACTTGACTTGAACTATAATGTTAATAATTTTAATATTTTATTTAAAAAGTTCACATGCTGTAAAATGTTTATGAATAGGCAGAAAAGAGCTATATGGGACAATATTGTTTTTTTCCGTAAATGAAAAGTAAGGTGTTTCAACGACGTGTATGTTCAAGGGATCGGCATCCATGAGCTCATTTGCGTGATATGCTAATGAATGGATTATCTATTTGGCACAAAAACGATTCGCTACCCAGAAACATACACAATATTATGAAATAAAATATCATAAACTCGAATTTATTGCAATTACATTTAAAATTTGGCGGCAATATGGTGGTATGGAGGTATGTCAGAAAACATTGCAGACCTGTCCTTTAAGGTACTTGAGTATAGGTGGTGGGTCCAACGGTGGGTAGGGCACAGCAGCAGGTTTCAACGGTATTCCTTCAGCGGTTATATTGGCTTGTTCCCCTCCCGCGGCCCGGTAAGCTAGCCCCGCACTCTCGATCACTGAACGCTCGATTCTGGGGGTGCATTGAATAAAATATCGACAAAAACGTGAATAAAAAGGAATGTTTAGGCTCTTTTACACGAAGAAAGTTTGTTTCTGTGTTTTATTATATCACAAAGTAGGTATCTTGGAGGAGGTCGTGGCTAAATAATAACAGGTCGGTCCGTGGATGGGTGACCATTTCAACATACCGAGTTTCCTCCGTGCCTCGCAAAGCATGTTAAGCTGTCGGTCCCGGCTGTCATTTGAAGATCTTTGACAGTCGTTACGGGTAGTCAGAAGCCTGAGATCTGACACCAGTCTTGCCAAGAGGTATCTTGTTACCCAGTTAATGGGTTGTGGAGGTCAGATAGGCAGTCACTCCATGTAATACACAGGTACTCAGCTGAATCCGGTAAGATTGGAAGCCGACCCCAACAATAATTGGGATAAAGGCTAGGCAGATGATGACAAAGTAGGTATCTTCCCTAAGGAAAACTCTCTCCGTGCAAATAAGCTTGCAAATACAAATTCTGAGTATCCGAAAACAGCAAAATCTCTCTTTAGTTACAGCATATAACCTCTTATTCATCGAGACAATGAATTTAAGCTCAAGGAAACGATTACATTACAATTGGTCTCATATTATGCTGAGTATACCTATCAGTTGAATGCTCGGAGGACTTGCGTGAGCGCCGTCCGCGGCGTGTTCCACCATTTCCTTCTTCGGAATTTGTCGTGTTAATTTCGGGGCCGAACTTTTCACCATATATCTAAGGGGAAAAAGCAATATCAACATTATTATAATGTTATTAAATTAATGTTGGTAAATGATGAAAAATATAAATTACTTGAAGTTAGAGATGAAACGGATAGCTGTTTGGCCGGATACCGGATATCCAGCCACCGGATATCTAGCGGCACGTTACCGTTTTAGTGCATCACGAGAATGCGTAAGTGGCGCATTAACGATCGGACGGACTCGTTCGAATAAGGGTATTTTTGTTCATGAGCAAAGTTACCAATTGTGTCATCGACTTGTTGAATTGGTTAAAAACACGAAGTTATTAAAATACGCGGTTTTGTTATTTGAAATATTTTACAATTCTAAAAAGATTTAACGTTTTTAACGAATTCTGAAGCCGGCCTTATTTGTGAAGCCAAGCAAAACCGCTTGTTACTTCTTAGTATTCATTCTAAGCCCCGAATGAGTGCTAATTATTTTTGTAAAGTTGTAGAATGAAAATAAAATTTTGTGATCATTGATTGTATTTGTTGAGTGAAATAAAAATAGTAATTACCTAAATTTGATGTGTTTTTTTTTTATTATATCCGGCCGCTTTGGCGTTTGTTATCCGTTATACGGTCGGATAGTAATTAGGCGCCGGATACCGGATAGTTACCGGATATCCATTTCATCTCTACTTGAAACCTTAGCAAACGCATTCAAAATGATCCCGCTTTTAGGCTCCAGTACGATCTGTCTAGTTGCGTTTCTATGCGACGTAGCGTATCACATTAAGTTACTTAAAGTGATAATCCAAAATATAAAAGTTAGTGTGAAAAACGAGTTACCTTTTGAACAGACTTCATAAGTCTCACACTGGATCTCATGTTGCGTCGGAAGCAGTAAGGATGACAGAAGTTCTGATGACAGCAAACGTAGTTGAAAGAGTTGAGGAACTTTACCATAACCTGTTGGAAACGATTGAAGCGTTAAGTATGGCATCACAAGGAACATATTTATATTTTGTTTGTATCATTCAAAGTGTTGAACAAACTACCGCGTTAGTTTGATCAACTCTTTATTGTATTTGCATACAACAATGGGAAATGCTTTAGTTTTGTTTTAATATGCAAATACAATAATGGGAACTGTATGGTGCAATAACATATACTCAATGAGTGACAGATTTTCATTCGCTTCGGGGAAATAAGACAGTCAGACCCAAGCTACTTACTTTATCTACAACTGTCTTAACTTTTTAACCGACTTTCCAAAAAGGAGGAGGTTCTATGTACGATATTATCATAGTAAGATCTCTCATTTTCATAATACCTCTTTATTGTATACAACTTGTCTTCTCGACACGTGAGTTGCGCGGTCTTCTCGTCCAACTAACCACAATGTCTCAAGACGAAAGTCTATGACCAGAGTGTGTTGCCAGTGATGACCTATGGCTCTGAGACGTGGTCGCTCACAATGGACCCTCATCAGAATGCTTACAGTCACTCAAAGGGCAATGGAGAGGGCTATGCTCAGAGTTTCCTTGCGTGATCGAATCAGAAATGTAGAGATCCGCAAGAAAACCATGATTACCGACATTGCCCGAAGAATTTCTAAATTTAAGTGGCAGTGGGCAGGGCACATTTCTCGCAGAACGGTTAGCCAATGGGGCAGAGAAGTTCTGGAGTGGCGAGAGCGAACCGGAAGACGTTGCGTTGGAAGGCCTCCCACCAGGTGGACCGATAACCTGGTGAAGGTTGCGGGGATCCGCTGGACGCGAGACGCACGGGTCCGGTCAATGTGGCGACGCTTGAGGGAGGTTTATGTCCAGCAGTGGACGTCTTTCGGCTGTAATGATGATGAGAAGACACGAGAGAAGAACAAAGAAGGATACTGCAATGTAACTTACCTTCAGCCACGGGAATCCTTTGTTGGTATCAGGTGGATCTGTAGAATTACTATCAGGACTATCCGGGGGGTGGTCATGATCATCAGAAAGAACACCAGGACTTTCCTCGCCACCGCTGTCCACTTCATTTGACATTATCACTGTTCCACCTATTAGTAAACGAACAAAAACCGTTTTAGATTTGATTCATTTAAAATAGTTATAGTAATTCCCTAAAAATTGTTAACTTGTCGTTGTTCGACAAAGACTGGTCTACCATTCAACTACCAACAAACAGGTACCAGATTTTTTAGCCTTGATTTCCTGAAAAGGCACAACAAATATTAAAAGTAAAGATGGTGTAAATGTCCTTGGTTCTTACCTGCACCTGGGTATACCTCTGAAGTGTCACTTCTATCAGACAGCGAAGAGACTTTCCTTCTGCTTTGTATTGAATCGGATCTTCTTGTAACAACTGAAAAGAAAGTTAACCCATTTTGACCATTGATGAACTCAAAAAGTCATAATATATCGATATCAATAATATTGTTACGAGAAAAGGCAACGGCATCCAGTGACGAGAGGGAGAACTTGTGAATGCTAGTAGCGCCAGTATAGAATAGCAGAAGTAATCTTCTCGAATGTTTGTGTCGCCGAAGTCTGAGTAGAACGTTCTGGAAAGTTCTGGTCACTTCGAGAAAGATCTCGAAAGTTCTCATCGAATGTCTGTCTCAGCCGATTATTCTGGAAGGTTCTCGACGTAGTGTTCTTCCGTGCTATATAAAGAGCGGTCGTCGTCGCCATGGGAATGTTTCGATTTGGAAGCTATACAGAGCGAACGAAAAGGAAATAGTGCGAAGTAATAAAATTGTTTAAGAAGTGTTTGAGCAATAAAGTGTGATCAATTACACTCTGCTGTTTTGAATAATTTATCCCGGAACCCCAGCTCGTAACAATATTATTGTGAGACACAGAGTCTCTGTGGATTGTTTGCAATTTTCATTTAAATATTTAGAAAAATAAATAAGTACTTACACTCATCAACAACATCTCTAGTATCCTTCTGTCTGAGTTTGATAGACCGTCTCTTGAACGATCCATAAGCGGAATGTGTTTGTTGTGTATTACGACGATGCATGCCCCCTTTACCACGAGACCCAAGACGACCCTTCTTATCATCCACCGCTGGAGGTATCGCATCTGCTAACTATAAAAATTTGATTATTGAAAGGGATCTTTTACTTCGCGTATGAAAAACTAGCTAAGCGTCAGCTGGAAGCTTCGACTTGTCTATGCGATTAAAAGCGCAGTCTATTATATTATTATTATTTTGCTTACGGTTACATTACTCCCACCAGACACGTTCTCAGGTTCGTGCAGAACAAATGATATTTTCCTCTCAGTCTCTGCTCCAGCAATCGATTGCAAGCTTTGCGCAGACGCCTGTGAATGTCCCATGCTCGACAGAGCCATACTCCATCGACGGTTAGCTTCCCTGTGATCCAAGTTATTCACATTTCAACGCGTCAATGGACCCTCAAGTCCACGAACGAGTCAACTTGCATTTACCAGCTATTTTACTGTAGCTTCTATTACTCTTTACTATACAATCTCCTTTCAATTCTTACTGTTTGATCTCACATGCCAATGTAGCAAAAGCGTTTGTACTTTTCTCTAATTTCATCTAAACTATTTTATCACTGAATAAAACTATTGGATAAAATTTCGAAAGGGTGTATTTCACAAAACAATTTTAATATTCGTGTAAAATTTTAGAATAATTTTAATCGTTAATTTAGGTGTATTATCTTACAGCATTCCATGCATTTAACTGTGCGTACGCACATTATACCGTTGATTTGAATTTCTTTTTTTTTTTATAAATAAGATCGTGGAGAAGAGATCGTCACAAATGTAGCTGCATGTAACAAGTACAGTACTTGCACGGAATATTAAAGTTTGTTTTATGAAACTTAGCGTTAGATGTAGCAACAATTGTGAATCTCGAGTGCCAAGATTTGCCAATAAGTGAACAATATTCGCTATAAGAGGTCACATCGGTCCAAGTGAAATTTGTACATAATACTTCCATTTTAAAAGTGTACGTTATTCAAAATTATGTACATTCTACATACGCATGCACGCTTAGTGCCGTATGCAAGGAAACATGCATTATTTCTTTTGAAAACATACTCGACTGGCATTAACGTGTGTTGACTGCTAAGAGCCCTGTTAAAATAAAAGTATTGTCAAATATAATTATGCACTCTTCTTAATACATCTCAAATGAACTGAACATAATGAACTCACTTAGTCTTACACAAAATACGTCGTTTTTCCATCCATCTTCGCATAATATAATGACAAAAAATAAAACCGTTTTACACCAAAGAATTAATAAGCTACTTACCAAAAATAATCTTCTAATAATAGAATGCAAGGGAATTTGGTACCTGTAAACTCTGTCCCAGGGTCCTCTTTCCTTAAGCGAGGATCGGCAAGTTTTCGGTAGGATCTGGTAGGTTTCGCGTAGGAACGCCGTTATTTCAAAAAGCAGTACACAAGCGATTATTCTAAGGGCTCGGGGACACTCAGCGCCAACAGGTTTTCCAGGCAGACGAATACTGGCTGTAGGAATGGTAAGTCTTCATGTTGTAAAAGCAAAAAGGAATTCTATGTTGAAAGTAATACCGACGCTACAAAGCATTTTATAGTTCTCGCCAAACTTCTTAGCCGCCCTGAAGTTGGCGACAATGTCTGCGCAGTAGTATATCTCATACAAAAACCGGAAAGAACGGCATCCTAACTTCAGGGCGGCCAAGAACTTTGGGGAGAACTCAAGTGATTCAGTATTGGTTTTATCAATTTTCCACGTCGAAGGTGATGCCATCCGTGCAAGTTATCATAATTACTCTATACTGTGATTTTTAATTTCGTAGACTAAACTGACAGCTGCCAATGACCTTATTTTTTTTAAATGTTTCAATCGCGGTGCATAGTGTTGTCGGTAAGGCTCAATCATAAGTGATTCATCGAATCGATGTGACATGACTCCTTAATTCAATTTTACTAATTGGTGTAAATAAATGTTTTATGAATATAAAAGTAATTTATTTAAATATAAGAGTATTCATACACGTAGTACATAAACTTTTATTGTGTTTAATAAGAAATCAACAATAGAATAAATGCGATCTATAAAAGTCTGACATAAATGAGTAGAAACTAAATAAGGGCAGGTAATTTCTAAACATATTTTTTTTTTGTCGTGATATAGTTTCATTTTCGATCTACTTCAATTTTCGATTAACTTTCGAACACTATTTTTATGTAACGATATGGTGACAACCCCCCAAATGTCAGTTAAGTCTACGAAATTAAATATCACACTATAATTGCATTGTTATCAGGCTTACCTTCGTCTAAGAAATCCTCTTCTTCATCTTGCTGCAAAAGTTCCCGTTGTCCATCCGGGTCATTTACTAAGTTGACCACAGTATCAATGTGCTTCTTGTCCTCGATCAACATTTCTTCCAGTCTGTTTCCTATAGCCTAGAGCATTGTGAGATTATAAGATAGATTATAATGGTTTTATAAGTAGGTATAATTTTCATGAACCCTGCATGAATTATCGGGCTTTTGTAAGTATAAGCAGTGGTGTCTCATACCCATACAAAGTTCCTGTCCTTTGTGTCCCATACAAAGAAACTGTCCCTACGTACTGTACTGATTATTTTTTGTACATCGATAGCTTTCGGTTCCGTTCCACCGATAGAGATGTTGATCTATTTATCGCCGTGGAACGAAACCGAACGCGATCAATTTACAAATAATAATCGGTATAATCAGATGAAAAACGCTAGTTACGTCGGCACGGTTTCGTTGTATGGGATAAGGCATCTGTATGCTAGTATTATGTTATCTGTGGTATAAGTTTTCATGAACCCTCAAAGAATTGTCGGGCTTAAATGTCACAAATGGGTCACAAGCCTCTCTTTTGTAAGAGGGAGCATACCTGAATACTTCACGCGGGCTCAGTGCAAGTTATTTGATGAACTTGATATTTATTGTTCTAATAAGCCATAATATGATAACTTACCTCAGCCCATTGGTAAAATAATTTGCCAGCCAAACGTTGCCTCTTCAGTTGAGGATTTATAGATACTGAAAAATAAAATATTCTTTTTATAACATATACTTTATGATGTATTTCATAATTATAATAGTAAATACAATAAATTCTTACCAGCAGCTTTGGAAGTATTCGATTTGAGCCAATAAGGCCACTGGCCTTTATTGCAGTTATGCACCAAATGCGCACATTCTAAGAGTATCGCGGCTCTTCCAACAACAACAGTATGCGGCTGTAAAACATTAATCATTAGAATTTATTTAGAATTATTTATTTGTGACTCGTACAAGAGATATGAGCAGAACAAAAAACTTAAGTATATTATGCCCGATGAGATGACGCACCTGGACACATACCCTCACCAAGACTGCACATATCCCTGTCCTGTCCGTGTCCAACATTCACACACGCACACACACACCATAACTCTACACTCTCTTCACATTATCTCCACTTACTCCTAGGTTTGACTGATTGATGCTTTCTCATCTTATTTTTGATTTGTTGATCACTGAATGATATTGTTGATCCCTACTTATTGACTTTTGATTTTAATTTATCTATGAAATTTATAAATCATAAACTTATTCTCAATTTTAATTTGTTACTTTGATTCTAATAATTTTACTTAAGATGAATATTGTATTTGACTAATGTTATTCATTTCATTATAACTGTTAATGTAATTTTTGGTTTTGCCTGCTATTATTATTTCAATTTATTTAAATTTTGTTTTTAATGTCCAATTAGTAACTTTGTGCTGTGTAACATTGAACACTCAATCTGCCTACTCTCAATTTCTGGGTGTCCAAGATACAGGCTGTGCCTAGTTTGGAGCCCATTGCCACTTAATTTTGTTAGAAGTTTATCATAATTATCTCGTTGTGCAAAATGTTTATCTGTTGTAACTTGTGTGTGTCAATAAATACATTATTATTATAAACAAATTCGGTTTGAGAATTAACAGAACCAAGACGAAGATGATGATTGTCGATGGCATTACCGAAAATTCGCCAGAAGTCACTCAAAACGCGTATTGCATACGTCTACCTGGGCGCTTTAATAGCAAACCACGGTGGCTGCGGGGACGAACTCAAGCGACGCATGGCTATGGCCAGGTCTGCCATGGATAGGTTGAAGAAAATATGGAGGAATCACAATATCACCAAAGCCACGAAAACCCGGCGCATACGGGCGCTTGGACTCTCCATATTTCTATACGCAGTCGAGACCTGGACGCTGAGAGACACTGAGAGGAAGAGAATAGACGCTCTGGAAATATGGTGCTGGAGAAAAATGCTCACGCGAGAGCACGCGGTAGGTCGCCCATGCGATGGACCGACCAGATTAAGTCTGCAGTGGGTGGCCCATTGCATGAGTGCACACGAATAATAGATGATAGAGAGGGATAGCGTCGCATCTTTAAGCAAATTATGGCAAACCGAAGTTTCACTGCAACATGATGCGAATGAAGAAAAAACAACTGCGATCGGAAACAAAAATTAAATGGATTTGGAAAGGCATTAAACTCTGTAGTAGGACAAAAAGAAACCTGCTATGGAAATATAGATTGAATCCGTCAAGCAAAAATCAAAAAACATTTAAGACATACTCGCAAAGATTAAAAAAGATCATTAAACTTACTCAAAGGGCACAGAATAATGACATTATTAATAAGGCCCACAATAAACCCAAGGCAGCCTGGCAAATTATCAACAATAATAAGCATATTAAAGAACCTATTTTAAAAATTGACAATCATAATGTGACAATAAAGGATCCGAGGAAAATAGCAACATCGTTTAATGACTTCTTTATTGACAAAGTACAAAGTGTATCTTATGACACATCTGACGGAATTAATGACCTAGTAAATGGCTCGAATTCAATGTTTATGTCACCGACAATCCCATATGACATAATAAGAGCAATTAAATCGCTTAAAATACAAAAAGTTATGGGTACGATGGTATTACTACCAGTGTTGTTAAATTTGTTAGTGATGTTGTTGCTGGGCCTCTAAGTCATATTCTGAACAGTAGTATTGAATCTGGTGTGGGAATACACCAGATTCAATACTACTGTTCTAATAGCCTAAAAACCGTAGTAATAAAACCTCTACATAAAAAAAAAATTGAGAAGATATGTCCAATTATAGACCAGTAGCATTGATCCCAATATTCTCTAAGGTATTTGAAAAGATAATTTATCAAGCAATGGATAGATTTTTGAGTAAATATAATATATTAAGCGAGGAACAAATGGGGTTTAGAAAAAATAAAAATATTAATATGGCAATATATAATCTCTTAACTAATATTATGACAAATGTTGACAATAAAAATCCTGTATGTGCAATTTTGACGGATATGACTAAGGCATTCGACTACGTAAACCATGATGTCCTTTTAAAAAAACTTTACGCCTATGGTATAAGAGGAAATATCCTAGATCTAATAAAATCATATCTTCGAGGCCGATTGCAATACACAGAAATCACGCGAGTATGCCTAAAAACTAAACGTGAACTTAAATATAGTGAGGTCAAACATGGCGTACCGCAAGGTAGCGTTCTGGGACCACCGTTTTTCTCTTATACATTAATGATTTACCCCGTCAAACACATCACCCTATGGTGTTGTTTGCGGACGATAGTACTGTGATAGTAAAATGTTCGGACTTAAAAAATATGAAAGTGAGATTAATAACACATCAGAGAGTATTATTCATTGGCTTAACATGAATAACTTGATAATAAATTTACAAAAAACGAAGGTAATGCATTTTTACCAACGGATTAGTCCCGCTAATTTAACTGTCGGCTATAATGGGCAAACAGTTGACTCAACAAATATAGCAAGATTCCTGGGAATCTTAATTGACAGCAATCTGACTTAGAAACCTCATTCTGAGGACGTGTGTAAAAAAATGAGTAAATTAGCTTACGTTCTGTACAACTTATCGCATAAAGTAAGCCATACGACACTACTAACAGCGTACCATGGTTTGGTTGCATCGATATTGAGGTTCGGAGTAATCTGGGGCAACTGTAGCGAGAGGGAGCAGATTTTCAAGGCTCAAAAGCGCTGCATAAGATCAATGTCAAGTTTAAATCTACTGAAAGCTGTGAGCCTGTGTATAGGTCGATGAAAATACTAACCTGCCCGTCTCTATACATATTGGGAGTGTCCATTTTTGTTAGATCAAATTTAAATTTATTTCCGACACTAGCCAGCATTAGATTACGCTCAGGTCCTTTAAGACAACAATATAATAAGTTATTACATACAGGTAAATATAAAACAACACTATTAAGAAAGAATATTATGTCAATGGGGCCTATCATATATAATAAAGTTCCGCATAATTTAAAAGAACACCCTATTCGTATATTTAAAACTAAATTGACTACATTACTATTAGCAAAATGTTATTATTCTATTAATGACTTCCTGAATGATAAAGATTTATAACTGTATTTTAAATTTTCATGTAATTGACATTTATAAATTATATATTTTTTATTATAATTCCTAGGAAAGCTTATTGATTTGTAATCGACTATCTGTGTGATATTTTAAATGATAACAATATATATTTTTTTTAATTCCTGGATGAGCTTATTGATTTGTAATCGACTATGTATGTGACATTTTAAATGATAACAATATTTTTTTTAAATTCCTGTATGAGCTTATTGATTTGTAATCGACTATGTATGTGACATTTTAAATGATAACATTTTTTTTTTTAAATTCCTTGATGAGTTTATTGATTCGTAATCGACACCCTATTCGTATATTTAAAACTAAATTGACTACATTACTATTAGCAAAATGTTATTATTCTATTAATGACTTCCTGAATGATAAAGATTTATAACTGTATTTTAAATTTTCATGTAATTGACATTTTTAAATTATATATTTTTTATTATAATTCCTAGGAAAGCTTATTGATTTGTAATCGACTATGTGTGTGATATTTTAAATGATAACAATATATATTTTTTTTAATTCCTGTATGAGCTTTTTGATTTGTAATCGACTATGTATGTGACATTTTAAATGATAACATTTTTTTTTTAAATTCCTTGATGAGTTTATTGATTCGTAATCGACTGTGTATGTGACAATTAGTTATTTGTGATTTTTATTTTATTTTCTGATGCCTTTTTAGATAACTACTCAATGACATTTTTTGTATTGTAACTTCAAAAAATAATGTTTTTGCATGCCGTAAGGCAGAATGTAGCGGAAACACCCAATTCTGTACCATCTCAAACTTGTACCTACATTGCTGGCAAATAAATAATTCTGATTCTGAACATGATGACCACGACCGCACTGCCAAGAGTGTACCGATGAAGAAGAATATAAAAGAAAATTCAAAAGAAAGAATCCAGTATATGATTCCTACCACCTAGGCAGATTATGATTCAAGATCCACTCACCAGATCTAAGATTGCGGCCATGAAAAGCGCGTCAGGTGTGCCACCAGGTTGTGTGGCGTCTAACAAGAAGTTGAACCGCGCAAGTCCCGCGTACAACGGAGCGGCGGCCACTAGGCGACGACGTTTTAGTATCACTACTTCTGACTCGCCACCACCCGAACCACCTTCTGCGGAGCCTCGTCGTGACATATCTGTGAAATAGAGGTAATTGTTTCTGTCTTTTTCTTCTTTTCGTGTGAGGTGTGGCCACCTCTGGTGTCAGAGTTAATTAAGCCGCCTCTGGAAAACCCCACAGGCCTCTGACTTGGCTATTTCAGACATACATTAACTATATAAGTCCAGGTTTCCTCACGATGTTTTCCTTCACCGTTGCCTGTGATGTCCAAGATAAACTTAGAAAGTACATATGAAATAGAGGCACAGATAATATTATAATACTTATTTTATAAGTACATCGATCGCGTTCGGTTCCGTTCCACGGCTATAGATGTTTTTAAATAGTATTTTTTGCAAGTTTTTACAGTTTCATTGTACCAAAATGTGTTATAATACAAATTTTAAAAATCGAGTGTTATGTCACATAAATTTAAAACTGCGCCATCTATTGGAACCAATTTTAAATGATCCGTTCAATTAATATTTGGAATGTGAATTAAGAGCCCAATTTTCCATAATTCTGTGCTTAGGAGAGTTGATTAAAAAAGAACATACAATTTTTATGATCCTAGTTCAATAACAAATCGACGCATATCGCGCCATCTAGTGACATTTATTTGAACCAAATATTCTTTTTAGCGCTATGAGCCCGTGATAGAGTAATTGTTTCTGTGAAATAGAGTGTCGGTTTATTAAAAAAAAATGCGCTGCTATCCCTATTGAGGTTACTACTGACGAAGACTTCAGTAAATAGGAGTTTATACCTCTAATCTCATCAATTATTAAAATGCCTCTATTTTTTTATTATTTTTGAAGATTGGGTTTTTATAAGGTAGAAAAAATCATAACCTTTTGTGTCCACGTATACCAAGCCATGGTGCTGCATAAGTAAGAAGTTAGAGGTCGTAACATTGAGGAATGCAGAGAGAGTAAACGCAAAGCATTTACTCTCTCTACTTGCACATTATACTGTGGTTTTATTAGTTAAGTATCCACGATAGAAAGGAGGTTTAGAGTAAAATAAAGAATAAAAAAACAGAACTCACAACCGCCACTGGTATCTTCTATACTGCCATCTCTCTTTTTTCCCATCTTCCGCAGTCCAAATCTGTTCAGTCTGTCTTCTACCCTCTTTCGAGCTCTGAAACAGTCATCTCATGAATACATACCACAAATGTTTTTCTTTAGACAATTCCTCCCACCACTGACAACCCCATATGTCATGTCCAGGCAATTACTGTCCATTCCAGGTTGCCTGGCAGAGATCGCGGAATGTGGTAAGGTCGCCCGTTGTATGTGTTTTTTATTTTTAAGTTTATTTTGTTCTTGTATATTCTGGTAAATAAGTATGTAATATATAAATAAATATTCTATATCTTACCTATTTAAAGTATATCCAACTCTCCTCTTAACATGTACAGGTCGTGACGTATGCGGCGGCGGCAGATGTGGAGGTCGAGCCAACGATATCATGCTACCAGAGATCGGCAGAGACTCCCCCGAACCTCCCCCATTGCGGATCAGTGACTGAGAGTGATGGGGTTTCTGACGGAACCAATTCACTAGAAGGAAATGTTGGAAGATTTTGGAGTTGGTTGTTACTATACTCTATACGCTGGAGTACAAAATAAAAGGTAAACAAACCATACAAAAAGGTTCTTACTGTGTCTTCTTTGCTGTCACTAAAATCTAAAATATCATGAGATGATGTTTATTTTATACAACAACCAAATACTAAAAAAATATGTCAAACTTTTAAATTATTACAATATCAATATTTTAATGCATAAACAAAAAATTAGTACTATTAAAACCAAAACCAATAGCCGACATTTAAAAGCATCTCGAAAGCCTGGATTTCGGAACTATTACGATAATAAATTAAAGAGAGCTACAAAAGTAACCAATTTGCGTTGTAAGGTTGTATTTTTTTAATTAGTCGGATTATAACCGTTTGACTTTTGTTTGTTTATCTTTTATTTTTTGCTTCAGCGAATAGAGTATAGGTTGGGTTAGTAAATATATGCAAGCTATTTTGCTACTGCAATGGACTAAGTTGAAATGTTGTGGGAATCAGCGACTCCTTGTGTATTAGTGACGGCATGCTAGGCTAAGGCCCTTTATCTATTTCTTTTTTATTGTGCTAATAAACTATTTCTTTAAAATTATATTGTCGTCGGATGTTATAATAAAGTTTTTTACATTATTAGTATTTTTATATTTTTTTTCATTAAAAAAAGTAAAGGTCCGCACTAGGAATCTCTCCTGTATCGTGGGTACATTTACAAACATACAAACTCACATACACAAACACCCAGACCGGAACACTATCTGTAGGCCATACAAATATTTGTTCCTGAACAGGCGACACGCAGCGCAGCAGCCGATCGTTTAACCCACAGATATAAATCTAACTAGGTGACGCGATTGTTTGTTCTTCGCATGTCAAAAAATGGAGTAAAATTACGATCAATGGTAGTAATTTAGCATTATCGGCACCGCAAATCCACCGAAATATAGAAAAATGCCTTTATATGCCATATTGTAAAGACTGTATAGAAAAAGTTGGCCGAGGCATTGGCAATGTTTTCTTTCATAGGTAAGTAAATTTGTTTTTAAATTGTGTGTGGAAAAGTGGTACGCTTGGTTTTCATAAAGATGGAGGGACTTGCGTTATCTAGTTAGATTTATGTCTGTGGTTTAATAGCTGCGCCAACCGTCGCCAAAACGGTCGCCAAAACGGTCACTTTAATCTATAATTTATTTATTGTGCCAATAAACGATTCCTTACAAATTTCTATAAAATTTGTCGTTTGATGTTATAATAAGGTATCAATATTAGTATTTTTAATATTCAGTTATTAGTAGGTTATGAACATCTAAACATGATTCTCGAAAACTAATCGCGGTGACAAACGAACCAATCAGGTATTATACATACACTTTCGTATTCGCAGATCAGCACAACAATGTTTTATTTTACCAATGCCAGCGATGTGGAACTTGGAGGGAATGGACTTGGAGTGAGAGATCTTGTGGTGAGGCGTGATGTCGGCGGACGACGCGGACGGGATGGTGCGCTCCGACTGGCGCGGCGTCAGCTGGTAGCGGCGCGTGCGCACCGACAGGGGAGACTGGCTCGCTGATTCTTCGCCGCCTTCTGTTTCTAGGAGGCTCTGTGGGATCGTGAAGGATAATGTTTCTTTGGCATACAGGAGCATTCTCACTGAGAGCATTCACTTGTAATAAGCATTCGACGTCGAATATTCGAGTGGTGTGGACTTTGAGCGTTACAAAGCGAACCTCGGCCGGTGTGAACGTTGCAACGATTTTCGCGGAAACGGCTCGCATTCGAATGGTCACGCAAATAAAATGCTCGAAAGCGAGTGCGAGTACTCAGATAATGAAATTAATGAGTATGTATGTAGGGATATTACTGGCCACTTGTAAAGCAAGGAACAGTTCTTGATCTTAAGTGTTTGTGACCTTCTTGGTCCATCGTATTATCGAATGAATGACATTTAACGAGATCGTATTCGAATGCCCCAAGTTCGTAAGGGAATGTTCGTTTCGAACGTTCATAGTTTTGCTCGAAAGTGAATTCTGGGCTCGCTGGGAAGCATTTGATGCTCGCCTACGATTGCTTGTGGACAAATGCTCATGAAAGAATGCTCCCAGTGAGGACGCTCTTTTAGAGTAATTACCTTCATTGAGAAACTCGTTCTCTAAAGATACAGGCTACCTTAGTTTAAGAGACAGAGTTTAATCTATTGTGTACAGATTTCTGGCGGGCGAGCACGGTCTACTGTAGCAGGCTTGAGTCACACCTTTTGTATCACAGTTTGGGAGCAAAAACTGTGATAAAATGTGTAACTCAAGCCTATCACAGAGGCCATGGACGCCCTACTGCAGCATCCAAATGTTTAATGTAAATGTTCTATACCATAAATTCCAGAATTGAAATCTTAAAGTACCTACAATTATGTGTATTCATTATTAAAAAAAAGAAAGATATTACACACCACACATAAATATAAGCACAATAGAAAACTTCACAGTTTTTCTAAACCCTGTCAGTGCTATCGTGTAAAATCACATGGTTGGCGAAAAATACGTTATGTTACGGCAAGGAGTGTTATTAATCAGAGAGGAAAAGTTTTCAAAAATGTCACCGAAGGTTTGCTGCGGCTTCCTAGTTAAATAATTTTGGTATAGTTGTTTGTATTAAAAAGTGAGTATACACCAGAGCATTTTCGCGAGCATTTAAATGTAATGTATAGTCATCGGCACGTAACTTGGCAAGGTTTTGGCGTAGTGGGGGTAAGTTCGCGCATCGTACACTTATGCCACAAAAAAGTGATCAATTTTATTTCTTGTCATTTTTCAATGGTTATGTCCATCATTTATTTTTAAACATGTATTTTAGAAGAAAGTTAAATAAAGGAGAGGAATTCGTGAAGTTAATTAGGTGTTATAAATAAAAAATATCAGCTATAAGTAAAAAAAAATATTTGAAAAAGATAGTAAAAATTATGGCATTGTTATCAAAATAAAACAGTAGCGCTCGTAATAAAAACTAAATTCAAAACAATAACAACTACTCCTAACAAAAACTAACTTAACAAAATCTTAACAAAAACAAAGGTACAACTTTCGTGCACGCAAGTGTAATCGGGAGCGAATGGAAAGAGGACGGGGTGCGGGAGGCGCGGGTCGACTGAGCCACCAATCGCGCGCTCGGATCGGCGCGACCTTGTACCCCGCGTCCCGCTTCACTAACAAGGAGACCTAAAAAACAACATCTGCGCATCTAACGACTCTTGCCAAGTTACGTGCCGATGACTATAACGTTCTTACGAACGGTACAATACAGACAAATGCTCAGTTTCCTAAAGCATTGCCATGTTATGTAACGTTCTTGGGAATGTTCGACGCTGTGTTCGACGCAATGCTCACGGCGAGCAAGCATTTATCTGTAACATTTCTTTGTACTTTGCGTTCATTATTGACCTCATTCCACGTCAACCGCGCTTGTGCCTTTGCTCGATTAAATGATACACCAAAACGCTCGTTGGTTTTAAAAATCAGGTTGTAACAAAACATCGAGCGTCATGTTCGAAGTGTGGTTCGAATGCTCGATGTTCTGTTACAAGTAAATGCTCTAGTCAATATTCTTAATAACACACAGAGTCATAGAAATAAATCGTCGCACAGACTAAGACAACATAGACTTCTCTATACGAATTCGACTTTTTCTAAAACCCGATGAGCCATGAGCCCGCGAATAGTAATTATTTCATATCGAAACCAAATTCTATGAACTCTTTTACTTACATGTGCCCCAGTAGATGAACAACTTCTCTTTTTGAAGGTAAACTTCTTATGAGATCGCTCGTCAGGTGCACAACCAGAATCTGCACCCGTGTCTGAACCACGCTCTTCTTCGCTTTGACGAGGAATGTGCCTAAAATTTATGAAAATAAGAGTGAAAATGCAATGTTAATTATGAAATTCGTTCAGTATGCTGCTTAAAATCGAATGTAAGACACAAAGCCATGAACCAGAACCCTCTGAAAAGAGGCTTCAGATGGCAACCAACCCTTGCTAAAGTTCATCACACTTTGTATGTTTGTTACTTCTTCACGCTCAGACGGCTGGACGGATCTGGATTAAATTTGGCACAGAGATAGATTATAGTCTGGAATAGCACATAGGATACTTTTTTATCTCGGGAATATGTTCCCTTGGGATAATTTTCGGCTATCACGCAGACGAAGCCGCTGGCAGAAGCTAGTGTCCCTAAAAATGGCTGTATCAATTCGAATTCGAATCTTTTGGCACGAGCTTCTAATCCCCTATATCTGAATTAAGAATTTGAAGTTGAATATATTTTCAATCCTAGCCTAAAAAGCTGTCAAATGGTTTGATACATTCTTAACTCCAAATTCTTAATGCAGAAATTGGCCAATAGTTGATGGCATTGATCGTTGATCCAGCAGTCAAATTTAACCGTTCAATTTCATAAACATTTGAGGATCGTTCTAGAAAAAGGGACCTGGGGGTTGACCATATGCTCTTACAGTAAGGTTATTTTGAGTGTGTGTAAAGGACAGATGTATAAGACTTTTATTACGCACACCCAAAATAAGCTTACTCTAAAGGAGCGTCCTCAGTGGGAGCATTCTTTCGTGAGCATTTGTAAACAAGCAATCGTAGGCGAGCAACAAATGCTTCCCAGCTAGCCCAGCATTCACTGTCGAGCAAAACTATGAACGTTCGAGTCGAACATTCCCTTGCGAGCTTGGATCATTCGAATACGATCTCGTTAAATGTCATTCATTAGATAATACAATTGACCAAGAAGGTCACAAACACTTAAGATCAAGGAACTGTTCCTTGCTTTACAAGTGGCCAGTAATATTTCTACATACATACTCATTGGTTTCTTATCTGAGTACTCGCTTTCGAGCGTTTTATTTGCGTGCAAATTCGAATGCCAGCAGTTTCCGCGAAAATCGTTGCGACGTCCACACCGGCCGAAGTTCGCGCTTGCGTGTAAGCTTTGTAAAGCTCGGCTCAACATCCACACCACTCGAATATTCGACGTCGAATGCTCATTACACGTGAATGCTCTCAGTGAGGACGTTCCTTAAGAGCTTATGGTCACCCCCCCCCCCGAGGAGGTAACATAGGAACAGACAGTAACGAACCTGATAACTCTAGTAGTCTGCATGTTAGATTCTTTTAACTGGCTGTCAGGTCTTTCTGCGGTATCCAACAGTGCACTGAACGCAACCACTCGGAACTCTCCTCCGTGGGCTTCTCGCACATAGCTCAGAAGCAGACGCACTTCCATGTATAAAGTCTGAAGGGAGAAATTTGTCTTGATTAACCCACTATAATATCTTGCACGTAAGTTGGCAAGGGTCGTTTGATGCGCAGAAGTAGTTTTTTAGGTCTCTTTGGGCGCTGGGAACGTTCCGAGCGCGCGATTGGTTGGTCAGTTGACACAAGGATCGACTGACCGATCGCATCGCGTCCACGTTCCGTTCGCTCTATATGGTGGTTGGTTAGTTCGGGGAATATGCGCGAACTTACCCCCACTACGCCAAAACCTTGCCAAGTTACATGCCGGGGACTATACATGCTTGGTTATCATTATTTTCAACAACCAAACATACATATACCGCTCATGCTTCCTGACCGTGCCCAAAAATTATAAATAGTGAACAATCGTAGTTGCTTTTTAGGCAACTAAAGGTCTATCCACACATATCAGGGCCGTGCCCGGGACGTGGACGGACCGTGGCCCGTCAGCGGCTCAAAAACATATCCTTGTGTACATTTTATATGAACTCGTTCACACACGTCCGTGCACGGGCCAGTGACGAAGCTTCAATGATTGGGCCCGGCCCTGTCACGTCCCGAGCATGGCCCTGATATGTGAGATAGACCTTTATAGATTACTGTTGACCTTAAAAAAGACGATCGTATTCGGTCTAAGAAGCATGTCTTTTTTTGTCCATACTAGTGTGCATGACTTTGTGAATTTCAGACTATGTATTTTTTTAGATTTTCGCTTTTAATCTGGAATAAAACCAGAATGCTAAAAGCTACATAGGAATCCGGAGGATGCGAAACGTTCACGATTGATCAGGGTGGCGAAGCTTGGGGGAGGCATATCCAGCAGTGGACATCTTTCGGCTGAAATGATGATGACCAAAATCTAGTTTTCCAAGATTAATAAAAATACTCACAGAATTATCCAACATCTTCAGTTCCTTATGCATCAAAGCGAATCTGGTAACAAGTACTCTGAACGTGGTTTCAATGATAAACGTCTCGATAGCTCGGCTGGCGTTCGGGCTCTGGCCGGCGCCGAAGTTAGTGGCGTAACCTGATTGTAGGTTACTTATGTCTGGGGACTTGGTGAAATTGCGTTTCTGTTGGTCTGGAAAGATTTTGTTACATCAGTCTTAAAACAAAAAAACAAAATCATAGACCCGACTGCTTAAGAAGCGAACTAAAAACGCGTTAACAAGAAGAAAATTATGCTGTGCAGTCGGAGGATATATATTCGCGAGCTGCGTGACTAAAATCAGATGTATTTTCCGACTGCACAGCATGATTTTCTTCTTATTTACATACATAAACTCACGCCTTTTGCCTAGGCAGAAAATACAGAACGCCACTTGCTACGATCCTTACATATTTCTTGTTTACATCTTTTTAGTTCGCTTCTTAAGCAGTCGGGGTCTTTGATTTTTGTTATTTTTATTAATACATTTTAGTTACCACATATTTTTTGGAATTAAAACATATAAGTGTTATATATACCCTACAAGACGGGTTTGAACAAAAAAAAAATTCGTTCCCCACAATATGGCACCCAAAAACTGCCATTTTTCTATTTTCCAATTTTAATGTAGACGGTTAAGACGAATCTATTGACGTAAGAATCATCAAAATCGGCCAACACGTTTGGGCTCTAGAACGCCAAATAAGAACAAACATACATACATAGACTGATAAACTTTCTACCCTCCTTCGGCAGTCGGGTTAATAGCATTAGATTGATAGCCTTTTTTGATACGATAAAATTTCCAACACCATGACAGTAACAAGAAATGCTATAAAATATACAGTTGTGACATTTTACAACTCGTCCAGTCTGATTAACATTCGGAAAGAAACCATTCAAACAGCAATTTTGCTACTGGATAGAAAAAAAGTAAAAAAAAAGTCAAAAATGTCTGTAATATTACTTACTCATAGGCGACACCATCGAAGCAGGCTCAGCACAGAACCCAACGGCCGCATGCAAGTTATCCAGCACCTCTCTAATCGGTGAATACTTGGTCATTTCCTTCAAACGAGTGGTGAACTTGGGTATGGAAGCTGATCGCAGTTGACGGAGAGAGTTCCTGGCTTGGACACGGAGGCATTCGGCTTGAGGACCGCGGAGGGCTGTAGTGCAGCCGTGAGAACAGCCTAGTTGCCGAAGTAGCCTAGTAAACGGGCAAAAAACTTATGAGACAGATATTCAAAATAGTTTAATCATATCAGCAGTAGTAGTTTTCACTAATAGCAGCCTAACAGCAATATAACGCATGCACTGCATCCGATCCGAATCGAAGACATTTTCGTTCCGAAACAGCCGTAGTACTTCTTGTAGGGAAGCTTACGCACTACATCCGAACTCTATCTGTCATTATTCAGAACATTTTAAATTCGGATAGAACTCTGAACTCATATCACGGACTGGGATCAGATGTATAGCATACCCCTTAAGGTATTAAACAAAACAAACTGACGAAATCTGTACGTATTTGTATGATGGACGAAATATACTTTCCGGGAACGTAAGACCATTTTTCTCAAACATGCATGGAAATATTGTCATTATTTTCGAAAACAGATCACGCGAAGTATCGAATTTACGGACAAAGAAAATCAAATCCATTGCAGGAGCGTTTTTTGAATTTGGAACATTACAACGCTCCAGCAATGTTGTAACTTTTAATAAATTAAATGTATAGTATAAAAAATATGTTTTATTTCCCTGCATTCTTTTGAGAAAAGCACTATATGTGCTTCGGCGGAAATGGCAATTAGTGGAGTCCTCGCCTACGGCTCGGCCTTCAATCTCATACTTGACCTGCAATTGCTTATTTCCCAGCCTTTGCAATAATGTACTATTATGTGTTTCAAAATTAGCTGATGATATAAATTGTAGTAAGAGTTGTGTTTCTGTTTGGATTCGACATTACAGAATTTTTGACAATACTCATCCTTGTTGTTAAACTACTCGTCAATGGGCTACCGCGTTATTTTCCGCTAGGGGCGCTTGTGTAGACAGAGGTCTCCAAAATGCAAAATTTCATAGTTTTTTGCCTTTTAGCGCGAGTTTATTTACAATTTGTTTATTGTAGTGAATATTTTTCAAATATGGATGATTAAGATAGGTAAGGGTACCAACCACTGCTTTAATAGTTTTATGTTTCGGAAAATGAGGCCACGCAAAAGTGCGGCGTACTCGATTTTATATAAAATCGCACTTTTACGGCATTAGAAAATAATTTTAATTCAAACTTTGCTTCCGTGCACGTTATAACAACGTTTAACTGATTTATATTTATGGATCCTAGGCTTAATTTTCTCCTACGCTGACCGTCGTGGCGATCTCGCCATTGGTCGAGTCTGACGGCCGTCAGCTCTGAGACTCAAGCAACAGTAGCGCCAACAGCTGGGCAATAAAACGGTACCTCCATTAGCGCAATATTAGATGAAAGAAGAATGAACTTACCGTAGAATAACATGCATAATCATATAATAAGGACAATCCAAATTGTCTTCTTCTCTCGTTCTCTCTTTTGTGCTGTCGCCACTTTCCATGTTGGTTGATTCTTGACTTTGGGCACATGGAATGCCTGAATCTCTTTCCTGTAAAAGGCATATCATGAGTATTCATTTGCATCAGTTCTAGAAACATTTGACAAACAATGAATTCGGAACAAAAGAGAGAAAAGTAGAGAAGTATCACGAAAGGGAGAAAGTTTACTCTAATGCTTTATATAAATGCTTTGATTTTGTATTACACTTACTTTACTATCCTTATCTTTGTTGAACTCCGCCATAGGATCAACATTGCCAGGCTGAGTCTCCTCATTCTTGCTATTTTGCCAATTCTTGTGGACACCCATTTCCATAAGTGTGTCTACCAAGTTCAACATCACTTCCATGACACGAAGAGTTATGTAGAAACTGTCCATCGTTGATACGGAATAGACTGCCTGTAATTTCGATAAGCATTTGGTTATTTAGAGTTGAAATTTGTTTCTGGCATGAATATTAATGTGCGAAATGCTGTCACTGAGTGTATTTAAAAAGGAAAAATAGATTTTGAACTAAATTATAGCTCGGCGCAAACCGGCCACCGAGCAGAGCCACCGGTGGCTGTCGCGCGCCACCGCCACATTTGTAACAGTGGCAGAAGTGCGCGATAGCTACCGGTGTTCGGAAGCCGCCACGTTTCTACTGCTGTATGGATCAGAATGTGAATCCCAAATAGAGGTACGTAATTGGATATGAAAGTATCGATATCCATTGAGGTGTCATCGTGCTCCATGGTGACGCGTGCGATGCGTAGGACATCTAACATATAACTGCGCGGCGATGGAACAACGCAACAGTGGCGGGTGTTGGCGTTTTGTGTGGCCCGCAGCGACCACAAGAGGCGAGTCGCGGACACCATCTACTTGTGTGCGGTGCGTCTATATAAAATGTATGGAAAAGTGTGTTGAGTCGCTGTCGCTGGCCACCGGTGGCTTAAGTCGGTGGCCCGTTTGCACCGAGCCTATAGGCTAAGTTATAAATACTGAGGCAAGATACTTACCATAAAACTTATTCTAGATAGGCAGCACATATTTTATAGCTATACTATATTTACAGAATATTAAAATTTATAATAGAAAAAAGAAACAAACTGATACAATAAGACCCAGGCTTACCTTGAGAACCACTTGGAAATCAATATCACCGTCTTTTGTAATATAGTGCAAAGATCCAGGAGCCTCCTGAATTTCTTCAACAACATAGGTAATGTTGGAGTCAGTCTGTGATCGAGTCAGACTAGGCTTGCGTTCTGGTGTCGGTATGTGTTGGGATCCTTGCATGCTGACTGAGTCGATTTGGGATTCTAGTGAACCCTGCAAACAAAAACAACATAGTAATTTTAAAGATTCTATATTCCCAAACATAATTTTAGATTCAGGTGTTATAAATTAACATGAATAAAGCTAGTCTCGGTAGTCCGGTCCCGAACAAAATAACCGAACTACTGAGACTAGGGAATATTCGGCTAGGATGTCAGTCGGAGCACCGAATATTCGGCGGCCGAACATTTGGACATACTTAGTACATTTCGCGGGTTTCAGGTTTCCAACCTGCCCCTTATCTACAAGTGGTGGTCAGTAAACGCAAAACAGTAACTAAGCCTAGCAGAATTTGCTAAGATTTATTTATCATCGCCCAGTAGCAATGTATATAGTGGCTATTTTCGGAAACAGGCTTAATTTATGAGCAAAAGCAATCGTTTGCTATCAACACCTGACGCTTTAAAGATATCTGTTGTCAAACCGATATTTAAAAAGGGAGAAAAATATGACATGAATAATTATCGCCCCATAACATTGATACCCATCATGTCAAAAATCTACGAAAAGTGCATGTATCAAAGAATAGTCGATTACTGCGCAAAGTACAATATTATAAAAAAAGAACAATTTGGGTTTCAGAAACACAAGTCCACATCTCTTGCCATCTTTTCACTTCTGAAAGCGGTATTGACTAATATCAACAACAAACAGCTAACAACAGGGCTATTCTTTGATTTGTCTAAGGCATTTGACCTCGTTTCACATGAAGGACTATTAAAAAAACTTGAGGCTATTGGTATTAGAGGACTGCCACTACAATGGATATCGTCGTATTTAACTAGCAGACAACAGAAAGTTACTGTTACTATACTAAATGAAAGTAGGAACATGACCGAATATTCGTCTGAATATAGAAATATAAAACGGGGCGTCCCCCAGGGTAGCATATTGGGCCCTATCTTATTCCTACTCTATATAAATGACATAGTTAATGTAACTGATCATCAATGCTTTCTTTTTGCCGATGACATTTCCATAATCGTTACCACCGATAAAAAATATAAATCAATTAAGGATCATGAAGCGGACATAAATAATACAATAGATAATCTAATTGACTGGCTAAATAATAATAATTTATCAATTAATCTAAATAAATCAGTATATATACAATTTAATCAATCTTATAATAATACATTTAATTTTAAAATGGATATTCCGAAAATTACACAAGTGACAAAAACTAAATTTCTAGGAGTAGTAAT
This sequence comes from Orthosia cruda, assembly GCA_964057195.1. Lineage (NCBI taxonomy): Eukaryota > Metazoa > Arthropoda > Insecta > Lepidoptera > Noctuidae > Orthosia > Orthosia cruda. The sequence continues at coordinate 30,172,476 of OZ059829.1, read as the reverse complement.
TGACGAACACTTAGACTGGAAAGCACAGGTAGATACTGTATGCAATAAAATAAATAAGTTTGTGTATGCTTTGAGACAAATAAAAAAAGTGACTAATATAAAAACGGCTGTGATGACATACCGCGCATATGTGGAGTCCTCACTTCGATATGGACTAATTATGTGGGGAAATAGTACTGATCGTAATAAGAAAGAAAGAAAGAAAGAAAGAAAAAATATTTATTTGTGACCCGCACAGGAGACACGAGAAATACGCATAAATTTAAACAATAATAAAAAAATTAAATAAAAACCCCGTGCGAGACCAAAAAGGCTCCTATCTCAGCATGTGCAGCGATATCCAAAAAGAAAATAACGCCGCGCTGATATTCTGATAGGACCCACTGTTGATGCCACGGACACACTTATGGAAACAGAAAATACTTAAATAATAAAATAATATATAAAAACAAACAAAATAGAATAAACACAGAAGGTGGGTCAAAGTATGTATATTATAATTATGTGTAAGTTACAAATCTATAAATAAAAAATCATATTAAATGTAGGTAGAACTAAGAGTACAAAGTCCGCGATGCTCAATGATCATTTGTCAAAACCATAGACAAATAACAGAGCGCGCGGACCAAAGGGTAATGTATTAAATTTCTTAGAAAGGACCCTAAATCATGGAAAAAAGAAATCTATGGTCGGCTGTCAAAAGAAATATGTTTATGTTATGAAATAGTGTAAATAAATAAAAGTAAATAAACCAGGCGAAAAGAATACATAGAATAGTGTTTTGCTAGTATTGGATAAAACAGAGTGATGTGTATGTTATGTGTGGTGTGGTGTTCGCAAGTTCAAAATAATGAAAATGGATTAACGGCAGTAATACTAACTGCGTGCAAACCCCAGGTAAGCTTATCTTCCGGATTCCTTTTGTTTAAGTAATAAGTACTGCTTGAATTTAGTACTAAATGTTGCAATCGTTTTTATAGCGCGAAATGGTGGAGGAAGATCATTCCAGATACGAGAGGCAGCGAATTTGAAACTGCCACGGAATGCAGCAGTTTTGTGTGACGTTAACAACAGGTACGCAGAAGCTCTCGTTTTAACTTTATTTACATCACGCGACCAGGTCAATTTACCAAACAGATAGTCTGGTTTTTTCGTGAGAATTGTGCCAAAGAGCAGGGTAGCCAGATGCAGCTTTCTGCGATCTGACATTCTCATCAAATTACCCTTATTTAAATAAGGAGTTACATGTGATCTGGGAGGGATGGTGAAACAAAATCTTGCACAAGCATTCTGTACTCGCTGGATCAACCTTTCGCTTCTACCTAGAATGCACGCCCCATACACAGTGTCAGCGTAGTTCAACTTAGATAAAACTAGTGATTCACAAAGCAGAATTCGCATATCCACACTTATGTAGGGACGCATACGATACAGAAGCTTAAGCCTGTAGAAGCAGTTGCGCACAGCCTCCATGATGTGGGTCTCAAAGTGTAGGTGCTCGTCAAATAGTAACCCAAGATTACGGGCTTCCCGGACCCTTTCAATGGAACACCCGTCAATCTTTAAGTCCAAATTCCCATTACCCATTCTATTCAAAAAATCTCTTGATCCCATTAAAATAAATTTAGACTTAGCTGGGTTCAAAACCAAGGCGTTTCTCATAGACCATGCCGAGATCCTATCGAGATCCTCATTCAAACTTTTTACTGTGTCAACAGCCTGCTGGGGATGAAAAGATAGATACATCTGCAGATCATCAGCATATAAGTGGAACTTGGTGTTGAGCAGGCAATTAATGATGTCAGCACTGTAAAGAATGAAGAGTAGCGGGCCCAGGATCGATCCCTGCGGTACACCCCTATTCACGCACTTAGGACCAGAGGATTTTACGGCTCCATCACTATCGCTCGTCACCTGGACAACTTGAGAACGGTGAGTCAAGTAACTTTCAAACCACTTTACTGTCTCAGGCTGACATCCATAATAAGACAACTTCGATAGGAGGAGCGAGGTATTAATAGAGTCAAAAGCGCGCGAAAAATCTAGTAAGACCAGCAGGGTACCCATGCCCTTATCTCTAGCTTCCAGAATATTCCCAACTACATCAAGAAGGGCTGTGGCCGTGCTGTGTCCTTTGCGAAAACCTGACTGAGCGAGCGGCAAAATGCTGTGTTCCTCAAGATATGACCGAAGCTGGTTAGAGACAACCTTCTCTAGGATCTTGGAGAGGCATGGCAATAAACTAATTGGGCGAAGTTCTTTCACACTGTTAGGATTAGATACTTTAGGAATGGGTCTAACTATTGCCAATTTCCACAGATCCGGGAAAGATGAGGTGGTGATGGAACGGTTAATGATGGCCGTGATAGCTGCAAGGGTTCGAGGAAGAGTCATCATCAGCATCTCCAAGGAGATACAGTCACAACCCTGAGCATTGGACTTAAGACTATGCAACAGCTTTAGCACCATGTCCTCTGGGACCGGCTCAAGCTGGAAGTGTCCACTGCCGAATCTGTGGTCCTCAAAGTGCTTTAAGTCAGCAGCAGAGACCCTACCAGTACCAGGAACATCCAAAAAGTGTTCATTAATTTTTTCGGGATCATTACAAAAATGTGGTAAACTGCGCTCTGGACATTTAGAGATACCAGTGGCAACAGTTGACTTGATGTGACTCCATAACTTTTTTGGTTGTTTTAAATTTTTGTTAATGTATGTTTTAAAGTATGCACTCTTCTCACTTTCAATAGCAGCCCTAACCAGATATTTGAGTTCCTTGTAAGAGTTAACATGACTTAAGGATTTAGTAGACTTAGCCTTTAAATGGCACTTGTCACGCAACTTCATCATTTCTTTAACTGTGCAAGTAATCCATGGGGAAGACTTTTCTTTAATTAAAACTTTCTTAATAGGTGCATGCAAATCGAATAAATTCAAAATGTATCCATTAAAAGTTTCGACCATGGAGTTTACATCATCCAATCTCACAATGTATTCCCAGTCCATTTTATTCAAGTCTTCGTTGAAATGGTCAATAAGTATGTCCCTGAGAGGCCTATAAGTGACCCAGTGCGGGGAAGGCTTCTCCACCCTGAAATTGAGCTCAACCGAAACAACCGCATGTTGACCAAGCTCAGGTACGTGAGATACAGTGACCTCCCGCACACGGGCGTCGGTACACACGACGTCAATAAGTGTCTCGCTATGATCCGTATAGTGTGTTGGCTCAGTAACGATTTGCTTCAATTTGCAGCATGTTAAGAAGTTGCTTAGAAGTTTAACTTTATTTTCTGAGACGTTTAGCACGTTAATGTTGAAATCACCCAACAAAACAACCTTGTCAGCGCCAGCAAAGGAGAAGAGGGAGTCGGTAATCGCATCAAGAAAGATGTTCACATCAAGCCACGGTGGCCTGTAAGCAGTGCCGACGATAACCGAATGCGAGTTGATGTTCAGCCGGAGCCACATCTGCTCGACCTGCGGCGCGGGCGGATGCGGCATGGTGCGCGCGCGCACTCCGCGCCGCACATAGAAGCCCACGCCGCCCCCGCGCCCGCCGCGCACTGCGGGCGGGCGCGGCACGTGACGCAGCCGGTAGCCCGGGACTGTCGGCGCTCGACCCTCTTCTCCCCGTCTTAGCCAAGTCTCATTAATTGCCATGATGTCCACCGCACTGTTTTCCATAGCCACAAGAAACTCGTCATGGCGTGAACCTAGCGAACCCGCATTAAACAATCCAACTTTGAAGTATTTGGACTTAATCATTTTAAGAATTCATGAAAATATGTGTGCATATTAAGTATATAAGTGTAAAATGAAATCCGTTGTGTAGTTGGCATAGCAGAGTGTAGAGTAATTATACTATTACATAGCATTAACGTATAGAAGTTGATACAATGAGTAACAATTTTAACAGATATTATATGTAGAAAAATATTACGTTTTGTAACCACTATTGAGGTATACGCGACAAGCCGACGCTTTATAGATATATAATGTAAATAATAAATAGTTAGTGCTCGGGCAGCTGGGCAACAGAAAGAAGTCATTACATACTGAGACAGGAACAGTGCTGACCGCGCACAGGGTAAATTCAAAAACAAAAGCAAAATTGCACATAACACATAGAGTAAAACCGTAAGCCTTAGAATTAACCCTACAAAATAAAGCTTTCGAATGACCAGCGAGCTAATTATCCCTCTCGGTAGATATCTCCTGGCCAAAAACACGACCAATGTCCTCCTCCTTGCGAATCCAGTGGGTAGGCTTGCCATCACCCTGCTTTGCCAAAATACGGCCATTCTTAGTCCACAGGTACCGCCACCCGAGACGACCGCCAGCCTCACGCACACGAAAGAACAACAGCTTGTTCGCGCGAGTAAGCCTCTCATTCACGAAGAAGCGCCGCGGGGGCGCGGGGAGGCCGGTGTCCGCCGTGGTGGCCCCTCGCCGCACACGCGCGCCCTGTAGTAGCTCGTCGCGAAGAGTGCGGCGCGCCAGGCGCACCACGATACGCCGCCCGCGCACCGCCACCGCCGCTGCCTCCGCTGGGCTCGTTGCGCCCGAGGCCGTCGCATGCAACACGCGATCGACTCGCGGGCCCACACGCTGTGCAAAAACAACGTCCCGTGCCTCCAGAGCTACCCCAAGCTTGGCCGCTAACAGTCCCACGGTGTGGACCACATTCTCACCAGGGATCTCCGGGACGTTCGCCACCTCAATGTCGGAGCCAAGTAAATCCTGCTCACGATCGTTGAGCTCAAGTTGAAGCCCCGCCACATTCCGCTCGAGCTGACTGACCCTGGCGTCAGGGGGAGCCACACTGTTCCTGCTCTCAAGAGCCTCGATTCGCGCCTCCAGGCCGTCAACTCTTTCGGTGCAGATTCCCACCGTTGAGTGCAGGCTAGCCATCTCACGACGAAACTCGCGCATTTCATCCCTCACTTCCCGCAGCTCAGACCTGAAGAGCCTTATTTCTTCACGCAAGGTAAGCTGAGTGTCAGGAGAAGGATCGCCATCGGTTCCCTGTTCACTCTCAGCACGAGAAATCCCCATAGGCGCCGCTCCAGGAGGCCCGATAATAGTGCCCTGAGTCTGGGTTGCCTTCCCACCCAGATGTGGTGCAGCAACTGCTCGAATAGCAGGGGTACCACTGCCCAGACCTCCAACGGGTGCATCGTTATCCACCTTACTCGTTTTATGCCTGCAGTCAGGGCACTGCCAGTCGCCACCTATCTGCGTTCCAGCCGGCAAACAAGTGAGATGGAATTTATTATGGCAAGTAATGTTGCCACACGTGGCGCCCCCTTTCGTCGACAGGAACTTTCCACATATTGCGCACTTTGCCATGTTCCAACCTTGTGCGGATGAGAGCAGAGAGATGGCGTGCACGTTCTTCACTACTTCTAGTTCCTCCGGCGGCGCTAGATGGCGCTCGCTCCACAAAGATCTATCGATCAAAACGCAAATTTGGAAAAAAAAAATACACCTTTTGGGGGTAACAGGCACACCAAAAAAAGTTAAAGTGACTTCAATTAATTTAAAAAAACGTCCAAAATTTATTTTTCTTCTTAGTTTATTTCGGATTTGCACTTTGAAAACACTTAGTTTCACCTAGAAAACAAACCCGCACACAAGTTACACTTAGAGGTAATAGTGATTACAGTCCTTTCACTGAATAGATCGCGTTTATTATTTATTATGCTCAAAGTAAGAACAGCCGATATGCCCCGTAAAGTGTCCGTGACGTCACTCACGACGTAATAGAGCATTTGTTGCCCAAAAGAAATGTCTAAGAGCTGTATACGAGATTCCATCGGACGAATCATGTCAACCAATATTTAAGGAACTTGGTTTGCTACCGTTACCTTCATTATATATATATGAGGCATGTATGTTTGTTCGGAAGCACTTGGAATTATTTAGAACAGCAGAAGAACTATTTACAAGCTCTCGAAGTCGACGTGACCAATATAGGCTCGTGCTGGAAGAGCTACCTAGATCAGCAAAATATAATAAAAATTGTTTGGCTATGTGTATACGACTGTATAATAAATTACCGGGTGTTTTTAGAACATTGAATTGTAAGCTATTCAAAATGCAACTGTATGAATGGCTCAATAATAATAATTATTACAGTATTAATGACTCTTTAAAATGAATTTCTAATAATTGTTATAATATTAATGACTTTTTAAAATGATTTTTTCTTAATTGTTATAGTATTAATGACTTAAAATGATTTTTTCTTAATTGTTATAGTATTAATGACTTAAAATGAATTTTTAATGTAATTAATTTCAATTTTGACATAATATTTTAGTGAATAAGTTTGCACGCTTAGTTTTAAGCAAAACATGTTTGATCTATCTATTTTCAATAACACCTTTTATACCATGTTTTAAGCAAATAAAATATCTTTATCTTTATCTTTATCTTTAACAAAAGCATTTTTTTGTTTAAATTAATCATAACTGACCACTGTTAGATTTTAAGTATTAAGATTTTTTTGTAATAATTTTTTTATGCGTAATATTATATCCACATCGCGTCTTTCATCTCGCATGTGATTGGTCGATTGATGGGATCAAAATATGAGCTACACAATATTAAAGTTAATGTCGTGGTAAAATGACAAGAGCGGAGGTCTGGGAGCCTTTCAACAAATAGGAACTGTCAGGTTCATTAACTTCGGGATGCCACGAATAGTGATGTGGCCGAATACCGAATACCCGGCTAGGCTCTTGGCCGAAGCTGAGCCGAACATTCGGCGATACTTAGTGCATTTCACGAGTGACAGATTCCAACCTGCACCTTACAAGTGGTGGCCAATAAATGCAAAACAGTAGTATCCAAGCGTAGCATTATTTGGTAATATTGATTTATCTTCTCCCGCAGGCTTATTACGTATGAAACGGCAGTTAGCAATATTTGCGCAGAGATAGTACAATCATCGCGCGATTTTCGCTTTATGTCAAAAAATTGGAAGGCTTATTTTTGCGAATTAATTGCTCTTCAATCACGAATCCGCATTATAGATGAGCTATAGCCACACCATAAAATTTTTACGACAGCACTGCTAACAATAAAAGTCTGCTAACTGAAATGTGCATTTATCGCAAGTTGATCGCGATCATTTCGTATTACGTATGGTTTTTGAAAGCAGAGCGACAGCGATCGGCGAGCAAATGTGGCTGTCAAATTGCGATAACTTTTTCCCTTGTTGTTGGTCGATTGCCAATCGCTCGCTGATGGCTGAGTAGGTACAGAAGTTTTTGAATATTTGGCGGCTTTTTTCCTGTGTTATTTTGTGGCTACTTTAATTATCCGCAAATTAGAATAATAATATAAAAGTAAATATTGAAATAACAAATTCCTAGTGAATATTGTAATGAAAAAAGCAACTGGACTATTTGTTGAATCATTGAAACAGAAGTGATCACGGTAAAGTGGAGGATTTTTATATACTGTAGTGTTGGCTACCTCAGCGAAGCTTATGTGTTTACCTACTAAATACTTACAAACACATAAGATTGTGATATAAGTCCGCAATAAGTATCTTCTATTATATTCTTTTATTATATGGCAAGCACCGATGTCGACTATTCTGCCAATGTCTAAATTAAATTAGAAAAATCAATTTTAAATTTCATAGCTCAAATACGAGATAATGTAGTCTATTAAGTGATGTCCTAATGCATTATCGATTCGATTTCTTATAACAACCGACAATTCGAAGAAATTTTAATCAATTTTACACATTGACATTTTAGCCATCCAGTTTTTCAAATTAATTATTATATTATGTAAATAAAAAGAAAATATCCAATTTTCACTGCCATATTTACTTTACACAAATACTTTACATCTGCGAATATTAATTTACCGGAATATTGGAGCTAAATAGTAATCAAATTGACTATTGTAAAAAACAGCCTCCACGAAGTGTTGCTCTTTCATAAGCTGGTTAATTCATCAAATGATACATTTTATAAATCATCAGACAGATAAAATAGCTTCTGTTAAAAGTGACTGTCAAAAAAAAGACTTGACTTAAAGGCCTCAGTAGCCAGGTCACTAAATTGATCGCGCAATAATTGTACAATTATTGCTACTTGCTGTTCCTTACGTAATAAGCCCGCCGGTAGGAGTGTATATAGTGGCTATTTTCGGCAGCAGGCATAATATATGTGGAAAAGAGCAATCGTTTGCTATCAACAAATGCTATTTTTTAAATTAATCATAACTTGTCTTATCACTGACAGATTTTAAGTAGTAGTTGTTTTTTTTTCATGATTTAGTATTCGGTATTCGGCAGAATGGTTCGCAATATTTGGCCGAATACCGAATATTTGTAGCCTCTCTACATTAAATATCTCTTCTCAGTTCTCACCTGTCTAGTTTTAGACAAATAATCCGGAGATGGTGTAGGAGTGTGTTCAGTCACAGTGATAATGGGGTTCTTCTTTTTCTGCGCGTTTGTGGGCATCGCGTTAGAGGGGCCCTGCGTTCGCTCCGTCCGCACCTCATCGATGTACCTGCAATAACTGCCTTTAAAATAACGGGTTTCTTTTGGAAACTTTTGACATACTTACCATTTATTGTTAAAACAAATCATAGAATTTGTTGGCTTTTATAAGATTTTTATTAAGGTCTTACTTATTTTTTCGTAAATCTATACGATTTATATTTCGTTTAATTATCAAAAAAGTTCCACATCATACCTGTGTTTTGTTCGTGTATTTTGTTCATGCTAAATATTTTGTGTAAATTCATGCTTTTAGTACGTATTACCTTGGTGACTATCATGGAAAAAGTCTATTAACTTGCAATCGAACAGTCTCCTTAACGTGAAGCATTAAAGTTCAAAATTGTACGCTTTTATTGTTGAATTTTACTGTTGGTAAATAAGTGATGTTTGCATGGATTGTACGCATTATCGCATCCAATGAAGCCTCAAAACTAAATGAAGGAATTCATTTCATCTAACTACGTAATCTGTTCTAATGCATTAAATTGTAATTATGGATTGTGTATCGGAATCTAATGAGCATTGTGCGTGCATACAACTACTTTGATGTTCTATATTATTGTGACTTGTGACATTGTGTGTCTGAGTGTTCTTGTAACTAGATCAAAGTAATTGTTGGATGTGCTGAAATAAGCCTACTGTACGTAGCAACAAGGCTTCATTTCGGGTGTGCTTGTAAAAATCTGAAGCGAAACCTCTACGCCTAGTAAATATCGTAGTACTAGTATGAACCAATCCTGCGTGACTAGCGTCTAAGTTACGAAGCCTCTAATTTCTTTGTTAATTTGCTCACTTACCCATTGGAGGCTAGCTCGTCTATCAGACAGCTAGCGACCGAATTGTTCGTCCATTACAATAGTACGGGTACAAGCGTCAACAAGATGGGAGAAAGAAAATAAATATAATTTTTAAATAGAATTTTCACCCAGAATTTCGTGTTGATAAAATAAACATGCTGTGCTTTGATAATGAAAGGATATGAGGTAATTGTGATAGATCGGATTTGTAGTTCGATTTTGTGAATTTTAATAAAAATCGTAAGGCATATTTGATGCTGTCTTTTGTATTTGCTTAGCGTTTTACGTCAGCTTGTGAGAACTTTGAAAGAGAGGTAAGAGAGGGAGAACAGTGGCCTAATCGCGTAACATAAACTTAATGACAACAATGTAGTTAACTGAAAATTTGTTTTTTGTCCGTCTGGTAGATTAATTAAAAATATTGGACACGTATTTTTTCCTTTATTACATAAACAAAAAATTACGATACAGTGCGTGGAAATATCGTGTGACGTCATGGTGTGCTACACTGTATACTGACAAAGTGACGTCACAAGCCCCCAATTCTGAACTTTGATGCGCTTTAAGTTTGTAATTTTTTATTTATTTGGTAAAGCAAAAAATACGTGTCCAATATTATTTGATAATCTGTTTGACGGACTAAATAGAATTATCATTTATCCACCCAGAAGACACCCCTATTGCTTCAACACAATGTTGAACCGTCAAAATTAATTAGGTATGTTGAAAGGGTGTATGTTACATAATTAGGCAGCTGAACTATTTACAATTATGAACTTATTCGTAATTTAGACTCCTTGTTCTTTCAGAACTGACTCTTAAAGGGTGCAATATATTGGTACACAGTCATATTTCTCCCCCTCCATAAAAAAAATCTAGTATATTAATAATTTCTACATCTATAAACCTAAATCATCTATAATAATCTGTAAGAAATCGAATTAGGTAAGTACCTACTGCATATTTTCAAGTACAAAAAGTTTCTACGCCTTCACAATAACTATACTTAAGATGTTTTAAAAATATCTATAAAAGTTCAAATGGAAAATGCCATGAGAAAGAAAAAAAAAAGAAAAAAATGTTATTGGATTATGATATTTACCTAAGACTGGGCATACTTTTCCCTTTGATCAGGTTGCAGTGGAATAAATCGCCAGTAAGTCTAGGAGCCAAAGGTGGGAAGTTACTGGCTAACGCAGAATTTGGACGGTCATCAGTATTGTCCAAACTCCTGTGATATTCCTGCAGAAATATTTAAATTAAGAATTTATATTTGATAAAGGATAAAATAAGCGAAAAAATATAGCTACAGATAGCATCCTAACTGCAGAGTGGAAGGAGAACTTGTGGTCGTCATGTCCAATTTTTTCGAGCGCTTTTTCTGACTTCGACAGCAGCTTTGTTTCCACAAACGCTTTTAGATCAGCCATTTTCATTTTGCGTTTTATCTTCTCACTGGATCTTCTCGTCATGAGGTTCTCTTCTTCTACCACTTTAGTTGGTGATGTGAAAGGCATTTCTGTTATTGGAGACATGTCTTTAACTTCTGGAACTTCGATAAAGTTCTTCAGTGAGTCGCGGTCTTTTATATCTGGGCTCTGGTAGACGGAAACCTCTATCTTGGGAATAGGCAAGGAGTTGCTTCTCTTTCTTGGTTGTGTTTGTTTAGACATATCGTCGCATATATCTCGTAACCTGTAATGTAGTGTTGTTTTGATTGACGTTACCTCCTATTATTTTATATGAACTGAGCAGAAATTTTGGGATCAAATACCTGTTATATAAATAGTGTAGGGCCCAATATACGCCTTCTTCTTGCCATTGCGAAGTAAACAAACACCTCAACGTAGCAACATCTAGGAATGTAGCAGCAGACACCTGCAAAAATACCGAAACTATACTAATCGGTGTGCGTATATGACTAACTAGCTGACCCCCGTGGCTTCGCTCCCGTCAATTGGCTACATACCTACCCATACCTACTCTACCCACCTACCCTACCCTACCTACCCAATCTTCCCTTCCCTACCTTACCTACCATACCCTACCCTATCTACCTTACCTAACCTTACCCTACCCGACCTAATTATGTAGTACATAATTTTTATGTATAATCAATAGTTTTCTCAGCGCACGCCAAAAAATGAATATATACATTATTGACGAAAGTAAGCAACATTTGTTTCTACCGGCGATCTAATCAAAATTTAGAACAAAACTGCTATTGCGACTTTACTATGATAGTTAGATATAGTCTTTTTTGTAGGTAATAATGAGTACTTTAACCATGTAGTACATAATTTTTATGTACCCAGCCTACCCTGCCAACCCAACCTACCCTACCTACCTTGCCTACCCTGCCTATCCTACCTAGGGTAGGTAGGATAGGCAGGGTAGGCATCTTCCTACATACCTACTATTTTTATCCATCATCAATGATTTTCTCAGCGCACACCAAATAGTGAATTTTATAGGCAACATTTTGCTACCTTGGGTTACATTATTGAAATTTTAATAAGGATCTCTATTTTTTTTGAAAATATTTTATTGCCTTTGACATTCAGGAATAATGTAGCTTTCTACTGGAGAAAGAATTTTCAAAATCGGTTCAGTAGATCCAGGGCTTACTTCCTACAACCTCAAAATCTTTACCTCATTATAATATTATTGGTATAGATAGATATATATTAGTATAGATGTATGAACATAAATGAATCAAAAAGAGTAGGTATGTGATAGCTCATTTACATTTTGACCGATTTGGGTGCAGCCCGTATTCGGTCATCGACTAGTGTAATCAGGTTTTCGGACCGGACCGTTTTCGGTGACAGAACACGGCTGACTTGTTGGAACTCGCCACTCATTGTTCAATCGAAGAGCGCAAATGGCGCACGTGTTATGTATTGCGTTTGTTTTTAACCGACTTCACAAAAAGGAGGAGGTTCTCAATTCGTTCATTCAGGAATCTTTTTTTTATTTTTTTATTTATGTTCCCCGATTACTCAAAGACGCCTGGACCGATTTCAAAAATTCTTCTTTTGTTTGAAAGGGTATACTTCCTAGTTGGTCCCATAATCATCAAGTCAGGATCTGATTATGGAATCCTAGAGAAATCGAGAGAACTCCTCAAATATTATAGGCAAACATATAGTGATTTTGGTATTTTCATCAACAATGCAATCATTTGCACTCAGAAAGTATCATTTGGTGAAGTGGAACTGATGAAGAAGACCACAGATGGCCACTGGATCTCCTAAATGCTAAATATGTTACGGGCATAAGATATCTCGAATAGTTAACCGACTATAATGAAGCAAATACTTATAAATAAATGGTACTGGTGAAAATGACACCCTCGAACTGATCTGATGATGAAGCCGGAAGGTAGGCACTGGAACTCTAATATAAAACAATGTATCCTAGTCGTGTTTGGGCTTATTCGAATCGCCATGAGATGTACTTTGGCTATAAATGATAATCATGTTAATTGGAGGTACCTACCAAAACTAAAAACAGAAAAATAAAAACTTTTTAACAAAAAATCAAACCGACTTCCAGAACAAAAAACTACAAAGCAAAAAATAAATTTCTTTTCCGAAGTCGGTGTCGAAAAACGGGAAAGAATGGGTAGGCACAAAAGACACCGACTTCGGAAAAGAAATTTATTTTTTGCTTTGTAGTTTTTTGTTCTGGAAGTCGGTTTGATTTTTTGTTAAAAAGTTTTTATACAGTTACACATTACAGTTAGTCCTAATTTAACATAACCTTTAACCCAACCTAATTTAAATGCGCCATAAGGATCATATCAAGTTGCGTTGAATAGTAATAAATAATTTGGTATCTGGTTCCGAAGAGTAGTCAAAAATCTTCTTGAATTGAGAAAGGTACTTACATTTCCTTGTTTCGCAGTGGGTGGTTTTTCGGTAGATGTAGGAGTACCTTTTGTAGGGCCACCTCCACCACCGCCACTGTCTGACAGAGATTCTTTATCTGAAGAACTGCAAACATGAAAGTCAAGTTTAATATTCTCACAGATTATACAATACTAGCATACAGATGCCTCATCTCATGCAAAGAAACCGTGCCGACGTAACTCGCGTTTTTCGTCTGATTATGCTGATAATTTTTATAAGTACTTCGATCGCGTTCGGTTCCGTTCCACAGCTATATATGGTGTTCGCAGCGACTTGCAAGTTAAAGCGTTTTCTCGATTCGTGACTATTTTTCTTTAAGTACAGTGACGATTTGTTTTATAGTATTTTTTTACAGTTTTATTGTACCAAAATGTGTTACAATACAAATTTAAAATCGAGTGGCATGCCTCAGAAATTTAAAAACGCGCCATCTATTGGAATCAATTTTAAATGATCCGTTCAAATAATCTTTGAAATGTGAATTAAGAGCCCAACTAAAGAATAAATAATTTTCATGATCAATTCTAGAAAAAGGCAAATCGATGCATATCGCGCCATCTAGTGATATTTTTTTTGAACCAAATGTTTTTTGTTAGCGCCGGGACCCCGTGCTTTTACAAACTTAAACAAAAATGATATTCCGAAATCTTACCTCATCTTCGTGATTTGTGGCAATGGTTTGATGCCTGGTAGTCCTGGCTTGGAGCCGTCGGGCTTACGTGGCTGGAATATACTGGGGTCGGCAGCATACACTGTATATGCTTCCTTCACAGCTCCTCCGAAATTTTGTTCCGAAGGCAGGCGGTAAATAAACTGAAAGTGACGAAAAAATAGCTATAGCTTTGCAGTTAGACTCTTAACAGAAGGGCTGAATTAGACATTGAAGATGACATTACTATATCGAAACTGTCAACCTTATGACATGCTAAGACTTACTCCAGAGGTCTAATAGTGTGCTTTGTTTAAGTCTAAGCCCAATTTTTTAATATCATCATAATCAGCCTTTTAATGTTCCCAGGGACACAGGCCTTCTCTCTGTGAGAGGCAATGGCCCTTAATCCACGACGCGGACCCATTGCGGGTCCCACCAAGGATATCACATGTCTTCAAATTTTTGGTTCTAGGACATGCCGGTTGCCTCAAGATATTTTCCCTCACAGTTTTGAGAGCAGTGTTGATAAAATAATTTACACAAGGTATAGGATTTGAACCCACGACCTACAACTTGTAAGTCGAGGCTGTTACCACTGAGTCACCACTGCTCTCAAATATTAAAAATATAAAAAAATCTTTTTGCAAAAAAATATTACCGACTTCCAAATACAAAACTACAAAGTGAAAAATAACTTAATTTTTTGAAGTCGGTGTCTTTCGTAGGTACCATTTTTTTGCGTTATGGACACCGACTTCAAAAAATTAAGTTATTTTTCACTTTGTAGTTTTGTGTTTGGAAGTCGGTAATACTTTTTTGCAAAAAGATTTTTTATTTTTCAATTTTTAGTTGTACGTACCTAATAGGCAAGTTAGTAAGGGAACTATTTCGACAGAATAGATTTCATGAAACTTGAACATAACCGGTTAAATGAGAGATCTGCTTACCCCTTAAGAGCGAACTGGCGTGATGTTATGTTATAAACAACAAACAGACATGGGATTGCAGCAATCCCAAGAGATTTGCCGTTATTTATTGAAGAGTTCTGTTGTATATCTCCGAAGTTCTTCATCAGATCTTCACAAAATTAAAATGGGACCAATTTCGGAACATACTTTTTTAAACAAAAAAAAAAATTTTCAAAATCGGTCCACAATTGACGAAGATATCGGTGAACAAACAAAAAAAAATAAAAAACAAACTTGAAGTCGAACATAGAACCTCCTCCTTTTTGGGAAGTCGGTTAAAAATAATACCATTAGCGTGCATCGAGGGTATGCAGTTCTAACGAGCTGACTTGCGTGCAGTTCAAAAGCAGCCTGGCTATTTCTAAAATGCTTGTATTTCATTTTATCTTACCACATGTTCTTCCTCAGTGCTAGAACTCTCTTCCGGAATGGTTTCCGGGAATATGGTGTCTTTGGGAGACGACAGCCATGGTTCCTCTTCGGTACTGGCCTGTTTGGACGTCACTTCTGACTGCGACATTGAAACGTTCTGGCTGGGTGGGCTTCCGGTCACATTGC
The DNA here is from genome assembly GCA_964057195.1 of Orthosia cruda. NCBI lineage: Eukaryota > Metazoa > Arthropoda > Insecta > Lepidoptera > Noctuidae > Orthosia > Orthosia cruda. The sequence goes on along the minus strand of OZ059829.1, from coordinate 30,157,060 downwards.
CACCACCTTCTTCCTTAGACAACTTACCTGTAAGATCAAAAGGCATTAGCTGTAAACTATGTCAGTGTTTGAATGTCAAGTTATTAAAATTTTAATTAACAACAATATCGAAAATTCGAAATCAAGCTTCATATACATAGATATAAAAAAAGGTTTACACGCATACGCCCAAGGTTGCTAAATACATAAAGAAATCAGATTAGGTACAGTGGTAAATAAACAAACTCCAGCGGGGTCAGTCCAGGGGAAGCAGTTGCAAGAAATGATGTTAAGGAAAAGTACCATAAATTATAGTCGTTAGTAATAAAATTACTAAAGAGTAAAAGTATGATAGGTTTCTCTACATACGTCCCATAAACACGTCGCCAGGTTGGTGTCTCTTGGAATACTTGCCACCTAGAGGCTTGGGCTTTGGCTTCACGAGAGTTGTGAAGCAAGGAGCTTCAGGATGCCTGAACTCCCACATCGCTTGCCACATCTTTAGGCCATTCTCTAACCGATAGTTGTTTGTGAAGTCCGACTCTTTCAGGTGGTGAGACAGTGGTGCAAACAGGAACACAAACAGCTGAAAATATTTTTCAAGTCAAGTTATCAAAGTTTGTTAAGGTATTGCACTAGAAAAATATCTTGAAGGTGAGTAAAGCTGTGTGAATGTAATTTTTTGGAGCTTTTTTCTAGGAATTTATTTATTTATTACATGTAAGATTAACAGACAAATAGAATCAGTAACTTAAAGTTTAAGACGACGACTAACGCCAACGACCTTGAGGGAACAAAACACGCACTCGTTTCACACCCGCGCGATCCAAAATTTTGTAGATTTTTGTACTTTCCTTATTATTCCCTGACTTTAAAAAAAAGAGCCTCAGATCAAAATGTAGATAATTAAATTGTCTTTGAGATGGTCTCGATTTCATTAAAATTAACCCAGCGGTTTTGGTGCGATTGTCGTGTTTTTGTCCGTTTTAGACATCATCATCTGCCTAGCCTTTTCCCAACTATATTGGGGTCGGCTTCCAGTCTAACCGGATTCAGCTGAGTACCAGTGTTTTACATGGAGCGACTGCCTATCTGACCTCCACAACCCAGTAACTGGGTAACAACGGTACCCCTTGGCTAGACTGGTGTCAGATCTCGAGCTTCTGACTACTCGTAACGACTGTCAAAGATCTTCAAATGACAGCCGGGACCAACGGCCGTTTAGACCGTTTTAGACATAACTTTACAAATTAATTACACTATGTTATATGAATAAAACTCAAAATTTTCTTAAATCAAATTATTAAAAAAATGGTCTAATGTAACATATATTTTTCCAAAAAATTACGACTAGCCGATTAGATGTGATTCTCATTTTAAAATCAGCTACTCAAGGGAATCGGCGCCTTAAATAATTAGCCCTATGGCAATAACAAATCTTCACAAATAAATAAACACCCTAATCTAAATAATATAGGAAATAAATTTTAATATTCACCGTCAAAGCAGGTATGGAGAACAGATAATGGAATGGGTTTGAGTAGAAGATACTATTCTCATAGTCGCTTTCAATGCATTCATCGGATGCATCAAGGAGGATCCAGTGCAGGGTGTACAGCAGCTTCGTTTCTACATTGCCCAGAGATTGCATGTTGTCTTTTACCCTTTAAAAATACATTATGTTAGAAATACTTAAACATTGTATTTTAAGCATGTTTAAATTAGATGACTTTGTGTTTATATGATAACAGTAACTGTTAAGTTCAGACACAGATAAAATACTGTAGTATACATATGCCTCATCCCATACAAAGAAACCGTGCTGACGTAACTAGCGGTTTTCTTCTGATGATAGCGATTATTTTTTGTAAATCAATCGTGTTTGGTTCCGTTCCACCGCCGTGGAACGTTCAAATGAACGCGATCGATGTACAACATTTAATCAAAATATTTTTTTTTTTATTTCACATAGGCCTACACTTATAAAACGTCGACAAAAGTTGCACAGTTCGGGTTGGTCGTTTCCTATGGAGAAGAACCGGCAAGAAACTTCATGGTTACTCTTTTAAAAATGGTTTGATTTTACAATATTTCCATGGTGCAGCATTAGTACTATGGAGGGACAACGTAGGCCTGACAATAAGTCGTCATACATTCACAAAATAATCAGTAAACGAATCTATACAAAGGTAAAAAAAAATAATCAGTACAGTACCTCGGGACAGTTTCTTTGTATGGGATGAGACATCACTGGTTCAGATCATATTGTTAGATTTATTTTTCATTGTATACTTCATAGACATTGCTGAGTATATGTACGTTAAACTATATGCTTGTGGCTTTATACTACTAATGGGATGAAAAGTATACTGCCAAATGACATTCAAATCTCATCAGCCGTTGAGGTATAATTGGTTTACAAACATTGTGACTACTTTACAGTAAACATTATAAAACAAATTGTGACAAAATATTAACATAAAATAGTGAGTAAAATTGGCCACCTCAAGGGCTCATTAAAAACTTGAATAAATAATTACTAAAGAATAAATTTTAATTTACCTGTTGTGCAACAGAGCTGCGAGCGCATGCATCACATGAGGCAATGATGCTTGTATGAGGCGCCATCGTGGAATGGATTCTATAGCGTCTGCTAGGCTGATAGATAGGCCAAACCGTAGGTTTTGTACCAGCACTTTTTCAAATGACTGTAATTTACAGAAATATTTAAAGAACGAGCAGCGATTTACTATCGCTATTATGAAAGAGGAGACTTAGTTCTCGACTTTAAATAAGTCTTGTCAGTTTTAGAAATTGCTGAAGAAAACTGACCCAACAACCTACCAGTTTTAAAGTAAAAAACCTGATTTTATGAATTAAAAAAATATGTTATCTGAAAACAGAATCTCACCTTGCACGCTTCTTTAACTTCCTGAAGGTGTATGATTGAAATAAAGATTGTTAGTTTAATAAATATTGTGAAAACTTTTCATGGTAAACAAACATTTCGGAAAATTCAACTTTCCAGAGGAAAAGTAAACATGTCAAAAGTCTGAAAAGTCAAAACTGTCAAAAAGACATTGACGTTTCTTGTTTCTTTTTTTTTTAAATAAATGTTGCCATGCAATAAAAATACAACCTGAAAAAACTATCAGTGGTTTTCTTAGTAATTTTGTAAAAAGTAAGTCAATCAAGCTTACAAATTATAAAGTGATAAAAATCTCTCATAACTCCCATTTTCTATACGAAACAAAATTAATGTTTGTAAGATACCAGATAATGGGGTAAAATGTAAAGTCCCGTACCGTCTAAAGAGATATGTGAAAAAGAAGTAGGTACCTAGTAATAATACAACATAAAAATCAATAAAATAACTATTAAAAAATCAATAAAAACTATTTAAAGTAGAAAACCAGAATGAAGAAAGCATACTAAATATTTTACCGTAAGCTACAAGCACAATCGTGTGATTACTTACATGGTGTCCAGGAGCACGTTGACAGAACTGCGTGTTATCAACAAATAAGTGATACTTTACAATCAACAACAAAACTACGAACACACAAAATCCAAGACATTGCAAAAAGATTTCCCGTACCGGGAATCGAACCCGAGCCTCCTGGGTGAAAGCCAGGTATCCTAGCCACTAGACCATACGGGAGATGCTTGTAATGGCGTATATTTAATACACAATGTGCACAATACGTTTTGTGACCTCATAGCCATACAAGAAAGGTTCATAATTACAATAATAACACTTTAGCTTAGCAATTGTTCAATTTGAATGAAGGTCATGACGAATTGGGCGCTAAGTGCTCTTACTTGCTCTAAGACTGTTTTTTTTTGTATCTATGTACAAATCGAACCATGAGTCGGATAAAATAATAAAGACTGCATTTGTGGGGACTGGGTGCCACGGGACCTCGAGTGGGCCATTCTTTATTGATGGAGTTATTTTTTTTAACGTCTTTGCCAAGACCAACAACTTTACGAAAACACAAAAATCAGCCAGTGTTTTGAGCGTATGTACACATTTTGCAAACATTTAGGTGTAGGCGTTTTCAATTATATTACAGTTTTATGTTTGTCATAAATAAAACTCACCATGCAGGCGGCATCGTGGAGTTTTCCAAGGCGCGGTCTCACAAACGGGGTAGTTTGTCTCCACAGGAATATCTGGACGGGAATCGGGACCACCTCCTCGGAATTGGGATCTTCTTCGGTCATGTCTTTTGCTTTCATAGCAAGCAAGGATCCCTGACAAACCATGAAGAAAATATAAAAGGACAAAACACATTGATTGATTTGATTTGAGACGAACGCTCATAAAGTGCTCTGCGAGGAGTTTATATCTACGTGGTTGTTCGTCACTTATTTTTGACGGAAACACTCTAGATTTCAACAAAACCACATGGGTAGAAAATAGGTAGTTAATTGGTACCTACTTTTAGGAAGATCGTTGATGGCTAAACTACAGTAGGTGCTGAAAATAATTACGGTCCTCTCTAAGTGACTAGAATACTAGGAATAAAATAATTCAGATACGATCTTACCTTCGCAGAACTAATGCACTTAAAAGGCGTTACATAATTAAAGTAAGTGAAACTATTCCATAAATAGGTACCAACCTATCTGCAGCTTGCAAAACATACCTACCTTACTTGCAGTAATTAACACATGATTGTGAACTCATGGAAAGCAGCACTGTTTACATCCTATGGTGTCACAATGGAGAAGTTATGGGAGGAAACGAGGACCTCTTCCACGGGACGCGAGACTGGGAATGAGGTTCCGCGCAATTGTGACGAGACGGACGTGTAGGGCTGCCTCTGCTAAGTTTAAGCGGTAGTAATTTTTACTAGAAACATGTTCACTTACTTAACTGTGTAGTTTTTTACGTAATAACCTACCTAGGTGTTTTAACTTACGTGGAAAACTTATTAGTGCAAAGAGGCATTTAGAAAATGGTAATTAAAATCAATAGACACCTAAGGGGGTATTACACTATCATACTAGAATCACAAATCTATGAGTCATATTTATTTGATAGTGTGATATACACATATGAATCATTTATCGTCTTTGATAAAAGATTTTTTGACATTTGTTTTTAAGATAGGATAATAGAAATAGGAGCAGGACTGAGCTGTACAAGACAAATAGCCGTGTCCCTTTTTCACTGTTCCAATATGATAGTTTTAACACGTCATGGACTCATGGTGGCCCCAAGTGAATTCGGCTAGGCAAAGTGTTTGACCACCATCAATCGACCAATTACATGCGAGATGAAAGACGCGATGTGCATATCCGTCAATGTGATTGGTTGGAGGTCATATATTTAGGATATGTGATATGATCTAATGTATGATCCTAGATATACTTACTATTATGATAGTGTACTCAATTGTCATCAACCACTTTAATTTTTATAATTAAATATTTAATATTGCAACCATTACTTTCTGAAGAATACACCTCTTTATCTCGTTGATGAAATCAAATTCACATCTGCAGCAACCCTGCAAAATTTTCAGCATTGATCTGTGCGCGCGGGTCGTGAGGCGGAGAGGCAGCCTCCGGTTGCTATAGAAACGGCAACATGGCTGCTTCCCGAGCAGCTGAAAATGTAGGCCAGACTTTTATTCAACGATTATTGTATTGAGATGGTCTGGGCTTGAGCAATATAGAGGTTTAGAGATGGATTTTTTTATTTGCAATATAAAATCTGTTTAGCGAGCGCGTTTTTAGGGTTTTATCGCTGTATTTCATGACGTTTAGGTACTTCGGTTTACTACTTTTGCCCAGCCAAAACTAAGAACGTGTTACACGGCTTTGTGGCCTACTACTTGATGTTCAAAAAGATATTTTGCCTAATTTGAATAAACGATTTCTGATTTCGTGCTCTGTATCTACCATCCCTCTGGAAAGTAAACTCTTTAACCAAACACGCACCTAAGCACACCATTTCCCTAACCTACAATCAAATCACGTGAAAAATAACGTGCTTTCAGGACCATTATTCTCTATCAACCCTCGTCCAAGTACTTTATTTGATAACGTCCCCAAATAAAATGGTAAACATAAAGACATTGAATTAACAAGATTGGCATAGATATCAATGTTCACTTTGCGGCAGGCAATTTACTTTATAAATAGAGACGGTCAGGGAGCGCCGCCACTAACAGTGGGTAGCCATTTTGTAGATTGTTTCCGTTAGTTGTGTCCACATACATTGTCATTGTTTTATGCAGCCATCAGATTTTATGGCCAATTAGCTGATGTTCATATTTTTCTATACATATGTTGACAGTGGGTTCCTATACGGTAGTTCCTAAACTACGCCTAACTAGTTTGTCTTGGTCGTCATCACCTACTTATTCACCCCCTTACTACCCCCTGTTTCATTCTAAGTTATTTCAGTCCATCCAAATGTTGTCTGGTAGATATTGCTGTCAGCGATAAGACCGCCTTTGTACCCGTATAATTAAGTTTTTCTTATAAAATAGATGTGTAACTTTTACGTTATACAATAAAGTATATTCTATTCTAAAATGATTTTTAGTATAATTCCACAAATATATTTTGTCCAAAACAGTGTTCGGGAATCGGCGATTCGAAATACAAAAGCATAAATCCCAACTGAAATGTTTCAAGAGGGATGCCCTATAAACCTCAACCAACACTTGACCGCGCATTGACACTTGGCTCTCTGTTCGATGGAGGAGTATCTACCTAAAGCCTTCCAATCTATACGTAGGTACTAGGTATAATGTGTTTTATTTTTAAGTAGGTACTAGGTATAATGTGTTTTATTTTTAAGTAGGTACTAGGTATAATGTGGCCACGGTCAACGAAAAGTTGCGTGGTTATTGTTATGGTATGGCCATGTGATGCGGACTATGCGGAGGAATGAGCAACCTTTGTTAAGATTCTCTTATGAGAATGAAGCTGATGCTTGGAGTATGAAGTTCAAAACTTATAGGCCTATATGGGTAGAGAAATACCAAAGGACCGATCCTTCTATCGTATTGTGTGAAAGATGATACACCTAGAAATTATAGCAGAGATAGTATAAAAATAAATTTATTATACCATCGTAACAATCATTTTCTTAATTAATCTATACTAATATTATAAAGCTGAAGAGTTTGTTTGTTTGTTTGTTTGAACGCGCTAATTGCAGGATCTACTGGTCCGATTTTAAAAATTATTTCACTATTCGATAGCCCGATTATTGAGGAAGGTTATAGGCTATAAAACATCACGCTATGACTAATAGGAGCGGAGTAGTAATCAAAGATGCGAGTGAAACCGCGTGGTTCAGCTAGTAATAGATATATACCCACTCGCTTGACCACTATCTCACCTGATGGTAAGCAATGATGTGGTCGACGTTGAAAAGGCTTGCCTAGAAGTAACCTATTCACTGTTAAATAAGTATTGGTAACATGTTGTAGTTAACACAATACGATCCAGTGATCCCCCAAAGGAGATGACTTTTGAGATGATGGCAATTAGGAGATGTAGGCATGGAAGAAGAAAGCCCCAAATAAATTAGGATAAGGGCAGGATGATGATGAAACTTGAATTATTCTTCTCTATTTCAATTTGATGTCCTCTAGCTTTGCCAGGTACTTTCTTGAAAATAAATAGTAAGTAGTTGGTGATCCAAAAGTGCCTGCTTTTTCCTGTTGAGATATTGGCTACGATTCCATATGATTTTTCTTCTGATTTATTACTTAACTAAGCGTGTCTACATATCTGCGGACCCACGAATGTTAGAACTACATAGATAAGTTAAAATATCGTAATAGATGGGCTAACGTAACTACAGGTACTCAAAATATTTCGTAGGCAATGAATGATTCACTGGTCAGCAACGACAGATTATTATCATAGCTGTGGCTTATTATTATTACTCACGTAATTAAACAACTATATTATCTTTAATCTCTCATTGTACCTATGTAAGTATTTAACCGACTTCCCAAAAAGGAGGAGGTTCTATGTTCGACTTCATGTTTGTTTTTTTTTTTGTGTTTGTTCACCGATTACTCCGTCAATTGTGGACCGATTTTTAAAATTCTTTTTTTGTTTGAAAAAGTATGTTCCGAAATTGGTTTTAATTTGGTGAAGATCTGATGAAGAACTTCGGAGATATACAACATAACTCTTCAATAAATAACGGCAAATCTCTCGGGATTGCTGCAATCGCATGTCTGTTTGTTGTTTATAACATTTCATAACATAACATCACGCCAGTTCACTCTTAAGGGGTAAGCAGATCTCTCATTTCACCGGTTATGTTCAAGTTTCATGAAATCTATTCTGCCGAAATAGTTCCCTTACTAACTTGCCTATTAGGTACGTACAACTAAAAAGTGAAAAATAAAAAAACTTTTTGCAAAAAAATACTACCGACTTCCAAATACAAAACTACAAAGTGAAAAATAACTTAATTTTTTGAAGTCGGTGTCCATAACGCAAAAAAATGGTACCTACGAAAGACACCGACTTCAAAAAATTAAGTTATTTTTCACTTTGTAGTTTTGTATTTGGAAGTCGGTAGTATTTTTTTGCAAAAAGTTTTTTTATTAGAGCACTTGTGCTTTTTAGGCTGATGTTAGACTAAGTGTTAACACCGTAATACCTGAAGTAGTACTTCCTATTAAAATTGTAAAAGTCTGTATGATTGGATGTTTGTTACTCGCTCACGCCTCTATGTCTAAACGGATTTGGATAAAGTTTGGCACATGGGTAGACTTAGGATCCTTGTTTTATTTCATCTTCGTTTCCTTTGGATTATTTCCAACTTTAACGAGGGCGAAACCGCTGGGCAGAAGCTCAGGCGCGGATTCAGGGTTTCGCTCAAGAGATGGCCCAATGTATCTTCCTTAGGGGGGAATGTCTTTCCTGCATTTCGGATCGTATTAATAATCTTCGTAGTTTAGTTTAGTTTTCCAGTAACATTTTACAAGAAATTAAAGCTTTAAAATCACCTATAGCGAGCTCGAAAATTTGAATCCTTCTTAAATATGTAGATAACATAACGAAGAGCTAGATAACTAAGATTTTGACTATTCTTCAGAAGTATCAAGATGAAGACAATTCTGGCTGCGAGAGCGAGCTCGAAAATATTAGCACCCTGCTTTGGATCTAGATAGATTTTCTGTTGACCATTCATACATATAAGTATATAAAAATACTTGGCATCATAAACCAAAAAGTGCTTGGCTAACCTTGAGAATAATATAATTTGGAGTTTCAGACTATAAGTTTGGTCGAGGCCCAGGGGGGTAATTGAAAGAAAAAAGAAAGAAAGAAAAATGTATTTATTGGTATTAAAAACAAAAACACCTTAAAATTAAACAAAATAAATAATTAAAACTATTAATACCAAAAGGGCCTCAGCTCAGCATAATGCCAAGTGGTAATACAGTACCACCTGACGCTGATTTTCAGCTGCAGCCCACGAGTGCCATTCGCTCGAAAACACAAACAAACATTTATAATATACAGTTTTTGTTTTAAAATTACCTAAAACAAAATTTTACAAATTGCCTCCACCCCCCCCCCCCCCTCGTATCCGCTCTAACTCTTAAGTTTTGCTTTTATATTTATCTATCGTATCGTTTTCTGTCGTTAGGTTGTTTTGTCATCTAGAAGTTATTTCATACAGTTCTTGCGCTAACTAATAAGACATTTCGTTCTATAAATAAACTCGGTCCACTAAAACACCGGATTGCATTCAAACAACGAGCTTATTATTCAACGAGATGAAAATAGCTTTATGGACAACCCAATGTTACGTACAATATATTACATGCATACTCTGTTTATTCCCGCCCACATTGGGTGAAGCAAGTTAAAATAATATCGAAGACATCACCTGCCTTACGTCATTGTAATGAATCACTCACTAACTATAGGCCACCTACTACTTACTTTTCTTGAAAATTCAACATATCTGTGCGAAATACACGGAGAAGGCAAACACTAATACGGTTTTATTGTATTAATAGGCAAAATATGAATAAGGCTATATAGAAAAGCTTTAACTAAAAGCCATCTACCTGACGATGATGTCACGCCGTTTTCTTGAAACCATACCTACCATATAGAATTTCACATTTATGAGTGCGCACCTCTCGACACACCTCTTTTCTTTTCTTTATTTATGGAACTACTCGTTAGTAGGTCACTAATTACTGTTGTCTTTGTTCACAATAAACTAGAATACAGGCAGGTTTTTGGCAGATTAGTTCCGTATTCCCGTTTCAAAACAAATTATTCTATGATACAATCACGAAACTTCGACAAAAATAGGACGAGGTTGAAGTTTTAGAATATATGCAACATACTACAGCTATTGGCTGGGCGTTACCGAAATAGCGACGTTGTGTTTTGAATGGAAAATGCTTTTTACGTATTCGTGAAAACTTTATTATGGGACACAGAAATAATAATTTAGGTAAATACATTGATGTTAGAATATGTAATCGTAGAGGAATTAGTATAATATGTCATAACACTAATATGTTTTATCAAGCTTACAAAATTATGTAGGCACGTTTTAATTTTTCAGCATCCTTTGATAAATATTTTTTCAGTTGAATACCTCTCTAAGCTGGTATAGAACGAGCTCTTATCCTGATTGACATCAAAGGAAACGATAAAGTCTGAAGCCACCCCGCATGGTGATATACGAAATCAAATACGATGAGATGATACACAGGAGCGAAGTACATACGTAGAGTTTGTGCCAAAACCCTTAGGAAAGATAGCTCTGGCTCTTAAAGTTACCAAAATATCATAATGTCCATCAGAGCATTTGTGTTTCTAAATTAGAATTAAAAGATAGCTACGTTATATGTACCCGCAGAAGACAATTCTGCACAGGATTTTCAAGACTCCACTCACAAACGTGAGCCAGGAAGTTCTTTAGACGCTGTCAAAATCAGTAAAAATAAAGATTTGTATAAACTACTAGCTGACCCGGCAAACTTTGTTTTGCCATAAAACACCAAACATTCACCTACCCTACTAGGGTAGGGTAGGTGAATGTTCAGGTATTACGGTGTTAACACTTAGTCTAACATCAGCCTAAAAAGCACAAGTGCTCTAAAAAAATACTTACATAGGTACAATGAGAGATTAAAGATAATATAGTTGTTTAATTACGTGAGTAATAAGCCACAGCCATGATAATAATCGTTCGTTGCTGACCAGTGAATCATTCATTGCCTACGAAATATGCAGTTGTTATTTTGAGTACCTGTAGTTACGTTAGCTCATCTATTACGATATTTTAACATAACTATGTAGTTCTAACATTCGTGGGTCCGTAGATATGTAGACACGCTTAGTTAAGTAATAAATCAGAAGAAAAATCATATGGAATCGTAGCCAATATCTCAACAGGAAAAAGCAGGCACTTTTGGATCACCAACTATTTACTATTTATTTTCAAGAAAGTACCTGCCAAAGCTAGAGGACATCAAGAATAATACAAATTGAAATAGAGAAGAATAATTCAAGTTTCATCATCATCCTGCCCTTATCCTAATTTATTTGGGGCTTTCTTCTCTCCATGTCCATGTCTTCCTCCCTTCCCAGTCGTCCATGAGGATTTTCACCGTAAGACCAAAAAAAAAAAAAACCTACCCTACCCTACCCTACCTAACCTACCCTACCCTACCCTACCCTATCCTACCCTATCCTACCCTACACTATGTCCGTCTCCTGGCTCTAAGCTACCTCCTCACCAATTTTCAGCCATATCGGTAAAGCCGTTCTTGAGTTATAAATAGTGTAACTAACACGACTTTCTTTTATATATATAGATTGTTATTCATACAATGTTAAAAAAAAACAATATAAATTTAAAAACCGCCGACACATTTTTTTCATGCTTTTTGCACTGAAGTAGACACGCTTCGATCGACAATCTATCAAGCACTTAATTATGCCACGATATCTTTCGAAAAATACCGCGATTCGAACAGTAAAACGCCCATATCCTTAGAACGGCTGAACCGGTTTTATCAAACTTAGCTAAGAACATACTTGATAATGTCACCTTTCAAACAAAACAAACCAAAATCGAACATGTATAAAAAACGGTTCATCAGTTTAGGAGCTATGATGCCAGAGACTGATAACACTACAAGTATGCATTTCAAACTTATAGCTACCGAAATAGCTAGTGTGATGACTACTCATCACACTAGTTATTTCATCACTATCTCTAATAGATTTCTTTCACTAATATGTCGCTTTGTACATGTAGTCAGTTTCCCAACTCGTCTCAAGCCGTATTTTGTCTCTTTTTACCCGAGTGCCGAAGGAGGGTAATGTTTATCAGTATATGTATGTATGTATGTTTGTTCCTATGTGGCGTTCCAGAGATTAAACACGTTGGCCGATTTTGATGATTCTTACGTCAATCGATTCGTCTTAACTCTGCGAGTGTATCTGCCTACATAAAAATTGGAAAAGAAAAAAAAGCGGCTTTTGGGCGCCATTTTGTAGGACAATTTTTTTTTTCTCACTCCCATCTTGTGGGGTATCAAAATAAAGGGTTTTAAGAGGCAATTTCAAAAATATATAACACTTTGTTTAAAAGTACATAATTTGAAAAAAAAATACTAAAAATTTATAAAAAAAAAAAGTTAATTAGAAATATCAAAAAACCCGACTGCTTAAAAAGCGAAAAAAATCATGCTGTGTAGTCGTAGGATACATATTCGCGAGCTGGCTGACCAAAACCAGAATGTATCCTCCGAGTGCACAGCATGATTTGCTTCTTGTTTACGTCTTTTTAGTTCGCTTTTTAAGCAGTCGGGTTTTTTGATATTTCTAATTAACTTTTTTCAATACATTAACGACGCATATTGTTCAATGTATAATGTACAAAATTATAAAGTGAAGAAAACTCGGGGTCCCTCAGGGGTAGGTACCCTCAGCAACATTAATCTTGCTCCACATAAACGATCTGCTAAAACCTTTGGATATGCAGATGACATCACTGTTGCTTAGAGACATCGACACTCAATTTTGGCAAATACATTAAAGCAAAGACTTAGCTGGCTGCCAAAAAGTTGGGAATCTTTGCGAAGGTGAAACGATACTTCACGCCAAATCTGCTGCTTAACTTGTAACAAGCGCAAATCTCTGGGACGGATCTGCCAAATAACATGTAAATGCTTTTGAATCGACAGAAAAACGGGCCAAGGGGCTCATCAGCAATGATACACTGGTCGAGTCAAAGCTCCAGAGCCTTGAGCGTCGTCACCGAGTTGCAAACCTGTCGTTTTACATTTCGGGGAGTGTTCGATGGAACTGCACAATTTGATTCCACCTAGCCCATTCCATCATCGGGCCAAAAGACCTACGGCGATGCGTCATCGGTATAGGGTGGACATCCCACGCACAAAGCGTTTTGGGAATACTTTTATTGTGCGTACACTAAGGAGTAGAATTCCCTGCCGGAGTCTGTATTCTTGGAGATTGAATCGGTTACATCATTACTTCTAGGCAAACGTGTACCATCTTCAATTATCACATCATTGCTTATCACCAGGTGAGATAGTGGTCAAACGCGAACCTATCAATAATAATAAAAAAGGTACATTAATAGAATATTTCAAATATTAATCACTGTAGCAGTTCTCTGAATCTTTAGCCCTAGATCATGGCGCATTGGTTGATTTACATGGCGGTGGTCGCTGAACCATATTTGGTGCCCTGCCGAGATAACTGGATAAGAGACCTTGACGGGCTAGTGGCTATCATAGGCGGGAAAGCGTCACGAGGACATGGCTGGATTGCCACCCTCGTGGATGCATAGTAACCATCGGGGCATACTTTTTGACAAAAAAGAGTCTCACCGACTTCGAGAGTTTCTTTGCTCAGTTAGGTGGCTTGGACCGTTATCAATCTCGCCCCACACTTTTATTTGGCGATTTCAACGCCAATTCTGCGCCCTGGGTATCCGCCGAAACCACTGACCTCTATCATACATTGTACACGTATAATAGAGGTCAGTGTCCGAAACTGATCCCAAAGGTGAAATGTTGGAGGATTATCATGACGAGTTTAGCCGTCTTAAATCGCGGTTCTGCCAACACGTGTGTTCGGCACCAGTGTGTGTCAATGGAGACACTATCGGACCACCAATACATACGTTTTGACGTCTCCCCCCAGACCGTCCCGCAAAGAGACGATTTACGCTGACTGTTTAAGCGCATTGACAGGGTATCTAGGAAGGTGCTGGCGTCCTTTGTACTGATGGTCTGCAGGGAATTAGCAGCTGAGCGTCGCATGCGGGGCTGCTAGACGCCCGTACACACGATACCTGAGGAGACGTCGACGTGCTCATGAACAGGAACCCGCACTGGTACGAGGTGTACCGCGCAGCGAATAAGGCTTTGTAACTGGCGATCAGTGATTCAAAGATGCCATTCAGGGAAGAGCTGCTGGCGAACAACCCTAGACTCCCGTCATAAACAAACATTATTCTGACCACCAATGTTGTTATCTTTTTCTAACCTCCAAATATCAGAATATTAGGAAAAAAAATAAATAAATTAGTTAATTAAGGCGTATTGCGTATTTACATATGGTATGAGATCCCTTCTGTTTTATGTACTTTGGTATCATAATTGCTACAATTTCTAAATACACACGAAGGCATTTTTTTTCTTTGTATTTGTTTCAACAAAGCCTATCGCTCTGCGTCATGCGTGACATAAACTAAAGACTAAAGGTCACAATTGTGACCTATTCGAGTCTTCACAATGCGGGCGCTCATAACAGATCTGTTTATTTGAATATCATTGCATTACAGCCTCTTTTTCCGTGGTGGGTTAAAAACTAAATATTATTTTTCTTTACATGAGAAAAAAATGTCAGGCTGGAAAGGTTAGGGAAAAACCTAACAAATAAAATAATTAAAATGACATTAAAAACTGTCCTGTCATCATTGTTCATGATCAAATATTACTAAATTACTATTCATGATCAGTCAAGATGATTAGCAAGGAAGGTGTGTTTTTTGATGTAGATTTGTTATTTATGTTTCTAGATATATATTTTTAGCAGCGTAACGAAAAAATGGATAAAAAACTATTCATAAAATCAAAACTGCACTTTTTGCGTACAGTCGACGGTGAGCAAACCCGCGACCCGCGTCTTGCCGCCTTGCTGGCAGTCCATCTTGTCAGCCAGGTTTTGGAAGAAGCTTCTGTCATTGCAAATACTGCTAGGGAATCGGGTAAGTAGAATAAATTAACTCTGGTCGTAAAGATCCATCATAGAAGATTGCCCATTGCACTGTAGCAAAATTTGCCATTATAGAGCTTTTAGATTTTTATACCGCAGGGATGCAATTTGTATGGTTTAGGAATTGCAATATCAAGCATTCCTAAGTTTAGTGAGGTACCAAAGTATATTATCTAGTCTTTATGTGATAATGGATTTGTAGCTTAGTCCAGGAAAATAACTGCAATTAGAGGCAAATCTGCGGGCAAAATTCTAGTTAGTGCTTTCACCGGCATTACGTTCATTCTCTAATTACAGATTTACTGTTATTATTTCTCACATTTCATTATGTTCGAAGCTGTTTCATTCTTTTAGTACTAGTCGATGAAAACACGACTGCAATGAGATATATTTCTGTACTGTTAACTTTCTCTAATTCCGTATTTTAAGTACCTATGAAAACATATCAGAAAACGTCATTCTGAATATTAAACGGCTCTCGTTAGCATAAAAACAAAATTTGTCTTGCCTTAATTACCATACGCACAGATTTAGTACAAAGAATAAAACAAAAATTTTGAAGAAAAATAATGACAATTATTGAATCTTACGCAGAACTTCTTGTGCACAATTAAACAAGGAATAAACTTGCTCTGAGCACAAATTGCAGTAAAATTAAAACATTACGAGAACCTATATTTTTTTGCTCCTTTGCGTTATTTTTGGCCTTTTCAGGAAACGTTACTACCATAATGAGCATGATTCCGGTGAAAGTATTCACCTAGGTTGTTTTCCGCAGCAAATTTCTTTATTTCCTGAACTAGCTCCTCAATCGGTCGTTTCCTCGTCTTGTCTTGTGAGCCCTCTTAGTGCAGAAAGATCATAAATAAATTAAAATACCTACTGATGCTGAAACTATTGCAACTTTCTAATTTTAAATCATTTCCCTACAATACGACAAAAGCTCCAACGAATAACACCGACTCTTCCTACATCAATCTATCAATCTATAATAGGCTAGAAACGTCTTAAAAGTTACAAGATATAATCAACTTTAATAATAATAACAGGTCGTCCGTGGCACTATCAGTCAATATTGAAAAATCTTGAGAATGATAAACTTTGCGATGCGGATGATGAAGACACATCGTTTGAGGCATCAAAGGGTGACATCGTAAATGATAATAAGATGGCGCATGTTGCCAATGTGGTTGCTACATCAACGCCGGAAAAAGTAACAAGTAATTCTTACTCAGGTAACAATTCAGACGCCTGCCAAATATTTAAAGTGACTGAAACAATGCCACTGGTTAACATATTGGTTCTCTTGGTACAACGAAAGCATAGGATAGATTTGAACGCCGAATGTTTTACATACTAAGAAATATGATGTTGTGAGGTCAGATAATTTTAAATTTTCAGATAATTTACAAAAAAATAAGCTCGAGGCTAGTTTAATTGGTCAAGGAGACGAAGAACTTGATTCGGTAAGCTTTGATTGCGATTTATTATCAATATTTAAAACAAGAATTCAGTTAATATGATGTAGGTAAACAAATCATAATTTGCATTTCCGTAACTGGAACAAATATTTTTAGCGCCAGAACGAGTTAACGAAATCCACATCAATGTTTATCAATCATCTTTTTGACATGAGTGATGTTGAAAGAGTTACAATTTGTGATGACACTGAAATCGTAGAAAGCAATCCAGAACCAAATGACAAACTCATTGACGCAACGTTCAAAATCCTGGAGTCTTTTGTGAACACTGCGATGGGTGTGACAACTGAACTAACAAGCCTAGTGGAACCATCTCAATCAGTCGCTGCTGCTGTACCGTTAGAGAGATCATCGAATTCTGAACATTCTGCGTATTCGTATTTGACGGACGCTTATGCTGAAGATATCGGTAAAGATATAGCGTTTTATATACACGATGATGGAGCTGGTGATATCGAAAGGAACTGCGAAGTTTCTTATGTAGTTCCTGCTGTAAAAATTACAGAGGTATCTTTTTGATTAATGTTATAAGATTAATAATCATTATTCAATTAAAGTCCTTTTCTAATCGAACTAGGTAGCTCATCTTTAATATTAACTTAAAATCGTGACAATCTAAGAAGTCCGTTTACCATTTTACATTTAAAAAAAAACGAAAAAGAAAATACGAAAGAAACGTACGTAAAAAATTTGAAAAACAAATTCATAATCCTAATTAATTAATATGTTAGCCATACACTATAACAACGAGTATCATTCGTAAGCAATAAGTTTAATTATTATTAAGTATTTTCATAGCTGTCAAATCCGACTTCTTAGATTGTCACCTAGTGTTTCACAGCTCGAGTTGTAAAATAACTAATCCAATATTTTTTTCACCTTGAGTATAATGTTTCAAAATGATAATTCTTCACCTATCACCCATTAATGTTTTTTTAATTTCATTAGCTTGATGAAGAAATCCCTAAAAAATTGGTTGAGAGCATGGATTACGCCCGATATGAAAATGCTTATCTTAGTATGAATCGTGAGTGAATCTTCTAGACGGTTGAATTATAAGATTACCTATCTAGTTTTCTTGAAATCCTTTGTTCGCAAAAGGACAGATTCTCATAAAGACAGAATAGCAGAAGGACAGATTCTAATATTTAAGTTTCGCATAAAGACAGAAAAGGTACAGTTCCACTATTTTAGGCCCTTAACACTTCCACTGCCACGCATATATACAATTTTCCAAAGCAGCGTGATTATGAAATAGCTAAGATCCAAGTTACCAACTTAACGTATCCTGACATAATACTAAAAGGCTGCTACTCTCATTTTATAAATGCAATTTGGCAGAAGTCAAAAGTCAATTGGATTCAGTTCTTCTAAAGA
Source organism: Orthosia cruda (assembly GCA_964057195.1). NCBI lineage: Eukaryota > Metazoa > Arthropoda > Insecta > Lepidoptera > Noctuidae > Orthosia > Orthosia cruda. Next base: position 30,138,941 of record OZ059829.1, on the reverse strand, counting down.
GGGTCGTAAATACGCTTAACTTTTCTCCCTATTAGCACTATTGCCAGCAACGCTTATACCGTACCGGCGTTGTGGCGTACCGGAGTTGTATAAGCGAGTAAGGCCCTAGTATTGAGGAAAGCTTATTTTTTCAAGACTATTTCAGTAAACAGTGGATAAAACTCATTACCAGCGATATTTTTAATTGCTAAAGCCAAATTTCAAACCACGAATGCCATCGAAGTATTAATTCTAAGATTTCTAAGACCACCTTTATTTTATTTCATCACTCTCTTGAAAGGGGAAGCAAAACTCTCCGATCTAAAAATAGTCGGTGGTGGTTTTTATTGTGCAGAAAAAGAAAAGAAGGAAATCTGATATTTTGGTTGACAGTAAAATTGAGAACATTATTTTCACTCCGGAACCGTGGTCCCACTGCGATGTCCCACTGGTGGGACAAAACTTTTTCGTGGTCCCACCAAACACACACTTGACCGTTTTGTTACAATGTGGTATGTAATAGTCACTACTTTCTTGAAATAAAATAATAAGTAAACGAGATAAAATATAAATAATTAAAAGGCAATAAAATTAAAATAATTCCAGCATTTTTTTTTTCCGCAAAGCTTCTAAATAATGGCCAACTGAAATTTCGCCGTGAACTAACTGCAATTGAAGTTCTATAATTTCGTCGTCTTTTTCTATTTTGATTTTTCTTCGTTGTTGTAATGTTTTATTATGATTTTTAATTTTTTGGTTAGTCACGTTTTGTTGGAGCACTTCAAGGAGTTTTGCCAACGTCACATAGTTTTTGTTTATGAACTTGTTTAATAAAGACTGCCAGCTTTCCATAATATTATTTTTCCTGTGTCTCTCTTGGGCAACACACCATTCATTTATAAAACAATTATTTTTCATCCATGTTTTTTTTACTTACTTTTGTTACTTTTTCTGTTTATAATTTTATGTCAGTATTATCCATAGTTAGGTAATCTTAGTATGCCGCAAAATTATTTTATTGTGCTAGCATAATATTTTCATCATCATCATCATCATATCAGCCAAAAGACGTCCACTGCTGGACATAGGCCTTACCCAAGCGTCGCCACTTTTACCGGTCCCGTGCGTCTCGCAACCAGCGTATCCCTGCAACCTTCACCAGGTCATCGGTCCACCTGGTGGGAGGCCTTCCAACGCAACGTCTTCCGGTTCGCGGTCGCCACTCCAGAAACTTTCTGCCCCATCGGCCATCCGTACTGCGAGCAATGTGCCCTGCCCACTGCCACTTAAGTTTGGCAATTCTTCGGGCTACGTCGGTAACCCTGGTTCTCTTGCGGATCTCTACATTTCTGATTCGATCACGCAAGGAAACTCCAAGCATAGCCCTCTCCATTGCTCTTTGGGTGACTGTAAGCTTTCTGATGAGGCCTATTGTAAGCGACCACGTCTCAGAGCCATAAGTCATCACTGGCAACACACACTGGTCATAGACTTTACACACAGAGAGTTAAGACACTGTGGTAATTTAGACGAGAAGATACCGCGCAACTGCCCGAACGCTGCCCAGCCGAGTCGGATTTGATGGTTGACCTCTTTCTCGAAGTTGGCTCTATCCAACTGGATCGTTTGTCCTAGGTAGACATAGTCGCCCACAACTTCGAGTGTAAGTCTCCGACCTTTAATAGGAGTGGGTGTAACATGGGCATTCACCATGATCTTGGTTTTGTCCATGTTCATCCTAAGACCCACTCTTTCGGAAGCTCTACCGAGGTCATCGAGCATTATACTGAGGTCCTCCATGGTCTTAGCCATAACCACTATATCGTCGGAAAACCGAAGGTGAGTGATGTACTCGCCATTGACGTTGATGCCTAGCCCTCTCCAGTCCAGAACCTTGATGACGTCCTCCAGTGCAGCGGTGAACAGCTTCGGAGATATGACGTCTCCCTGTCTCACACCTCGCTGCAAATGTACGGGTTCCGAGGTCTGATCCTGAAGTCGAACTGACATGGTGGCGTTTTTGTATAAGCACTTCAACACCTCGATGTACCGGTAGTAAATTTGGCACCGTTGGAGAGACTGCAGTACAGCCCAAGTCTCGATCGAATCGAAGGCTTTTTCGTAGTCCACGGAGCTCCCTAGGCTCTCGAAACGATTCTGAAGTTCGAGTTGAAAGGTCTCGGGGTTTTGGACCTGGATTTGTGCTGGACGGAGCGTGGACTTCATCAGTCGAGACCTTTCAAGCTTGACATTAATGTTCAATGTGCCTCTACCAAGCGGTGATCGCTCCCGGTTTTCACCGAGTTGATCACAGAGACATCATTGAACATTTGCTTCTTGGTTGACATGATGGAGTCGATCTCGTTTTTAGTTGTACAATCAGGGCTTTGCCAGGTCCACTTCCTGTGCTCACGCTTTCTGAAGAAGGAGTTCATCATGTAGAGGCCCTCCTTCTCCATAAAACTGGCCAGTAGGCGACCCCGGTGGTTCCGACGTCCAACTCCAAATTGCCCCACTTGCAGCTCATCCTCGTCTCGTTTGCCCAGTTTCGCGTTGAAGTCCCCCATGACAACGGTGAAGTAAGTTTTGGAACCATGCATAGACTAGAGATATCCTCATACATGGTCTCTACCTCGTCGTCGGGGTATGCCGAGGTCGGGGCGTAGACCTGTATGACCTTCAGCGAATATCTTGCGGATATTCTGAGTATAAGGTACGCCACCCTGGTCGACACAATCTCGATCTTCACCACGTTGTTCACAAGGGACTTGTGGACGATAAAGCCGACACCACCCTGGGACTGCCGGTCACCCTCTCGGAAATAGAGCAGGTTACCGGATTTGAGGATTATCGAGTCCTCCCCGTCTTTGGACTTCAGATAACCCTATAATGCTCCATCGTAACCTGCTCAATTCTTCCTCGAGTTCGGCTATCTTCTCGTCCGTCCGGAGTGTTCGTGTGTTATACGTTGCCGTTTATTGGGGTAGCCGGGTCCACTCCGGAGATTCTTTGCACCCCTTGCCACGCCATCGCCTCGACCACTACCGTAGCCGAGGGTAGACGGGCTGCCGGGCACTCGGGGCCGTATTTTGTTGTGCTATTCATATTGTTTTGGGGGGGTTTGCCATAATCGCCACGCTTGGCAGACGGGTTGGCGATCGCAGTTTGTTGGTAAAGTGCACAGAGAACGCTGCTGCCCATTCTCTGGTGTGTCCCTTAGTCGCCTCTTACGACACCCACGGGAAGATATGGGATGGTGAAATTCTTTACGTCCGTCACCATACGGTACTATTATTATTTACATTAAGACAATTTCAAAAACAAATGAAGTTAATATTACTGTCAGTTCAAGTCATAGTATATTTTTTTTTCGTGCCTGTCTGATTTAATAAAGAGTTTTATCAAATTAGGGAGATATACTACAAAGTCGAGTGGGTCCTCTTTAGATTGCTACCTACCTAGGTACTTGCTAGGTACGTAGGATAATACCACAGGACAACAAAATCTTTTTTATAATGTGGGTAATATTTACCATATGGCGTTCCTTCAATTCGGCGTAACAAAACGGTCAAGTCTGTGTTTGGTGGGACCACAAAAAAGTTTTGTCCTACCAGTAGGACATCGCAGTGGGACCACGGTTCCGGAGTGATTATTTTGGATTTCGCTAACGATAAAATATCGGCCATAGAGTCAACGCCTTGCAATACTGAGAAGTGCAAAATGTGAACCGTACCAAAGCTACAGTGACTAGGTTTAAGAAAAGTAATTTTTAATGAATTGTATATAGTACCATGTACCCATAGTACATTAAAATAATTTTGTTTTGGTTTAGTTTTTAAAGTTAAAAAGTAAATACATATATATATATTCTTTTCAACTTAACTGTACTTTGTCTTTATGCGAAACTGTCCTTAAGAGAATCTGTCCTTCTGCTAATCTGTCTTTATGCGAAACTGTCCTTAAGAGAATCTGTTCTTCTGCGAACAAAGGCTTGAAATTTATTAAAATGTCTACCGTCATAAATCTAGGTGATTATGATCAAAACTCTGAAGATGAAATCGATCAAATTTTAGAAGATCCAAAAGGTATGACTCTCCAAGAAGTTGAGTTAATGACAGCAAATACATCCGACGAAAACTTATCAACTCGGGTTGAGCCAGAACCCAAAATTTGTGTAAGTAATATATCCTTAAAATGAATAATAAATATGCAATACTATTTATCCTGTTTATTATGCATTACATTTTGTTTGTTCAGCCAAAAATAAAGGAGCTGGCAGCAACATCAGGAGTGTCTGTGGACCCAAGTGGGTCAAAAAAGAGCTCGTTGGTGAGCAGATGTCGCTCCCAAGGTGCCAGGCTTCTGGCTTGTATCCGAGGATGGTGGCGGCGTAGGACCCCTGGGAGACGCAAGGTGTGAAAACACATTCAGTCTTAGTATATCGTTTCGTCAGCTGGGACACAGGCCTCCTCTCTGTAGGAGGGGGTGGGCAATAATCCACCAGGTGAGCCCAGTGAGCAGACTTCGAATTTTGGTTCAGGGATATGGAGGTATGATCATATTGTTTTCTATGACGATTTTGAGTGCAGTGCCGTTACCACTGGGTCACCACTGCTCCCGAGGTGCGAGAATAAACTGTCTTTATTTATGAGTTAGTAGTACTTGTAGAGTCAGATTAAAAAAACTGCGGGTTGGAGTTACCAATAAGAACCCGGGGAGTAATCCAGGGAGACCCACGGTCACCAAAACTTTTTACAACCGTGCCGCAGAGTATTTTTATACGAAACTTAACTGGCAGGAAAAAGTTATCAAAGTCGCTGGATATCACTTAAATCATCTCAGATTTGCGGACGACATCGTTCTTTTCGCTGAGACTAGCCCCAAGTTGGAAGAAATTACATATATACTAAGTGTCGACACTGAAAAACTGGGCCTAAAAATTAATGAGGACAAAACAAAACTGTCGACTTCGCCCTCCAACAAAAAATGTAGTGCTAATCCCTCACTTACGGGTGTCAGACGTAGACTTATACTTCAAAAATACAAAATAAACTAGTTGTATGTCAGAAAGTTAAGGAAAGAAGTATATTAAAACTAAGAAAAATACAGAAAGTCAGAAGCGAATCTATAAGAAAGAAAACAAAGACTTACTGATGCTCTGCATTATGCGCTAAGGTAAGAAAGAGAAATCAGCCGACACCTAGCCCGATACAATGACAAGAGATGGACCATAGAGGCGACTCGGTGGACAGGACCCAGTGGCAAGCGATGACAAGGGAGGCCTAAAAACGCTGGACAGATGTCACCATAAATACTGCTGGTAAACATTGGCTAAAATAAACCGACGATAGAGATAAATGGAACAAGCTGGAGGAGGCCTATACCCGAAAAAGGTTTCTTATCCCTAATAATTTGATTAGTTATGTAAGAGATCAGATTAGTTAAGTAATAATTAGAAAATATAGAAAGTAGAAAGTTAGTGTTATATAAATATCTAATATATAAGTGAGAGTATTAAGAAGCAAAATGTAAAAAAAAAATTGCAGTTTATTAAGAATAAGAAATAAATGGCTTTTTTATTGATGAGTTACCGGATAAAAGTGGCATCTACATACAAATTACCATTTTGCGATGAGCGCGATGTTTTACAGCTATCGATGATTTTAAAATTGAATCAAACGAATAAATCCGTTAACCTAAGCTAAATGTCTCAACGACCGGTAAAGGCCTCTGTTACCCCTTCCAATTTTTCCTATTAACAACTCGTTTAATAACCCTCACAAGTTGCAACGTACACGCTTGACCTAGCAAACTATTCCCTACTATATGACTCATCAGAATAGTACTCGGTATGACCTGAATCTATGTTGCCACCCGAGCCTAGTGACAGGTGAACATGACCGTGAGGATGTGATTTACGTCCTGGATTTGTATCCACAGTTAAACAAATGATCATCAATAGTCGTATTTTGTTCATCGACTTCATTCGTTTAAATTAGTGTTTTATTAATTGCAAATTTATATTTTTTTATAGGAGAACCGAATGCAGTTTGCTGCTCGTGGACTATGTCCCTTATCTCCAGACGCAAGACGTCGAGCTGCAAGTCTTCTGGATCAACGGCTTCTACGGTCCCCTTCACCCAATCGTGCCGTTGTATGGAAGTTCAACACGGTTAACGAAGCGCTCGTGCATTCCTCACGTTGGAAGGAATATACATTCGACGTAAAACCTGACGAATGCGGCGAATACTGATTCTCCAAAAGTAAAAATCGGCCTCGTTTTGTCTGTTTATTCCCATTTGGTTTACTTGCATATTAATAAAGGTTTAAGGCACCGCATTTAAATGTATAATTTTCAAATAAAGTCGCGTTCAAAGTGACGTCAATTTTATTAGGTATTAATATCACATTACTTATATTGACAAGAACACTTTCTATAAATCTTAATCTGCTGATATCAAGCATATTTTAAACACCTTCATTCCGCAGTGCGTACAGTATACCGCAGAGATCTGATCGAAATAGTTTAGCATAAATGTAGATTTAACATTACAATTGGCGTTAGCACGTATCCACACACAGGGCAGGTGGAAAGTCTTTTCGTCTCTTTTACACTTGTAGGAGTAGCGTGTGTCCGAAGACGCTGTGGAAACGGATCGACTCCGCCGAAAATAGAACGGTCGCGGATTCCTGGGCTAAATCTCAAATATCCAGACGGGTGCGCCATCTAAGCCAGTTAAAACAGTCCCGCGAAAAGTTACCGAGCCCCACTTCTTGTCTGAACGTCTGCCAGTGAAGACCGGGAGGGAACCAACTAACATCACACAAAATGGTGAGTCACTGACGGCAGTGAAAATGTGGCAAGGTGTTAAGTGAGAATATGGACTGTTAAGCTTGGCCAGTGATAAATACAAAGAGCACTACGAATAAAAAGTAAACGCGTTTTTTTCCTCGTGCAAGTTATTCCGCAGACCGGATGCTCGCGAGCGATTCGGATGTGTTCTCTTCACCATCCATAATATAAATCAGTGTTGTGCTTACAAACCAGTGAAAGAAGATGGTATTGTATAATCCGAACGCTTCTACACAAACCGAGCTACAAAGCTGTGAATACACACCAACTAATACCACTACACTATGCATGGCAACTGTTACATACAAGGAAATAACGAAATATTTTTGGTAATTTTCAGAGCGACCTCAGCAAGAACGACGTTGAAAGTAAGTACTTTTTATTACTTGTAATTTTTTGAACCTAACAATAAAGACCATTAACAGAGGAAATAAACTGAATCCGATGAGCCTGGATATTGTGATGTTAAACTATAGGGATAACTAACACTGGTAACTGCATTAATTTAATTTGTCTTTGTCGAACCTAATATACTTCAGTGGCGGAGATTGCGTCAGCATGTTTAACATTTACGTGAAGAAACTAAACATTGCATAAATTAAACGGGAGTTAGGATCATAATATCTAAGTTTAGCATCGTTTCTCATAAAAGGTGCGCGATTGCGCCAGTGGCACGGCCATGCCAATGCTGCGCGCGCGCTGCGTTCCAAAATTAAACTCGTGCGTCACGTGATCCCGAATCGCCGCCCGCCCAAACAGAGAAACTCCTCTCAGATTTCACTGTAAGCGTGCTACGTATTTTTTAGCGTGGGAATCAAAGTCTACCTAGATGAACTATGTATATTTTATGCAACGGATATCTGTCACTGCATTTGCATTTGCAACTATAAATCAGCTGTCATTATCAAGGTCGGTAACTGATCTTGAATCAGTTGATCTTTATGCACTTTACACATGCAATGGAGAGCAATGTAATAAATATTTGAGAAAATTCTTGAGATATTACTGACAAAATTTAATTGAAAAATTACCTAATTATTTTAAATAATCAAAATTCAATTGAAGCTGCTTTGAAAATACAGTAAATATTATTTTTAATAAGAATTTTGTAGAAATTTTTAATAAGAAATCAAAGCCTTTGGTGACGGCACTCTTAACAGTCGGTTTCGATTAGGGTACAGTTTCAATCGAGCTATAATTAGAATGTGACTCAGGAGTTCACACCGAATTTATTGAAATGTATCGTGGAAAAGTATTATTCTGGGCGAAGAATGTGCGCCCACGTCCCCGTTCCGAGCGTTACCTGACTTAAACAAATCGTATGTTCTAGAACTTATGAAGTTTGGCTGATGCTGTAAATATCTTCAACTTATACAACTGTCAAAATAGTATAATTGAATATCAAAATCTACAGCGACATTTTCCCAATTCATAACAGGCCGCAGAACAAAGAATAATTAAGTAATTGAAATCTTGATAAAGAATAGAACGGAATGCAAAACAAAACACAAATATAATCCTAAGAAACGATGCTATACTTTCGATAATCAAATAAGGAATAAAGGAAAGTTTAATACAAATTATGCATGAATTCTCGAAAAAGGCAATTCAGTTTGTGCTTTGCTGCCTTTCTAACAAAAGGCACTAAGTTCATAGATGTAGTTCCCGAAAATGAGATGTTTTACGGCAAAGTCTTATGAATTATTTTTTGTACAGGGGCTTCCTTTGCCTTCTCCATCTACGACTTCGATGGCTCCGGCAAGATCGACGCCTTCAACGTTGGAGATGTCCTGAGGGCACTGAACTCCAACCCCACATGCGCCACCATCGAGAAACTTGGTGGCACCAAGAAGAAGGGCGAGAAAACGCTCACCGTAAGTAACAAGCAAAATAAAGAGAACAATATCAAGTTAAATAGAGAGCGAGAATTAGTAAAACCAGGATCTGCAGCAAAAATATTAGTTACCTTATCATTAAAATTTAAAGATCTTTCCAAATGCCTACTTGACAATTCGCGTGCCTTTGGTCAGAGGATAAGCATTGCCATATAACGTGGCAATACTGCCAGTCTTATAGGCACAATACCAGTAGACAACGATGGGTAGAAGTTGTTCGACGCCATATTTTAGATTATGTTAAGGCTTAATTAGTTAGTAGTTTTTGATTTAAGTGTCTTTGTATGTACTAGTTTACAACTACATTTTCGTTAAAATTGAATTAAAATGAACTAAACATGTTGCTGGAGTAACCATGTAAGCAAGAAGAAGAAAATAAAGAGAAGTAGACAAAACAAGAGTCAGAAGAAGCATAAAATTAAGTTTTACCCGAATAAGTCCGAAATTATTAATTGTTTAGTAAAGATTCAGAAAAATGGTCGACAACTATAATCTGTTGAAATAATGAATATTGTGACTGAGAAATATGTTATATTGTTTTAGGTTGAAGAGTTCCTTCCCATCTACAGCCAAGCAAAGAAAGACAAAGACCAGGGACAGTACGAGGACTTCTTGGAATGTCTGAAACTGTACGACAAGAACGAGAACGGTCTTATGCTTGGCGCCGAGCTTACACACACGCTCCTTGCGTTAGGTAAGAATATAATAAATATTGATTGACTTTTTTGTACAACACCTCTTCACTGATACACTTTCCCCACTATCTTCAAAGTGTCTGCCTGATTATTCTTTTTTAATCTTTATTTTATCAAATCATCCGGATTTAGATTCAATTGTATACGTCGATACAAAGCTACCTAATATTAACACATTCGCTGCCATGACTCGGCTCTCGAGTCCCGTCCGTCCTTTTTAATTCTTTCAGTAATTACGGTTAATCACACACGTACTTTGTTGTTTGTTTCTGTTAGCCAAGCTATTTTTATTTTTTCTTAGGTTTTAACATGTCAATAAGATAAATTGGCATCGACTTCATTTCCAGTTGGACGTGAACTGAAATCACTTGGCTAGAAGCCATCATGATCGTCGTTTCGAAATAATGATTTTTGTGACTCAGTTTATTTAGCTTTTGTTTCTACGCGACCTCTATTTATATATACTCATATTATTATACAAACAGAGTTTCCATGAAAATGTCCTTGTGGTATATATTGAATGCTTGCTTCCACATACTAATACTGATTTTTGTTATTCTTAGGTGAGAAACTGGAAGATAATGAAGTCGCTGAAGTCACAAAGGACTGCATGGACGCGGAGGATGACGATGGCATGATCCCCTATGCACGTAAGTATCTCCTCTTCGTTAGTTCTGTAAAATATCAAATTATATAATGTTTACGACCTAGAAAAATATGTGATCATGGTATTTATTGTGGTAGAAACCCAGTAAATAAATATCATAAATTGTGTTAAATTTGAAAGTTTGAATGCTTCCAAAGTATCTAAATGACATACCTTATGTTGTACACATAGCCCACAGAATGCACAGATTCATCCCCGAATTCCTTAGTCAATCATATTATTACCATATTATTGCATGGGTATATAATTATGTAAATCATATTGGCCTTTTCCAAAAGTATGAACCTTGTAGATACTTGTATATTCTAAAACTTTATTTTTGAAAGTAAGTAAGAATTCAGTAGATCAATTTGTTGTAATTTCCCAATCCAAATGTACGAAGCATGAGGGTATATTTCCTGGTTTTGTGTGTGTCCCCTTGTCTTACCGATTTTCCGTTTACAGCATTCCTGAAGAAGGTGATGGCGTAGAGGCAACACATCTCGTCATATCTTTAGTTCTAAGATCGTAAGTGGACCGCAGTACACACTGTAGCTATCTCTGTGCTCCGTTTCTTCTAACTGTTGATCTAAGGCTTTATAATTTTACAGCTCTTCTATTGTTATCTACTACTACTACCGGTTTTAATGCTTGATACATTCTACTTAATAATAAATAACTATTTCTTAAGAGATAACCCATATTTATAGAGTTCTATCAATCTTGCCATCATTTTCAACTATTCATCCATTTGTAACCCATTTATCTGCAAATAACCGTGCCGAATAATCCTTATGATGTTCTAATGTTTTCGTTCTATGTTTTCAGCGTTCCTCGCAAGAATGCGCGATGGGTGGCCGGCATCTAAGCAGTCTAAGGCAGGGGCGGCAGGGGCGGCGGAGGCAGCGGAGGCGCCAGCGGCAGAGGGCGAGGAAGCACCTGCGGAGGGCTAAGTGAACTGCGCATGCGCTGGCTCGCTCGGCGGACGTCGCCTACGCAGCCCACGCCTGCGCCGCCGTCGCCCGCCGCGCGCCGCCCACGCCCCTACTTCGATGACATCGACACCCCGTATACGCCATCTTAGATACGGACTACCCCCTTTTTATACGAATATAACATCTATGCACAATCGTTTTGTACAATTTTCTACCTATGACTGTACATACTAAAGTAAGATTAAATTAAATACTGTAAACACACGTTGTACGTGTCTTTTAAATTTATTATTATTTATTAAGTACGTTTATAATGACAAAAATACAACAAACCGTAAATAATTTTATAATAAACTATTAAAAGTTCAGTATGGTGTTATCTTCAATTAGTTCTTTGTATCTTTTGATGTCAGATGACATAAAATCATTATAAATAAAATAGTCAGGTGAATATAAACTTCAATGATTCGGATATTTGAAATAACATTTTACTCTATTTTTGTAGACCTGGGGGGTGACCATAAGCTGTTGGAGAGTAAGGTTATTTGAGTGTGCGTAAGGGATAGATTTATACAAGTCATATGCATTTGTCCCTTACACACACTCAAAATAACTTTGATCAAAGAGCTTATGGTCACCCCCTGATAAATACAGATATTTGCAAGTCGGCTATTACCCAACACAATACTATAATCCCATGTATGTAATTTGAAGCATGATAAATTACCAACAAATACACTTAGGACGTACCTTAGACACAGCTCTCTACTACATAAGTAGTTGTTCTAAATAATTAAAGCAACAATTGTAACGGTTCCCTACATACCTATTTGCAGATAAAGAATATATTAATGAAAAAGAAGAGAATACCGTAAAGCAATAAAATTAAGAGAAGTAAGATTAGACAAGGAAATAAATGGATTTAGCACTATATATATATCAAGAAAAGTTACCAGAAACATACGAAAGTCTCAAGTTCTATAGGAAGCCCAGTATTTTCTTGAGGTTTGTCTTAAATATTTATTTAAAGCTACAAATACATTGGTTTCAAGGGCGTCGCCGATGGCCCAGGGGGGGGGGGGGAGGACAAGTTGATATAAGCTTTGCAAGGGCGATGAGAAAACTAAGAATTTTAAATACAGTCAAAAGCACATGAAGCTTAACACTGGTATTGCGAGTCTTAACCCCACGTCGATTGTGATAACTCTACCATACACGTTGTGCACGGTAGAGCGATCAACATTTTCAACGATTTTGTTTATTTTTGGAAATCAACGATTTCTTTGCATTTGGCTTTTGAATCTCTAGGTAGGGCAGCTGTCTCTCCATGCCCCCTTTGGTGATGCCTATGAAAGATTTAGTTATTTCATCAGTCTATGCCTTTACCATACCAACTATGTTGGGGTCAGGCTCCTGTGTAACTAGATGCATTTGAATATCAGTTTAGTTATTTATTAGATCTTTAAGGAAATGCTTGAACGATGGCTCTCTGGGATCGATTTCTACACCAAACGAAATATAGGAGAACTAATCGTGACAATCTAAGAAGTCCGATCATTGTACGTAACAAATTGAAAAATCAAATTCATAATCTATATTAATTACTGTGTAACCCACTATAGCAACGAGTATCATTCCTAAGCATCTAGTTTAATGTCGTTTATTCATATATCTTCTAATTAAATTACATTATTAAATATTTCTTAAAAAAAAACAAAAAAAATACATTTAAAATATTAAAAAAATAGAGGACCACTGGTAACGGGAATAGGGTCCAAGCTACCGGCATTCAGGGCTCTAGAGAGAGGAAGCTCCTAACAATATGAGCCGTGTCCACTAGTACTGCTTTCTGGATCAGGCCCTTGAACCAGCCACCTAAAGAGAGCCTCCTAAGGTGTTGCTCAAGGCTCGTGGCTATTAATTAAGCCATTGGCTGACAATTTTTTTATTTTTTTAATCTCGGTACCTCAGGGTCCTTGGTCCTTTGAAAGGCGTGCAAGGAGCTGAAGCCAACTCGTAGAGGCCCCGTTTGGCGTGTATCAGGCAATGTGACACCAATCGACGATTATCCCTGTAAGCACTACGCTACTGCACCCAAGGACAATCCCCGGTTGATTGTCCCCGGTTGGTGCAGGACTATTGCAAATTATGGAGAAAAAATGTATTGGGCTATGGATTTTGTAGGTTTAATGGATCGATTGCCCAAAACTAAAGGAGGACTACGGCCCCTGTTGAACAGTTTAATTATTATTAAGTATTTTTAAATCCGACTTCAGCCTAATATAAAACTCTTCGGCAATCAAGTGGATTAGTGATATCAGACTGTTTTTCTTGTAGCACTGATGGTTATAAATTAATATAACATCACACCTGTATTACCCGAAGGGTTATGCAGAGGTGCACCTGTAGTGCACCCACATTTCCAGTCATGTATAAATCCCATATGCTAAGGGACGAGCCTATTGAGATCAACCGGCCACAAATCCAGACTCCGGACTGTTATTGAGAAAATCTAGATGGAAAAGCCCAATAAAGCTTTGCCCGTACGGGGAATCCGAAGCGACCTCATACTCAGCAGTAACGAGTGCGACCACTGGACAAACGAGTGGCAGTTATTACTTAATTCAATAGCCCAAAAACCCCTACCTACAAACGGGATGAATAGGGATGCAGGAGCGAATGGGAACAAAACTTGACTGATTACGATTTTAACTTAGATATGGTACCGTACCACTTTAATGGTTTCAAACAAAGCATCGTTTTATTTAAATAATTACTTAACATATTAGAGTACCTACTTAAATACTGCAAAAAAAATACGTGAAAATTCCCTTCAAAGTTTTGTTTATGTTTTAGTTCTAGTTTAATTTATAAAGATCTCCCCTTAAACTATCCTGATCCAGTTCAAAAAACCTTCATATAAGCGCTGGGAGGTGCAAGGTGGTGTAGTGGCACCCCTCTGGCTTTCAATAAAATATAAAAAAAACATTCAAAGATCTGAGAAGAAGTGCAAAAAAATTGAGTTTGCTTCGCACGCTCTTGATTTCTTATTTAAGTCTCAAACTTTTCTGCATAAGTCGACAAGTTAGCTCTGAAACTGATGAGATGTACCCACCAAAATATAGACCTGCCGGCGCCCAAGAACCTATACCTATATATATATATATATATATATATATATATATATATATATACAGAGCCTAAACTGAACAAAAGGGTATTCTACCAAGCTCACAAAAATTACAAACCGTTTGTACTGCAGGCATGATTCTGAACGAAAAGCAAAAATGTCCTGAAAAAGGAAAAATTTTCACGTTCTCTAAGAAAATAACTACATGTACATATATATTTATTCCTAGCTGTTCCCCGCGGCTTCGCTCGCCCGTGGACCATCCCACAGGACCCGTTTTCGGGATTAAAAAATAGCCTATGTCACTCAGGAATAATATAGCTTTCTATTGGTGAAATGTATGAAATGTATGTTCGCGGTAAAATAAAAACTCCTGAACGCATTTTCATGCGGGTTTTGCACCAATAGACAGATTGTTACATGAGGAAGGTATGGGTGTATAATTTGTTAAGCATTTATGTAAATTGGTTGAATCTTAACTAATATTATAAAGAAAGCGCCTGAATTTTGTGAGTTTGTTCCTACTTGTTGGGTAATCTCTGGAACCCAACCTGTTTGAATAAACTTTCACCTTTTGAAAGATACATTACAATTTAACTTGCAACGTATGTTTATGTGTAGGTATGTGTGTTCGGGTCATATCTTGCAACTGAATTTTAAAGCAGTTATCCTCCACCGATTAAGGTAAAATTTTCCATACACGTGTAGTTTGGATGACAATGCATGGTTAGCTATATGACGTCATTCTTAATCCAACATGGCGGACGGCCCTTATTTTTTGTGCACTGCCATGATATGGGTATCAAATCTAAGCAAAATTAGAAGAATACGAAAAAAGCTTACTAAAAAAATTTTTTTTAATGAATAGTTTTATTATATAAATATAGGCTATATACATGATGTAAATACAAACAAAAACTCAAATAAATCGAAAAACGTCGGGCGTTTTGAGAGCTTTATCGGCGTCAGCTACGTTATTAGTTAAAATTGCAAAACTATCATCAAAAAACAAAAACGGAAACACGATCGCGAACTACTATATAAGACACACAAAAACACTAAAAAACTATGGAAAACAATAAACAATATTTTCCAACGAAAATCACCTAAAACACAAAATACAGCATTGCTGGAAATAGCCGCTAACCCTCTCGATGCAGTAAACAAAGTTAACAAATACTACTCCACTATAGGGTAAAATCAAAAACTACGTCGTCTTGCTGACGACATAATAAACAACCCTCAGAATAAACCTCACACTGCCTTACCTCAGGAAGTAGCGGCTTCACCGGTCTCCTCCTTTGTTCTTCACAATTCTGACTCTGACGAAGTAGCAACCGTAATCATGAATCTAAAGTCCGACAGTGCAACTGGCTGGGACAAAATAAATACTATAAATTTCTTAAAAGCTGCCAAGTCCATTTTTTCACCAATTATCATACACCTTATTAACCTCTGCTTTGAACAACGAACTTTTCCAGCCGCCCTGAAACAAGCTGTAGTAACACCTGTGTACAAGAGCGGTAACGTAGCTGACCCGTCTAACTACAGACCGATATCTGTACTTCCATCCTTGACAAAAATTGTTGAAAGAGTACAGAGTTTGGCTTCAGACAGGGTAAGTCTACAGAAGACGCGGTCTTGGCACTTACATCTATTGTCACAAAAAATATGGACAGTTGTGTTAAGTGTATGACATTATTTTTAGACCTAAAAAAAGCCTTCGACACAGTGTCCCTACAATCTTGCACAGGTTAGAAGGTATTGGCGTAAGAGGAATACCACTTAAACTCTTTAAAGAATACCTAAGCTAACGCAGATATGTAGTTAAGATAGGATCAGTCACTAGTTCCGAAGAAATAGTCACATACGGAGTGGGACAAGGAAGTGTGCTCGGCCCGTCGCTGTTTCTCATTTATATAAACAGCCTTTGTAACATGAAAATTGACGGTGCACACATATTCTCCTATACTGATGATACAGCAATTGTTTTCTCGGGAGAAACTTGGAACAGCGTCGGTCACGCTGCCGAACGTTGCTTGTCTATGATAGCTGCCTGGTTCGAACGTAACCTTTTGACTTTAAATGTCTCAAAGACTAACTACATTTGTTTCTCCATTGAAAATCGTACTCAGCCATCTCAAGATCTCCAGTTTAAAATACATAGCTGCTCTGACTCCCCTGACACCAACTGCTCTTGTTTAAAAATCAGTAAAGTAAGTAGCACTAAATACCTTGGTGTTATGCTCGACCAAAGGAAATCGTGGCACTTGCATCTAGAACTGATACTAAACAGAGTCAGGAAATTAATTTGGACCTTCAAAACTCTTTGGCACGTGGCTACTAAAGATCTTATCCAGCAAATTTATGTGGCTCTGGGTCAATCCATACTGACGTACTGTTTACCAATTTGGGGTGGAGCATCAAAAACAAAGTTTTTGGAACTGGAGAGGGTACAGAGAGCTTTACTGAAGGTCATGTGTTTTAAACCACGATTATTCCCCACCGAAACCCTATACTCAACTTCGAACGTCTTGTCAGTTAGAAAGCTCTATGTGCTCCTGATAACTTCTAAAAAGCATAAATCCCTTCCCTTTGTCACTCCCAGGATACAAACTAGGAGGAATAATAAAGTAGCTCCGGAAACGCCAGTCAAAACTACATTTGCTACAAGACAATACACAAAGCAATCATCTCTCTTATACAATTTCCTCAACAAAACTCTCACCATATACCCAATGACATACCGCGACTGCAAAAAGACACTCACAGAATGGTTGAAGAGCAAAACCTTCGAAGAAATCGAGGCTCTGCTCCATACAATCACATAATTCTCAAAATGCATAATCATAATTTACAAACTGTCGCTAGATTAAACAAAAAGTACACAAATCACACCTTCCACACCAACATTCACACCATAACACCGCGTGCACTCCTTATTCCTTACTAATAAATAGTTGTAGTGTTTTGTATTGTTAGTCTCCTGGATTTTTTTCAAAATTATCTACTGTTTTTGTTTATTTATTTTTATCACACTTATGTATAGTTAATGTAAACTGGAGGAGCGAAGCCACATAATGCAAGCAAATCTTTGCTTAAAAGGTGACTTCAAAGTTAACAATGTAATTTACATAAGTTGATAAATAAACATTTAAATTAAATTTTAATTACAAGAAAACAACGTATGGCTGAAAAAACCCTCAAAAAGAACATAAGAATAGTCCACAATAACCATTTGTATGATATGCAAATTTGGTGTAAAATACTGTTTCATTTGCAAAGGGGGTTTCACCGATATAGTATAAATCCTTATAATAATATATAAATTAATATATTAGTCATCTTGATTGTTTAATTTAGGGCAAATTTGCCGTTTACATTTCATTTGGATGTGTGCAACCAAACACAAATTCTGCGGGCAAAGAGATTACCTCACGTGCATATTTTATTACGGCTTTAAATATTTTTTTTTTTTTTTTTTTGTTGGTTTTGTGGTCTAAAACCATCTTCGTATTATTGCCTTTCTAATGAAATTGGTTTGGGGGACATCGGTTTCAAAGTCTATAACGGACAAAGAAACATTTTTTGTGTTTTATATACAGGGTGTTTGGAAGGGAGCTGTACATACGCCTAGGGTAGAAACTAGGGATAGTCTGCTACCTACCCCCGCCCATTATATTGACCTTGGCCTCAAGGTTTTTTTTTAATTTATTTTTATTTTTTATTTGACTTTTTTGTGATTTTTTGACTAAAACTACCTGTAGCTCAAAATCTATCCATGGGACCGGTCGGCTAATGGTCTTGTTTTAATCGTTAGAGTCTTAGGGTCCTGCAAAAAATTATTTTACACCAGAAAATTGTGGAGAAGAAAAGTTATGGGGCCTGAAGTACCATAGTAAGGTAAAGAAATAATTTTAAGGGCAACTTTCTATGGGGTTTAAAAAAAACTAACAGGGTTGGAGTTCTTCTGATTTTTTTAAAACATCCTCAGTCCATGCCCTTTCTAACGATATGCTAAAAGTGTATTTATCACTTTTAGTTTTAAAGTTATTAATTAATTTCCGCAACTAGGGCACTTTTACCACCACGAGTCGACATTTGTAAGACAAATGTAATTTCCAGAATTTAAACCAGTTTGGCCTACAGTTGGCAAATTTGTTGTCTCACTCTTACACGAGAGCAACATGTAAGAGACAAAACATGTCATGTCATGTCTCTTTCGCTCTTGGGTCGACGGGGCCGGGCAGGTAACTCGTTGGGGTCTTTGTTAGTCAGTCGAGATTTACCCATCTTAGCTAACTTACGTACTTGCCGTTACGACGCTCCACTGTTTTCGTTAATTTTGTTGAGTTTGTTATTACTTCGTTTTTGTTAAGTTTTGTTATTTGTTACCTTGTTGTTGGCAAAATGGCTGGATTTACCAGTGAAGAGTACACCGACATGCTGGTGGTGTATGGAATGGCTGATTGCAATGGGCGCGAGGCACGGAGGATTTATCAAGAACGGTATCCTAACCGGCGAGTGCCTAACCACCAAACGTTTGGCTCAACTTATCGGCGTCTGCGAGAAACCGGAAATTTAAATTTCCGGGAACCAGCCGTGAACAGATTTCAACCAAATTTGGCTGCGGAAGAACGCATATTGGCTGAATTTGAGGAAGATCCGACCAGAAGCGTAAGAACCGTAGCCCGGACGCTTGGTTTAAGCGTGTGGAAAGTCTGGTCGGTTCTTCGCGAAAATGGACGTCATCCTTTCCACTACACCCCTGTTCAAGGTAATTTTTTACATAAAGTTTTTGTTTTTAGCTCTTATGTAATGAACTAGCATGTGAATTTCATAGGCAATTTTTAAATTAACATGAGCATGTGTGTGAGAGAGAGAGAAATGGAAAGACAGAGATAGCAATCAATGTTACATAGCTACTAATTCATAAGGAAACCGCTAACGTTGATATTTTTATTGTTTTAGGCTTAGAGGATAACGACTATGCAAGAAGGGTGGAGTTTTGCCGCCACTTGCTCCATACGGACGTGGAAGATATTAATTTTTTACGGAGTATTCTCTGGACTGACGAGTCCAAGTTTGACAAGGAAGGAATTGTAAATTACCACAATCTCCATCACTGGGCACCCAGAGATCAAAACCCGAGAGTCAAGAGGCACAGAGGTTTTCAACGAAGGTTCTCCGTGAACGTATGGGCAGGCGTCATCGGTAATCGGTTGATAGGGCCGCACTTTTTGCCAGACAACCTAAACGGGCAAAACTACTTAGATTTCCTCGAAAACGATTTGCCTGATTTAGCGGAAGAAGTGTTTGACGAAGATCGGCCCATAGTCTTCCAGCACGACGGCTGTCCTGCTCATTGGAGCCTAGCAGTGAGGGAGCTTCTGGACAACTGCTTTCCTAATTCTTGGATTGGTCGGGGTGGGCCAATTCCCTGGCCCCCAAGGTCGCCTGACCTTACCCCACTCGACTTCTACGTCTGGGGAAGGGCGAAAGAGTTGGTGTACGCAGAAGAAGTACCAACAAGGGAGGTTCTAATTAACAGGATCCACGCCGCATTCGATACAATGCGCGAGGAACTGCTGCTTAGAACGGTGACCGTGGAGATGAGGAAGAGGTGCCGAGCATGTTTACAGGTCAATGGTCATCAATTTGAACAAAATTTGTAATTAATTAAAATTAGTAATTAATTAAAATTTGTAATTTAATGACATTAGTCATTACCAAATTTTTTGTTTCATTTGCCATCCTTTTACGATCGAACACATTTAATTTTCATTAGTTGAAATTTTTGCTTGAAGTGCCCTAGTTGCGGAAATTAATTAATAACTTTAAAACTAAAAGTGATAAATACACTTTTAGCATATCGTTAGAAAGGACATGGACTGAGGATGTTTTGAAAAAATCAGAAGAACTCCAACCCTGTTAGTTTTTTTTTAAACCCCATAGAAAGTTGCCCTTAAAATTATTTCTTTACCTTACTACGGTACTTCAGGCCCCATAACTTTTCTTCTCCACAATTTTCTGGTGTAAAATAATTTTTTGCAGGACCCTAAGACTCTAACGATTAAAACAAGACCATTAGCCGACCGGTCCCATGGATAGATTTTGAGCTACAGGTAGTTTTAGTCAAAAAATCACAAAAAAGTCAAATAAAAAATAAAAATAAATTAAAAAAAAACCTTGAGGCCAAGGTCAATATAATGGGCGGGGGTAGGTAGCAGACTATCCCTAGTTTCTACCCTAGGCGTATGTACAGCTCCCTTCCAAACACCCTGTATAGTACCAGAACGAAGTTTCTAAAAATGAAACCTAGCTAGATCGATTTATCGCCCCCCATACCCCCAATTGCATACAAAATTTCATGAAAATCGTTGGAGACATTCCCAGATTCAGATTATATATATATATATATTCTATATACTAGCGGACGCCTCGCGGTTTCACCCACGTAGTGCCCGTTCCCGTGGGAATACATGGATAAAACGTAGCCTATGTAACCCGGGGATAGTGTAGCTGCCCAACGGTGAAAGAATTTTTGAAATCGGTCCAGTAGTTTTTAAGTTTATTCGTTACATACAAAAATACAAATCTTTCCTCTTTAAAATATTATAGTATAGATATAGACAAAGATATATACAAGCATTGCTCGTTTAAAGGTATTATAGAATATATACAAGAATTGCTCGTTTAAAGGTTTTAGATTATAGATTTTTATAGCTGTCAAATCCGACTTCTTAGATTGTCATGACTTAATGTATAATATATCTGAAAATAAATCAACACTGCTATTCAAAATATTTTTAGAAAGATTACACGTGGATGTGCTAGAGGGTCATTAATTTTTTCTTATCCTTATATAATTAATTTGCCTTTTAATTTAAAAAGTGTCGCCAAGAAATTCTTCTGTTGACCTATTCAATGAACAAATATTAGAAAGAATTCCAGGTGATCAAAAAATATATAAATCTGTTGGTATTGGTGCCCGAGGGCGTAGTGAATTATCCAAAGGAATTCCTTAATTCCCTAAATCCTTCAGGACTCCCTCATACCCTAAAAATCAATGTCGGTGTCCCAATACTTTTAT
Source organism: Orthosia cruda (assembly GCA_964057195.1). Lineage (NCBI taxonomy): Eukaryota > Metazoa > Arthropoda > Insecta > Lepidoptera > Noctuidae > Orthosia > Orthosia cruda. The sequence goes on along the minus strand of OZ059829.1, from coordinate 30,117,715 downwards.
TACGGAACCTAAATCCGTCTTAACTGTGCAATAGTGCTAAACTACAAGTAAAATCACTTCGTAATAATGTTATTGAGTTTATTCTTCTTATAGGACCAGTCAGGACCGTCAGCTGGCTCATGTTCCCCTCATTCTCATATCCCTACGGATTTACCTTTCAAATTCTAATGATTACAGTTTTAAATATATATTTTTTTCGCCATTAACATACAAATAGGACCACATTTAAGGGAATATTGCTTCACCTATAGGCAATTGTATGTTGGTCTAGGTTAGGAAATGCAGAGAATCAATTTATTTTAAAGCCTCAGGAAATTGGAACAAAAAATGTATACCATGAAATTGAAAATAAATCATATTCTGATAAACAACTGTCCGATCGGTGAAAAACCGGGGCGATCTGCTATTAATCGTAATAAAAATAAATAGACATAATAGTTTCTTGCTAAGAATTCTTTTTTAAATAAAATATAGTGATACACTTTAAATCGATCAAACATTGTTTTTAAAACACAAATGCACATGCGAATAGCACCCGTGCGAAGCCGGGGCGGGTAGTACTTATTAAAATCATAATCGATAATAATTTATTTGCCTTTGTTCCTAACCGACGGGTCATTTAAAACTAGGGGCACCTATCGGCTTTGTTTGCCAAAATTCTCCCTCAAACTCGCGCCAGAGAAAATGGCGCGGAAAATGTTTTCCCGGCATCAATACAAGCGTTCGGCTGTTATCGGTGGGCGTTCGGATACACTCGGCGTTTGCGGAGTGCGAAGCTGTATTATGGTGTTGCCAGCGTCAAACTACTGCCAATTGTAAGGTAAAATGAAAAATTACGAACAATTTATAATAATATGATAAACAGAAGAAGTACACCTACGCCACTTGGGTATTAAAAATGTGCCTCTGTTTATAGACTTAGGTATTATTTATGCTAGATGGGGTAAGGCAATGATTCATACAGTTACAATGCATAACATCATCTATCTTTGGATTACATTGAAGACGAAATAAATATTGCAAACAAAGTAGTTAGCTAATTTTCCGTGGGTACTGCTAAGACGATTATTCAGAATGAGATAGCACCATAGAGGCTACAACACACACTGAAATAATTTGATAAAACCATACTGAAAACATGCTACAACAAAGGCTTTGGTTTCGATAGTTTTGTTCGGGGTCTTTAGTTTTTTGAGTGTGGTATCCCCGCTCCGGGCTCACTCCTCACAAAGTAAGGCAGTGTTGTGTTCAGTGTTTATCTCGTAGGCGAGCAAGTCCCGCGCTCCGTGCCTCCGCAGTGTTTACGTCGTGTGTGTGACCGATTGCAGTGATAACGTGACGAGAGTGCCGGTGTACACAACATCTTATCAAGTAAGAAACAAACACTTTAACTAAAATAAATTTCTAAATAAAGAAATTTTGAAAATGGAATCTCTGCCAAAAAGTTTTGAAGTAGACGAAAATTTTTGTTAAAAGTCGTCGTTCTATTTAATATATTATGTAAATGTATTTGTTTGAGAGACATTACCGGCTATTATTTTGTACGGTGGGACTGTTTACACCTATCCCCTCGTCACTCAGACAGCCATTTATCACTATACATAATGAACGAGGTAGATATATAGCTACATTATGTGTGTTTGAGTAGATTATACAGAGTATTTTACAGCTATTATCGCACACACAATTAATAGTGATATGGAAACCAGTTGATGATTGTATTTTTGTACCTTACGCAGTAAAAGTTTATAAGATACCTGAATTTAATCACTTTACTGAAAGTTTCAAGGAAGAGTGAAAACAATACACTTTGCTACAGAGTATATAGGATGACAATTTTTTTTAGCAATAATTTCTGGACATAAATTGTACGCATTTGCTAGTACACATATTGGGTAACAGCAATTAAGGATATGATAACGGATGCAATCATAATGCAAAGCGCTCTAAATTAACGCATCCTAGATAACAAAGCAAAAACGAACTATCTTCTACATATGCCTATCTATAAAATTACAGGTGTTGGTGCCTGTGAAGTCACAATGGCGGACGTCAAAGAGAACGTAGACGCTGGCAGCAAAGTTGCGGACAAACATAACACAGGTAAATACACACTACAAAAAAAAAGAAAACTGTTCTAGCAAAGTTCCCCAGTTCCTGTTGAAAAAAAAAAACGTTCTGTATAGAATCCCGTCTGCCTTTTTAATCCACACTACAAGTAGTACTAGCTAGATTAAAAGAGCATTCATGAATTGCTACTACGGCTTTTGGACGGAGTCGTTTGACTGGTTGGCCCCCTTTTGAATTTAGTGGGGTCCGGATTTTGTCCAAAATGACGAGGGTCTTGATTGTTCGTCGCTTATCATCTCAAATTCCCGTACATTGCAAACAATAACAATGCAAACAGTAACAATTGAAGTGTGTGTTACTATCAGCATAAATACTTTTTATGGAACGATCTGTGTAAAATTACGATAAAAATATAAGAATAAATCTGCATTAGGAACATTTTAATAGTTTGAATAAAACTACACCTTAATATCATTTTCACATTTAATTGTAAAACTTGGTTTAATCTTAAGAAATTGATTACCTTCAAAGACTATATCCCTCAGTTTCCCACCTTAAAATTATCGGAGAATTAATGTGACAAATTGTCAAACACGCGTTATCTTCTGTGATTGGCTGTTGAAAATTCATTCAACCAATCACAGCAGATAACGCGTGCTTGACAGTTTGTCACATTAATTCTCCGATAATTTTAAGGTGGGAAACTGAGGGTATGTGACTTTTAAACTATCAGACACCATCAACCATCAACTAATACAAAATCGAATTGTTGGGTACAGGCAAAGAACAGGGAATGTCACAAGTTTTCATTTATCTATTTTTTATTGGCAAGCAAATCTTTATCTATGGTAGTTTTATTCCCAATCACTAACTTTTTTTAAAAGTAAACGTAAGGCGCCAAAAAGACAATTGTGTTTATGGCCAAAGCGAAAAGAACCGGGAATGTCCATGACATACCAGTAAAGAAGAGGATGAAAATTACATACTTCTAAAATTTTAACTGCGTTTATTTCAAAATATTTTTTTTCGGACATGTTTTGTTTTTTGCCTGCACCCTTCAATTATTGGTGTATGCAATAAATTAACAAACACAAAAAAACATTGGCGAACCAAACACATATTGATATATAAACACATTTTGTCACAAGACAAAGCTAATACAATTAGCAACGAAAGACTTCCAGATCTTTCGAAATATGTGTAACACGTACCTAAGCGATTTCGCAGCCTCTGTCACAAACAGTTGATAAATGGATGGTTTGGTAATCCCTGCTCAGTTTTTATAGAAAACGAAGACAAATTAACATAACGTTCACTAATCATTTGATGAGCAAATAAATAGATTGAATATGTTAAAACGATTTACATTCAATATTCAATTTGGGATAAGTATTTATCAATCATGTTTTTTTTTTATTTTGGTGTTTCTTAATTGATCTCAGATTAGGGCTTTACGATAAAAGGTGATTAAATTGTGGCTTCCTTATATTTATATATATATTGAGTTCTATCTGCAACTTACGTTTACCGAAGATTTAATATGTTTAAATGATTTGCATTCAAAATACAATTTGGGCCAGTGCTTTTCAATCATGTTTTTTTGCTAGTTTATTTTGACGTTTCTTAATTAAGTTCAGATTAGGGATTATTATAAAAAGGTGGTTTTGGCTTCCTCATAATTAGAGTTCCGTACCAAAATGGTGAAAAGGAACCTTTATGGTGCGAGTCAGTCTGTCTGTCCGTCTGTCACAGCTGGATATCTCAAGAACTACAAATGCCATCAACTTGAAATTTGGAATAGTTTTACATGACGTTTTCCCAACTATTTTGCAAATAAGAAAGAAAATTTTTTTTGGGCCGCGTAGTTTTAGACGTTTGACGAAAAATAAAAAAAGAATACCGGCCCTTCCCCCCCCTACCTCCGAAGTTTGCTTAGATTTATATCTGAAATTATTCTATGTAATAAGGGTTATGTAAAGATTACAGAAAAATAAAAAGATGACTCTAAATAGCACACTTTTTCAGAAATCATCAACAAAATTACATTAGTTCCACTATCGGTCAAGAGATGGCACTGACCTAAAACTGCAATATTCTATGCCGCAGTGTTAAAATTCTCTGTCGAATATAGGCCTAGCCGATGAAAATTAAAAAATATTTCAGGTTTCATAACCAAAATATCCTCCTTCCTACCTATTCCTATTACAACCAACTTGTTTTTGCGGTTTGGTACGGGACCCTAACCTTCAGTTTCCCACCTTAAAATTATCGCAGAATTAATGTGACAAATTGTCAAGCACGCGTTACCTGCTATGATAGGTTGAATGCATTTTCAACAGCCAATCACAGAGGATAACGCGTGCTTGACAATTGAGGGTAAATGTGCGAAATCCGACACGAACTTGGCCGGTTTTTTATAATGTCTTCTATTATTAACTTACTTTTATCGAAGACTGAATATGTGGAAACGAATTGCATTCAAAATTCAAGCATGAATCATGTTTCTTTTGTTAGTTTTTTGGGGTTTCTTAAGTTCAGATTACAGATTTACGAAAAATATGATTTGGCTTCATCATAATTTTAAAATGCCTTCTATTGTTAAATGACGCTTACCAAGTTGAGTTATGTAGCAAATAACTGTTGTCTTTAGGTTATATACTTTGTGAGCCATATATTTAGCAGATGTTTATGATAAACCATCAGAGAAGGCAGGCAAAATATTTTTTACTATAATTCCTAATAAAAACCTACGAGTGGATATTATTACAAGGGTAGTAGGTTCATTGCTATATGCAATAATGACAGTCAGTCCAAACTGCCATATTATCATAAACCATTCGCGGAATAATTTTAAAATATATCCTTTGCTTGATGGTAATGGTGTCATGGTGCCTAAATACTGAAAAAGGGGCTTCACTTGATCTGAATCAATAAAGGATCAGCGATAGTGAAGTATCTCCAGTTTCAGCTACATTTAACTGTGTTCCTATTAAGCTAATCAGTAGAGGTCCTAAGATAGCACCCTGAGGAATACTGCTAATGTGTTGGAAGTCGATGCACTAGGAATCGATGTAGCTTTTCATTGTATTGTTTGAACCCAACATGCGATTGCTAAGTGCCGAACGATGCTCTTGCTTAAATGCAATTAATGAAAAGAACAGTTGAATGCATATCGGAAGTGTGAAAGTGTATATTCTAGTAAGTACAGAACAGTGCAGTAGAGTAGTGTTTGTATAGAAGTCATAGCTAAATGTAGACCATTGAACATCATTGACAGTTGGACAATGCAGGCTTTTGTCGTCAGCAAAATCAATAAAGGTAATTAAGATGTAGATTAATCATTCCCTATCAAGACATCTGAATGATACGCAGATCCATTTAATGATTCTATAAATGTATACAGATAATTGCGCCGGAAGCCCCAGTGGCTTCGAACAATGTACACATGTCTTGTTTGTATTTGTACTTGCTACCTTAGTAGTAATAATTAATAAACATGATGTACCATTAATTGTTTGTTGGTCAGCGATTACGTTTTCTTTAAATACTTTCACACGTTTTACGGCATATCGTTTTCACTTATGTCCGTCAATAATAAAATTAATTAATAATGAATTAATAAAATTTAATAAGCGGATACACAACCATTCTAACTAATGTGTAATTTCAGCAGTAACTTCATCTCCCGTATGGTCTAGTGGCTAGGATACCTGGCTTTCACCCAGGAGGCTCGGGTTCGATTCCCGGTACGGGAAATTATTTTTGCTAATTCTTGCATTTTTAAAGTGTAATCTTTATCAACAACATACGTAACGATAGCCATGTTCATAATATCATTATTATGTCATCTATATAAAAAGACATCTAAATATAGGTGTTCAATTCGTCATCATAATCTGTAACCGTTTTATATTGTTAGCGTTGGCAAGAGATAAAGACTTTTTGAATGATCAATATAAAAACAATGTATTATTTCGTTGCAAGAAACCATGGGATTTTAAATCGTAATTTGATGAGGATGAAGAGACATAAGTAGATAATTTTCTACTTCACAGGAGTAAATTTTCTAGATTTCGTGAACATTAATTCAGAAGCACACCTACTTGCATTTTGAGATAGGAAGTTACAAATTGGTGGTCATAAACCTGTAAATTAGTGTACTCATCCCGTTGACAATAATCACGCATTACGTAGGCGACAGTATATCAACGTCAATCCACTTTCTTGAAGACAATCGTCCACATTCCATCATATTGCTTTGAATGAGCAACCATCATCGTAATAGAATCGTCCTAGTTTACGAGAATATTATGATTTATTGATACAACAGCAAACCGGAGTGATGTATGATTGGCACTGCCCTTGCGCACAATCGGGCTTTGACTTGCATCTATTATATTGTGTCCATACATCCTAATTTATTAACCATTGGCGTGACATATATATTAATTAAGATTTATAGAGGCTCATGCTAAATTCAAACGGCAAGTGATTTATTGAATCACAAATTGGGGCTCAGAAAATTAAATTGACGCGTGGTCCGTTTTTATCATATTCGGGTGCATTAATGTATGTTATCATATCATGCATGATTTCTTTATTAATATCATTCTTATCGAACAAGGTTATACCGTTAATATGCTAATTCTCGGTTTTATTGCACACATATAATTTGGAATCTTAATCTGTTTTGTTTGCTAGTGATGTGTAAGAATTACTAAAGTTACCGAGTTTGACATTGTCAATGCAAATTTCATTTGTCAATTTGGTAAGGGTCTTGATTTATGAAGGCACTAAGAAAGTAAAGAGAACATTGTGAGTACTGACATTGTAGGATCGCCTAGTTACATGCATATATGTATATGTTACTAGTAAGGCTAGTAAGGGATTATTCTGGAATGAGAATTTTGGTAATCAATCTAGAACACGCTGAGTAAGATATCGTAAAAAAGGGTCTCTGCCCTCTGGTATATTTTTTGAGTGTAGATTAAAGTTCGGCAAACAGATTCGGCACGATGACCGTTGCCCAGAGTTCCTAGAAATAGATCAGGTGTAGGTGGGATTTCTAAGAATACTTACAATAAATTGACACATACGTATGGATCCCCTTGACGTTGCAGTGCACGAGGCCTTGACTCCATTTATCTGGAGCTCCCATTATTTAATTTAGCTATTTCCTATTGGACCTCTGTTTTGTAGCATGCAAGGATAAGGATGTGAATTTGTGTTTATCATTTTATTGTGTACAGGCTTGAGGTAGAATATATATTTCCGTAGCAGATTTAAACTTCAGGTAGAACAATTTTCAAACAATTCAAGTTCAAATGACTTTCAATTAAAGTTTTCTATTGCCGAGACCTTTGAAAATTGTTTTAAGAATTAATGACAAACCTAATAGGTGCTCCGTTCCAATAAAGAAGTTCTAAGGCTGAATTGTATTAATTGCGATAGTTGACAGTCACGATAATTGTGTATGGGGTTTGGTTGGGGTGTGAAGGGCGTGATGACGCTTCCCAAGTTCCTAGAAGAATTCGCGCCGTACCTGACACCAGCCGCGCCTAGGTCTCATGTCGTGCGATACTAGTAATCACTGAATTTTAATTAGCTGGTTTTATGATCCATTTTGTTATTATTACTTTTACTTTAATTATTTTTATTGCGATACATTTTTAATTGAATTATAAAGTTATACAGTTAGTTAAGTTCATTTAATTCGTCACGCCATCTCTTTCTGGGCCTACCGCGTCGCCGGTTCCTGTTATTTGGAATCCAGTCAGTGGTTACTTTTGCCCAATTCTGGCATCTACCTGAAGGATTGGCCAGATGTAGCAAGAGACAGGAAAAAATGGAAAGACGGAAGGCAGGCGTTTGCCCTGCAGTGGGACATAACAGGCTCATAATAATAATAAGTTAATTTAATGAACCGAAAAACAAGAGGTACCAAATACACCGGTAAAGAAAGTTATTTTTAGCTTTGTAGTGTTTTGTTTTGGAAGTCGGTTTGATTTTTTAAGGTTTCGTACCCAGAGGGTAAAAACGGGACCCTATTACTTAAACTCCGCGGTCCGTCTGTCTGTCACCAGGCTGTATCTCATCAACCGTGATAGCTAGACAGTTGAAATTTTCACAGATGATGTATATTTATTGCCGCTATAACAACAAATACTAATGCCGCATATTTGTAAGATATGGTCGAGACCTATCTTCGACTTCGATTTATTAAATAAAAGAAGCTTTAAAAAAAAAACTATGCCGTTTTTGTTCGTCTTCTGTGAACTTAAGTGATGAACAATGATTTGCGGTTTCGTATATGGGCCAATTTGATTAATGGGCCTGCCGATAAGTTAAACGCTTTGAAACACAATTTCATGCTGATGAATGGCATATATTCTTATTATTCGAAAAAAAAATATGTGATTTTCTTTCTACGATAAAACAGTTTCATTGTTGATTCTATAGAATTTCAAATCATGATATCTTTGAAGATAAAGGTTTCCACTATCTTCTTATTAATACGTGAAGGAATTTAATTAAATGGGTTAAACAAAAGGTTAGTACGCAAAAGCCATAAAAATTCTAATGAGGAACGGCTGCTGCACACGAAGCTTCCCAGCGTTTTTAAAAAACAATGAAAGTTCGTTTGCGATGCAACATTAAAAAAAATCTCGTTGATTACTCACGTTCGTGGCTACGAGCATACTCTCGTGCTTTAATGGTTTTTAATGCTTATATACCTCACTAATAGTTGTTTTGTTGCACTAATGTAATCATCTGTCATGTTTACTATTGTTTACAATTACTAGCTGATTAATCGCGGGTTTAATGAGCTATCTTCTATTTTTTTGCTAGATTTGTGATATATGATATGTTCATTTAGAAATAAAAAAAACATATTTTTTTTAAAAGAGTAGGTATGGAGTTTCTTGTGCGTTCTTCTCCATAACAAGCTACTTTCCGAATGCACGGTAGAATCAATTTTTATTGCATTTAAATTTTTATGTATTAACGTTCAAAAGTGCCGCTTGGTGGCCTATAAGTTGAAATAAAATATCTTTGTCTTTGTAAATAGAAATGATGAAAGTCCACACTGAATTTGCTTTCAAGTTGTTCAAAATTTGGACTGTAGGCTCTATAATTATTTTGTGCGCGAGGTTAAAATGCATGCTATCTCATCCAACAACACGTGCGAAAGAGATGCTGTGATTTTTCTGTAATGAGCACTTTTGCAAATTTGTATCGAAATGGATGATAATTTAGGACGAAAACGAGCGCGCGAAATTTTATAAACAAGCCTTTGGGAGTCTAGAATCATGAAAAAACGACTAAATGTATATTTTCAAAATAAAATTATTTGCATTGTTGAATTACTAATCTTTCCCTATATGGAGGCCGTTTTGCAATTCCTTCTTCTTATATTATTTATTTCCGCCCAAAGATGCGTTAAAATTAGTGTTGAAATATGGAACTTCCGGCGCTCATAACTTTCAAATATAATGATGAGAAAAATTTATATAATTTTTTATTTTGAACATACATCGTCAAACAGTGGAGACATCCCCAGACTACTTTTGTATGGAAGAATGATCGACTAGTGTAACCTTAACTTATCTATCTCTCTATAGTTTAGTTACTTATAAATCTATTTCTGTTGTTTTATCGGTCAGATCTAACAAGACCCAATGATTAAATCAGTGTAGGACTGGACAGGGCGACTTGCGACGGCGTCTATTGTGTTAAGTAATGCCATAAATACAATTAAACTCACTTTACTCTCGTTAGTGATAATGCAGTGTCTTTGCCCTCGGGCGGCATGGCCGCAAGACTTATTGTATTATGCTGAGCTCACAACCTATTGTCTTTAGGAACCCGGCCCGAGAGTTCAACAGGGCATTGCAACTCATTCATATATGATAAATTATGACAATGGGTTGTGCAAACACCTAAATATACTTTAGATCTGGTTTGTATTTCAAACTTATTGTTGTACACACAAAACAGTCCTGTATACACCGTTACATTTTGGTCGTTTTAATCCCGTGTAACTAAAAACTTCTAATACTATTACATGAGTTAGTTTAACTTTGAAAATTTGTTTGGTGTATATCATAGAAATTCGGCCTTATAATACACCGTTACCTTTTGTTTGTTTTAATTTTAATCCCGTGGAGGGTCGATCCGGTGCATGAAATAGTACCGATTTGTAAAGATAAAATAAATAAAAATTACAACACCGATCGGTGTAATAAAATGATAAAACAAGAGGTAGATACCAAAGCCACCGACTTCCGAAACGAAAGTTATTTTTGACTTGCTTGCGAAGGTTTATTTTTTTGTGAAATATTTATACATATTTTTTAATTTTATCTTTACAAATCGATACTGTTGCATGCACCAATCGACCCTTAACCGGATTAAAATTAAAATAAACAAAAGGTAACGGTGTATAAGGCCGAATTTCTATGATACACGAAACAAATTTTCGAATATAAAAAAATTAATGTATAATATAAAGTAATAGAAGTTTTAGAAGTAATATTTAAAGTTAGTAAGCAATGAAACAATGTTCTAAATACTTCATAGTCGTTCGCTGTTCACAAGTAATGACGCGGTGGTAGTTAAGTGAACAATTAGGTCAAATGTAGGCAAATGTCTATCGCCTAATAAACGGCGAGGAATTTAGCATTATGTCAGTGCAGTGTCTTTCATACATAGTTGAGTCAGAGATAATGGAGACCGCCCATATTAATTTTATTCTTATATCCTTGTGTGTGGTCTACTTCAAGTCACAGGGTAATAAATATGTATTTTTGTCTGTATTGATCCATCTCGATTCTCGACAGATCACCCTGCATTTTATGTTTGCTTTTGACTATATTTTGATTTTCTAATCAAGTGATTTCTTATACTTCACTTACACCTACAGCTTATTAGTCGTCTTTGTATTATAAGACTAATTTCTTTATTTCCCCTCCGGTTGACAGCCAGCAGTCGATCACAGAGATTTATTTCCTCATTCTAATGCTCCATATCCGCAGCTTCAAAGGATCTTCATCTATGGAGGGATAGAGAATTATATTTTTATATTCTTGAGGTTATCCAACTTTTATTTTGTGTCAAAGTGCTGCCATCTGTTATCTTTTACCGATTTTATTGTTTTAGTGCCCACATTTATCAAGATGCAATAAATATTTAAGATAGTTGCAGGGTTTTTAGATCATTTATATCCCATTAGGATTATATAGTCACTGTTCAAGAATTAAATCATGTATATCTACTGTCTTATGACTAGCAGCTGGTGATGACTAAGTTTATAAAATTATATACGATTAAAGCATTTAATTGGGGCCGTCTTTCAATTATGTTTTAAATTGGGACAAACATCAAGATTCCAGTGTGTTTATGTACAATGTCTTGATGTTTAGCTGCATCAATAGCCATAATAACGGTCTGTTACTTTTTTATTGACTTAAAATATTTGGCATGAATCATTAAAATTTAGTAACAAACCATGTTTTTGATAAAATAAGGCGCGGCTGAGCTAAATTCCCGGGCGCGGCTGAGCTCATCCTGAAACTTTACTCAATGTCGCTGATTAATGAACTGTGAACCGAACAATAGCGTCTTGGAAGGTACACCACCAACTTTCTGAACAGCTACAACAAACATCTCAAGTATCTATTCAATATAAAGGATATCAGTATACAAATAACGAAGTATTAAACATATTTCGTGGTAGCTTCTTGGTTCTAGGCGAAAATAAACTACGAGATAGAATTTTTTACGATGTCAGATTTATGAGAATGCTTTTGAAGGGACAATATGGGAGCTGCGGGTGACGGGTCGTTCAGTTTAACGTTTATTAAATTTATTATAAGTAAGAGAAAGATTTCGAATACTTGAACCCGAAATAATTTATGGACCTTTGCTTATATTTCATTACACTGCGTAAGGTTTAATATATAAAAAACATTGAAGTAGATGCATTTGCATCATCTGCTCATCAATATCTATTTTCTCATGAACTCGTAGAATCTGTTACTATAGGAGCTGCGGGATGACAAAATCATTCAGATTCATTTGTTTATTAGGAGGAAGCGAAAGCTTTCTTAGTTTCTTTCTTTTTTTCTAAATCATCAACCTGAAATATTTTGCCACCATTTATTTATTTTATAATTAATGTACACACAGTAAATACATAAAGACAACACATCAATACAGAACTGCTTATTTCTAAAGAAATTTCTACCAGCAGACCCGCGAAAAGGATAAATGAAAAAGAAATGTAGACAATAGTGTGTGAGAACAGGAAGAGAAGAAAAGTGAACGACCTAAACTAAGATATAAAAACATAGGCACCTACACAATAATGTAATGGTGCATATATACTTACATAAATACATATTTTATAATGTATATATTCTTAATATTTATACATATGATTACAAAGATCAGATTTGAGAGGAAAGATAATGCTCTTTTAAACGTGTTTTAAATAGTGAGATAGTCTTTAAATCTCGGATGCTAGGCGGATGCACCATTTAGTGATTGCGTATATTACTCGCAGGTACCTAATTTAAATAGAGTATTTGATTTAATTTTATCTAGATCATCATTATTGTTGTATTTGCATCATCCGCTCATCAATGTCTATTATTCCATGAAACTATGGCATCTGTTATAGTTAAGCTGCAGTTAAAAGCTGATAACCGTGGGGGCTTAGCTAATGCCTGTTTCAACATCAGAGGACAATTACATTTAGCGGCATCTTGCTTCTGATTGGTAAATTGCCGGACGAGTTCGGCGCAAACGCATCGCGTCATTTCCCACCTACATGGACACCTAACTGGTGTATAGTTTCATGAAGTTATTATGTTTTTTATGGTTTGATAGACCTGAAAAATAACACTTGGTCATCTACGAACAAATCAGTTAGAGATCTGTCGCTATTTTTGTGCATTTATTTACTGTCCTCGTGTACATATATCTGTTGCACACTGAGGTATTGTGTTAGAGAATTCAATTTCGGGTAAAGCTCGCCTTTGTACAAATCTGTCCTAATGTAACAAATTTGTTGGTTTTTTTTTGTGAACGATAAAGAATAACCTCGCTATTGAATGACGTTATCCGAACACTATTTAAATTGCTCGTAGTTAGTATTGGCAGTATTTTACCATTCTTTATTTGGAATTAAGGATAAATTCCATTTATTCAGCCTGAATCGGTTTTAAATGAAGGCAGTTAATGTCGCCCACGGGCGAATTTTAACCATTACGTCAATATAATTGTAACGATTAGTACAATTTAGTCGCGACATTGCGTGCGGTTCGCCAATTAGGTGGAACCACCAATTAAAGCTGATCTACAAAAATAAATTACTTAATGTTACTCCAACTCCTTTTTCCATTGCATCCGTTCCTTGGCTGCTCTTTTATTACTTTGAAAATGTTTCGATAAAGTTGTTTTTGTTTGTAAAAATAATGCAAGCACGAAAGGCAATAAAGAGTTCTTGTGTTTGTTTTGATTTATGAAATGGTTGCGGATACGATTGCAAAATAGTCAAAATTGTCCCGCGGGAGAGAAGGTACTACCGGAGTCCTCTCTTATAATATCATTAACTAGATCATGGTCTACCTGTGTGCCAATTTTCATATAAATCTGTTGAAACACACAAGTACAAGTTTTCAAACATAGATACACATATTAAGATAGAAGGATATAGTATGAAGTAGAATTTTGGACTGAAGATAAATTAGACACAAATCTAAAAAAGAAACAACGCAGAACTAATTTGACAGCGCTAATTGAGAACTACCATACATACTACACAGAACATGTAAGTAAATAAAAGACACAAAATCGCAGCAAGAGATTTGGCCCCCGTCAGTGTCGTCCGACGCGTGAGGTCGCATACAAATTAGCGAAGCGGTGCGCGCGCGCTCGTTTCATACATAACACTACGCAACGAGTATTCAATTACATTTATAACATTATGCTATACGTTTTAATGCATTTCACAGAGGACGCGACGAACTTTCTAGAAAACCATGCACTTAGGTTCATGAAGAATGCAACGATATAGAGGAACCGTTTCTTTTGTCACTAAGAATCATATTATACAGAAGCATCTTGCGAATGACGACAGTTGCCTTGAAATAAATTGTTTTTCTTCAATAACAATAATTCTTAAGAAAATACAATAGACTAAAAACTAATAAGACTGAATGTGATATACCTACAAGCAGTATAGTTTCTGATAGTTATGGTTGGGTAACGCTGTGTTTATGAGCCGACTGGGGGAGCTTCTAATCCGTTAATACCACATTACCATATATTTACAAATCCAACACAAAGATTGAAGCAAGAATCATCTAAGATAAAGAAAATTTACAGCACGTGCGTGTTTACAAAAGAACAACGGCTGCAATGGACCCAAATCCAACACAGATAAGATTATCAGATATCAACAAAAAGACAACATTGCGAAGGTGTGTGCACCGCCGATGACCCATAACTTGACTTGGCTTGTAAATATTTCTAGTGGTGATGTAAGAAACCGCTAGACTCTCGTAATTACGACACCCGAAGGTTAAAGTGACCGTCATCAATCAAAGTGATTTTGTTTTGCGAATCCACTTTCGGTTTTAAAGTCATGTTTAGGGTACAGTTTTTGTTATCTTTGTGATATTTTTTATCATCTACGGATATTATGTTCGTATTGATCTGTGGTACTAACCCTCAGTTTCCCACCTTAAAATTATCGGAGAATTAATGTGACAAATTGTCAAACACGCGTTATCTTCTGTGATTGGCTGTTGAAAATTCATTCAACCAATCACAGCAGATAACGCGTGCTTGACAATTTGTCACATTAATTCTCCGATAATTTTAAGGTGGGAAACTGAGGGTTAATCTTGTATTTATTCTTGTGCTTTTTCAAACATACTTAATATGAAATAGAACCTTACCTAATGAGGTATCTCTTAAAAATTCATAGTTTGTATAACCTTTACCACAAATAATATAATACTAGCGTACCTTTACTTAGTTTATTTCCCCTGTGATTGTATTGTTTGTTCTACAGATTGAGTTGCTAGCAGCGTCGTAAGAAATAGTGATTGTTTACATATTTTTTATTGCCATTGTTTTAACTTCTTCGAACAATGTTTTGTATCACTTCAATCATGTGATTATTTATCTGTTTGATTACTGTTTGTGTGCATTTGTTTATATTTAACAATTGCGAATATCGTAATATCATCGCCGTAATAATGTTCTTCTTCTTTTCGAGTCGTTGGTATCTTTAAGATATTTATATAATTTAATTTAGGCCTAGTAAGTGGCCATGTTTATAGCAGCGTATATAGCGTTGGTTAGGTCCTCAAATGTGCGGTGTATGGGCACAAATAATACAGTTACTTATATGTAATTATGCCTTAATTATTTTATTGACCATTGGTCCTGTCCTGTTATGCATTAATCTATCACGATTTAAATGATACTTAGACCTTGTGCACTAAGATGATCTACAAATACTTCAATGAAAAATATCTATATCATATTGCACGCGATAAATATAAAATCAAAACTTTGAATGTTACTTTCTAGAGTTTGCCTAAACAGGTGCCCTGGGTCACGCTATGTCAGCTCAACGGTTACCCTAAATATCATGTCGAAGGTCTATGCAAATGTAGAGGAACATTTAAACTTTCAATGCCTTCATTAAGCTAGAGAGTATTTAGAGGTAGCAAGGTTTCTTGTATATTTGTTTATGTAGAAGAATATTTTTTTATAAATCCAATAAGAAATTAGTGTACCTAAGATACAAGAGGAAGCTCGAAAGAGGAACCGGTGACTAAAAAGTTGGGTGGCAATTTGATGTCGGAGAGAATAAAGTAATAAAATTGAAATATTTATTATAAACAGTGAAGGAAAACTTCGGGAGGAAACCTGGACTTATAGTTAAAATGAGTTTGTGAATGTGCTCCATTGGTGTAATTGTTGCCAGGCTTTCCAGTGCGAGGATATACTAAAAAATAAATAAATATTTCTTGGTTTTGAGGCATGCGAGAGGAATAAGGAAAATGTCGTGGATATGAATGTGTATGATGGAGGCAAAGTTAAAGATGCAAATACCAAAGCAATGATGGGTGGATTGTTTGTAATAATGATATAGCTAGAAAGGAAATTACGACTGATAGAAAAGTATGGCAATTAAGAAGAACACAAGTAAGCCGACCCTAAGAAGGTAAATTGGGATAAGGGCACAAGTGAATAATGATGTTTTGAAACTATTGTAAAATACGACCCAGGTCAATATGGAGGAAGGTATAATTTGCCGTAAGGTAATTGATTAATTGTGGTAACTAGATCAACCTCACTCTGCTTAGGTTTAGTTAAATGCAATTATGGGATAATCAACAGTAAGGCGAACAGTCACATCCAGTTGTTTACTTGAATTTACAAGATTGGAAAATAAAGAAGAAAATCGCCTAAGACTATGGATTATAGATCTATGATGTGGATCAAAGGCTAGCTAAAAAAATCAAACACGTGTTGCAACTGCCTATAGACAGGCCTCTGTTGTAGCAGTTTAGGTAATTTATTAGTTGCTATCTAATACTTAAAGTAAAAAAATCTCGAAATGAAACAATTTTAAAGTGTATGCCATAAATTAATCATTATTATTTCGAATAGGGTGTACAGCCTTTCAGAATTTGTCTCGAAGACCGCTCAGTCACGCTATTTCAGTAATTATCTGAATATGACGTCTGTGGTTTATGTGAATTTAATGTTATTAACATTCAATTAGGTCATAGGACTCACAATTATATCTAATATACATGCCACCCAAATGTGTATTTAACAATTGGTGAAAATTATCCTATTCGTGTTTTGTCCTATTAGGTATCCAAAGTCACGCTAAGCTATTAACGTTAGTCTGTTAAATATTTTCAATCAAGTTTGCTACCTATATTCATTCGTATTTTGTATCAAATTGATATAAAATACAAGTATTCATTCGCCACCTAAATATTTTGGTTTGCTTTATTTAAGTAGATATCCAAATATCCATTTATCAAATTAATCGTAATTTTCTGAAATCCTCCTCAGTGCTTGTAAGGAACTATTATTTTCTTCATGCTTCTAAGCTCAGCAGTTTAGGTTGTGCATTGCCTGTTAGTAAATGAAGGAATAAGTTTCTTTAATTTCTTATTTGTTTTTGATATGGCTTGATGAATGAATAAATCATTATTATTTAATATTAAGTTTTAGATTTTTTTAATGTAGATTCTAATACCCACGTACTGCCAATATTAATTGATAAAGAAAAATAACATGGAGTCTAAAGTCCAGTCAATACAGCTGAAAGTAGATACTAACAATAATCTTTGTTTTAGAACATAAAAGCTTTTACTAGAAGTGGGGACGAAAAACAGCGTTATGTTACGTTGTAAGAATACTGATTGCTTTTCTTGTTTCCCGGCGTGGGAACCTGATTACACAAAATAGATAAAGAAACGTACACTGACAATAATAACATTAATGCGAAAGATTAGAAGGTATTTATAGAGATTCCTAAGCTAATATACGTGTGCTTCGTGTCAAGGAATGAATGGATTGTATAAAAGATGATAAGCCCAGAAATGGTTGATACGAGTAGTATTACTGAGATGATGGGTTCGAACCCTGCCTGGGTTGGCGCTTTACTTTGTATACGTATAAAAGGTGACGGAAAACATCGTGAGGAAACCGGTAGGTATGTCTTAGAACCAAAAAGTCGAAGACATGTGACCCCTCGTGGTGGATTAAGGCCCATTCCCTCTCATAGAGTGATGTCAGAAGATATTGTAAGACACCAAATAAATTGGGATGGGGACAACAGAATGTCTACTAAAGATGTAGAAATAGAAGAAGAAGAAAGCTACACTGACAATCAAATAATCTGGATAGGATTCGTGACAATGAAATTATGGCCTCGGTTTAAAATAAGTAAATGTGGGTGTGCAAAAAGCGGTCAAGAGATTACATCAATATGTTGGATAGAAGCTTTGTATCTGTTAATAACACCATTTGGTCGTTAAAACTATATGCCGAGTTGTCATAGTGATTCGCCAAATCCCCTATTTCTATGTTTAGTGGTCAAGGTTTATAGTCTCAAAAGATACGTTTTTCTATCGTCTGTTTCTTACAGTCGAATTCGTCTATTATCAGCCAACCTTCATGCTGATAAGCCATTTCAGCTACAATTCCTCACTGAAGGCAATCCCTTTCTTTTTTATCATTATTTGTATGATGTTAGCCGTAGGGATTTGGTCCGTCTGATTTCCCCGACCATTTTCGGTACCCTTTTCTGCCCGAGAGCGACCTCGAGAGACCCAACCACGTTCAGAATTTTTAACGAATACAATATTGACCAATCATGCGAGAGAAATGGTACCACAAAAGGTCGGTTGGCGGTCTGTTAGCTATCCTAAATAGAATTTTCGTGTTCTAATTGTGGGTTTATCGAGCATTATTCTCGAGACCTAGAATTATTTTGATCAAGTTTCCTAAAAACGTATATTGAAAATGAAAGTATCACTGCCTAACAAGACGAAAGTCAAACTGCGGCTTTTCTTTATAATTTCGTTTCCTTTAGTTTTATAAATACGCTATACAAAAAAAAACATGTGCTATATGAAAAAATCTGTCGTGTCATTTTATATTGTCCGTGAGACGTACAGGCAAATTAATCTTTGAACGCGTCAGAATATTGTTTCGCATGGCAAACATACGCTAATACGTAGTCTCATCATCATCTTCCTGCCCTTGTCCCATATTACTTGGGTTCAGCACATCACTTTTTCTTCTTCCATACCGTCCTGTCCCCCGTCTCGCCATCACTGACTCCCTTTTCTATCATATCACTCCTCACACAGTACATCCATCTTTTTTGACCGTCCCGTCTTCATCCGTCCACATTTATATTCATAACTCTTTTAGTAACATTTGTTTCATCCCTCCTCTTCACATGACCATACCAGGACAAATGGTTTCCTTTCATCTTCTTTGTCACTGGCGCCACGTTCGAACTTCCTCTAATATACTCATTTCGCACTTTATCCATTCTCGTCACTCCGCACATCCATCTCAACATTCTCATCTATGCTACATGCAAGATCTTTTCATCCATCTTTTTCACAGCCCAACATTCTGATCCATACAGTACGTCAGGTCTAATCACGGACTTGTAAATTTTCCCCTAATCGCTTACTACATAGTTTAGCCTACCATAAAACTATAGTCAAGGTGTAAGGTCGCAATCTTCAGACTGTGCTCGAAGCTACTCTTTGCGAGCACTTCAAGAATACTTATGACGAATCTAACACCAAGGCTGTGTGTTCAGCTTTCTCATTAGTACTAGGTACATCCCTTCCGTGTCTCAGTGCATTTCTTAATTGAACGTTGCACCGCCTTTGATTACCAACATACATAGTTGTCAATGCTAATGTTGTTGAACCTCTATTTAAAGAAGCGTTAAAACTAATATCTTGTTAAATTAAACAAACATGTTGAGATGCAGTTACACTTGTGTGTCAATGAAATTAAATAGTCCTACTACTAATTATAAACGTGAAAGTTTGTGAGGATGGATGGATGGTTGTGGCTTTTACAAAAAGGGCCGGACATTTTATTATTAATTATTTATTTATGTCGAAATCATAAGATCCATAGATTTTTTAGTTCGTAGAAACATTTATAAACTATGTTAGTCACTTAATATCAAACACACATTTTACTAACAAAACAAAAATAAAATTGAAAACTACAACCTGAATACAAAAAAAAATAGGATCTGGAAAGTATAAACAAGAAAATATTCATAGAGGATATATTTATAGGTGGACGTAAGAAAAAAAAACATAATTTTGCCACCCAAGCGAAAAATCCGGCCAAATTAGAGGACCGGACGAAGTACGTACAGGAGTTCAAATGTCCGGACATGTCCGGACATGTCCGGACAAATCCGGATGGATGATAACCCTATGTTTGTTACACTTTCACGCAAAACGGATTTTGATGAAACTTTACAGATATATAGCTACATCAGAATAACACAGGCTATAATTTATAAAGATATTGGGAGGAGTAGGTACTAATACCAATATAGTTTACTAAATAACCTATATTCAGAAGTTATGATCATATACCTACTCATAACATCTTAAAAATGATTCATTTACAAAATAATTATACAACTCCTTCAAACATTGTTTTGTATGGTACGAAAATCGGTCAAAACAATTGGCTATCATCGAAGGACTCGTCAAAATAATACCATGTGATCTAATTAATACCATAAACGATTGTAACCTAAACTAGAAGCATCTTCAGGATACCTGTCAGTTGAAATACTAGAAAGAAACCCACTGATTGTGGGTAGCCACAGAGCAATCGATACCTTTTGTCACACGTACAAGTAGATAAGTTAGTCAAGTAGTGAGTAGTACCACAGATAATGTAGTACCTACCCACATATTGTGTTCCTATTAGCATTTTAATTGTTTTTGCACCAACCGATAGGGATGCAGTTGTAACTAACTTAATTAAGCTTTATCGTATGGCTGGTGAGAACATAATGATTAAAAAAAATATGTTTTGTATTTTGTTTATCGATAAAATTCCTTGGTTTTATTCATTAATTGCACGTTACGGTCACAGTACGAAGAAATACGAGATAACAATGGCTACTAATTTTCGTGCAAAGTCCAAAATGATTAGAAGGAGGTTATGAATTCTAGCGGAATAAACAGTCTCAACTTTTAAGTGAAACAACCGAAATAATGGCTCTTAACTGAAATATTTCATCGTTCTAATGCATCCGAGGGTGAAACTGGGGACATTTCACCCCTTCCCTGGCTATTAGCAATGGGTAGGGTTTCAAAGTACTCATGCAAGAACCCTATTGTTAGTGAACCTGCACACTTGCGGGTCATTACGCCTTTACTCCCGTTTCGCTATCGTGTGTAGTAAACAATCATTGTTTTGTTTGATTATATTTTTTTACGTGTGAATATGAATGAAATGATCTTGAGCGAAGTATCAGTGAAATAGATAGTTATTAATAGAAATCTTCGATTGGCTTCAAGAGTTCTCACGTTTGCATGATAGTGCGAATGCTGCGTAGGTAATTACATAAGTCGTGTGAACTTGTCAATGAAGTTAATTTATGTAGTAAACAATATTACTTAGTTATTTTACTACTCTTCAGATAAGGCAAAGTAGGCTATCGAACTCTCAAGGTTTTCTGATGAAAATATAGGTACCTAACTAAAATTATTCATTTTAAGACCAATCTTAAAAGAAAATGTTTATTAATAGGTACGCTCCAAGAGTAGGTAATACACAGGTAATAAAAAATACAATAATAACACTTAAAAATAAAATAAGAAGTTCCGGCAGTAACGCCATCTAGTTGAAAAGTTATGAAATGCTTGCAAATACTCGTAGCTTCGCGGCTACGAAATGATCCTTTGTATTTTGAAGTGAAGTAGATAGTTAATAATAGAAAACTTCGATTGGCTTCAAGAGTAGTCACGTTTGCACGATAGTGCGAATGATGCGTAATTACATAAGTCGTGTGAACTTGTCAATGAAGTTAATCTAAGTAGCAAACTAGTTATTTTACTACTACTCTCCAGATAAGGCAGAGTAGGGTATCGAACTCCCAAGGATTTCCGATAAAAATATAACACAAATTATTCATTTTAAGACCAATCTCAAAAGAAAATGTTTATTATTAGGTACGCTCCAAAAGTAGGTAGTAAAAAATAACACTTAAAAATAAAATAATAAATAAAAGTATGGGCAGTAACGCTATCTGGTTGCAAACTTGTGAAACGCTTGCAAGTACTCGCAGCTTCACGGCTACGCCCGCGCTACGATGTAGCGTTCTATTCAAAAACTCACAACATGGGGGAAAACGTCGAGTTTCGCAGTTAAGGAAAATTTTCATAGATGGCGCTGTGCTGAAAACTTTCTGATTCGTAGTGCGATGGCAGCACTAGTTGGATTAGAATGTTTGATTTGGGACGCGCAACGTCTGCTTCGTTGTTTGCAATCACGATTATATTTTGTCTTATTTTATTCCTCGTAGTATCTACCTACGTTGGAAAATTCTCACTCATATTTATGAATTTTTTCAATCACTCATTGAAGCAAAGGCTCACTTAGCTGCCAAAAAGTTGGTGATCCTTGCAAAGGTGAGAACTAGTATAAAGCGCAAGTTCGGTCATGCATAGAGTACTGCTCTCACCTCTGGGACGGATCTGCCAAATACAAACTGTACTTGAGTCGATTGACAGACAGACCAAGAGGCTGATCGGCAACGATGCACTGGTCGACTCGAGCTCCAGAGCCTTGAACATCGACGCCGAGTGGCCAGCCTGTCAGTTTTCATCGGTTACATTTTCAATAGTGCTCAAATGCAAGCACAACAAATAAAAAACAATTTGTAACTTCTGGAAATTGTTTATTTTACTATCATAGATTCTCATCAGGCCAAAATTCATAGTTCAACTGTGTTTTTTGACTAACTATAGGTAAAGATACCTTTTCTTAAAGGTATCTTCTCGTCCAATTTACCGCAGTGTCTCAAGACAAAAGTCTATGACCACTGTGTGTTGCCAGTGCCTTTAGGACCGAGACGTGGTCGCTCACAATGGGCCTTATCCGAAAGCTTAAAGTCACCCAAAGGGCAATGGAGAGGGCTATGCTCGGAGATTCCTTGCGTGATCGCATCAGAAACGAGGATATCCGCAGGAGAACCAAAGTAATTACCAACCATACCCATTACCAACATAGCCCGAAGAATTGGGAAACTTAAGTGGCAGTGGGCAGGGCACATTGCTCGCAGAACGGATGGCCGATGGGGTAGAAAAGTCCTGGAATGGCGACCGCGAACTGGAAGCAACGCATCCTGCGTTGGAAGTCATCCCACTAGGTGGACTGACGACCTGGTTAAGGTTGCAGGAAGGCGCTGGATGCGAGACGCCTGGGGGAGGCTTACGTACAACAGTGGACGTATTTCGGCTGAAATCATGAATGATGATAAAGATACCACCATTACGTCCATTTTTTTACCAAATCAGTACCTACTTATAAATCATAACCGAAATGTTTGTGAGGAAGAGTTTGAAAAAGTTTCGGCTTATGTATTTTGCGAACTGGATCTGGTTTGAATTAAAGATTCAGCTCAGTTAAAAGGCCGACATCGTAATAAAAAATGAACAATGAAAGAGTTATCGATTGACCGATAAAAGGCAGCACAGATTATTAGAGACACACATTTTCCAGCCGAACGCCTAAACAAGGGACACGCACCAACGGATCGTAATGTATATGGACACGCGATCGCGAAGTCACTTCCTGGTTGGGACAAAACTCGTAATCTTCAAGGACTACCCACCATCAATAACTTGAAAGTATTTATGAGATTCTGGCTTGCGAGAAATGCACGCATACATGTGACCTCAGATGTTTGTGTGACTATTGATTATGGATAGTGTCATTCTGAACAAGTAAAATTTTAAAATTTACACAACAACAACAATCACAAAGTAACAGAGAAGAATAGTAAAAAAAATAACAAACAAGGTTTAAAAATTATTACGCCGGGTGTTCCACACCGAAAGGGTTACCAACTCAGCATTTGCTGGGCGTCAGACACCCAGCGATGATTTTCAGTTGGCACCCCGCTATTGACAAGATTTCATGCTTTTTAAACTACTTAATTGATATAAGACTAGACACGCTTTGATCGATAATAATATATCGTACACGGAATTATGACACGATAATATATCTTGCGAAAATGCCCCGATTCAAACAGTAAAACACCCATAACTTTTGAATGGCTGAACCGATTTTTATCAAACATAGCTAAGGACAATCGATAATAAGTCTACCTTCAAACAAAAAAAAAAACTAAATCGAAATCGGTTCATCCGTTTAGGATCATTGATGCCACAGACAGATACACAAATACACAGATACAAACACACACGTTAAACTTATAATACCCCTGTTTTTCCGTCGGGGGTTAAAAACAAAATGCAACATTTTACTATGCCCGAAATTAATTATTTCCTTTATCCTCGCACTGCAGGAACCTGTTGCAGCAATTACTCCAATGTTATACATATCCGTTGTTATACAGGGGTAAAAAGTAGCTTATGTCACCCGGGGATAATGTAGCTTCCCAACGGTGAAAGAATTTTTTAAATCGGTCCAGTAGTTTTTAAGTTTTTTTGTTACATACAAAAATACAAATCTTTCCGCTTTATTAGTATAAAGTATAGACTAACTATAAGTACAAATTTCCTCACGATGTTTTCCTAGAAATTTAGCAAGTAGGTACATAACTATAACTAACAAATAACTTGGGACCAGGGAAAGACACTTGGGAGAATGATACAATCCTCCCCTACAACGATTAATAAAAAATAAAAAAAATACTTTCTCTTTACGGGAAAAAAAAATCCCCACAAATAACGTCAAAGCGGTCTAGAGCGTCATCGTCCTGGGCTAAATTACTATGCGACCGTCACCTGTGCGTCTGCCAAACGTTAACAGCTATCTCTATCATTTCCATATTA
Organism: Orthosia cruda; assembly: GCA_964057195.1. NCBI lineage: Eukaryota > Metazoa > Arthropoda > Insecta > Lepidoptera > Noctuidae > Orthosia > Orthosia cruda. The sequence continues at coordinate 30,093,008 of OZ059829.1, read as the reverse complement.
TCGATAAATTTTATTAGGAGGCCCATATTTTTCCTTAACGAGTATAAAGCCAGTTATACTATCTGCAAGACTTGTTATCATGGTGGCGATAAAGATTTGTCTATTTTATTCACAGCACTTACGACTATTGTTACAGAATATGTGTGTACTTAACTAACTATAGTAACCGAACTATACTAACTTATATTAAACCTAACTAGGTACATATAAACAAACACAAGCTACACTTCATCAATTTTTTGTGTAAATGGTGAATTAATCCCAAAACTTATTTGACCACAATTGATGAAAAACGCTTTTTACCGAAAATTGAAACCATTGGTTAACATATTTAACCATTGTTTGAGTTAACTACGGATCGTAAAACTGGGACTTAGTCGTCGAAGTACTCTTCCACATCGATGTCATCCGAAAACTTGCCCAGACGACAGCATTATCACGTTGAGTGGCAATGCTGACATAAATAGTTCAAAATCGATGCTAGCTTAAAGTCTTCCTCTGTGGCTCGTTGGAGCTAACGTTATTAGATGGGTAATCGTGCTTCATCGCCACAATCAATCAATCAATCATGGGTAATCATAACTCGTGGCAGGCGGATATGTGATTGTAGCTATTCTATGAGCAGTTCATGTCCATGGTTATTTCTGTCTACGTAACAATTTACCGCACGTCTTTATTGATGCCCACGGGCAATACCATTACCGCCAACTTCCTGATTACGGGCATTTTCAAATAGGACCCATTCTTTTTTTTCCGGCAGATACACATGGGAGACTCTGGGTTTTACCTAGAGGGGTTAAATTGGACTTTCCGTGGCCGTTTTCAAATCAAATTGCGCTTCCCGTACCTTCGTTGGAATGTATGCGTCGCTTACAACACTGTTACAGACGAAAATATTATCAACTATAGCAACGAATACATTATCATAAAGAAATATCACATCCAGATGTGATATTTCTGGATGAGTTCCGAGTAGTTTAAAAACCAAATCTTTCTGACGCAGACTTATTATTAATTCTTATACTTCATTGGCGTTTCTTTATTAACCAGTCCAAATTAGTAGGTCAACGACTTGTTTGGTAGGTATAGAGATGAATGTCGTACACACCTACGCCCACCTACGTCCGTGGGTTATTTGGTGTGTTTCCTATTTGTCTTCGTTCCAAACAATTGTCCCATAATTTTCTAAAAAACACAAGACTGCTTATTAAGTTCAATATAATTTATTTACTGCAGTGGCAACTACGTCTTAGAATTTACAAGTGCTTGGTTTGTGCCGTTGTTTTCATTATATTAACCTTGATTTTAACAAATGACTTTGTTTTGTTACAGGTAATTAAACATCGGAGAATGGTGAGAATGGTAAATCCGGTACAATACAACGTTTGGCTCATTTTATTATCGTTTAAGCTCTCTGTAATGGAAAGTTTCATGTAAATTACGCACAGGAATTAAACCTATTTAGTATGTAGGTACGAGAAACGGTATCGTAGTTGTATTTGCAATTATAAAGATAGATACCTAATGCAAATTACGTCTTATTTAAGGATATGTGTTATCATTTTTATCACACCATTTGTATAACATGATAGGTGCCTGATATACAAATGATTTTATCTTTATTGATTGTGTCCACTTTATTCTACGATTCCATTTCAATTTTCTGATACGATTCATGTAAATTGGAACTTGGAAAAATAAACATGCCGACTACCGTCTATCGTTACAAGCCGGGGTGGGTATTACCTTCTGTCGAAACAAATACGTGGCTGGTCTGTTGTCCTTCTCACTCGTTACGAATATGAGAGGGACGCGTATGTTTCGTTCTCAATGAAGGCTGTAGTGATCTTTAATAGTGTTCCCCTGTAGGGAATTGGCCGGTGGTGGTTGCGCGCGCACAATTTTCAGGGCGCAGGACGCCTTTTCTCTAGAGCTACGAGTATTTAGACACGTACTCGTAAACAAAATATGTTTATTAATTGATACATGTTTTCATGCTTGCGTATATGTGAAAATTTTATATTACAGTCTTTACTTTCTTAGGGATTATAAAGACTTCTTAAATATAATAATATTCGTAAAGATGATACAATCTTGAGTCTATAAGTAAGCCAAATAAAAATTAACATCGAAATTGATATTTGAATAAATTAGAACAAAGAAAACAAATCTTCAGGTGCCTTCTCTGAACATTTCGGCAGTCTTCACGTTCTTCGGTTGCCGATAGAGGCCGCACGTATCACGACACTTCAGGTTTTGCCGGCGTCCATTGCGGAACGCACCCCCTTACTTGGAGGCCTCAATCTAATCACAAAGTATCTCAGTCATATTTCAAAGTAAATCAAAGTGTTTCCCGTTCGTCTCCGGCGAGGTAAGTTGTATAATAAGTCTGAAAAAAGTGAGCACTGCCAAGGCTTCCCGCGATTGCACCTCGAACGTTCTATAGTATTCCTGTTCAATAATATCACTTAACGTTGCCGACTGTATACCTATGAAGTAGTTATTCAATATCTAGATACGTTCTAAATATCGATCGTGGAGCACTAATTATTTATTGATGTAGTTTTAATAGGTAAACGCCGCTTTGTGTTGTCACTCCCACGTTTAAAGCACTCGAAACGGAAAACGAGACGAGTAAAACGAATTTTAGTGATCTGATTATGCGACGAGAGGTTTAGATTTACTCGTGCTGTGAATGTAGATCCTAAATGTATAAAAGGCACCGCTGAAAGGCTTTTCAATTGAAGCACCACTTGCATTGTAGCTAGCAAGAACGGTTAAGACGTTGTACCGCATCATACGTATCAACGCAATTAATGTTTTCCCTCGTCAATTGCACTAATTATCTGATAAGATATTAGCTTCAATTAAGGCGATTGATTCCGAAGGCTAGCTTGTTGATTTGCCTGATAGAGGTTGATAGAAATACTTATTGACGGGGTCCTTGTTTGTTCTTTGATATCGCTGTAAGGTTAGGTACAAACAGGAAAATTGCATCGGTATCAATACTATCATGACTCGTGTCGATTCAATTGAATGTGCGGTCTGCTAGATCTACAATAGTGATTGCGACTGATATACAATCGTAACATATATCATTGTTTACATTACGTAAGCTTTTCTCGGTCATAAAGAACCTACATATTCCTGAGTTTGACAAGACCAGTAGAGTAGCCATATTTCAAACACGGAAGAACTTAGAACGTTAATTTGGGGAAAACGTCAATCAGCCTCAAATTATGTAGGGACATACGAGTACCTACAATTGCACAAATGGTCAATTTTTCAGATCCGCCGCCGCTCTGACGCCCACCGTTGATTGCTACTTGTTTTTAAAACCAACTACTGATTGTTGTATTGTTCAAAACATTAATTAATTCATGTGCACCTATGCAACGACAGAAGTGCAATTAGTACATTAGGTGCATTCGTTCATTTAATATGCTTATTGTTAGAAAAAACAATGCATAATTATTAGTAATGCAATTGACAATGAAGTACTTACGTATATAAAGTGCCTGATTCTTTTTTTTTTTTAAAGAAACCATTAAATTTATAACTTGAGTCATCAGCGTCACCGGATGACTCAGAGAGGGGAATCCATGTTGATAAAAAACTTCGTAGGTGTTAGATCCGAACAAAATTGTGTTTTGAAAGAGTCATCGTATTATCTTCAGTTGAATCTGATTTCCTGGTAGCTATTTATGCAATTTCTTATTGAAATCTTTTAGGTACGATGATAACTGTTTCGTTAGTTCCTGATACATGTTCTTGATAATTAGATTTGATAATTGGAATTTTTCTTTTTTATTTGATAAGCAATTAGTGGAAACCGCTTTGATTAGGAATAACAGCGTGTACGCTGTCACGTTGGTATTTAAAACATTTTCACAAAAAAAAAATACAACCGACTTCCAAAAAAAAAACACTACAAAGTAAAAAATAACTCCAATTTCGGTAGTTGGTGTTCCAGTTTTTGTTTCTTCGTTTTTAGACACTTCGTTTGTAGTGTTTTTTTTGGAAGTCGGTTTTATTTTTTTGTAAAAAAGATTTTATTTCTCTCTTTTTTTCTATCACTAAAAAGTGAGCAAAGTCTATAGTCTATACCTTTAAAGGATTGATAAAATACCCATAATACCTTAACTTACACATTCGTGCAGTTTGTCGCTAAGGAATTCGGTTGTATGTTCTATAACATGAAAACTGCTGGACCAATTTTAATGAATCTTGCACTGTTCTCTAAGTTGAGAGATACTTAATTCAATAAAAAAGAATGATCACGATCCGGTAACTAGTTTCGGAGAAATGCGTGGACAAACATACATGCATACAAACAAACATACATACACTTATGAAATTTGGCACACGTGTTAAGAAGCCCACACAGAGTGCATATAAAATATAAAACATATATGAATTTTGTGCAATTCCAACAATTATATACGTGCTGAATTGATTACCTACTTTTTTTTGAAGTCGGTAAAAATGTGGGTGGAGGTTATATAGGTGCAACCCTGCTTAACTATTCGGGGAATACTGGCGTGATGTTATGTTATGTTAAGATTTAGGTCCCAAACTTAATTCAAAAACAAGCTAATTAAATTCTAAAGAGTTTATTGTCACTTGTAAGTCAAAGATTATTGAACTTTTAACCATTGTACAACATGTACTGTATACAGGTACCTGTAACCTCCATAATATTTTGTTTGTGTATGTTATAAAAAATGCCAGGTATGGTACCTACTCACTTATGTACAACTAGCTTCTACCAGCGGCTTCACTCGCAAGAAAAGTGTTTTCTTATCCCAAAGGAAACATTATACCGGGATGAAAAGTAGCCTATGTGCTATTCCAGACTATAATCTATGTATAACGTGATTGAGTAACAAACATACATCCACAAATATCCATCCAAACTCTCACATTTATAATATTAGAAAGATAGTTTCTGCCTACGGTGTCACCCGCGTAAAAGGTGTTTTATTATCCTAAGGGATAAAAAACGGGACAAAAAATATTCCATGTCCCAATCCAGATCATGGCCCAGGAGTGCCAAGTTTTATACGAATTGTTTAGCCGTTTATGCGTGAAAAGGTAACAACTAACTTTTCGACGCAGCTTCAGGCCACAGGAGCCGTTATTATTAGAAATTATAAGTTGCTTATGATACTCAATGATAGTTTAGCGTAATCGGAAACGAACTTCCAGTGATTTCTCATTACAAACAAACATACAACAATTTTACCATTTTCTAAATTAGTTATATTTATTAAAAAATAAGTAATGGAGTGTATAGATAGCATGAAGTAGGTACTTCATCTTCGACTCTAATCATATCACAGCACAAAAAGTAAACACTCAAACACTGACGTCAATGCACTCTACAGACAACTATACAATTCAACTTCGAACAGCTACGAGTATGTCTGGTGATAAATCATTGTAAGAAAAACTTTTTAACAAAAAATCAAACTGACTTCCAAAACAAAACAGTACAAATTTTTCTGTTGTGTTTTGTTTTAGAAGTCGGTTTGATTTTTTATTAAAATTATTTTTATTTTGCTCTTTTTAGTTTTGGTAGGTACCTCCAATTAACATGAAAATCATTTATAGCCAAAATACATCTCATGACGATTCCAATAAACACGACTATTACATTACAAGGATACATTGTTTTATTTCGGAATTCCAGTGGCCATTGTGGTCTTCTTCATCAGTTCCACTTCACTAAATGATACTTTCTGAGTGCAAATGATTGCATTGTTGATGAAAATACCAAAATCGCTTATGTATGCCGATATTTGAGGATTTCCCTCGATGTCTCTAGGATCCCATCATCAAATCCAGCTTTCCTTATCATGGTACCACCCTTGGGATATCTCCTTTCCACCAAAAAAAGAATCACCAAAATCGGTTCATAAACGATCAAGTTATCCGCGAACACACATAACATATATACCATATATATATATATTTTTTTTTAATATTTATATATATATATATATTTTCGAATTGAGAAACATCCTACTTTTTGGGAAGTCGGTTAAAATGAATTTATTTAGTTAAAGACACAGGTCAGTTCACAAATATCAATGCATCCCTGGCTCTTTTATAAATAAGTCCTATGACAAGTTAATAACTTTTAGTATGGGACCAAACCAACTCTGAACTGGTGAAAACAAAGCATCTGTGTGTCTGAATATATGACAAAGAATAGTTGCACCGACGACGGCACACTAGCGACCTAAAGTAAATTGGTATAAGAGCAAGAGTATAATAATGATGATTCAGATATCTGAAATATTTCACGGATTTTGTCGGTTTGCAGACTTCGTACTATACCAAGAGTTCTTCATTATGTTTGTGTTATTACCTGTACTGACATCGGGTCAATCAAGCATTGACAACAATTGTAACATCTCATATAGAAACAAATAATTCTTATTCCACCCATATATTTTATGTTTTTACGGGTTTTTGGTCGTCATGTTTATGTTTTTAATGTGGGTTTGGTTTTTGTTCTTTCTATATGAAAGTTATATCATACGTTAAAATACAAATAAACACACTAGGCATTACTATCCGATGATATTCATAGAAATCGTTATGGAGAAAAATAAACAAAAGTTAGCTAGTTGATATTTATGTATTTAATTCATTTTATTACTCAAGAATATTATTATTTTGATATCAGTTACTTACTTAATATAGTTTAAAAAGAAGCACGTGCTTTTAATGGAATTTAATATCAGAATATCTTATACGATGCATAACATTATAAGTATTTATTTCATAGTTCAAAGTTTTAGCATTAATTATTGCTCTCATTGCGACTATAACACTGTTAAAATTAAAACATAGTTCACTCAAAACAATTCATACTAGTCACGGATATATTACGTTGTCGTGCGGTTTCCACAAATTATCACAATTAATCAAATAATAAAACTTATCGTTAACCGTAGGCCGACCGCACTAGTCACTGACGCACTTCACGATATGCCTGACCGAAGTATCCCTCGATTTGTCTCCGACATTACGTAGTTTGCTTAACGTAACGAGGCGTATTTTTATTCGACTTTACTGAAAAGCCAGAACGACAAAATGGCAGCTTGCCATTTATATTTCAACATTTTTATTCGAGGGTCCATGATGCGAATCTACCCTATTCTTTGTGGGAAGAATTCGAGAGGCTGGGGGTTGGCCTGTGGCGGTGGAGTGGCCGGGATCTCGTGCTGAGGCTTCAGCAGCCAAGGGTTGCCGGCGTTCTGTGGTGACCCGTCAGCTCGCTTCTGTCCACCGCCTGATGGAGTCAGGTGTAGTTGAGGAGGCTGGTTGGTAGGCCCCACTGGTGGTCTGTCAGATTTCGGCTGCATGTTGCCTGGAAAAACAAAAGAAACTCATAAGTTATCGTCTAACTAAAATACCGCTGTTATTTTCCTGAAGAAAACGATTTGATATTCACTGAAGGAAAATTATTAGTATTTATCACGGGGTCGTGAAAAGATTTTCCACGCTTATTTTCCACAGCAAACACAAATCACTGATTAACTGTTCAAAACAATAAACACATGGTTAAAATACTTACTGTCTACGTATAAACTGATTCTTTCAAATTGTGAAGTGATTAGACGTTCACCGTTTACAAACATTAATGATTTTAAATATGTTTTATCGGAGCACAGCGTGGGGCGGCGACGTTATACAAAATGTGCTGTGCTTACATTGGCCGCGCGGTTTTATATCGCTACTGACTCACATTTGGCAAGAGTAACTCTCTATCTAAGACCACGTCACTTGGTCTCTGACGCGATGCTATGACGGCAGCGCATTTTCCTCGCCCTGAATTTACCGCTACCTTCATACAATCAATACGTCTGCAGATGAATAAACGTTAAGCAATCGCACTTTATTACTAATATTATTATCCAGGACAATTTTAAAACAATGGCTCATACAAGGAAGTATTTTTTTACGTCATTGCCGTGCCTTTGTATAACTTGATTCTGATTGGCTTGCATTGTGAAAAAAGGTGATTCAATTATTTTATGTCTTGCAAACGGTACTCAAAACATGCTATCTGCTAAATTTCAATTACTGAACGTAAGTTGAATACGGAAGGTTTACGGTTCTTTTTTCATGACCATTGATTAGGTACTTTAGACGAAGATGTTGGTTGTACGTTAAACGTAACTGCTTTCATAAATTTAGCTTAATCGGCATCATCAGTCGCGTTCTTATTTACGATAGCAAAAATGTAAAGTAGAGACGGCTTGATAGAAGTATGTCACGGTCTTGCTTATCATTTGTCTTCTATTTTCTTCGAGTAGAGACTTAGATGACATTGTTCTCGAGTGCACCTATGCGGGCGTATCCTTTGAAACCCAGAAATTAGATTACTGTTAGATACTATCCAAATCAATCATGACAAAAAAACACTTAACGTTTTTCCCAAAACTCTTAATCTCCAACCATAATAATTTGATCTTGTTCAATGATAAAACTTTCATTGGTATCTTCAACTATGATATCACCGTTGATGTAATTCCAGATATCTCTAAGAATGGGAAAATCGTGAAATTTCCTAATTAGTAAATATGTTGAATTTGATAATATTGTTTTTTATGGTAACAAAACATGAGAATTTCCATGACGTAAATGATGAAGATAAATCTAATATTTTATTGATTTTTTCTTGCTTGATATGTAGGTATAGTGGTAAAAAGTACAAAAAGGTATATAGGTAACTAAACTAGAATATAATGAACTAGAGCGCATCAGGTTTTCAATTGTGTGAAAGAGGTCTTTACTGTATTGATGATGGTCTGATTGTCTGTATAACAGTATTTATAAGTAATCCACGCTTTGTGGCTTTGTCCTCTTCACGTTTCGCTTCATACAATGAAACGAAATTGACGCCGAATTTCATTTACGCCTATAGCTTATTCATCACGCTATTTGTATTTATATTCTCGTCCTTTTCTCGATTCGTCTTTTAAAATGAAGATTTTTAAAATTCCTTCCTTTTCTGTTGGGGTTTCTAGACCTATATTTAAAACAGCCTTGTTCTCGTCTTAATTTTCAAGAAGGTTTTGTATAAAATTACTTACAGCTCAATTTTCTTTGCCTTTATTAATTAGTTAAACGTTGTTCAAGAAGTTTAAAAGTCGCTCTTAGCTTCTAATTTCTTTAAGATTTTTATTTTCGTTTTAAATTTAGGTTTTTATTTAAGTTAGAATTATTTTAAATTTTCCTTCCCCTTCAGCTCTAGTAGGATTCGTTTTCGTTTTATACTAAAAACAAATTCCCGTGCCATTTAGAAATTATTTGAGAGAGGGAGGAAATACACCCACAAAAATGTTTGTAGCTTTCATTTCTTTCGTTTTCATAACAAAATAATACCTAGACCGTAAAACTTCGAGGCCATAAAGTTCTATCAGAGACATCTCAGGACGTAGAACGCAATTTATTAGAAAGGGGAGGAATCCACCTGTGCTAATAACGTCATTATGCTACCCCCGAAACCAGCTCTTTATTGCCAAAAAAGACTGGCAACTAGAGCTTTACTTTTTTAGTTGTTCACATTTTTTAGAATTAAAACCTGCCATTTTTATTTGCATGTACGCTTTAGTTAAATTTTCCTTGTGTAACCAGACGTAATAAATCAAATAAAAATAACACCATTTCCAACTAAAGCACTTCTGTTAATAACTCGCGTGTTAAATCGAAATACTTAGCAGTAATTAAACAAGAGGCTTATTTAGTTAAGTTAATATAATATTTATCGAACAAGCACGCATACTAACGCGTATTACCCAGTAAATAATACCTACCTACTTAAATGACGCCATTTAAAGTCAGGTCACCTTCGAATCGAAGAACAAAGGGTAATAATAGGTAGGTGAGAAAGCAAAATCATCGGTACTAACCAAGGTTGGGCCCTCCCAGAGTAGGCAATTCCCATGGGAGTGCCTCTGGCGGAGTGACAGAGAACCGGAGTGACGGCATGGCCGAGCATGGCCAATCACTTCCCTCACACTGGTCCGCCACGTGTACACGGCATGCCGCTGATGATGCTAACTCATACTGAAGATAGTTTATTTACGAGCATTTGGCTCGCAAATTCTATTGCGTGTATATCAGCATTTTTACAGCTCAGCATTTATTTTGAGCGCAATGAATATAAAGTATAAATAAAAATATTGCGTTTTAAGTGGGCTGGTAAAGTATTATGGAACATCGTCTTTCATATTTTTTTCCATTTACTATGTCTGTATCTGTTGCCAGGTATTTGTTTTTGTATTATATACGTACCTAGACATAGCTTAAGAATTCCCAGAGGATAATCTTGTAATGATATTTGACTTAGCCTCAGAATTTATTAGACTTTGCACACTTTTTTGCCATGTAATCCAAGAACAGCTTGCTTTATGATTAAATTGCAGGGGGATTACAAAACGGATGTACCTATTAGTTAGCATGACTACACAGTTAAACAAAGCCAACATTGTAAAAGAAATAAGTGCACTTAACTAATGAGTTTCTATTTTATAAAAATCTTTCCTTGAGGTTAGGTGAACCTTTTTAGATAAGTCGACGACACGAACTATTTTGTGCGCGAGGTTAAAATGCATGCTATCTCATCCGACAACAAATGCGAAAGAGATAGATGCTGTGATGAGCAGTAAGAAGCTAGTTCGTGTACGAATTAGCAGTTTTGCAAATTTGTATCGAAATGGATGATGATTTAGGACGAAAACGAGCGCGCCAAATTTTATAAACAGACCTTTGGGAGTCTAGATATCATGAAAAAACTACTAAATTTATAATTTCAATATAAAATTATTTGCATTGTTGAATTACTAGTCTATCCATGTATGGAGGCCGTTTTGCAATTTTCCTTGTTCTTTTGGTATTTATTTCCGCCCAAAGATACGTTAAAATTAGTGTTGAAATATGGAATTTTAGACGTTCTTAACTTTCTAATACTTTTTTTGTCAACTTTTTTGTTTTCATACAGGGATAGATAATGATGAGACAAATTGATATGATTTTTTATTTTGAATGTACATCGTCAAATAGTGGAGTAATCGCCAGACTACGTTTGTATGAAATAATGATCGACTAGTGTAATCTTAATGTCGCATTTTGCCTGTAGTTATGGTCAAGTATGATGGACACACCCATCACACTTACACTTTTTTAATAATTTATCTAGTAGTTGACATTGTCGAAACATGCCGTACAATCACCGGCTGCCTCAAATCCGACCCCGGTAAGCGCACTATACCCCACAGCCGGGATAGCACCTCCACACGTCCGTAGTTGCGAGTGCATTTGAGAAACAGAAATAGGAGCGGGACACAAGGCACCCAGTATTCGGTGCACAACTACCGACGCAACGGCTGAAAAGTAGACACAGTTTCCTGAAACCGGTAGTTCCCCTGTCGGTAGACCCAGGCGATGCCCGCTGCAAACCGTGGCAGTACACTTTTCCCCCACCCACTCAGTATGTAACACCACGCGAGCATCTGCCCGCAGGGTATAACCTACCGTGGTCTACCTGGAATTCCCTGAATCGCCTCAGAACCCAAGTAGTAGGAAGGTGTAACGCCAATCTTGCGCAACCAGCTGCAAACCATGCGCCAGCTCCTGTCACGTCCCCTGTGCCCCGGAATATGCGATCCGCGTGATCTATGCGCTGCCACCGACGACGCCGTGGATGTGGCTAAGTTTTGGGCCACATAAATTTGAACGACTGTCGTGCCAGCTATACGAAGAAGAAGAAAAAGTGTCTACTACTAGATAAATTATGTAGGACGAAATAAAAATGTGTCGTGGGTTTTTAAATTTTACTTGTATAGACATCAATAACACGTGATGCACTCATAGTTTTGTTTGTTTGCACTACGAACTATCACGACTAATACATGATAATTAAATAATATTTAGTCTATCGCTTCACATCAAAGACCTTTCCTTTTGCAAATGTGTGAAACTCATATCAGCTTTGATCGACATGACTGACGTCAGACGTCGATGGAAATGTCCAAAATAACTGGAATTTGTTTATAATAATATTAGCAAAGTTTATTTACGATGTATTTATAGATTCTTGAGCTCTATGACGCCGGACCTAGTTAAAATAAATGGTACATTTTGTAGTTTATTTGTGTCAAAGCTGTTAATAGCTACATTGTGGAATTTATAGAGTTTGCCTACAATGCTGTTTTGTAGAATTGTACAATGATCACTTTTTGCTAGTGGTCAATTTGTCGTACCCTGAGCCAGGGCTATAATTAGCGCTGTATTCATTTAGAAGGCATGTCCTCAGGCATTTTATCCATTGTTCCGTTTCTTTTCATTACCTATGTATTGTCATGTATTTAAAATAATTAGGTATTCAAGTTGATGACATGAAAAATAGTAAAGTATTGTCGGATTCTCGGAAAACCAGAATTCAGCATTTGCATTTTTTGGCAATAATAAAAATCCCCTAGGTGATCTTGTTGATATTCAGTAATTTAGATGGTAAATATTAGCACAGTTAAAAACATACTATTGACAGAAAGAAACTGGTATAGGTGATTCACGATACAATCGATTAAATCAATAAGCATGCTAAGAATAAATCTTATGTAAAGAAAACTTTATGTCCTTCCTGCCTTTAAGATGTTCAGGAAAAATTATTAAATGTTTATACTCATCGATATCTTAGTCATAGCAACTTCAACATCAATATTTATCATTGGGATTGGTCACAAGTGCTCTAAGACAATGGAATTTTAAGGTCATTGCCATAATTAAACTAAGTGTAGCTATTAGCCTTATTATTAGTCGGTAAATAGTGCTTTTTACATTTTGTTTAGGTGACGCCAATAGTCGTGCCTATGACGTATTAAAAATAAAATAGGTTTGCGTTTGTTTAAAATTTTACAGACGTACGAACAGACGCGACACAGTGAGTCACGAGTTAATTGTGGCTCGTAAGTGTCATTTAAGTAAGTGACGTTAATATGTAAGTGTAGTGGGTTGGTGGAAACCTACGTGATTCTCAGTGCCGTAAGATTAATTGAAATGAAGAGGTCATTGTCTTAGCTTTACAGTTAGACATTGCACATCAAAGTAAATTCGGCAAGATTTCATTTGAAATCGCTATTAATGATTCTCAAAGTAACAAATGATTGATGTTATTATTCGTAGTAATTACAATTTATTTGTTGGCAAGCGTCTGGCACGTGTCATTTTGCCATACAAGATATCTGTAAAGATTGTTGTAAAAATAAATTATCTTCGTCTCATACACTCCACATCAACGAACCTATGTAGGTACCTACGTATGTCTGAATGTCTACTTATCGATTGTACATAAACCTCGTAACGCCTTTAATCGATCTGACAGTCGTTCACGTATCTTGGCACTAATATGAATCGTATGCTGTCGTAATAAAGTCGCAAAGTAGTGAGTCACGACCATATGAATAATCTTACATAAGTCACTGGCGTCTTAGATATAGTCTTTCACCATAACACTTGAACATAATTGTGTAGTTTCCACTGTTAAATGCGTCAGCAGAGCACCACGGCACCTTTATAGCATCAGGTAGTTTTGCGTGAAGGCTTCATGCCTAATAAAATGTTTATTGTCTTTTATAGTATCAAGGAGACTTCGCAAATACGCGATCGCCTCGTCGAGCGAAGAAATATGACATAGAGACTACTGTCAAAGTTTGAAGATTGTAAACCTTTAATCTTTGTAGTAAGCAGCATGGACGCTAACCGGGTAAGCCTCGTGGTTTCACGAGAGCACCGAACTACATGCTGCACTATGCACTCCATAGCATCAACACAAATACATTATGAAGTTCTGAACATGAACCGCTGTTCCGGTTTAATTACGAACTTCGACCGACGATGTAACTAGCGAAAGGTTTACTAATTCATTAGTTTCACGTCAGTTTTTCCTCCACGAAAAAGGTGCAAAAAACGACCATGAAGCGCTCAACCCATCCAATAAAAGTACAAGGGCCGTTTTAGCTTATTAGGAAATAAATCGAATCACGGTTTTTCGTGATTACTTAAACGATACCACTATTAAACCTGCCCAAAAATGACTAGCTCATGAAAACTTCGGCATTGAACATCACGGCACTAAAACATAATCAACGGATTGAATTTGGTTTCGATTTCGCAAACTTTTCTAATTTTTGCTTTGAGATTTGCGAAGTTTGTTGGCTTGTGCTGCGTGAATATCAACGTAATTTGCAAGAAACAGGTATAAGTGTTTATGAATATAAATCAGTGGAGGTACCATGCAATGTTATGCCAATGTTAACCGTAGTATTCGCGAAATTTTACAGTCTTTTCATGTAAATTTGAGAATTCGTTGACGACCGCTATAAAATATTACAGCAAAATCACGCGATCGAGAACGTCTACCTTTGTCACAGACGATCACAGACATCTTTATGGCGATGCATTCAACTGTTCCAAACTGCATTCACATAAGACATATAAAGTGTTTTGTTTAAAGAGGTCAAAAGTTCAATCCTTGTTTTCTAAATGCTGAATAATACCGCAGTCACAAGATTTAATTCACTTGTTTTACATATTGGAAATTCGATCTTCAACTATTCATTTTGCAAAGAAGAGACATTTCACACACATTTATTTATATTTCATATATATAGCCAGGCACCATTTTACAATGCGTTCAAAGTCAATTTAAAAGTCGTGCCTTTTATTAGCGATGTTCTTATATTGCCCTCATTTGACATGTTTGGCAAAGTTTGTTTCCAAATTTAAATTCATCCATGATTGTGCAGTTTTAGAAGTTAGGTGGGCAAAAACTTTTCGTACCGATCAGTTAATATTTTACCAGGTAATGGATATCAATTTAGGCAGGGTCATAATGAATTCTAATGTGATCTTTGGATCCAATACAATAAGCGTATAAATAAACTGTGCGTAAAGTCTAGAGCGTTGACGCTAATCTTGACGTCATTTGAATGAAATGATGATGTACAAAGTGTGAAACTGTCGCATGAATATTTCAAAGTGTCGCAAACAGTAGACAGGATGACGCTTTGAAAGATTCAACCCAGTTTTGCGAAAAAATGAAGTACTTGGTTGCTTCATGCTCGTTTCGAGACAGCAGCGTAGCCAACGCTACGAATGGATATTTGTACTAATATATAATCATCATTTAAGTCGAAAGATAATATGCTTCATGAAATATTTGGCAACCAAAATGTCTGAAATAAAGTGAATTTGTAAACAAGCCATTAACGAGGAATTTCCTTTATATAAACAGTTTGTCATCGTCTCTCACTTAGTACAGGCGAAATGATTCCACGTTTTCTAAGGAATTGTCGAAAATTCCTCCCAATGGAAGGAATTTGCGATATTTATATGGATTTTTCAACAAAACTATTCAATGAAACTAGTTCAGAGGACGTGCAGTATATTTTTTACCCGGCAATAGCTCGTTGACCCAGTAGCCGAGTTCGTGACAACTTGTATCTATCGGGCGTTGCTCGCTTGGCTCACGCGGCTCCACTGGATCCACGAATACGGGGACACGGAAATAAGCCATTTAGTGCATTTCTCAATTCTACATCGACCATCGTAATGTATGCAATCATTGTTATCTATACTGCGCGCACGAGTTGATAGGTAAACGGTTCTGTGATAGCAGAAGTGTAATTGAAAATTGTAGGATTGAGCCAATTTCAAGGCATGTTATAGGTTAAAAGAACAATGCGATGATATGCGTATGGTCCGCCCTTTCAATAGCTTACAACCAATGACAATATAATTGTACGAGTATTCAGCAATAACAGACGACATAAGTATATTTTTCTATTCTACCCAAGATATTCAATGTTTTGGTAGATTTTGTTTTTGCTGAAGCTCCAGTAGCTAGTTTGTTATGATTCTGAGAGGGAGGAGGGGGACTGGTGATAGCGCCCTCGTCTCCGCCCCGCACCCGTCTTAAATCGTGTTCAATCACTCTACATTTTGTGAATTATTGCCAAGACTCGCAAAATATTGAGTGTTTGCAATATTATTCATGATATTATGACTTATACTATAGTCTTTTCTATCGGATATTTCATCGATTGTATCTGCTCCATGTAAACAACCCTAGACCTATACTATTTCGTGATTAAACAAAACCATGTAACGCGATAAGATCAAAATAAGTAGCCTACTTTCGTATAAAACTCTTGTAGATTTTGGGAATTAAGTTTCCCTATTAAAATCTTATTCATCCTTACACTTTCGTTTTTCATCATGAATCTGCAATTACTGTACACTATAATGTTATGTTAAGGAGTTGTTATCTGCTATTATAGATACTTGTTTGTTTTTGAAAGGCCCCAACGGAGACCCGCCCCCTGAGTTCTGGGTTGGCTGGTCAAGATCCTTCTCAGCCACCACCAATTCGTCCACTTAATAGAGTTGACTCACGGTCAGCCTTCCCTCCACAATCACCGAGGCCAGGAGTACCACCGTCACAACCAAGACCGCAGTTTCAACCTGGAGGACCCGTTACCACACCTCCGCAATTTGCGCCAAGGGTAGGCGCCCCAGCACCAAGAGGCCCTGCTCCACCAGGACCTCCAGGATCTCAGCAAGTTCGATCTGTACCTCCTACTTTACGACCGTTTGGTCCACAATCTATTGCACCCCAACAAGGGCCTAGGCCGGTGCAGTCTCCGACAGGACAGCCACTACAACGAGCTCCTCCACCGAACAATTTGCAGTTCGGTCCGAGGCAGCCACCAGTAAGTGCAACCACACCTGACGGAGCCAGACCACAGATTCCTTTGCAACAGCCTAACGGAGCTACTAAAAACGGAGCACCCGCGTCTGGATTCCAGAGACAACCATCCCAAGGCTCTTTGAAGGCTCTTGATTCATCTAATACTTATCAAAATAAACCAGTCAACCTGGAGAACCAAAGTATCTCAAGTGACAACCAAAATGTCAACAAAACAGAAAATGGCTTTGAAGGGCCTACGGCGGCTAAAGGTAGGAGCTACAGTTTTGCAGCTGCCCCCGGAGCTCCAAGTCCTTTGAAAGCGGAAGATGATCGCCGAAAATCTGTGAGCGCTATCGGAGGGAAAATAGACGAATTTATCAGTCGCAGTCCAGGACTTGGATTAATACAGGAAGGAAAGATAGAGAGCAAAGAAAATGTACGTGAATCTAAGGAAAGCGTTCGATCGGAAGCTTCAAACGAAGGAGTGAAAGAAACACCAGAACGCCCCGAATCCCGCATATCTGGGTCTAAAATGACAGAATCTTTCATCGGCGCTCTACCAACTGCAGCTCCCAAAAAGAAATTAGACGATGATGATGACGTGATTTTGCAAAACAATTTAATGGCACCGCGGAATATTAATGAAACTGGAAAACCGAAAGAAGAGTTTTCTGATCGCTCTCCATCATTGACACGTAGTGATGACTCTCCGGAACCTAAACAGAAACCAGTATTGAGTCCAACTGCACCCGCTAGGTCTCAGAATGTAGCTCCAGATCCCGTGCGTCCGAAAACACCCAAAGCCGAACCAAAACTAGAATCAACCAGAGGTATTGATACTCCCAAAGATGTGAGACCTGTACCAACGCCAAAGACTCCTTCAAAGTCTCCTTTACCGGATGCTAAGCCACCCCTACAAGTACCAAAAAAGCCAAATGATTTAAGCACACCTATTGCTTCTGCAGATTCAAAGAGATCAACCCCTCGTAAAACAGCTTCTGCGCCTAAATCTCGACCAAAAGGTAATATTTAGGAGATTAATAACAGCGCATTATTCGATTTAAAATGAGCCAAACGTTTTTGATTTAAATGTATAGATTATGGTATCATAAATCTACAGTATTATTATATTTGGCTTTCCTTCTTTAGATGGTGACAACGATAGCGGCGTTGATGAATCTACACAGGGAAATGTAAGTATATTTACATATTTTCTTTATTTTTAAATATTACTCAACTCTTTATGTACTAGGTGTTTTTTTTTGACGTAACTCTAGGGTATGAATGATATCATATCAAAAAATAAACTGGCATATGAATTATTTTTCAATTATATTTTTTTTTGGCCTATGTCCAGCAGTGGACGTCTTTCGGCTGAAATGAAGATGATTTCTTTTTCATTTTTCTTCCAAAATGTTGGGCTTAATCACGGCATCCGAAGAGACGCACAATTTTTTTGAAATAAATTATTTTTGATTTATATCTTCGAAACTATGCATTTTTGGATCACATATTTGCGGAGTTTTTGTTTTATTTTTACATAAGGAATATAATCCTAGAGTTATGGGATATGAAAAAAAAACACATTGTAAAATATTCTCATTTCTTTGAAGGATGTCAATGGGTCTCCCGGATCACCGAACAAAAAGATTCCGAGTAAGTTACCTATGAAGGAGAAATCAAGCAATAGCCTGAAAACGAGTCTTTCACGATCATCAAGCAAAAGTGCTACTGCTAAAACACCGGAAAACCCTCTACCGAATGATAAGAAAAGTGAGTATTTTTGTTGGGGCAAAGTTGTATGCTTTATTTTTTATGCCTTGAGCGATTTTTGCCCTTAACCTTCATTGTATTGTACTTATCAACCACAATTCATTGAAATTATAGCTCCATTCTATAGGTTAATAAAGAATATTAAACGATGACTGCCATTTTAATATTGATAGCCAAGTTAATGCCAAAACAATATGAATACAAATTTGCGGCGTATTAAATTGTTTTTTTTTTATGAGTTTGCTAAACTTAAGCAAGGAAAAAGGAAATTAAGCATCACTATATTGACTATTGTCAGTAAATGAATAGTATCTCAACTGCTTAACATAGTTCAAGGCGTACAATACTAACTAATTGTATATAACATTTCAGAAGTGCCAATGAACAAAGTGCAAGTTGGCAATGCTCCGTCACCTAATATTAAAGCCGTGAAATCGAAAATTGGCTCATTAGACAATGCAACTTACAAGCCTGGTGGTGGAAAAGTTAAGATTGAAAACAGGAAATTAGAGTTCGGTAACGTAACTCCTAAAATTGCAGCTAAAAATGATGCTTATACTCCAAGTGGTGGAGTCAAAAAGGTAACAAACTTTTTTCACAACAACCTTGCGTTTGAAGCGTTGGTATCTTTATTTAATAACATCATTGTGTGTTTCAGATTGTATCCACGAAATTAGAATGGAACGCAAAATCGAAGGTAGGCTCACTCCAGAACACTGCGTACAAACCAGGTGGCGGTGACAAGAAGATTGAAACCGTGAAATTGGATTTCAAGGAAAAGGCAAAACCCAAAGTTGCTTCGACAGTTAACATCACTCATAAGCCTGGAGGAGGTGCTATTAAGGTAACTTAATAACAAGATTTTTAAGATATCAATTGAATAGGTCATAGGGATGCGGTTGTAGGCGACATATTAGGTAACTACTTTCTGTGAGTACTCTTTTTGCCTAGTTTGTCAGCACAGCTGGTAAAAGTAACATTCGAGTAGAGCTTAAATATTTGGTAAAGCACTTAGACGTTGAAAATGAAGACACGATCAAGTACCATCATTGAGCAAATATGTTAGCGCAGAACACAATTCGTATTATAGACGCACTCAATGTAAAAATAGAACAATCGAAGCCAGTAGGTCTGTATTGTATGTTTAAGTACAATATCGAAAATAATATTGTTCTTCTTTAGTCTACAGTTGCAAAAGACGGAACGAGAGCAGTGAGTAAAAATCAATATCTAAGTTTGTGTGAACACAGTCACTTTATTGCACAATTTTTATGTAAAACGTTTTCTAGGTTTAAGTTTTATATACAGTGACGTCAATGCACATGCGAGTACGTCATATACAGTCGAAGTAAGAAGTGCAATATCTACATACGTAATTATGGGATTGTATCAATGTTATTTTTTAGAACGTTAAATGGGCGTTACCGCGATGGAGGGCATCTCATAAACATTTTGCCTACCACTCTTTATGGAGTAAGGTTGGTTCGTTGGTACATATTTTGTACCATACGTGAGATATTTGATTTTATAGAAAACTTCTAGTGCCTACCTAAGGTACTTCTAGGACGGGCTGTGGCTGTATTTTTCACGCTAGGTGTTTTGCTTTCAATATAAAAAATATTGTGTCTTTCACATAATAATGAAACAACATAAATAAAGTCTTACCAGCTTGAGAAATGCGAATGGTAGGTTAAGTGTCGTTACACCTTATATCCTTATTTTACACAGAATGCCAAACTACATAAAATATGAATATGATAATGTTACATAACGTAGAGAACGAACGTACGAATGTAAGTTACCTATACACACGACCTACATGAATATCATCGACGAGCACGCTATGGAAATCAATAATGATTATGCATTGTACTATGAAACAAACACAAACATATGTGTACACGTACATACACCACATGTTTATGAAATTATTACTTAGCAACCGCACTGATATGACCGTATATATTTATGTATACTTGGAGGTTCCGTAGATAAAATTGGACAACACAATTTTCCATCGTTTGATTTACTATTTCGACCTATAAGTCTTAGCAATTAATGAAATTGGAACAAAGTTGTAACCACAGCAAACCTGATAGGAAATGTTACCATTATATTTTGGACTAAAACTGCATTGTATGGGAAACGCATACCCATATGGTTTTGATAATTTCTAACAGCGACTATCAAAATTCGTTGCCCGAGTTAGTGGAGAAACAAGAATGACGTCGACGTGGACTTTTTTATACTATTTAAGGACAAATCGCAAATTAGCTAACTTGTTTAATTTACGTCAATAATACAGGCCGTGATTAATTTGGAGGAATGTTCGTTGAACTACAAAGTTTTAATTCTAAATCGTTGTATGATTTTGTTCAAGTAATGTTGGAGTGATAGGCAAACATTTTTTAAAGGTATATTTATATAGTTTTAGAATCTTACCGCGATCATGATAAGATGATAATGACCTTTCGGTTATGTTTTCACTATCAGTTTTATCAATCAGCTTAAATTGTTAAAAAAATATATCGTACTGATCGAATACATCGTTATAAAAGAGAACCATACCTACAATCATTTGCGCACTATACTCGTACGAACTCAAATATAATCATAATAAATCACTTATTTCTCGTACGTATATAGTATTGTAATTTGCCTGACTATTTGTAGAGGTACTTTTTGATTAGATTGCTTAAATCTACATCCATGAGTTCTGTAGAGATCGATCCAACTCAAATGATCTTAGCCAGCCTGTAATCATCAGTCCTATGTATTAAAAAATTGTGTTATGTATACAGATGATAGGAATTATTGTTCATTTTGTGAGGTTACAATTTTCTTCTAATCAGAATACTAAGATTGCAGTTGTAGTTACTTACTAAAATAATATAATGGATATTGTTGACTTTACATCGTATGGCGCCGGTTACTTGGCAATGTTTCACATTTAATTTTTATCGTTGCATTCTTGCGACAGTAATAGACTGACAGAGAGATGGGAGATTTTTTTTAAATTGGAATAACATTCGAAGATATATTCTTTCTTGTATCTACGGAACCTCCAGATTAATATTATATTGTATATATTTTTATTTTATGTGCACACTCACTTCTTTGAAACAGATCGAAAATCAAAAATTGGAATTCAAAGCACAAAGTAAAGTGGGCTCCATGGATAACGTAAAGTATAAACCTGGAGGCGGTGACATCAAAATATTCGATGACAAAGAATACATCAAGCAGATGACGGGACAGTCCCCGGTACCAGACAGCCACGGCCATTCCCGACAGGAGGTGAGGCCCTTTCCAGCCGCTAGTCGGGCCATTTGCATATTTATGTCGTTTTCGCTTTTTCACTTTTGGTTTCTCGGTGAAGGTCATTTAAATCGCAATCACTCATTTTTGTTTCAGCCAGGATATTTGTACACGTTTTATTGAATAGGTAACTCATGGGTTGCAGTGTGTGATGGGTTATTGGCTATTGTGAATAACGCGACTTTTATGTTTGTTTGGTTTTTCGTTTGTTTCTTAACCATTGTTTTTTCTTTTATTTTGCGTGTTCTTTCAAGTTTACTAATAGAATAGAGATTCATGCATTTTCTTTTACCGTAGAGTCCAGTGCCGGCGACATCGGAACCCCCTAAGTCCGACGAGAATTTGAATCAGCAGCAGTGTTAAGAGCTTGCACTGAGAAACTTCGACTTCTCAGCGAATCACTCTAATGTTTATAATCAAGAGTCCAAACTTATTGTAGTTATAACATTTTTTATATTTGTTAATTTTGTTCAATATTGATACCCAGTTTGAGTGACATTATTAAGGTACGTTTGTTTAGACAAATTATATTATTAAAATTTGTCGTAATCAATGTCAATGATTTATTGCATATCTTTTCGGACAATATGTTGAGTGCGTTACAATTGTATCAAACATTAAAATTTGAATTGTATTATTATACGTAATTATAAATTTGAATGTTGTATTTGTAGCGTTATAGTTGATGAATAATTTTACAAGTTAATTCCTTATTTGTATCATCATTGTTACCCGAGTGATGTTAGTATCATGAGTGCCAATTCATACTAGTACCTTAGAAGTATCCATTGTGGCGTTTACAGTAACATTGTGGCAAGTAGCCTTTAAATTTATCGACGCTATTGTTTCGACAAGCATGATTTAAGTAGTATCTACCATTGCTAGTAATAGTGCTTGAAAGATACCATATTGTACATTGCACTATTCGAAATTATTTTCATTAGCAGCACTAACGTACATTTTCTCATGCGATGTGTTAGTATACTGTATTGGTAATCAAATGATATTCATATATTATGCAACTTTATCTATATGTGTATATTTATTTATACTATTCCTAGTTATATAGGCTTTGTTATCACTGTGTTTTGTTGTTTCCACTACGTATTCATAGTATTATTACATGCACTGATTATTTCAATGTTTTATGATTTGGAATGTAAAGATACCAGGTAGGAGTTCTTGGCACAGCATTCATCATGATTTTGTGATACACTGATATAGCAACTTGTAGCTTTTTCTCGCATTCGCGTAATTCAGCCAGCTTTCAATATATTGTCACTGAATGTTCTATGATAACAAGAGACACTGCTGTGGCGAGAACAGGTGCGGGCTCGAGATTGACTGACCAGATTATTATATAAATGTTTTATATGTAACTATGACTATAAGAGATGAATAGGTTTAGATAGCGTGTATTAATGTTTGAAGCTTGAGTCACAAAACATTCTTGCATTGTCATTTTTATTATAAGACATATATTTTGCATTTGAGAGAATTCTATTGGTTTTTATGTTATCAAAATTGTGTCGCGTAATTCCTACTAAAGAAATTTATTTAAAAAAATCGTTAATTTTTACGCAAGCTTTATAAGGTAAAATGTCTTAATAAGTTTTAACTAAACTAATAGATACTTACTATACCAGTAGACAGCAACTTAACTCCGAGTTTTGAGACGATGTTTTATGAAGAGCGTATTGTATACCTATTAGGTAATCGTTTAATACAGTTTAACACTATACCAGTTCGTTTTATTTTGTTCACTAGTTCACAGATCACCAGACGTTTAGATTCAACTGTTTATGTAGTCGACTATTGCCATTACTTTTCACTTGCACCATAACTGTCTTTAGATATGGGCAGACTCATAAATTGGACCTTATGCCTGTAAACTTGGTAAGTTTTCACTTTTTATACTATTTTTTTTATACTAGTTTTAGGTAGTACGAATACCTACTTCAGATTTAGTGAATGTTATTAGTTTAAAATCAATCTCTGAAACTATACCAGGGAAGTTTGGAGTGTTTTATTTTCTATTCTCATTTTTTTTTTACTCCTAATATATGTATATACCATGTGAATAATAGGAAAATTTTGATCATCAAATATTTCGAAGTTTCCGTGTGCGAGGTTTTATAGAATTTTGGATTATACAAGTTATCGGTAAGATAAACCCGAAACATCTATGATCAATATTTTCCTTGTATGCAGGAAGGTAAGTTTTTGAAACAAAACAACTTTTGGAATTATCAAATCTGCACGAGGAAACCGGTCTACTAAAGAGACGGATTAGTGATTACAAAGCCTTTTGTAGTGGTGAATATAACTCGAAATCGGTCTTTCATCACTATTAAATTCTGGCAAGGAATCGGAACTTCTGAAGTTCTTCTTGGTGTAATCACCATCACAATATACAAAAAAATATATTAGAACTTTCACTCTTTTTTTGGCAGAGGTCTACGTCCAGTAAGCTTAATGGAGCAGGACGTCTTGCAGGTTCACACGAACTACTGTGATTCAATAATATATTAATATTTCCTATTTACGCAGGATGAATATTACATGTCCGTCCATGAGTGGACTGAGGAAACCCGTCCGAAGTCCCGGTGCCTGTCAGCTCGGGCTCCACGCACCCCCCGCACTCCGCGCACACCCCGGGCCCTGTCCCCACGCCGCAGGATCCCGACTATGGATGAAGAGGATCTGGTCATGCGCAACAATGAGAGGAACCGACGAACTTCAGTCGCCAGACCTTTAAGTGCCCGCGAACTCCCACGTTCAGCATTATCCAGACGAACCTCTCTCACACAACGTCCAGCATTCTCCATATATTGATGTAGAAAATATTGAGAAATAAAAGAGTTTCTTAAACGGGCCTTAGGCTCTCTGTGTTGTCTAAATGTTGTAGGAAGTGTAACATGTCATTTCAGCTCTAAGTGTTAGACTTAGTAGTGGTAGGTCTACAAAATGCACAAATAAATATTTGTACTGCACAGGCGGCACAAAAGTAAACGTCATAATAACTGATTTAAAAAAATATGTCTTCTATGTCTTTAGTAGTTTCAATTTTAGCATTGTGTAACTTTGATTTGCTTAGCTAATTCTTTGTGTTTATGTAATACTGATGGATTTAATAATAGTAATGTTATTCCTATAAGTATAATTAGTTTATATATGTATGTAGTTTCACGACCACACAAATAGGATATTCGACACAGTCGTTCTTAATACAGGTAGAAAGCAGCTTTAGTCGTTTATTGAATGTCCGAGTTTATTTATGTTGATTAAACTATACACCACATTTTGTCTTTTATTTTATAAGATCTTTATCCCAAATTCCACCCATGGTAGCTGTGATGCCCGCATACAAAAATGGAGTTACCACATACATATTCAAATGTTAATCTTACTCCAAGAATGGCAGCATTTTATGCTCTAACGAAACTTTCCAGTGTCCATCTAAATTCCTAGTATTATTGTGAGATTTTTATGTACTTGATCGCGTTAAACTTCTATTTGTACTGAAACTGAACAAGCGCCTTCTGCTTTTGAAAACGCAATTATTGTGTGTTGTTTTTGAGTTATAAACTCGTACAACACCCTCTGTAGCTGTTCTACTAATATTTCCTTCTAGATTGTAGTAAACTTTGTAGAAACAAACTTGGTGCATATATGACATATACAATGTAGAGAATGGTGTATATGCTGGCTATTTCATTTGGTTTTAATCGGTGAAAGTCCGCTTTCCGAATAAATAGCTGTACGCATAATGAAAGTATTCCCAACTTTCATTATGCGTACAGCGGAATTCCTGCCGGAGTCTGTATTACCTGATAGCTACAAACCGGGAGTCTCCCTTAAAAACACACACAATTCCACAGAAAACGTGTCGAGAAAACGCATGCGTTCGGAAAAGTCGCAATAAAGACAAGAGTGAATAGTTTTCTTATAAGTAAGCGTGCTACATCGTCGACCACATCATCGCTTACCATCAGGTGAGATAGTGGTCAAACGCGAGCCTAACAATAATAATAAAAAATAAAGTTGGCTATGATATCCTTAAGGTTTTACAAACGCTTCCGGAGACCCCACAGCGAGTGTGCGAGGGTACATTTAAACCCTCCCGGTGGTATGAGTTGTAAGGGCAGACACTTAGGTGGAGGGCGGAGGACATCCATGAGGATATTCCATCACAATATTTTTTTATCCATATCCATCAAACATGAAATAAAGATGCAATGCCTTTTATATAATATCTTAGGTATGTCTCTAGAGATTTTGTCTGACTTAACCAACTGTTCATTAATAAGAATAGATTTTAATAGAGCACTGCACACTGCTGAAGGTGCAGGTACACAAGTTGAAATAAAACAACAATATCTTTTATATATTGTTTAATTGGTGTACATGGTTATGCATTATAATAATATTTATCAATTGTTAATTCATTAAATTATGGCACTTAACACAAATAAAAATATCTTTAAACAAATAAATACATACATTGAATGAGATGATGTCACGCCGGAAAACAATTGATGATACATACATAATTTTATTAGTATAAATTTTTCGAAATAAACTTAACTATAATATTCGGAATAATTTCTCAGTCGTTCGTTGACTTTTCGTAAGGTAACGAAAGCCTATTTTTGTTTTTACTATTTTTTTTATAAGAAAATAAAGTTTTCAACACAAAATTCAACTTATTGATCCCAATCGTAAAAATTATAAATAAAAATCTTACTCACAAAATAGTACAATAACTTAACCTTTTGTAACCATAAGGACAACTGACTCACCACATGTATCCAACAATACCTTAAAACGAACGCGCAGGATGTCATTTTTATAAAAAACCAGTTCAACATCGTTTAATAATACAAACTGTTGATAAAAACTTACGACTAACAAACTCCTCTATGTACTGCAAACAGAGACTACCTGCAAAGCGATTACTTGTTGAAGCTGTCGCGAAGCTGACAACACTACTCTGATCTGTTCATCAATAGACATTACTTTGATTACTTTAAGGCGTTTGTTCGACTAATACTTTAACGGCTAATTAAGAGTTCTGATTACTATAATAAATAATTTGTGGAAGCATTCCCCATGCTATTTAATGTTAAGTAGACGATACAATGAATACTTCGACTGATGCAACAAGCGCACACACACGACACAGTAACACTAATATAACTTTAATACATACAAAGGCCACAACACATCATTCAGTCACAAAGCGCGAATTAACCTAACACTGTAATGAAATGTGTATTTTACAAACGATCTCGCAGCATGGAGGTTACGATCACCTAAGTAATTCAACTATAATTTAGATAACATTATTAGCCTAATTATTGTTTAGATTATTTCTATTGTACAGTTCTAATTTGTGTCAACTTACGTTCACTCTAGTTATGAGATTATCGTGTCGACGAGCCTCATCTTGTTCACTGAACGTAGCTGGCAAGAGTCGATGTTCACGACTGCCTCGAGAAACACACCTCGGTCATACGCAAAGTTACTATAATTTAGTTCACTACGAGTATATCGACTACATTTCACCAATGTTGTGACTCGATAGCACGACGGACTACGAGAGGAACTGTATCGTGCATTCAAAAGATTTGTTACAAATTTTGACCTCTAAAATCACTACTAAGTATAACTCCAATAACATTATGTACAATCACTTTACAGTTACACCAATTAACGAATACTGAAATCTATAATAGGTATAATATATTAGAGTATTACGTCTCGAATATTAATATCAATCATATCATCCGATAATGTTGCGCTTCCAACTTGAGCAATAAAATACGTTACATACCAAAAATATCATTTCTTTCCGCATCATAATAGCAGTGATATGACCATTATATCACAATAATATTCGTGACTGTTAATCAGACATGTTTTAGATGACGAGTCCACCTTTAATACCAATATCGGTATCATAATTGATTTAATACCGTTAAAAATGTACATTGAGTCAGGTACGGATGTTAAACAGTAATCTATTGAAATGTAACATGAGAGTGCTGGTTGTTTGGGATGTGTGAAGTGGATAGGCGCATGCAGTTAGTTATTACTGGTAGTTAGATACCAACACCGTTTTATAAACTGTCGAATGGATTTTTCTAAAGTGTAGGTCAGATTAGGGAAGGGTAGTGTCGGTAAAGGCCATGCAGTTAGTCATGTACACCGGTTAGTTCACCTACTCCGCTTTTATTATTGAACCCTTCACCACAGACCGCCAAGGAAGGTGCTAAGGAGAGGCTGCATGCAGTTAGTGTAGCCAGAAGTTAACACAATCTGTGGGTAGCTTTCCTGTCAATGATTTGTCAATACTATCCAGGTTCACCGTACCCGATGTTTTAAAACTTAGTGAGACGTTCACAAGTAATACTTAGTCATCGAAGTACTATAAAATTCTGTTATAAATTATTCCTACAAGTTACACCACTAATACCAATAGGTCGTAATTAGTATATTATACACATATTGTTAATATCAAGGGTAATTTTAGACATCAAATTCACATTTACGTAATTTATCTAAACACCAAAGTATATTGGGGAGTGTTTCTCTAGGCAGTCATGGATTTCCATGATTTTAGGATACGATGGAGTTTGAGATTTTGTTCCTACCATAAAAGTAAACAGTATTCTATATATCACATATTATTGAGATAAATATTTACTGTTAATGCGTCATCAAAGGGTTTAATTACGCACAGTATTTCCCAGTAAATATTCCCACAATTTGTGTTACTTAAAATAAATTTATATACAGTCCAAGACCTTGTCGTGCCTTATAACGTAAGACTAGATTTTACTACAATAATTAGAAATGTGAGAGATATTTAATGATGTCAAGATTCTGCAAAGAAGTAATTTATATTGCTGGGTAAGGCAACACCAAAATTAAATAATTTTAAATAATTATTAAGACATAAAAATAGCGCTCCAAACGAGTGGAGTAGAGTATGAAACATAGAATTACATTACAAGTTATATTCACATAGTCTTTGAACAGCATAGTTCACGATCACATTCATTTTCACATACCGAATCGTACTAGACAACACAAGGTTCAAGAACATTCCAGACGAAACGAAGTATAGTTCCACAAGTTCCACATATTTTGCTCACTCCGAAACCTATTGCACATTTTCTCGGCCATTTCATGTTTATATTTTCCAGTGTTCGGAGATGTAATATGTCGAATCTAAGCTGGATGTGTAGATTCGGCATAAAAATCTTTAAACAATGGAAACGTATAAACAGAAATGCGATATTTCCCTGAACGTTTCCTTCAACGTTTGCCGTTCAAACGCAACGGGCGCCAGGCTGGCTGCCAGTCGTGCTATGGCTGCCAATATCAGAAGTCCTCGAGCAGCACGGCATCGCGGGGAACTAGCCCTTTGTGCTCGCCTCGACAGCACAGCAGGTACTGATCGTCTACCTCCAGTATTAGCCGGAGACGCTCACCTTCGTTGAACGCCAGGTGACCTGAGTCTGAAGGGAGCCGGTGCCACAAAGTCCTCACGTACCTGAAATTACATAAGACATAGTTGATTAAACGATAGAAATAAATTGATACATCCGTAATCTTGGTGGTTAAGTAATTAGGATATGGCCTGAATTTAGGCACAAAGCTTGAGCCATCTTATTGTTTCTATCTACAACAAAATCTGTGGTTTCATTTATGTCACTTAAGCAGAGATTTCGTTTCTTGAGAATGAAAACTAAGATTTGAATTTGTGTAGGCAGTTAACGAATTTCAGGGTGGTACGGACACGTTATGCGGACGAACGAGAAGCATGTTACAATATGTGAATAAATAAGTGTGAATATATATAAAAGTGTTATAATATGTGAATGGCTAAAGAAAAGAGTAAGAACTAGAACAAAAAGAAGATGAATGGATTGTGTGAAACATGATATAGCTAAAATGGAAGTGAATTTTGA
This sequence comes from Orthosia cruda, assembly GCA_964057195.1. NCBI lineage: Eukaryota > Metazoa > Arthropoda > Insecta > Lepidoptera > Noctuidae > Orthosia > Orthosia cruda. Next base: position 30,063,170 of record OZ059829.1, on the reverse strand, counting down.
GATGATGGCTAATTTAGGAACAAGACTATTGTGAGAGGTTGAGGGTGAATACGGTGAAGGAAAATATCGTCGTCGTATCGAAACCGGCATGTCCTAGAACCAAAAATTCGAAGACATGTGACATCCGCCATTCCCTCTCACAAAGAGGAGGCCTGTATCTCAGCGGTGGGAACATTAATAGGCTAATGATGATGATGAGGGAGAATGATGAGCTGACGAAATTTTAGCTATCGCGGGTAGAACTAATAATAAAATAATGCTGATAGCTGGATGGCTGGCTCGCTGCTATGAATAACAGTAGGTGATGTCGGGGTGCGGATGAAGATGAAGGGAAGAAAATTATGAGTAACAAAGGCATTTTGACGATATTACAGTACGTACTTGTGTTGCTTCTGCTGGGTAGTGGTGTGATGCGCACGCGCGGCAGAGGAAGACGCAGCGCGACGCGGCGCGGCGGGAGGCGGCGTGCGACCGTACGGCAACGACGACGGACGAGGCGCCGCGCCGCCGTGACCCGCGCCGTCCACGCGGGACGTCCTGAGGAGAATCGATGTTGATGATAGGAACCAGGATTGGTATATCTCTAAACATGCACTGCTCATGTGTGGTTCACGGACAAATTTGAACTGATTGTGGTGTTGATAACCTGATGTCGTTTTAAGAACGAGTCAAACCCTTCTACAATGCCATAAAATGGCATGGCATTTAACCCGTAAAATGAAATAAAAATTTGGGGTTGAGTATTTTTCAAATTCTATTTCAGCCTGTTAAATTTTGGCATTGTAGAAGGGTTTGACTCGTTCTTATCTCCTAATACGTTTAAATTCAGATAACGGTCCTATGTTTATATGTAGGTATATGCAATTGTCGTAAACAACACCACTAGTTGTCGTATGTGACTTTGGAAAAACCTGGTATGGATTGAGAAGCTCAGTAAATGAGTCGGTATTATTATAAAATCAATTTTGATAGTCTAGGTAAGACGAAAAATCAGAAAATAATTTCAGATTTTGAATTAGTTCCTCTTTCGTGACATTGAATTTAATTATAATTCGCTGCGTTGCACTAAACAGATGCATTAATAAAACGCTGCTTATTAGGCAATTTTCGATTAATTGCTTTATAGGTTTATTTATTAGTAAAACCATGTCATGGTTTTTCATTGGCATTTTCATACTAGTTATCATTAGCGGTTACGGTGTTATTTTCCTTAACCGACATGCACATGCTGTTAGCTTCAAACTGTCGTCACAACGATGTTAGTCACAAGTTATTCCCATCTATAAGTACATACGTTGTTTTCTTAACATTTGTGATGTTAACAACAGCCACATTTTGCACTCGCAGTTTCACGTCTGGCCTCTTCGCTGCCACCTCGGGTAAAATTCTGAAGATATCGTGCGATATAAGCTAATATATTGCGGTGCAGAACATAATTTATATGAAAGCATAAAATTACAAAATAGAAATGTTTTTCAGTGTTACATTAGGAAGACATAAATAAATTCCACCACCTGTGATATCCCATTTAACCTTGATAGAAGTGTAGCGTACATATAATTTTGCGTTCAATAAAAATAAATTATAGCAGCTATTTCTACAGTAGCGTTTTATACATTATGTGGTCGACATTTGTCTTATTTTTTCGACTATCGTTAGTTTTTGTATTATGTCAATTGCGAAATCTTTTCCTAGGAGTGTTGCTTTAATTTGAGGAGTGTTGTTTTTTTTTTGAGAGTATTTTAATAAGAGTTCCATTTTCAGCTCTGGATACTAATGGTTATTTTTTTTGGCTATTCTGGACAATGTATTCTATGTTACCTGTTAGCAGCCTGAGGTGGTTTCTTGTTGGCAGTACCAGCTCTCGCCGTGGTTGGCCTACTGGGGGTCGATGTGGTAGGAGAAGTTCCCTTTCGTACAGGCACCGGGATACCCCTGTTTATGAGAAAATCTTCTTTAATAATCCTACGTTAGTCTTCAATTCAGTTTAGACGATATAAGTGACAAAAATATATTGTAGAAAAGTTGGACAGCCAGCAACTTGCTTAAATCGTCGTTCTTATAATAAATTATGTTCAAGATCGCAATAAACATTTCAAGGAGACTATGTTGTTGTTTTTGATTACGAATACTTGGTAAAAATCTACAAGGTGACGAAATCCTACCAAAAGAGAACAAGGCATATCAACCAGCATAAGAAAAATCAAATCATCACAACTAGCTCAAATCATAAATTATCTAGTGTATGCTGACAGTGTTTATCGCCGCCGTTCCACCATATTTGGGACAAAGCAATAATGCATCCTGGGGGAATTGGCACAATGACCACAACCTACTCAATTGGTTTGTCATTGTGAAACAGACTGACAAATTATTGTAACAATCTTTTTGCGTTAATAGAAATGATTTGTGATGATTGCACGAATCGTCATATACCTAATCTAGATCTGAAGTCATCTTTAAGAATGCTTCAAGATTTGCCAAACGACATTCTAAATAAAAACTGCTTAATATGGATTTCGTAACACTTTGAGAATATTATAATTCTTTGAATTGTGAGGTATAAAACACAGACCAAGTCAAGATATGAACTAAGTTTTCAACAGTTATCAATTGGTATGTAATAATAATAAAATTCTGAGTTCGCAAGTAAGGGTATTTATAAAAAAATCTTGACACTCTATAGCGACTAATTAGCATATGTTTAATTGATAGGGATTATGAATTGCCTAATCAGTTTATATACAGCTCTGAGATTTTCATAAATATGTCCTAAATTTATACCATTACTAGCCAGTAAGTTATAGGAATTGAAACAATTTATGTGTACGATAAGAACATTGACATTACCGATGTGCTGTATTCTTGGCTGGAGACTGCAGTGCGGGTGCCACCGGCCGCACGGGCGATGACACCGGCCTGGGGATCTTCGAGCCACGCGCCGCGGCCGGGGACGTCTCTCCTGAATACATAAATATACAACACATATAGAAACATATATTCAGTAGAGGTAGGTTGGTATGTGTCCATGACGTCATCCACCCGATGCACGGGTTTACACAGCTGTTCCTTGTTCTCACGAAAATGTAATGTAAACTAGTTTTGCATTGCCGTTTTGCTAATTTATTTCAGGTTTTATCTTCGGATGTATGTGTTACAAGGTTCTAAGTATTTTTGAAACGTAGGTAGTTTCATTCAAGTACTGTTATTCATGTTTCGCCAGTACTTTCTGTGAATTTCTTAATCAGAACTTCTGCTATCTACGGGATCTACGAATTGTATGGCGTCATCGACGAGTAGGTAGAAAATACAAAGAGGTTTAACTAAGTGGGGTTTTCCACCTTATGTATGTGTATAACCAGGAGAGTGAATGTTATAAAACTGAAGGAATGTTTATAAGAATAAAATTCTGGACAAACCTGAAGGCGTCACGGGACTTTCAGCATTGCTGAGCATTTCCCACTTGAGTTGCAGACGTCGGAATTTGCCGCCTCCCGAGTTGCCGCTACCATTGCCGGTGTTGCCACTGGCACCACTGCTGGCCGAACCTGGCCGCCAATTCTCCTCCCCGCTGCACTCCAGCTAAACAAAACGCACGAGAGTGGTCATGTATTTGCAACTTTTGATTTTCTACTTGTTGAAAGGGTAATTTTCAGAGATAATTTAGAACATTATGTATTAAAAATGTATTATTTTACAAAAAAATTACGACACACCTATGTACGGAATAAAATTACTAAGTTTATAAAGTTCATTACTCAATCAACTATAAGCTAATAATTACGGGAGACAAGTAAAAACACAAAACGTGGACACATAGCAAACCATACTAAACGATGACGTGTAAAACAAAGAAAAGAAAGCACACAAAATAAATGTTAGAAGCAGCAAGCAAGTCTAAAACTACCTGCAAATTAATAACAACGTAGACCGCAACGAAACATTTGTCTAAGCACATAACATTCAAGTAATGTCCACACAAAGCACCGCCGAGTTACCTTCACTTCATTGCTGGAGGGCTTAGCGGAGGGAGGCTTATTGTTCTCTAGACTATCAGTGTAATCGTCGCTGTCGTCGAACACGAGCCTATCGAACGCCTGCATTAACTTCGAGCCCAAGTGCACCCCGGACCATCTCCGGTTATTCTCTATCTCTATCCTGCTGTTGTTCGGACAAATATCATAGCCAATAGTTGTCGGATTAACGCACGAACGTGGTCTATTCTTTTCAACAGTAGTCTTTACATTCGCCGAATCATTCAGCAGGTCGGGTGTGGAAGGCTCCTTGTGCCTGGGCTCTTTGTGTCTCATTATGACACTGGTCTGACAGTCGTCGCTGGAGAGACCGCTCGACTGCATCGAACGCACCAGCTTCAGCAAATTCCGCTGGTTCAGGGTTAGTGGTGGAGTGTTAATCGAAGTGGGCTGTTAAATACACCAAATGTTTTTTAGCAACATGCATCATGCCATCCAAAGTTAGTTTATTATAAGTTAGAGTCCTCGACAAGGTCATCGATCTAGTTCGATCGCTCGGCAAAACCTTTATTTGCATTTTATGTAAGCTGTGCACGAAAGTAAATGCTAAAATATCGCGTTCGTACGCCGTGAACTGTGATTTAAGCACATGCAGTAAACAATAAAATGCAAATAAAGCGATGTTGCTCTGGCAGGCGGCTGTTTGATAGTATGCGATAGTGGTTTCGGAACACGAAAGACACGGAATATTGATTACGTATATTTCATGGGAAAGTAGCATTCGGTGTCGGCTCTTAGATATTAGATGTTATTTTGTGAATGTTATGTAAACTTACCCGACTGGCAGCACGCATGTCGCTTTCAATTTTCTTGAAGCTTCTGTGTAGTTCACGCATTTCAAACATGAGATCCAGGGAGAAGGGTAGAAGTTTTAGTGGTTCTAGACTGGCGAGTAACGTATCCAGAAGAGCGCGGCATCGCGGTTCACCCACGCAGCCGGCGAGGATCAGAGAATCAGGACTGTAGTGTTTCGCAAGTATAGATTCCCGTGTACGTATGTATGACACCCAAGCATCTACGGATTGCGCACTGTAAGGAAACAGTATATTTTTAATAACAGAATAAAAAAACGAAAGGTTTTCCATTTCGTAGTTTTTGAGTACTTACTTGAGTAAACCAAGGATAAATGCATTGAATTTGACCAATCCCTCTGTGACTGCATCTTCGCTGTTGATCCTGAGTACCAACTCATTGAGAGATTTTGTGATCGGTCCTAAAACAGTAACAGCATCATGAATATCATCAAATCACTATAAAATACTATGTTATTCAGGTTAGCAAGAACTGGCTGCTATTTCTTACCTTGTCTTGCAGTAGCTTCAACCATTTGCCAAACAGAATTATTCACTGCTCCGAAAGAAGTTTCAATATTCTCTTTGAGGCCATCCCTGAAGATTGCGTACAAAGCTGGACACAGTGCATTTAGAGCTATTTTGGCGCATGCCGGGGATTCTTTAGAGTCTCCTAAGAAAGCTAACTCAGCTTGATCCGTAGCAGGGGAGAAATGTTGAATCAACATTTCAACAGCATCAGTCACATTCGACACTAAGGCTGCAAAAATAAAATAATTTGGTCATCGTTAACGTTAACCGAAGTACTAATGATTAAGGCTTCTGTAATACTGATGTTAAGTTTACCTCTCTTTTGTGAAACATCGATTATATCATATTTCGCTCTCGTATCATGGTGGATGGGACTTCCAAATTCATCAGGACTCACTTCAGCTTCTTCACAAATCGGTATTTCAGCTAAATTCTTGGCCTAGAATCAGACAACCTTATCTAATATTGGGCATGCAGGAAAAAATCACACATTGCATTAATTAAGTCACATAGTGGTTAATGAGTGACAAGCGCAGGTAACGTGTTCAACTTGCTAATAAAAATGTGAGTGCAACGTAAAAATGCTACGGCGTAAAATAATAGCACATCCATCCAAGCATAATGTTTTAAAATAATCCAAAGAACATCGAGAACATAACATTAAAAAGAAAATAAGTGCAAATAAAGAACCCAAGGTACTCACAGAAATTAACGGGCAATGACGTGTGTGAGCAGAAGTAGCATTAGCAAATGAAACGTTACCTGGTAAAGCCTCTGCGCTATCACAGCGGAAATATTTGGCGAGTTTGGCGGCGTTGTTAGACTGACACCCTTTATATCCTCCATAGGTTTTAATTGGGATTGTTGGCTGTCGGCCTTCGCGCCCTCAGACTTCTGCGCAAAACTTACTGACTTCTTACTATTACAACTACTGCCACTTGACTCTGTGGACCTTTGGTTCTCTTCCTGAGATCGCTTCATCTGAAGGAATTTGGACACCTGGTTTCTTACCTTTTGAACTTGATTTTGGTCCCACTCATCCATGTTTAGACAATTGAATCCACTGTGTTTCAGAAATTCTTCAAGTTGTTGTAAATCGGCACTGCTGATGAGTGCACCAGGGGGTGGGAATTCAGTATAATCCATTTTCTTTGTTCTTGGTTTAGGTAACGGTGGAGTGTGCGGCCTATGGAACCTTAATTCGTTAGATTTGCCTGATTCTAGACTACTTTCCGTTCCAACCCCTTCGTCTGGATAATACTCGTTATAATCGGCATCTTTTTCGGCAGCATCAAGGAATTGCTGTGATAATCTTTTCGCAGCTATATCGTTATTCTTTCTATAATCCACAGTTTGGTTCTGAAGATAATAAGGTTCTTGTAACGATCGCCTCTTCGTTTTATGTTCCGTCGCCGCTGTCATGCAAACAACTGGATCTTGTAAAAGATCATCCATTTCAAACATACTGTATCGTTTAGTATGAGTGCTCGATTTGCGTGTCTTATCCATAGATTTACGTAATATGCTCTTTGGTAATGGCGGCCTTGGAGGCGCTAATTCGCCTTGTTTGAGAACGCGATTTTGATCTGCTAATGAGAGTGATCGTTTTGGAATACTGGGATTTATTCTCTGACCATCGTTATTGACTCCGCTCGCCTCAGAGCTTGTGGCGCTATCGTAACGATAAACAAACAAAGGATTGAAGTTGCCAGCTGGCGCAGGGCTATTTTGTGCTGAGGAATCTGTTAGCATTGTGGAAGAGCCACGGTACCCTGAAGAAGGCTGAGTAGCTGTGCTTGAGCTTGAAGATACCGCGGTAGTGTTGCCAGCTAAATTATTACAATCGCAACTCATCGGTCGGTTTTTAGACCTTGATGCAGGCGAAGCATTGCAGTACTTATCCCCACATTTTTGCATACCTTCTTTTTCTTTCATGTGTTGCATAAGTTCAGGCACTTCAGATAGCAATTGCCTGCATTCCATTGGTAGTAAAAAGTTAAGAGAATCCCAGTCTTTTATATGACCGACTCCTTTTTTCTTCAACATTTCAAGATCATTGCATGAAAACGGTCGTTTACCTTTAACTTGCAATCTGTTTCTCTTGCTTTCACTCGATCTGGGCGATAAGTTTATTTTTAACGGATTTAAATAAATATTTGGCCTCCCGTTCAGAAAACTAATATCAGGCAGAGTATAACTAGGATATAAGACATATACAGGTTTTTCGCAATCTCCTTTTTTGAGTTTTTCTAAAAAGGAAGGTTCGACAACTTTGAATAGTTCTCTTTGAGACGTGGTTGATACATTCATACTGGATGTTTGAATACTCTTATCTATAGTATTTGCATCAAGGTGAGTTGACGTTGATTTATGGTCACATTGCTCACGCTGCAAGAGCCTGTTCATTCTGGTGATCTGAGTTCCATCAGATTCGGAACAACTTGAAATGCTTACACTTGTGGCCGAAGATTGGGAAGAACAAGATTTTCTGTTACTTCTCATTCTAGATGGACTGTTCACAATATTTAAATTAGCTCTCTTAATATGTGGTTTGTTAACTGTTGCATAAAGATTAGATTCACTATCACTCAATTTAGCTCCATCACCTGTTTCTTCTTCTTCAATCAAAACTTCATCGTATACTCTGTTATTGAATGGATTTACTGGATTTATTTCCTCATACACGTGCGATGAGACTTCTTCCACTTCAGTACTTGGCAAATCAATTTGAGGGCGCTCTGAAATTGTATTTTTCGAATCGATAAGTTTTTGCTCTCCCATTGATTCCCCGCTTTCTCCTCCAGAGCTCGATGGCCAGCACTCTGATCTATCCAGCTGATCCATGCTGACGATCCCATCATTGCTCATACTCTTTTGTTTCATAAATAACTTGACTAAGCTAAATGCTTGTTTTGGTTGACTTTTATCTGATGAAGTTTGATTGTCAGTAGAAGATGTGCTCATAGGTTCCGAGTGTTGACTTCCCTGACATGACCGATGTTGGGATACATCGTACACTTTCATGCATATAGGTGTGCCCATTAGTCTTTGATTAACGGTGAAAGAATCGACCTGTGAATAAAGCACATCGTTAGAATATAAATAGATAGGCAATTCAGGGATAGTAGGTTTCTTGGCAACCATCTCTAATACATACCGTTGAATTACTCAGAGCAGCCGAATTTATGGAACTGTTCATAAGTTTCCTCCTGTACAGATTTGGCAAACTTTGGCTTTTGATGACTGAATTGCTCATGTTATCGTCTGTTGCATCAGTCGCTTCATTTGAACCTTCATTGTTATTGCCAGAGGGGTGCCTAAAACCACAACATAGTTATGAATAATGGACTACATTGTATTGGATTACAAAGTATGAAAAAATGCAATAATAATGCGTTATTTACCTCCTTAAGGGTGACTGACTGGTTTGTTTCTTAAGCTTACTCCAAGTAGTTAATCCTAAATCGCTCCTAGCCATAGACGATGTTAGCTTATTAGTTAATTTCTTACATCTCTCTAATAATTCTAAATTCCTGCGCGTTCTTTCATCGTTATCTAAAACTAAGGTTTCTTCCTCGCCCAATTTGTCTGAAAAATTTCAAGTATATGAGTTGGCAAGCAATATAATGAGTAATTAACATAGCAGTGATTCAGTTCAGGTGCGTATATTAGCATTACTGGGTAAACATTATATCATTATCGCGGTATGTATCAGTAGGTCGAGGAAGGGAAATCACTCTTGCTTACCATGTATTTGATTGACGGCCAGTTCGATGCACTCACTGTCCTCAGAGTATGTGGTGAGGCTGCCCTCGAAGGCGATGGTATAGTTGTCCTTATTAGCCTGGCAGGTGAGAATGAGGTCCTGTTCGGAGGGCAGCTCGCAGTCCAGGCTGTCCACGCTGAAGTGGACGCCATGCGCACCCTCTTTCACGGGGGAGAACAGAAGTTCCGACTTGCATATCGACATTGTGTTGATCGAACCGAGGGATTCTTCACCCTAGTGGAAGAATATAGCGTTATGAGGCAATTGGTTATCCGTTAAACGTTTTAAAAGCTGTTTTTGTGTCGTGGAACGTGTCATGATAAACATTATATTTGGATTCTCTTTTATATTGTAAAGTTATTTGTCTATGTATTTTGGACGTTTTAGTAACATGATAAAATACAGGGACACCAATAAAACAGGGACTTGATACAAACAATAATAAAACAAATGAAATTCAGAGCGTTTATAACGATGAAAGCAACATGTTGCACACTACAACATGTGAATGTTCTCAGAAGATTTCGAAACTGTAACGCGTGTTAGTTGGAACATAAACATTTGCGTGTAGTTATAACTGACGCGGATGCAAGTCGCGTCTAAAAATAATGGCTGCGGTTACTTACAGGTACAATGTCCATTATCAAATAAACTGTATCGGAGACCTGTGTGTTCTATATGTTTTGTAGTTTATCTAACTCGGCTATAGTTACTATCTAAGTAAGGCAGTGATTAAAAAGCTTTTTATCAAAACACAAAAAAGATGGCCTGATTAATAATGGTTATTGATTTTGAAAATTTTGGAAGCTTTTGGGAATGAAGATAATTTTATTGGCTGTAATATTATTTGACTGTGGGGGATAAATTGGTAAGTGCGGGCTAATGACCGTTTCCCATAGGGGTTTCTGTATACCTACACATGTGAGAACTGTGTTTATTTTGTTACAATACAGATGCTTTGTTTACAATTTGGAATGCAGATTGATAACAACATCCTTAGACTATTTTTCCGCGAAAATAGGTGTCGTATTATCCTGTTGTTTATAGGATAATTCCATTAAAGATTACAGCTGTAGAGGAAACCGTAAATTAGACATTACTCAAACCTTTACCTGCTAAGTCCTCTCCACTGTTTGGTATCATTATTTAAATTGAAATAATAAAATGTACAGGAAATCATCTTAAGGAGATACTATATTGTTCTAAAATCGAAAGAGCGTGTGAAAATTGAACACAGACCATTATTTGTCCATGACACGCCCTGCGTAACGCATCTGTGGTACAGTCAGAGCCAACAGCGAGCCGTTTAAAGTGACAAATAACATGGCTGCCAGAGCGTTATCATCAATTTAATTCCCTTTCCTGCTACAAATGAGGTCACAAATCAAACAACCACTCAGAACAATGATATTGTTTTACATATACGCGTATTTCATTGCAATTGAATATACTAACTGTACCGCTAAATGATTGTTGGTCATAATGAGGGTAGTCAGATAAGAATAAAAGGAAATGTAGTAACAGAATATAAATTATATAGAACGTTTGAAGAGACAAGTTATTGTTTGACTGATGAAGTGTTTATTGATAAAGATGAGTAATAAACTGTTAAAGTAAGCGATGATGTAAGTTATAATAATGATAAGATTGTCAATAGTGTCATTGCAGAGTATGTTACTTCTGTTTTGTAATAAAATATACTGTTCAAGAAACAAGAATTAGAAAAGTCCAATAAATCTAATTAAAGCACGTCGTAGGTGGTCTAGTGTAGGTACAGTATTTGTAAGGAAAAATATAAAAATATTGTAAACTATATTAGTAAACTTACTGAATAGTATCCATTGTAATAAGAATCCCAATCATACTCCTTCACACCCATTTTTAACAACTGTCTCATTTATACCACTGTCTTTAATAGAACGGGATCACTACACCACTAAATCATTCACCATGTACTTGTAACAAAATGTATCTGCCATCATGCTTCGCACTCACTATCGAAATGTATATTATGTCCACAACGTCCGCTGTAATGCCTTATCTAACACAAACACAATTATCTAAAAGGTTCTCTGAACTATCACATTTATTGGTAAAGCAACATGTGATCGAATTCATTTCAAGAAAGTGCACAGACCACAGCTCACTACTCCCGAGAGCCCTGGGCGCGACTGGGGCAGCGGGAATATTAATTTTAATATTAGACACTACATATGCTTCTCAAACTTTGAATCGAATTAAACGCGCGTGTTGTCCACTCCGAGCTTTAAACGCAACTGTTATCAAAACGCAGCACACACTAAAAATAATATTAATGAGGGCAACAGATGCTCATTAGCCGATCAGTAATTTTTGATTAGCAAGTTTCTATTAGTATCACTTCAAGGTTTGAAGTACTACGGAACAAAACATTAGGCTTCCTTCATTTTACAGGCCCTTGTGAATTGGTGAATTACAAACCGACGCGGTAGTGTACGCAGTGAACAGTTTGAGAACGTCTGGCCTAGAGGATAGACTTCATTGGCAACGCACACAGATGGTAGTCGTATGAACAGGGCCACACATAAGGATGATTAAATATAGCACACGCACACTACGCTGGTGTCGAGGAGGGAAAGACTATGACTGGGGGAATTACGAGCGTGGTTAAACTGATTGACGCAATTCAGCCTGTAGTTAGTGTAAAAATATCTGTGTGTGAGTTGAGTCACGCACACAATGTTAGCGGTCTTATTCCGTCTTTACTACTGGCACATCCCGTGGGACCAACGCACTTCACACTATAAGGAACACTAGTTGTGAATGCTAGCCAAGCGTCTGGACTTTCCAAGTATTGTTATGATGTGTGAGTACTCTAGGGAGTCAATAACTGTTAATTGGCAAGCGTGACGGTTTGTCATCGTCGAGAACAAATAAAAGAATATGAACTTTTCAATAAAGGATAGGCAGACGGAGAGTATCTAACACACATCAGTGCACATCACATTTCAGTATTCTAGATAATTTTTTAAATAACAATCCATCTTCTCCTCACTCCGAATTATTGCTAAACATGGGAAGATCCCCATGAAGATTTTATCAGTCCATTATGTAAATAGAAGATAAGCCTACCTAATTTACTGATGACAAGTAATTTACTAACTATAAAGTAATCATAATTATCTTGATGTTCAAATAAAAAAAAAAAATTTACTCATTGTAATGGTATTTTTATAAATAAAAATTAAACAATAAATAACTAAATTCGAAGTGTATTAATATTCTAGGTTCATCGAAAACAAAGTATACAGTCAGCATCATAGCGCCATCTATTGTAATTAAAAGTGTGACGCGTATAGTAGTAGCGATCTCTACAACTAGATGGCGTTGTTGCCATAGACAAGTCGGAAACTATACCAGTTCTGGTAATTGAAATATGCAGTGTAATTATAGTGCTAATTGAAGTAATTAAAATTGTAAGTGTTTAGCAAGGGTGACAAAAATGAGATGACATGAATCCTGTAGCTTTTACAACTTTGTAGGAAATGAATGAAATGCAACATTGAACAGCAATGTTAGGCGAACCTGGAAACTACTGTCGGCACTGACACTGCTGTCGAATCGAAACCTTTCCATGATAGAACTAGAGATGCTCGCGATCATCTCGCCTCGGGGATTACTCTGCAATACACCATAACACATCATCCAAAATGAAAAAAGGTAAATGGTACTGAAAAAATAAACATACATAAAATAAACGAAATAGATACAAATACAGTACAAAATTATGTTAAGTACACATAAATAAAGAAAGGTTAGTTATTATAAAGACCAACACCGTTGATGTTACAGATATAGGTAAAAGAAATAACTTGGTGAAGCCTAAAGAGAGACATGGTAGTTATGATTAAACGCCCAATAATTTTTATATATAGTAAATACCACTTTGAATTCTCATTTCAGACCAAATTAGTAGAAATTTCTCGGCACATAGAAACAAGAACACCATTTTCTGTTGCAACGGCCATTTTGCAAGTAATTACAACACTGCATATGTGTAACAAACGTTTCATGAACATAAACGGTCGATTTCATCGCCATAGCTTCCGTCTTCCGTAAATACACACAAGAGTTAGACGGCCTTAGATTACTTCTAGCGCTTGCAAAATTTCTATGACTGATGTATACGATATTTCTTAGAAGTTGGTCGTTGATGCTGAACCCAGTCACAAATCTTAGACTACCCAAGAAGGCATTTATGGCATTTTTAGTTAGTAGTCCTGTTTTTTGTCTTTTAGACTATATTTTTTTAATATAATTTGTAAAGGCCTGTTTGGTCTTTACAAATTATAATGTAGCAGCATTTTAAAATCTTATTGCTACCGATCACGTCTGAAATTGTTGGATTTGAAAATGTTCAAGTTTCTAGCAGTGTGCAGTGGTCTACGAAGCGGCAAAATTACCAAAAACTCTGATAAAACCTTTCGTGGTTGCGAATGAATTTACTTATTAGTCAGTTTTAGTGTTTAAATTATTCGTCACTTAATGATATCACCAAGTGCCATTTAGTCATAATTTTTTTGCTCCTTGAAGACAAATATGTGCAAGATGCACCTGTGATTACACACCTGATGTGAATGATAACATCATATTATTAAATTTAAAATGTAAATACGTGCGTAATATGAGAATAAAATTAAATATTATTCGTTATGTTCACCTCTCGAAACTTGTCCTTTTATGACTTTATCATTGCAACACGGCAAGTTAATGAATTCACAGCTGCTTTCAAAACCGCAGTAAGTGCATTTTCGAGACGATTTTCGTTTTACGTTTTGCGGCTTAAGATTATGTTAACTGCCTACTAAAATCCTTGATCTGTATATAATTATGCAATGTGCCTTGATCTTTGTGCTGGCAAAGTAAGTATAGAGATTTATTTAAGAAAGTTTGAAGGCGCTTTCACAAGAAAATATTTCAGGTTTAATAAATTATTGCTGGAACCATTTATGTAAATAAACTTAACAAAACTGCAGGATATTATTTCAGACATAAATGTTACAGAGAATTAAGGCGTGATTTATTGCAGCGAGTAACAGACTTGTGGTATTATGCTTGGCTTTCTCTATTTCCTTTTTCTGGGTGAGTAGTGCTTCAAGTCTAATTAAAAGTCATGCCAAGACTATATTCATTACCTTTAAAGGAGTATTACTTTAATCATCACTTTAGTTCTCATTAGGTTTTCAAGACGTTGTGTGTTTTTGTCTTTTAAAGTAATATTTTTTGGTTTTATATCGTTTTTATACTGAGATTGCCAAGTTAAAGTAAAAGTTCGTAATTTCAACTTAGATTGTATCTCAAATTCTAATTAAAAATACATTTTTTTTATTTGTACATTGCGTATTATAATCCACAAACCTGCTATCATATCAGGAAGGTCAACCCAGAACAATCACGTATTACGTACAAAACCACAAACAACTACTAAAATATTTATCGATGCTGCAAGGTTAAAGTCGATGCACTGAATAGGACAGACAAGTTATTAATTTGCTCATTTTTGATGATTCATCTGAAACATAGATACAAGATTATCCATCATTTCCTATTACGTTGATTTTAAAAAGTAATTATGGATAATCTTGTATATACCAACGTGGTTCTGCTAAAAATATGTAATTTTAAACAACGTTTCTCAATACACTAATAAGTTTACGTGCTGGGTGCCACTTAGCGTTTGCACAATTTAATGGATCAGCAATATAGCTACGCCAAGAATAATAATAAGGTGGAACACCATATCATCAATGTCACAAATTGCCTCATATTATGTTAATGAGAACATGGCATATCAAATGAAATTTTAATACGGTTTGAAACACCTGTATTTTTTTCAATTAAGTCAGGTTTCCTAAGCAGTTTTTCGTTTTACTTAGTAGCTGCTTGTATGTTCGTGCCCTATCTTTGTGCCCATATCCTAATACTGCCTTCTATTTTCGTACATTATCACTTATGTTCCATTAAGTCATGTTTACTAAGCAGTTTCACTTGCTTTAGTCTAATCCAGAGCTCTATTACCGTGCTCCATGCCCTTATTTTGCTCTCTAAGTTTGTTCAGTCAAGGAGTAAGCCCTTTGTTGGTACTCACATCATGTGTCCTTTCATCAATGATGGTGTCGTGAGGCAAGTTGGCGGTCATCAACAGTGCGTGGATGTCTTCGGTCCTGAAGCTCTCCATGTCGGCCTCCGCGAGGTTCGCGTCGAGATCCCTGGCGAGGTCGTTGTAGCGTGACGTGAACTCGAAGCGTGATGTTAGGTCGCTGATGCCTTTGTAGGAGGCCGACACAGAGGACAGCACTGAGGTATGGTGGCAGGAGCCGTCTCGAAAAATTGGACTGGAACATAGAAAATATTCAATTAAAACATTAGCCTATTAATCAAAGTTAGAAATACAAATTCGTTTAGGCACTATTTGAACAAGTTTTCAATTGTAAACTTAATGAATAAATCTTATTTCGATTGAAAGCGGCTTTTGGATTAAAATCGCTAATAACCAAAATAGGATTGTTTGCCATTCCCAGTGATTTTAATTACCTGTCTGGCAGTAATAAATTGGGTCACTCGATCAGTTTGGGCTTTGTAGATAAACAAAAGAATAATCCGACGACGGCATTTCCAAAATGGAATTTTAGGAGTCTACCAAGCAGTTTTTGTTACGAAAAGGATTGGAATGTATTGCAACGTATACAAACTTGGAAATGTCACGGTAGCGTTGTTTTGTAATTGTTTATTTTGGTTTTTATTGGATACTAGTTAGTAAGTGATTTGGCATATTTGTAGTAGGCCTAATAGATCCTTCAATTTGTCTAGCAATTTCCCAACCATTTCGGGGACTTTGGATCTGCTTCCAGTCTAATCGTATGAAACTGAATACTAATATTTAGAGTAGCCCCAGTAATAATAATTTGATACAAATAATTTCATAAAATTATAGGACGCCGCCACCAAACCCATTCATAGTAAGCTTAGACAGGTAAACGGTATTAGGATACCTTACAAAAGATGAATAGTCTGCCTGTTAATTGGAGCGGTGAAGTGCAGAGGTAGAAAAACGTTACCCATATATTTGTTTTTCCTTTTCGCTGTAATGGCTAGATAGCCATAAGCTTGTTGTTAAAAGCAGAACAGCTATTAAATATACTATTGCAAGAACTTCAAATACAGCATGTACTAGTTCAGTAATGAAAAGGCACTGACTCTTGTAATTCGTTGCTTAATTTGGCTTAAGATTCAGGGGGTTCAATCAAATTGCAATTCTTCTTATGACAATAAAGAAAAAAACAAAGAGGAAAGAAAGTAGAGGAACTACCAAATTCTTCTGGGATTGCAGGTGTAAGGTTTTATTTTGTATGTGTGTGTGAAACGAAGACATATAAAAACAAAATGATAACTCACTTGTAGTCGAGGAACCAGAGATAGCCGGAGTTGTCGCAGTGCGCATCGATGTCATCGTGCGAGTGCTGACTCCCGGTGAGGCTGGTGTTGCTGTTGCAGTCCTCGTCGGCGCCTGCCACCCCGGGGCTCGCCGCCTTCAGCCCCAGCCGTGGCGGTGGCCCTGGAAACAGGAGAAGGAGGTTCCGTTAGATATGCAGGTTGTAGCTTTATATGATGGTTTGATAAAAGTAAAGGATGCCGCAGCCTGCCTCATTCACAGTAATTTTAGACACGTTAACGGCTTTAGGATATATTACAACAGGTGAATAGTCTGCCTAGTAATTGGAGCGGAGAAGTGCAGAGTAAGAAAAACGTTCTTGTTCTTTTTCGTGTGAGGATGTGGTCTCCTCTGGTGTCAGAGTTAATAAAGCCGCCTCTGGGAACCCCACAGGGCTCGGTCTTGGCTATTTCAGACTTACATTAACTTTATAAGTCCAGAGGCCTTAGTGGCAGTTTTTACTTACGCTCAACCACGTTAAATTAAACGTCAGTTTGTATTAAAACTGGATAAGGTGCCTTGCTGGAGACGGTAAAAAGGAAACACCTTTTCTGTATACATTTTGACATAATAGATCGTTAACGTTATCACGAGTGAGTACGCTAAAAAACTCTGAGTAAGGACACAGGTTTCCTCACGACGTTTTCCTTCACCGTTGCCTGTTATGTCCAAGATAAACTTAGAAAGTACATAAGAATTTGAAAAAGTCATGGTACTTGTCTGGCTTTAAACCGTCGCACAAGAGGCGAGGTCTTAGCCACTGGGCCACCACGACACGTCCACATGTAATTCTGTTTTCACTTTTATTAGACAGAGATATTGACGTACAGGGCATATAACTTTATAACAAACTAGAGGACGCCTCGCGGTTTCACCCGCGTAGTTTCCGTTCCCGTGGGAATACAGGGATAAAAAGTAGCCTATGTCACCCGGGGATAGAGTAACTTCCCAACGGAGAAAGAATTTTTGAAATCGGTCCAGGAGCCTATTCGGTACAAACAAACAAACAAAAAAATCTTTCCTCTTTATAATATTGGTATAGATAGACAACCGATGATTACTGAATTTTTACACTGGTCAGAGAGAAATTGAAAAGAATATATGCATTATACTGTCAACTAAAATTCAGACACATAGTAATATATTAAAATAATTGTTTCTTTTACGTATATTTTTTTTTTGGCTCACGATTGGGTACCGGTTTTTTAGGAATATGTTGTAAATCTAGCAACATATATTATGTTGCTAGATTTACAACATATTTTGTATTTAATTTTCAATTTTATATCACATCAGTCATGGATTTACGTAAATAGGTACTCCAATCCCATTATTTAGGTTGATCTACTTTTTCCTCTTTAATCCTCTTAAATGAGGCACCCATTTGAAATAAACTGTGTTAATTAGGGTCGACTTAGAGGCAATTCCAGTTGGACCTCCATAACACCGGTTGATTACTGCAGATACGGTGGAAATGGTGTGACGCGAAGTAACGAGGGAGATAACGCCTGACGGGTAATCATTCCTATCGGGGGTTGTAGTTAACGAGGCAGCAAACTGCGAGAAACTGGCAAAAGGTGTCAATTTATTTCTGACTTTTAACAGGAAAACAGGTATGTCATTCGTAGAAAATATACAAATGTAGGACGTGTATAGTCAATAATTTATTCGATTACTTCAGTAACAGGACGGTCAGAAGTCTCGATTGTGAAACCCAAGGGGGACCATATTACTGTACTGTCAAAACAAACCGTTGAAAACGACAAGTTTCTATAAAGCGGCTTTACCTAATAACTATAAAAACAATCGCCCCATGGCGCCACATTAGGCCGTCACGAGCAAGGTATTGGAATACTAAAACTTAGTGGTAAAGGTTGTTTATCGAGCGGAGAGGGGCGTGGGTGGCCAGGCTGGCTGGACAACATGCCTTCTAGGGAATGTTGATGTGCATCCAAGCTATAAGGAAAACTGCGTAACACGCCGCTTAACTTCACAAGAACCAGAGTATTAGTTACAATTTTCAATCAAGGTAATGCTCATGCACAAAGGGTGTTCCCTTCAGTAATTAATCCAAAGTGATCAAGTAACGGGGTCAATAATCGTCACGCGTTATAATGTAAGCAAGGCTGTGCACTCCCGTGTGAGGTACAGAGAATGTGACGTAAGTAGGCTGACTCATCAGTGATACATCGCTAAGACTCGGCTATGACTGGCCACTCAATTGTTTTTGTAACCATGCAATGTTAATTCGAACTTAGAGCTATAATATAAGAACCAATAGCATTGATTCACCGGTTTCTGTAGAACATAAAGTTTGACTCATAAGTCACATTCATAGAGGAGGAAACGCAATATAATTCGACCTATCAAATAACTCAATAAAACGTTAGCCTTTGGTTATGTTTTATTCTCCAGAACTCCGTGGGTGTCGTATGGGTAGTCTTAGCCATATAAATTACACAGTCACGTGGGTACAATGGCGTCTCGCCTTTACGACATAGACAAATTGATGTAATGGTCCAACTTTGATCACACAGACGACACACCAAAGATAGAATTGAAAAGTATTCGAGCACTAAAGGTATGGCTTCGCGAGTGGGCGGACACTCTGCATTACTTCATTCTCGCAATTTATGGGCCTAAATGAAAGGAATCTTGGCTATGCTTTATAGAATTCTTAACCGAATTTTATTTACACTTCCTATTTTATCCGGGTGGATTACAGTTAGGCCCTTTCCTAATGGTGCGCCAAGCGCAATAAGCGATTTTTACTAAGCGAAATTGCAGATATGCGATGGAATTCGACGGATTTCGCGCTTGAAATTTTTAAAGAAAATTCTTACGAGATATCGCCTATCGACGCAATTTATATTGCGTCACACCATCAGGAAGGGCCTTACACTGAAATATTTGACGGAGAGTTATTTCACGCTAAGCCTAGACAACACAAAATTCTTCACAGTCAAATAAATTTATCTTCAGGAATGCTACAAACGAACAAGGAGCAACATCACACACATTTAAAAGTTCGTTTAAATTAACGGCTTACGGAGTAATTAATAGGAAGGTGTGAGGTTTCCCAATTTCGTGGAACGCGTATCGGAGAAAGCATTTACTTGGCCGTTGGTTTGATAATACAATTCCCAAATAGCGGCAGAGTGCCAAAGAGACTTTTTCCTGCAGTTGAAACTTTGCTCGTTATATTTAGCAATGAGGCGTATCAACGCGAAAAAACGCGTAATGTTGTATTAACCGTGTTTACTATACCGTTTTATGTATAAGTAGCTATTCGTGTCGCGGACGCTGGAAGTTCGTCTCTGTCGCTACGTTTCACCTCGCTCTGGATGCTAATGTCATTTTTCAAGAGGGATTAAGTCACTAGCAAGTACACGGCTAATCCGATTATGATAAATGCGGCGGAAGTCATGCAGCTTAACGTGTATTTCCATAATGTGTAGTGACATAAATAAATAAAGTTGTATTCTAACAACAGCGTCAACTTTAACAAAAGAACGTAAAATCAATTTCAAATGTTACGACAGTAATCAACCGTGAGAATAGTTGCACTTTATACAGAATAATAATTAAGCAGTTAATTATTGTAACTACTATCGGTGAGCCTTAATTGCATTTTCACAATTGACAATTCAGATTTTGCAGTCAGTTTTTGCAACATCGGAGAGACAATGAAAATTGTCCGTGAGATCGCCAGACAAATTGGCCGTGAGCGACCGATGGAGGTCGTTGGGCACCTACCACGATACACTAAAATGTTGCAGAAAGTGTGACATTTGGGGCGAGTAACAATATTTCAGTTGGATGACATCGTATCGTGGTGGGGGCGTTGATTCTCATTGCCTGACGGATGGCGGCTATTGCATTAATTTAGTAATTAAGTTATTGCGATACGGCTGGTACCAGTATGTAGTCGTATTGAAAGTCTGCTAACGGGTACGACTACGGTATGTATAATGTTCGTAGCAGAAAAAATCCATTCATGTAGAAATGTGAAAGAAGTCAAAATGCTAGTATATTTGGACAGGACTGCTTTTTCATTTCCCGTCGACTTAATTGGATTTTTTTTCATATATTTATGAAGACCGAATCAAAACTTTCTCTCACATGTCATTGATTTTTTCATTGACTGCATGACTTGACAAAATAAATACGACTGATCAACTGCTCAAAGTATTGGTCTCATTTATACGGAGAACCAAAATGCAAACGATTGTCAGCCACATTATTTTTTCATAGTTATGTATGCCGATTACCTTTCAAAACGTTATAATTAGGCCCAATATCAACATTCAGCAGTGGCCTTTATTGAAAATCCAGAGCAGGCTACAAAGCGTGAGAATGGTAACACAGAGCTGGGTAACCTTTCACCTCCTTGGAGGGAGCTAGACTGTCCTTATACGGCAGACGATGACACGCCGGCGCTCGGGGACCACACAGAAACACGCGCTCTACAAACTGCGGCCATGTTCCAAGAAACATCGTGGGTGAACAACAACCATAAAGCTACGCTTACACGGGCAATTTTTCAGCAATTATTGCTCGGCAACTGTTGCCTGGAGGCAGTGGCGCAATCAAGATTAATTGCAAACAACCTTGCAAGCTTTAGGATCTTAACATTTGTTTTAGTTACGAAAACATATTCTCTAATTGTTCCATATTATGTATCAGAATATATTGCCTATATTAATTTGTTCCATATAGCGTTAAATTGTTTAGTGGTATAGGTATTTGTTAAAATTTTGGGATCGTAGTCACTTGCAATACCTACAAGTTGTCGTGTTGATTATTGCACCAATATTGCACAGACTTGAGAATATTCATTATATATTATTGAGAATATTAACCTTCTTTTTGGACAGTTTTGTTTGCAAAATATTCTTTGATTTACATATGCTATTTCAGTTGCGAAGAAATTCTAGTCATCGGTTTATCTGTGTATTTTTTTTTTATAAATTCTAGTCCTTTTGAAGGAGAATCCAAAAGTAGCGAAAAAATATGGTGTTGTTAATTATTTTTTAAAGCAAACTATTTGTTACACGAATAAACCATGTTTCACAAATAATGTACATGAATCAATTTTTTTTTTCTTCAAACCTTTTAACCTAGCCGTTACTAAGAAGTATGTAAGTTATCCTTCTGTATTTGGATATGTTTGTTTTGTGTACAATAAAGAATATGAATATAAGTATGCTTTAGAAAGTAACCGTTTTACGGCACTAAAGCGGTGGAAGGCCCTTAAGATAAAGACCATTGTAAAAGTGCAGAACTGCATAAAACTAGAACACATTGGCCAAATACCGAGAAAAGTGATAATGTTTGCGCATAGCTGTAGCTAACCAGAAATTGTTTACAGTTGAATGACATTTACTATGCAGTTAATTTTGTTTAGTTGTAATTCGGTATTCCTTTGTTTTATTTAAAGTTTATCTACCTTTAATGTAATGCTTTGTTTATGTGTTTTATTGTTTCAGCTGCAAGCAGGATTTCTTTTCGTTGATTTAAACTGTGTTTTTAAACACGGAATTATTTTAGGTAAGTACTATAGGTTCTTGAGTGGAGACCGCGAAATGGTAAACGTAAGGTGGGACGCCCTCAGGCTAGGTGGAGCGACGATCTTTGCAGGGTAGCTGGTAGCAGCTGGCAGTTGCCCTAAATTGAACCAAATGGCGTGCAATTGGAGAGGCCTATGTCCAGCAGTGGACTGCTATAGGCGGATGATGATGATGATGAAGTACTATAGGTACAAAGCTTATTACTGAAACTAATCAGATCAAAAATTCCCAATCGTTCCAATGCAATGTTTAATCTCCTTCTTTATCGTCCTTGATAAAAAAAAAATATGCTGATTATATAAAATCTCTTTTATTACTGTTACCTTAATACCTTGGGTAAACAAATTGATAATATATCAGATTGTTGTCACTAAGCCGACTTATAATGGTGGACCTACAGCAAGCATTGTCCGCACCTCAGTTTTTTTCGTGATATTAAAAAATAAGGCCGTTTCAATCCGATTGTGACGTTGTAATAAAATAAGAGATCTGGCTTTCAAGGAGATAATGCTATATTTATTTTTTTGTTCATGATTTAATCAGCCAGTCTTGTCCCTTAAAAAAATTTACTCGACATTGTATGGAAAATAATTCCTATATGAATGTTTGAGGATAAAAGTTCCAAGTCGGTCGTGTCTTTTTATTTTGAGGAATATGAGAGTGACAGGTGTAACTTATGGGGAATTACAAATGTCGAAAGTTTTTATGAATACGGAGTGATATGAGGGCAAGTTTTTATGGAGTGACGCTCCATACGTCTCCTCATAAGGTTGCTTATTGGATTATAGAAAAAAGTAAAAATGTACTTTGGGAAAGATTTAGTTACCTTACAGTGTAAATATTTATTACGCAGCGTAAACGTGGTTGTAAAGCTAAATACGAAATCAATATTCTCTCGAATATTTTATTCAAATCCTACTCAGTGCACCATCTAACTCAAAATACATTAAACCAACGCATTCAGTTAGACAAACATATTGGATTTCGTAACTTAATCAGTCCCTAGGGTGGTATCCATTATGAACATGGTGCTCCACAGTTTATTGGCAATAATAAAGTAATAAACAAGGCCATAAGTAACTCGCGCGACGTTATTTAAAGCATCGTAAGTGAGTCATAAGAAAAACAGAATGCAAAACCAAAGAGACGACAATAAAAGAAAACAGGCCATGAGGCGCCGGTTAATTTCACAGTGACTCCAAGACATGAGTTCAGCTCAAAAGGGAAGAAAACCAACCCTTATAAATAGAATCACTCCTCGGCACACTGCATGACCAATTCTCTAATTTTGAAACCAGTTACTAGCCAATAAAACTAATCTTATAAATAGATCTCATCTTTATTTGCGAGGTAATGGTACAGTATTCTAACTTATGTAAATACAGTTTAACACGACAGTGTTGAAGCCAAAACAAGCTGAGCAACTGCAACAAGCTTAGAACAGGTGATTATTCAATAAATGAGTCAGTAATAAATTTGGTTCGCTGCAGTAGAAATTGTTATTTTATAAATGTCAGCGTGGGACAAACGCACCTACACGTCTTACATCACACACAGATACCGCTTTATAATGATATTATACAGGTTTAAACCTACTGTTTTAAAAATCATCAAGCATCCTACACAAAATCAGAACAACGACCGAAGTGAGGTCGCAGAAACCTTGAAAGTGACTTTTGCTCATACAGGTGAACCAGTGATATAGCGCATGATTGACTGTACATGAAAATATCAAGTGTCTACAAGAATATTTCTTAACACACATTGCACTGCGATAATTAATGGAACAGAACTCTGTGGTACCTGAGCACCAGACGAACATGAGAGACTAATGCGATGGGCGGACATGTGCATCACTAAATGACACACTGATAGACAAAACACTGTATGACTAATCGAGCGGTACCAATTTGTACGTAGTACGAGTCAGGGCCACTTCAACGATATGACGAGACTGTTGAAACGGCAATTTAGATGCTGTGCAAACGACAAACTTCCTTTTTGAAATGGCAAATGAAAACGCCTTTGGTGATCCGTTGTTGAGTTGAGAGAAAAATGTGACTGCGATCCGAATATTTGGAATTCAATATTCTTAAAAATGTCAAGTGAATTCATAAGATGGCGCAGACAGCTAGATTGAGGCAGCTTCTGGTTTAATCATACTCTGTCATAACGTGTTACGTAGTTCATATGAGTTTTATTATTGTCTAGAATCTAGGCTACAGTTCTACACGTATATTATGTATAATACTGTTTGGTAAGCAGTTACAACACAACAGAGAATAAACCTTAAATATTCCAGCTGCGTTCGTTGCACCGCCCACACGAAATTATGGATTGGAAAAACATACGCTGCGCGCTGTTTACGTCAACATGCATAATAGACCGATAGCGCTAGGCTATTTTGATGTCATAAGTTTAAAAAATTCTAAAGTTGCTTATTTCTTGCCTGTGGATACAGTCGTACCTATGAAGGTTATTATTGCGTTTTGTGTCAGATCTGATACTTGCATTTTCAGTAATTCGCTGATTTGTGGTTGATAATTTTTATTCAAATCAAAACGGGCAAATAATATTTAAAGTTTAAAATATTTATGGTATTATATCTAGGATAGTTTGCGGAGTGTGCAAACCCAATTTGTGTCATAATCGTCCAATGCAAACTGACTTAGGGTCAATATGTAAAATATAGTGCAAAAAAAAAATTACAGTTTATGAAATAACTATTTCCTTTATCAGATCACTTACATATGCCTATTAAATAAATTTGTGCCAAATTAGGACACGCAATTTTAAGATTTTTAATTATTTTGTTTTTCTAAGCTACAAACGCTTCAAAAAAATATTACAATCATTAGAGTTCACTTATTTAATATCATAAATGCATGAAAAATCGACATTGTAAATTTGTGTCATTTTCATTCACGGTAAGTATTAAAATGAATAAAACACAAAAACAATGGTTGCGGTCGAAGCGGGCGGACGCGTCGTCGGCGGCAAACGCACGCAAACTCGTTCGTTCGGTACAATTTCTTCTTAGATGCGAAGCGTTCATAAATAAATAACATACCTATCATATTGAGTATTGATTGACTATTATCTTCGCTACGTAATGAACAAATGTGTAACCCATAGAGATAAAAATAATGAAGTGCTAATTTTGTACACAGCGCGTCTGCAATCTCATTACCTACGAATGTCAATGGTCAATGCTTAGAATGTCAATGTGGTCAATATTATTTTAGATTGACGCTTCGATTCGCTTCGAATTTAAACCTGAAAGCGGTAGGTTGGTAGGTATGCCGACACCTACCTACCTACCGCTATTTCATTATACTGCATCTCGATATCCCGCGCCCCGCTTCGGTTAGGTAGTGTACTAGGTACCGCCCTTTTTGCGTCGACCATAGCCAAATGACTTGTTTGATTTTTTGCCGTCTTTTTTTAATAACAAAAACAAGGGGCTGACAGGTACTAGAGAAACAGTCACCCGATGCTGCGATAATATTGGTTGATGAGTATGTCGGCGTTAATTTAGCGGGCGAGCCCTGCAAGCTAAAATAGTCCTTACGGTGATCAGATATAGATTTGGCCGATTGTACCTACAGTCAGTAAGACAAATAATACACGAAGTAAAAAAATACTAGATATTTTTGTTGTGTGGTGATAGTGATTATTGGTGTAGTTTTATTTCAGCACGGTCCTTAAAACAGTCTGCTTTTCCGTCATTCCTTACAATGCTTGATTCTATGAACTTTAACAATCCCCTTTCACAAAGGACAATCACTGTATGTAACGTCCAGTATCCACATATCAACACCCAATTTGAATAACATTATAACTTTAGTTACACATTGGTACAACTTTATGTCATATGAAATCAGCAAGGACAGACCTTTATTTCTGCCTCTTAACCGTATTTAAGAGGCAGAAATAAAGGATAAGAAAATGTGAAATTTAATAATTTTATTTGATTTGTAAAATGGAATAATTTTATTGTAATTAAAAATGAACAATGTTTCTACTGAAGTATACTTGTCGATCAAGTTCCAATACCTACACAAAAGTTTTGGTAACAAGGGTTTTTAAAGTAATTTAAATTGACATACAATGTAATACATTTAAAATTTTGCTCTATTTATATTTTACTATATTGTAATTTAATTTGAGAGCAATGGTGGCCCAGTGGTAACGGCCGCGACTTACAAGTTGTAGGTCGTGGGTTCGAGCCAAAGCAGGCGCTTTACTTTGTGTAAATTATTTCATCACCACTGCTCTCAAAACGGTGAAGGAAAACATCGTGAGGAAACCGGCATGTCCTAGAACCAAAAATTCGAAGACATGTGACATCCACCAACCCGCACTGGGCCCGCGTGGTGGATTACGGCCCATCCCCTCTCACAGAGAGGAGGCCTGTGTCCCAGCAGTGGGAACATTAATAGGCTGATGATGATGATGATGATATTGTAATTTTAAGTTACAATGCTTTTCTTCTTAAATCTAAACAGTTAATTTAAATGTTATCATTGTAAAGAAAGATGCAGTGTTGACATCGAGAATAGGTTTTTAGTACATCAATTGAATACAGTAGTATCAGCATAAATGGTCTTGGAGAAAAACTAAGAGTAGGAATGAAATAAACATTTTTTTAGACTCATTCAATATTACAGATATGTGGGTAAGAAGAATAATACAAAAAAATGTGTAGAAGTAATTGCAAACGATAGGCGTCGTAAGCATTAGGATAGGACAGGATAGATGGACCCCCTTTTCTGAACTTAAACTCCCATTTGGTCTATTGTGCGTTTAGGCCCCCTCTCTGTAAGAGGTAATGGGCCGAAATCCACCACGTGGGACCAATGTGGTTTGATGGATGTTACTCGTACATGTCTTAGATTTGCATTGCAATGCAATGCATTTTTACTTCAGTGTTTTGAGAACAATAGTGATGAAATAATTTACACAAATTAAAGCACTTGCCTGGGTTTGAATCCACGACCATACTTGTAAATTGTGTCCGTTACCACTGGGCCATCACTGCTCTAGGATGTACTATCCACTGCGTGGTAAGCTTTGCAATAGGGGGAATGCATTTCATTTATATTTGGTAGGCTTGCGCTAGACTACTTCTTCACCAGATGGTAAGCGATGTCGTGGTCGACGATTAAACACGCTTGCCTAAAAGTTACCTATTCACTCTTGACTTAAACACTCCTAAGTTGTAGCTATCGAGCAACACAAACTCCGGCAGGGAATGCCACTCTTTAGCTGTACGTACAATCTACGTATTCCCAAAATGTTTAGTGTCTATGGGTGGGATGTCCACCATGTACCAATGGCACATCGCCGTACGTCTTATAGTCCGATTATGGAATGGGCTAGGTGGAATCAGATCGTACATTTCCATCGCACACTTCCCGAAATTTAACCGATTAAAACCGACAAGCTCGCAACTCGGCGACGTTGTTTAAGGCTCTGGAGCTACGATTCGACCAGTGTCTCATTGCCGATCTTCTTGGTCCGTTTTTTGATCAACTTAAGTGCATGAAGCTGGTTTTTGGCAGATCCGGCCCAGAAATGATAACAATACTCCATACATCATCTAACTAGCGCTTGACGAGCTTGACACAACTTGAGCAATTGTTCTGGCGTGAAGAACCGTCTCACTTTTGTGGGGATCCCCAATTTTATGGCAGCCAGTTGAACCTTTGCCTCAATGTATGGATCAAAATTGAGGATCGTGTTAAAAGTAACGCCAAGAAGCACAAGATGGTCCATTATCGGCACGTTTACACCTCGGAAGGAAAGAGCCGAGTAGAATTGGCGCATTTTAACAGAGAAAAACACGCCTGAGTTTTAGCAGCAAAGAACCAGACCAAATTGGCATCGCCCCATTTGGAGACTGGCTTCAAGGATAAGCTCAAACGCTCCACCACAGCCTCACAAAGGACAAGGATGGAACAGTACCTCTCAGCAACAGTGCTGTCGTCTGCATAGCCAAGTTTCAAGCACTTTACTTACTTTACCAACCCTTGAGGGACCCCGGTATAAATATCCAATTGGTCAGACGAGAACCCATCGATAACGACTGGAATGGACCGATCCCACAAGAAATCTGCAATCCAATCACACATACCATCACCAGGCAGACCGAATGAAGGAAGCTTACTAATAAGGCTTCCGTGCCAGACCCTATAGAAACCATTCGAGTTATCGAAGGAGATGGCAAGCACCTCCCCGTGCCTCTCGATGGCCTTACTGCAGATGTGAACGGCATAAGCTAGAAACCCTGTAGAACCGTATTGGCAATCACTTCAGGATGTCATTAGCTTCTAGGTATACCAGGAGCTTAATATTAAGCACACGAAGAGATGGGTATATAATTGGCAGGGTCAGCTCAACTTTCCTTCTTGGACACGGGATGTACGTTAGCTTACTTCCAAGCATTCGACTCTTTCACAGTTTCACACGAAAGGCAAAATAGACGTGTCAAAATCGGAGACAGTTCGGGCGCAAAAGTTTTAAGGACAAGTGTAAGTATCCCGTCCCATCCCGTCGGGATCACTAGCTTTGTTCAAGTCGAGGTTGATACGAACATCCTTTTGATGGATGTGAATGTCCGACATATATGTCTCACATCCACCAGGAGAAAGAATACATCCGCGCATCACCAGAATGCTGACGCGAAGATTATGCAAAAAGAGGCAAAAAAGTTTGCCTTCTCCTTAACGAAGCGGGCCAGCGATCTGTCGGGTTTCAGCAGTGGTGGTAGTGAGGGATGGCAGAAGTTCAACTGAACCGACTTACCCAGGGACCAAAACGCTTTACTATCTTCTGGGTAAGAAGCAAGTTATGTCCCTATTCGGCCAATGTGGTCGAACCGAGCCCTTTGCAACACCTTCTTGCAGGACTTGGCAGCACTGTTGAAGGCCTTTTTTCTGACATACGTCACTCGCATTCCCAAGGTGAAGTTATCGACACAGAGTATCGGCCTGGAGCTATTGTCAGCAGAAGGTCCAAGCAATTGGCCGTGTGCGAATCAACATCCCCCGTTGCTGTTGCCTCCCGAACCAGCTGGCGGATTACCGCTAACGAAAGCTTATGCATTTCCCATCCAGCATGATTACTGCACTGGTATGGGAAGAACCACGTTACTGCTGATGGTGAGCATTAAAGTCCCCCTGGATCATTAATTGGGTGGAAGGGTACCACTACTGTGCCGCATCAGCCGCTTAACTGAGGTAATCTGTGAGCCTGCTTGTCTCCTGATCGCCGCTGTGCGAACGGTAGACACGGGCATAGATAATTTTTTCCAGACCTGTGTCCACCAGAGCCCAAAGCGTTGTGAATATTAATTGAATTATAATAATTATTAAAAAACGAGTTTATTAGCTCTCCCATAGTACTTTACATGTCTTTTTATCTAAATCTAACATTGACACACATTGTAATTGTTGCTTACAATGATATTTAACAAAGTTTTTTTTTGTCGGTATAATTCGTAATCGTACAATAATATTCACAGAAAAAATCTTTCAAATGTTTTCAAGACTCTATTGTAACCGTAGTTACAATGTTTTTCATATTAAAAATGCTAAATATCTGTAAATTGTAAAATTGCGAAAATCATACTTGCAGTGGTTTTATCAAAACAAAAAAAAATTAGTAACATGAAACCTAAAATAAAGCAAATAAACTTTACAAAAAAAGAAAATAGCTGTGTTGAAAACTATGCAATGTTGAGTTACTATGTTATTCATATTGGGTGTCGACATAACACATTTATTAAATTCAATCTCCATTTTAGTCTTTCACAGCTTCATACATAACTAACTTTTAAGGCCCACATGCGCAAAAAACTTAACTCAGTTGCTAAGACTAGGTTAAATTGACAGTTTGTTATACAATATTGTCAATTTAACCTTTGTCTTTGACCTTTGTCAATTTCATCTCGTGTTAGCAACTAATTCTGAGTTAAGTTTTTCGTGCAATGGGCCTTAATCAATCAAATACATCATAAATAACGCACGCACTTTTTTGTTGCAACTTGCAAAGACCGAATATAAACAAATAAACGCGCCGCGCGTATAGCTTGCCGGCACCCGCGCCGCTTGTGCCTGCGCTTATCCCCGCGCTCGCCCTTCGTGCGAAGAAGTCTAGATATTTTTTTTAGAATAATACGATTTCGTGGATAAAAACGACACAAATTATGAATAGTGTTTTGTGACACCATAATAATGAAAAACACATAAACTCTAATAACTTGTATTTTCTTTTGTGGATTTTACAGGGTGTTGTAGTAAAAAAATAAAATATCTTTAAAAGTCGTGGATGAATTTGACACAAAATATTTTAAACAACAGATATCAGTACTCTAAACCGCGTAATACCTATTTAACCTACTTTAATATTCTTTTAGAGCTAGTTGGCTACGTGTTAGGTACTGGTTAAGTATTAGGATTCCCGTGGACAGAGATGACACAAAATGCCTATGTACATCAGTTACTACTTCGTTATTATCATGAAAGTAAAATTTTCATCTCTAATTTTCTTTTCGTCCGATACTGGTCCAAAAGACAAACAGCTAAATTTCTACCTATGCAAATACCTAGGATGACACAAACTAAGGTATTAGGTTGGGCAAATGGTCCGGCAACTATATGCGAAAAACAAACAACTTTAATATTTTTGAAACCTCAAAACCTAGCGCTATCGGTCTATAAGGGTGTCGATGTACTGTAGATGGCAAGAGAAGATTCGATTATGTTAGTGCTTTCATTATTATTGCAAATTGATCGAAACTCGAGACGAACAGTCATTAAAGGTACCAAAGCAGCACTTACCGAGTGTGATGCATCAATTACACGCACTAATGCATGCCCTACCTTCGCTGGAATACAAAGAGCCCTATCGGATTGGTTTCATTGTGCGTACGAATCACATTAGGCGTGATATTCTCCTGCATAATAAGTCAATGACACTGCACATTCTATTGTTTAGTATCCAAGCTCGTTGATTAGCGAATTACCATATGTAATAACTTTTATTTATTCACTTTGAATGCGTCGTGTCCTGTGAGTGCTATGTCCTCTTGTATCTCTAGCAACTTAATCATTCTATTTTTAGTTCTCTATTTACTTAGCTTAGCTGGCTTAGCTTTATGCACAATAGACTTAAATTACTGTTTGTTTTTCTTAAAACAAATAACAGTACTTTTTACTTTTTTACACCTCATTCCCATGAACATAAAACTGATTTAGAATTCAGTGTAATAATTTCATTCGGGTCTCGTAATTAGCGCATTATTTAAGTTTTAATGACAAAACATTAATTCATTTTTATTGTTTACTGTCTCGCTAATGATTCTTTTCTCATTAGCACTTGAACTTTTACACCTACCTAAGAAGTTCTTAGAACGTAAACCATGACACCATTATTGTTAATATTTATCCGCAACATAAACAGTGAACGAAAGCTGTGAACGAACGGCAGTGTTTACTTTGAGAATAGTTCTTGGATATGTGAAAAAATAAATAGAACGGGAGCAATCTTCAACAAGGCACCTTTAACAAAGTATACTAATAGGAGCGTGCTCGTGAATCAGAATCGGATAATCTAATGTTTACTACCGCGTTCGTTATCCCAAGCGTGACTCATTGTTATCGAGATGATTGTCCAAATCTTTATTCTGGGTCAATACAATATTAGCTTAGTTAACATTCATGTATCGTTCAGGTATCGATGTTTTGTCAACAGAGACAATGTGTACTGAACACAGGGCTATGTGAATGTGCCTTATGTTTAATCTCGGTGAAATCGCTAACAATACGACAAGAGCGCGGCTGTTGTCGTCCTTGACTGGCGAGCTGGCGCCACTAAGCGCCGACACTGCTTTCCGAGCCTGTACCACGAATTCTTAAGCCTATTGCCTATTTTGTACCGAAAGAGAAAGGCTGCTGAGTAAGTGTAACGCCGGCCTACTCGCTCGCGAAAACCGCAAACATTTTGCCAACCGTGGTACAAGCAAGCATACTCGCTCGCTACTCCTCTACTGCTTATATTTAGAGCGTTTTCAAGCCCTAACGCCAACAGTAATTTATAGATTGTAAATCTCCATGTAAAGGGTCACGATTAGATATTTCAGTACTTATTTAAATCGTCTCTTGCATTGGTCATGTTCAACAAAATACATCTTCCACATTATTTGTTTGATTCTCTACACTTTCTCAATCAACTCGCAAATATTCAAAACTTAGATCTGCAATCGAACAAATGCGTGAACGTGTGAACATTTCTATTTGAGTACACTCTATTATTATGAACATTTATTAAATTGCAAGTGATAACACGAAATTTAAAAAGCCCCATTTATTATAACGGCGCTTTAACATAAAGGAAACCATAAATAAGAAGTGGTAATGTATGCATAGCTGTACATAGACATATTACACTTTTTAATGGACGAGTTGTTTATGTGAAAGCGTTGAGTTTTTTAGCACTAACCGAATGCTGCTCTTTACTAAACAATAGTTTGGAGTATAGTCCCATAGTGGGTAAACGGTAAATATAAGTCATTGACCACAAATGCAACATGTCACGATCCCAAATACCGTAATGACTGTCTTAATAGAGTCACGTTAGCAACGCCGAATTTAGGACAATCTTGTCAGCATGTAAAGTAGACATACGCTTCAGTGAGAAATTGCTATTTTTGGATACAACCGGTATCAACTACAGCGTGTAAAAAGCTCTTGCAATATCTTATTGTATTATGTATTGCCGAAAAAACTGCAGCCTTAAACTTAATCGATGCTAATTCGATCTCCAATATCATTTCCTGAGTGTCAAGGATTGTTCCTTATATTATTTTAATCACTTGAACGTATATTCAGTGGTTTAAAAAATGGATCACGTATATAGCGTGTACCATGCACTTTGTATCGCGATGCCGAAATGCTTGTCGTGACAACTTGCAATTAATCTCAATGTTCTCAAGCTTAGAACGTTATTTCATAGCCAACTGTCAACTGAGACACCGATATTGAGTTTCTGGGGGATATTTCACCAAAATGTTTTGATTAATTGGTACAATAGTCACGCATGGAGCAGTTATAAAAATTGTTTTGGAGCATTTGGTTTTGTCGAATATATACAGTCTTTCTTAAAAAGCCACTGTTAAGCCATTTATAATAGGGTATTACACTATTATCAATGATTATAGATCTATGAGTTATATTTATATAATAGTGTAATATAAACATATGCATCATAATTAATGTCTTTGCTAAAAGATTTTTGACATTTATTGTTAGATAGGTATTTATACAAGACAAAAGGCTCTGTCCCTTTTTCACTGTCACACTATGTTAATTTTAACACGTCATGGTATAAGGTCACTGGTCTTGCCATATTGAATCTTGCTATATTGAATTATTAATTTTATTTTCATAATTTCCTGATACAAAATCCATCTATAAAATTATGTGATTTTGCCTTTTCAATTTTGCTACTATATTCCATATTCTAAATTCTCAGGTAATGAATTATTGAGACGGTTTTATTGACGGCATAAAGTAAGTACAACGAAATTAAAAAAAATATGCGTGGATGTGGAATTCTAAAATGATTGTTGGGAACACTGCTGTACACACTGTCAAAGCAATAGTAGTACACACAACCGACTTGTCTTCCATTGCAACCAAATATATCACTCAATAGGATCAAAGAACTTTGATAACGTAATACTCAGATATGATTCTTGAGGTCATATATTTAGGATAAGAGTTAAGATCCTATGTATGATCCTAGATATCAAAATTTCCTATAGAGAATTTGAATTAAGAATTCTTCATATGAATGTATACTTAGTATGAATGTGTAAGATTTAGGGAAATTAGAGGTGTTCTTGACAGATGCGAATGCAAACATATTTTAAAAATACAGGAATCGCCCCTCAACCGTAAATCAACTTTACGAATAAGGCCCTTGAGGTCTGAGGATTGAGATCAAATGTATTACCTATACCTGTTTAAACGTTACATAAATTGATGTAAGCAAAATGTTGTAGAGGTAAATTTTCCGATGTAGGAGTTGATTGGGGCGTATTTATAGACGGGTGGCATCCAGCCCCGACCGGCGTACTGGCGGCGTGGACAATGGATTCCGTAGACGAGACGCGTTCCATATGGATGAACTTCTAAAGGGCATACATGATCGCGTTCTAAATGCTAGCTCATTCATTTAATATGAAATTCCTTACTGTTTTAATTGGTTTTTGTGTTGATGGATGAAAGCTTGATATCGTAAAACGGAATATAACTTTCGTTTTCTAGATTTTCTGCTTATAACAGATGGCAGTTGTCATTAGATGAATAGTTATAAACGTTGTTGTTTTCATAATGCTGTAACTCAATATAAACTTAATTGATAAATCAGAAACAACTTTCAAATCATTAACTAAACTCAGCAAATGACATCACATTCAAACAAAACTAAAAATGTTGTCACTTCGCATTTTTTAAGAGTTAGTGAAAGAGTAAAAGCACGTGATGCGTCACTGCTCATTATTTGATTCATTAATAAAATACAGTCGCATGAGATTCTTTAAACGGTTAATTGAGAAAATCAATCTTTATTTAAGTACCTATTTATTTTATCCGCTCCGAAAGGAAGATAAAGCGATCCTGTGTGAAAAAATACCCATAAAACGAATGGCTATTAAGATTGAGAGCGAAGACGGCCTATAAATTAACTTGGCTATATTATATTAAAACGAGTATATTAATTAATAAAAAAATATATGAAGACATAAAAAGGGCATCATTCGACAGAACGATATACCGAAAAAAGAAGATTCGTTTTCACACGATTTATCGTGAACATTCTTGTGAACAAATTAGAGTGGCAGATGGCAGTTGTTTATTTTGGGTTACTGCCCGAAAAAAAGGAACGGATTGCCAAGTTAAGATAGCGCCAAGTGTTGAAGGGAGCTGTGAAGATATGCTAATAACCGGCTTGTGTGGGTTATATCGCGCCCAGACGTGTTATCTAGGCAGAGGCGTCGGCGGCCGTAGTAATGGCGTCCTTATGTGTTGGTAGTTGAACCACGTCGTGTATACACTGGTTATAAGTTTAGAGCTAAGCATGGCAGCATGGCTGAGCCAACACATTTAATATGCGGTTAGTTATGCTGTGCATGCAAAGTCTGCACAACATAAATAAATTACGAACGGCGAAATTACGACAAATGCCGTGCCAAACTACTAAAGTGAGCAGGAAATGGAAAAGAATGCATTAATTTCACAGCAAGTTGACTGAAATTATCGATTTGGCGAATACTTAATATTCATGACCGTGAAAATTGCAGTTGTAATCACAAGCAAGCTGTGTATTAAAAGCATTTGAAGAAAATGTAAACATTTGCTCAAAATTGTTTTCTTGAATACGTGATTTTCTAGTCTAAAGCGTAGGTACCTGAGTTACGAGAATCGTAAACTTCGGCGGATCTAAAATAAGAACATGAAATTCCATGATGCTCTCAACCTTGAAACGAAAGAGCGAACTGATTTTGAGGCACGGCCACGGACAACCATTGAATACTAGTTTTGAAAAGGGGACTTTATAATTAAAGAATGATATATAATGCCATAATTAATTTGAATATGGTGATGTGTCCTAGACCTTATTTAATAAAACCAAATATGCGAAATATTTGTCAAAAGTTGACCGCGCTATTTAAATAAGAAGAAAATGTAAGACGAAAACTTAAAAAAGGTCGGGTTGTCAGATTGTCACCTGTCGCCTGTCGGTTTGATTAATTACGCCCCTGGAGTACCCCAACTATATTAGGCAAGTTATGTCTAAACTAGGCTTTGTGAAGGGACGTCAATTCAAATATTTCTCTTGTAAACGCGCCGTTTTTAGATTGAATTTGCATGTCTTTGTCAAGACGAAGTCTACTTCAAGCTTTATTAAATAGAATTCTCTCACGGCTATGTATTTTATGAATGAACTAAGATTGATTTGGTATATACCATGTGTAAAGACCATTTTTGTTACTCCATTCTACTTGGTAAAAACTATTGGATCTTGCCTAATTTTCCGAATAGTACCGTGTAACAAACTATTGTAATAAAACCGGTTCTAATAGATAACCAGGAAATAATTAAGTCTAGTCAGACCGTGTATAGGCATTTTATCAAATGTTTTTGTAACACGCGTACTCGTCCGTGATAAAAAAACACGTGCAAACTAAACTCGGTTTCATAACGTTAAAAAAGCCTTAGAACTTCAATCTATGTCGAATATGCGTGTCTATTTGAACTAGTATTTTGTGACCTAAACCGTAGAAATCAAATTGGTTTTGTAATGATTTGCTAAACCAATAGATTTAATTGGTTTTGTGGCCCGAGAGAAGTGGCGGTTGGCCCAAAGGTAATGGCCCCGACTTACGTGTCGTAGGTCGTGGGTTCAAACCCAGGCAAGCGCTTTACTTTTTGTAAATTATTTCATCACCTCTGCTATCAAAACGGCAAAGGAAAACATCGTGAGGAAACGTTCATGTGGCATCCACCAAACCGCACTGGGCCCGCGTGGTGGATTACAGCACATTATATATATATACACATAAAGAGAGGAGGTCTGTGTCCCAGCAGTGGGAACATTAAAAAGGCTGTTGATGATGATTTGGTTTGAGTTAAACAAGCAATTCTCATAATATATTACAAGAAGTTTGTTACAGGCATAGGCCTGTATATTATGAGGACTGCTTTTTGACTATGCATGCATTGCGGTGTGGACGCGACGATGTCTCCGCGGCTACGACGCGGCGCTGTCTACGCTGCTACGACGCAATGCCTATACGGCTACGTGGCTACAATAAGGCTGCTACGCACAGCCACACGGCTACAACACGACCGCTTCACGCGTATACACGGCTGCAACGCAACTGCTACGCAATATGTGACATGGATTCTATAAAATCACAGCGTCTACGCCATGTATACATCCGATTGAAGACTTAGCCAGTGCTAGGACATAATTATAAAGATCAGAATATATAAGTCGAGTCGAATGTATTCAAACTTTGTTATAACCCAGCCCATTACATATTGAGGTTTATTTACGCCTACCCATTATAACACAACCAAAAAAGAGAGAAATAGTTTATAGTATGTTATAAACTCATCAATAAATCAGTCATGATCCTTTTTAAAACCACACAACTCTTAGGATTTACGAGTATGATTAACAACGGGTTAAAATAACATGGATATAAAATAATAACTACGTTAGTAAAGTTTAGCCGAGAAGTTCCTCAGTAATTAGTAGTTATCATGTAGGAGTTCATTTCAAGGCGTTACTGTAAATCTTTTGAACATTGGCGCTTATTATCGAGTCGGATCAATTAAAATCGAGTCGTCGAGAGAGAACTGGCACCGCCTACGGGCTCGTCGCGTGTTTTAGAGCAGGCCTGTTATTGTGACAGAGAGATGATAAAACTGTATAAATACGAGTAAAACTGGTTATGATTAATATTATTTATTAAACTCTTTACTGTACTTAAGTATTTAATTTTGTTTTATTCTGTTAGATTTTTCTTTTCTTTTATTGTTTGCTTTTATTTTCGACAATATTTGTACGCCTTCACGGCAAAAAATAGCGCCCATTATATTTAACTTAAGATCTTTATGTACCTATACCTATGTTTCACAAATTAATATTCTGATTCTGATTCTGAAGGGATAAGCACAGGTGTTTTTTTATATTCCCAATTGGCTGTGTGTTGGACCTGAATGGGGTATATTATGCCAACTCTTTTAGAAGGAAACTTTCCACTCCAATCGACTAATGTCTTACTAATGTCAATAACTAACAACTGCCAATTCGCACAAAACGTTTTGGTAACACTTTTATTAGTAAGGAGTGGAATTCCCTGCCGGAATCTGTTTCCCGACAGCTACAATCTGGGGGTCTTTAAGTCAAGAGTGAATAGGTTTTTTCTAGGCAAGCGTGATTCACCGTCGACCACATCATCGCTTACCATCAGGTGAGATAGTAGTCAAGCGCGAGCCTAAAGTGTATTAAAAAAAAACAACTGCCAATTTGATTGTGTCAATTGGAGAAAATGATTTAAAATATAGCGAGAAGTCCCTTTAGAGTAATATAGTAGCTATCAATTGGGATTATGGTAAGCCACCTTTTTTTTTTCTTCTTTTAGTATAAATTTAAGAGCTTGTTGTGCGTTCGTTTATTTTCTAATTCAACTTTTTCAAATTGATTTCGCCTTCAGGACTTTCTTCCACTAGATGACTGGAGTTTAAATTGAAGCCGCTACAGACACAAATTGTATTTAATGACGATGTAGACACTCTATCTCTATCAGCTATACACCGATATCTCGTTAATCTATTGACTCCTGTTGTCTTCATCAATTTTCAATTGAATCCCGCTTTCATATTTCCCAACAGCAATTTATCTTAGTTAACATGACGCTGAAAGTGTGAACTAGTTTTTTAATTAATAATGCGATCCTAGTGGTTTGATTAGTGGCTTCCAAAATAGCTTGGTCTTTGAGTCTTTTGTGAGACAAAAGATAGAACGAGAGGGCTTTCTCAAATAATATAACAACGAAATTGGACGAGAAAATGTAGAAACATTTCGTGATGTGGTCGTGTAGTTTATTATTTGTTCAGGGCAAAGTAAAACTTTAAGTACATAACACAAAATGAACTTTGTTTACAGCTGAACGAAGTTTAATTCTAATGAGGTTATTCCTCTTTAAACAATGTCGATTTTATAATTTACATTTCAAACGAGTCTGTCAATTAAGCCGCTTCTGCGGCTTGACTTATGTTAGATAGCTATCTAAATGACAAACTAAAATTGATCACGACTTCAACTAACATTTTTTGCTTGTCTATAGAGACGGGTTTTAAACGGCAGTCTGAGTAATTATGTACACATATATACATTATTATAATTACAGCCTATAATGGACACGGTCGTAAACTTTTTGCATTTGCAGATTTGAGATAGCTAAAAATCATTGGCCAATAAATTTTATATAACGCAGTAAAAGATGTTTCGTTCGTAAAGGGGCTGTAGTCCATAAGAACTACAACTGGTTCCAAGGAATGCAGAATCAGGATTTCACAGTGAATGTATAAGGCCCCCTGATTTTGCATGAGACACGTGGGCGGCGAGCCAGCTTCAGACTTTTACTATTTGTTTACTGGGCAATAAATTAAATTGATTCCAATTATGCGTATAATTGGCGAAAGCACAGGCATTTGATATAACACTTTTTATTTATTATACAACGTGTTACAACATATCCTTTGGTTAGGTACTTTCTGGCTTTTTATTTTGTATTCATATCTTATCTTGTGTTTGTGTATCAAGATTTTATTTCAAAACATTAATATTGATGAGTTTGCTGTGCTCGAATAAATACCTGATACGAAAATTGTTGTGCGTACATGAGGTCTGTATCAAAGCCTAAGTTTATTAATATCTACAAGGCCTACTTATCGATCCATCTCCTTTCTAAACCAAATCAAATAATCATAAACGAGATTCGTAGTTCAGTGTCAATAAATCTCGTACCTACGGCGGTACTATTAAAATAATTGGTTAAATTACACTCTATATTGGTGTTCCAGTTTCGACAATTCATTGAACATTGAATAAAAGCATGTGGTAAGTAGGGTAGGGGTAGCCGTGACCATACAGAGTTATTAGATACGGTTTTATAGCACGTGGGTGCTGGTGGCCATCTTTTACGCCTACTGCAGTATCATTTTAATAACACGTCGTAAGTGAAACCGTGTGCATTTCTAGTGTTGATCTGATATTAAATGTTAGTAGAAATGTGAAGCTGTGTAGGCAGTGTGGTCGTAAAAGAGAAGTTGAGACGCACCATAGGCGTCATACATAATATGTACTACTGGAAAGTAGATATTTCTCTAACACTTGATTGGCAATCTATAGTGTAGTATATCAACAGATTTAAAAAAAGATACAACCTTGGTGGGCTTAAGAGAAACATTAACATAATTGATGGTAGTCCTCAATTACCACAGACATAAATCTATCTAGATAACGCAAGTCCCTCTATCTGTATAAAAACCAAGCGTGCCACTTTTTCACACACAATTTATAAACAAATTTACTTACCAATGAAAGAAAACATTTCCAATGCCTCGGCCATTTGGTATTTTTCTAGATTTCGGTGGATTACCGGTGCCGATAATGCTAAATTAAAAGCTCAAATTACGATCATTGGTCGTAATTTTACTCCGTTTTTTGGCACGCGAATTACATACAATCGCGTCATCTAGTTAGATTTATATCTGTTGCAATTACGGATAGTAGTATTAGTAATGAGTGAGCTATAATTTTAATTAAACCAAGTTAGAGCAACAAGAATATAAAACGTGAAATGAAATGAAATTGTTTATTTGCTAAATGCAGGTGTTTTTGTAGAACAGTTCCGATACATTTTGCCTCACGGCATGCAAAATTGTTTAATTTAATGTAATTACAGACACCAATATTTTTAAAGCAGTAAAACATAGAATGACTCGCAACATAACACAGTAAAGAACTTTGAGGTTATCATTACAAAAATCGCCATTTAAATACAATAATTAAAAAAAAAATCTTATTATAATAATAATAATCAATTATAATAATGAAATTTAAACACAATAGTTAAGAATGTAGGAATGATGAATAATATTAATAATGTTAAAATATCAACAAAATGTCTAATAGAATCAATATGCAATAAGTCAAATCAACGTTAAATTAAATAAAGTGTCAAAAAATATATTAAATAAAATCAATATATGTCATATCTGTGTAAAATTAGTCAAATGTCAAAATAGCAAAAAAAAATACAAAATAAAAGAAACCGTAAGAGGCCCATTAAACATTCACAAAGTAACTAAAGTCACCTAATGATTGCAATTTATTAATTAATATGCTAATATTATGCAATTTGTTTGCAAGCTCATTTACATGACAGGCAAATATTGCCCCGACAAGTTCGTAGCACAGCCCCTGAACCGAAGTCCCGGCTTCCACCGGCTGCCAACAATTTCAACTAGTTGGAGCAACTTCTGGAACTAATAAACCCGCAATAGGGTTGGTGACAGCTTTCTTGCTAGAACTTTCGATACTCAACATCGTTTAATTGTAAGTTATTGAGACTTTAAAGGTTAAATTCCAACTTTCCAAAAATGTTAGGTTTTGTGTTATCCGTGTTATTGGAGGATGAGGAATTGGTTACCGTGGTATAAGTATGTGATGGAGAGGAATGACAATCATGAAGGAAGTTTCGAGTAAGAATTTGGATGATTTTTAACCGACTTCCCAAGAAGAAGGAGGATCTCAATACGGATGTTTCCATTTGTTTTTTTGTTTTTTTCGTTCATATATCTGTCCTATACAGACGGATTTACAAAATTATTTTTTGTTTGAAAGGATATATTTTCGATTCGAAATGGTCCCATTGTCACCAAATCAGAATCTGATGACGGAATCCCAAGGAAATCCAGGGAACTTCTCAAATATTATAGGCAGATATATAGTGATTTTGGTATTTTCAAGAACATGGCAAGCATTAGCACTCAGAAGGTATCATTTGTTGAATAGGGACTGATGGAGAAGACCACAGATGACCACCGGAACTCCTTAATAAATATGTCACGGGTAAAAGATATCTCGAATACTTATGCAACTACGAACGAGCAAATACTTTTTTTATAAATAAATGGTACTAATGAAGATGTTACCATCGAACCGATCTGATGATGAACCCGAATGGTCCTACGAAAACTCCGTAATAAAACAATGTATCCTAGTCGTGTTCGCTTATTGGAATTAAAATGAGATGTACTCTGGCTATTTTTTCTGATTTTCATGGGAATATGAGGTACCAACACTATAAAGCTTTTTTAGAAGAAGAAGAAGGGGAAACCAACGAGATTTAGATTTTGTGATGGCTTGAAAACTTTTTCTTTCTGAATACTGAAATGGCAGCTGAATGTCGTGTATGAAAGAATAAGATAGCTTCGTGTCGTGGCTTCCATTGAGATAACGACAGAGTACTTACTATGGTTCGTAGCTGACTATTAAAACCTATTTAGGTCACTACAAAAGCCAGTGACATGCTGTTTTAATTCCACAAAGATGGTGACGTGTAGTCTGTGATAATTGAAAAATGAGCACAACAGAATAATTTGAAATTTTAGAACAGAATAACTTAAGAAAAATATTTATTGAATTATGCTGAATATTTTAATGTAATGAGGTCTCAGAAGTTGAAATACTTCCGATAGAAAACTGAATGTGTAAATAGATGTAAATATATATGCTATCAACTGAGTTGTATCAGTTCGTGACAAATTAACATGCCCAGTAATATACGGTACAACAAATTTGTGTGGCTACGGTAAATATAACGAGTTTAATGAAAACGCTGCATTGTGGGTAAATAATGTTAACCTATTTAATTTACCTGTTAACTCATACATAAATGTATAAATTTGAACGTATTTAGCTATGTTTTCAGTGATGTTTATTTTTGAGGGGAGTTTCGAAATTGAACGCCCTTTACGAGACGTAAAATTTGTGAATTAGAAAATCTCTAATTTTAGGGTGACATGGGCATGTAGACCTACGTCTCAGTATTTTTGAAATGCTTGTGCTAAATTAAGCAGGTTTAAAACCTACAGTATAAATAAAGTAACTTAATATTGTATGGGTAGGCTGTGCACAACCTAGGGCCCTATTTAATATACATTCTAGTTAAGCGTGCTCCATGTCGTCGACCACATACATCATCGGGTGAGATAGTGGTCAAACACAAGCCTATCAATAATAAAAATAAAATAATTAAACCAACAAATATTTATGACGCAATTTGTCAGTGTTTCAGGGCAGGTGCTGTTAAAAACTAGGAAAAAAGAACAAGTCGGATTATCGAATTGTCACCTGTCACTTGTAAGTTTTATAAAACAAGCCACAGGCCTCTTTACTCCACCAATGTTACGACAACAAGCCGTCACGTTATGATTGTGTTGCAACAAAAGATTGTCTTCACTAACTGTGACTGCTTTTGTGAATGAAGAAAAACCTTTTGTTATTCAGAATCGGTTCGAAACCAAGACAATTTTCCGTTATGAATGATGTTAATATACATCTCTTTTATACTTACCTACATAGCTATACGTGGCTCTACGGTGCCGTAAATTGAATAATGCAAGACATCGAACTTACCTGAAAAAAAAAACACAAAAATTAAATATTGCGTAGAATAGAATATAGGTGTGTACGGTTAGTGTAGGTACACCAAAATTGTTTAATTTAATAGTTTTAATGTTGAACATGAAATAATGTGGCAATATTTTAATGATATTAAAAAAAAAATCCTATAAAAAGCTTAATATTTGTAGATAATTCGTTAAACTAGGTAGCTATGTGGAAAACTTTGAATTCATATATATCATGAAAACAGAAGACAAAACAATATAATTACGTAAACTTAAACCAGTAGGAACCTATCAGGATATACATCTTTACGCATTCGAAATTAATGAATTAAAAAGAGAAATATAGATCAGAATGTGGGCAACCTCAACTAGGAAAAAAACACGCAAAAATTAAACATTGCGTAGAATAGAATATAGGTAGTAGGTACTTTAGTGAAAATAGTTTTATTGTTGAAAATGAAATAATTTGGTAATAAAGTTAATGAATTTAAAAAATAAGAATACCCTATTAAAGCTTCATCTTTGTAGATAATTAGTTATACTAGGTATGTGAAAACTTCGAACTAAGATATCATGAAAACAGAAGACAAAACAATATAATTACGTAAACTTAAACAAGCAGGAACCTATCATGATATAAATCTTTCCGCATTCGAAATTAATGAATTAAAAATATCAATATAGATCAGAATGTGGGCAACTTCAAATTGGGTACTAGGAAAAAAGAACACCAAAAAATTAAATTAAACCTAATCAAATTTAATCATTAAAATCTTTCCACATTCTAAGTTAATGAATTAAACTGATCAATATCCTAAAACACGAGACATAATTCATCATAGTTCTTACGTAATCGCGAAAGCGCAAGCAAAGAACGGTATAAAGATATAAGATAGAGATATTACGTAATGATATGGCATCAAATATGTTAATCCAAGCGCTGTCGAATCAATAATGTCGTTGATAGCATACGCACGAGTGGGCTTCTGATTTTATATAATCATAAACGGACCTTATATAATAATCGCCGACAGGTAAATTAACACTATAGTACTAATAAATTTGTTATAATTTTACTTTGTTACGCTAATAAGTTACAATAGCAAAGTAAAATTATTATTTTTGTGTGGGAGTACGTTTGATGTTTTAAGTCCTAATATACAGAGGTTTCTTCATTATCTTTACATTTGTTTTATTTATTATTTCTATGTAA
The DNA here is from genome assembly GCA_964057195.1 of Orthosia cruda. Classification (NCBI taxonomy): domain Eukaryota; kingdom Metazoa; phylum Arthropoda; class Insecta; order Lepidoptera; family Noctuidae; genus Orthosia; species Orthosia cruda. Next base: position 30,018,516 of record OZ059829.1, on the reverse strand, counting down.
TTTTATAATTAGGTAAACTAAATAACAAAGCTACACAGATTCAATTACGAACACACAGCAATTACGCTAGACTTATCACTGAATAATCTAAATTAGGAAAACCAACTGTCTGTAACAAGTTTATATTCATGCGAAAAACCTTATATTTCAAAATGATTGTTTATTATTATTTGTTTCGTGTAACTATATTAATTTTGTTTAACATTGCGCTATTATACTTTACGAAAAAATCTACGAAATAAATACTCACGTGCAAAATTGACGCGATTCGCTTCGAAATGTATAAAATAATTTCACCTAAAAACTTTTCTAATATAAACTAATGGCTAAAAATGTTAACTAGCTAAATTGTAACAAAGTAGCACAAAACGAGGAAAATTGAGTAATTAACATACGACCGCGGTGACAGTCAGGATGACGACTGAAATGAAAAGTCACGAACCATATCCTTCCTCTGGAAACTACTAACGTTGAAGGACACTCTCCTTTGTGTCCTACTTGCTCACCTTGCACCAAACACTTTGACACGCAATTATAAAGCTACTTCCCTTACGCATAAGGGCTGAAGTCCCGTCTGAAATAACATGACGCAAGAAGATTCACTGAATGTGACCCGCAGCGGAGCATGAACCATGTAAAGGTGTACTTAACTCGACACTAAAGACTAAGGAAGTTTGTTTGTACTTGTTGCTATAATCAGGCTTTATTGTACCACGTCTTAACGCCTTTGTCCCTTATTTGTTACCCGTATAATGTACTTGTTGATACTACATCCGAAGATTAAGCGATCATAGCTGCTGATAAGAATTGGTAGAGTAAACAAAATGATAATTCTACGTCCATGCTCGTGTCCCAGTTTTCAAATTATTAATGAAATAGGGCTATAACTTGACAAAGATAAGAAAATGTTGACACAGGCTCGTTTAAAAAAGGGCCTTCAAAATAAATTGCCTACAAAGAGATGTTCTATAAAAACTGTCTTACAATTTTGTCGCGAAAGATTTAGTTTGCCTTTTGGATTTTTTCGGCCAATCGTGGTTTGTTGACTAAACGAAAGTACAGTTTAGAAGGATACAAATACCAGAAACAGACATCCAATTTACAACATTATTCACTATGCGTGTCAACCATCATAAAATATCAACTACAGTATCACACCGTAAAGAACAAACAAGCTAGAAACTCTAAACTTTGTCCATAAACGACAGCTGTTCAATAAAACACCGATGTTATCAATGGCAGTATTGACATAAGTAATTTAAGAGCCATCAGCGATTAAAAGGACGGCGCATGCGTGATGCGGGCTGCAGATGAACAGGGGGCTATTGTGCGCGGGCGCCGAGGACGTCCGTCGCCTCGCCATCCGGACAGACAAAATACACAGCTTTATATTCATTGATACAGTCATAGATAGCCGGCATACTTATTGCATGCTCTGAATCTTGAGCGAGAAATAGGCTCGATGTTATCGGTCGATTGTTTATCGTGAGAGGTACAAACAAGTGATAAGGGGAAGATGATAACGATAGAAAACCAGATGACGTAAATCAGAATTGGAAATCGATACAAATCTTATAAACCAGTATGCTGTCTGTCTAACAGACTTATATAAAACAATGGTAACTAACGGTTCTGAAGAGTAAGTAATTGTCTCCAAAACAATATCGTATATTGGTTTGTGGAAAACTTGGTGGTTGGGTAAATGATTGTTGATGTTCCAAAAATTAGCGGTTTCTTTCAATTTCAACCACAAAAAATTATGTGGTTATCAAAGCCATTCCAGCGAGGCAAATGGTTATAACTAACCGAAAGTTCCCCAGAGACGTAATTTGCAAATTGTTTTCATTAATAGTATTTTAATATAATACTCGTGAATCGTGATGCGTTTGCAAAATACAAATAGCCTTGGTTAAACAATCAGAGATCTTTATATATATTGCAAAAACTGATAATTACTCCTCAATCTTCTTCAAATTCAAAGTTGAATAAGTCTCATCTTCTATTACGTTTTAATAATATTTCTCCTTCGTCCGAAGTTCCTTATATTGCATAGTAATGGTTTTGCTAGTATCTGTTGCATCCATTACAATATCCTTCGATTGCAAATCAATGGTCTGCAAAGTGCGACAATGACTATCGATTTCCCTTCACAATACTTGTCAATTTTAATGATCTGCAACACCATTGTTCAGCCCACATCCAGTCACTTTTGACAATAGGCCGTTTTTGTATTATTGAGCAACAGTATCATGTGCGAATATGATTGAAATAATAATGAATTCAACACCTCATTTGCAATACAATTAATTTATCAAGGATATTGAGTTATATAGACATAGACATAGAATTGCAGACTCGAATTGCATGTCATACATGTCTGTTGAAGGTCGAAATAGGTAAAATAAAGGAGAAATATTTAGAACAAAATATGTAACAAAAGGCATACGGCTATGAATTCAAAAGATACTGTAGGATCGCAAAACTATAATGTAATCTCGACCCGCATAAAGAAGAAAATAAAAATCACGAACGATCCGAGCGAAGTCGCGTCCTATGTAAATATCGACCCGGCGGCCTTTTGAAGGAAACTGCAAACAAAAAGTGTAACTTTCGCCTTGTCATACATTCATAGAGTAACTATCACAGTACGCACTTTCCACTGTGGGTGTCACTTCCCATTGTGTACAGCGAAAGCAGAATAAAAACAAAAGTTTATTTCGTATGCGCACTTGTTATTTCGACCCCCAGTACACCTGTCATAATTATTATGACAGGTCAAATCGGTCTAAGACGGCGTTTCTATTGGTTTATTTCCTCTAGCACTGACCCGATATGAGTCACACGCCTACTTACTTGTTGAAATAGATGCTGTTATGCTCAAATAAAAAATAGACGACCTAGACGTAAAATACAATAATGTTAATAGCCAGCTTATATTGAAAGCGGATATTGAAATCACATACGTATGTATTTGTTACACAAAACGAATGTTTATTTATTTACTTTTCGTTGATTTATGAATAGAAACCGCTTTCCCTGATGATTGAGGACATCGTCCAAGGTACAGTTAGTTACGTCAGCGTCCGGATGAATTTCTCGATGGTTTTTTTGCAAATAGTAAAACTCGTTTTATGCGACCTACAAAGCACGGCAACCCATGTTTAGATAGCGTTGAAACCCAAGCGAATTCGTTACTATTTTTAAATGAGTTTTTTTAAAGTAAATGGTGAGAAAATTTCGAAATCGAGACTGCCATAGCCGCTGCCATTGTGGCTGTATTATGAATTAGAGACGTACGATTGGTGTTGCATCAATGTCACTAGAAAGTCGTATGGATAACTTTTTATCGCCACATGATGTGAATAGCTCGCTGGCTAGAACCAGACTTACGTTATCACCTGTATCCCCTTATAGAAGGCTATTTGACGTGTCGCGGCGACTAGCTCTCTCCTTTTAATGAGTTTCCAAGAAAGACAGGTGGACGACTATCGATGTATTGATATTTTATATGTCTAAATTGTCAATTAGTGCTTTAAAACAAAAATGCTTCCAACGGGATGTGACGAGATTTCTGTGTCGTCATAGGATTTATTAATACCAAAGTGTCTTAGCCTTGGCACTTGATTTAATACTATTTGCTTCATAAAGCACGGGGCACGCAGCCAAGCACTGATTCTCTTTGAGATTTAATACTATATTACAAATAAGAACATTTACACAGCACCGTATTTAACTAGATCAAAAAGGTCCGGCGAAAAGTATGTTACACAAACAATAATAATTTATTCATAGCAAAGCCGAAAGCTTATCCGGTATCCCTCTAAATCTAAACTCAAATACAAATAATGTACCCTGAGGATATGTAAGTTCATAACTAAACATGAACTTTGCGAGGCGTGCATCAAAATCGATCCGCCCCAGTCGAGTGCGGTATAACCGCGGTCGTCGGTCGGCTGGCCACGCAGCCACACTAGCAAGTGCAAAAACACTCGGAAACAAACGACTCATGGCCGCTCAGTTTTTGCCTCACGAAGCTGAATGTTATTCACAATTCGCCAACTGCTCAATTGTTAGGTCACGGTAATAATCATTTCCACACAAGCAAATATATATTGTTAGTTTTACAGGTATCATTGTACTGTGGGAACTCTTGTTGTTAGATGGTGTTGGTTACATTTAGCTTGTTGGTTTAGGATGTTTTTTTAATCAAGTATAATGTTTCTGAAATGATATTTAAAGCTACTGTCCTTTTTTTGTCAGAGAACGCTAACACGAAACTGCCAATTCGTAACTTTATTTCGGCACAAAATTAAGATTATTGGCCCAATTCTCGAGTATCGTTTGTTTCAATCGCGTTTTAAATTACTACACGATCGAAACCGTAACTAATACGTTATTTTATATCTATGCCAGATCCGACTAAGTAATTAAGTTTAAAAGCTAGATAATTATAATATGCGTTTAATACTTACTGGGATATCTACCATGTCCATAACTTATATTATGGCTTACTGACTTAGAGATAATTAGTAGGAAGCGTAAGGTCTTAAGCTTCCTTATTTTATTTTCCTCGTATCCGACATTCACTTGTATCTATTAGATAAATTGCTATATACAGCTTTTTATGACTTCATTTTGTTCGCATAATAGTAATGCTTATGGCTTTATGAGTAGGAGAATGCTCGGTCTTAATGCCATCTTCATTTCCTTCATCAAACCATTCAAGGCACGACGGGTACGCCCCAGATAAGGGTTGACAGCCGTATCAGACTTTAAGCTTTAATAATTAATTTACAAGAGCTATTTTCATCTCATTGGCTTTATGAATTCGCTTTCTCAGAACTGTCCCAACTCAGCTTTAAACCAAATTAATTTTTGTTCTGTGAATTCCATTCTGCTTCAATTCTTTTAGTCCGTTTAATTCTTTATCTAGATCAACTTTTTCAGAGACCGTAAGAAACAAAAATAGCTGTGCCAAATTTTAGCTATAAAGATCAAAATGGTTTCCTTGGAATACGATTCAATCGTACAGAAAGCAAGAAAAATATGCCACTGATGCCGTTCGACAACTACTTAATCAAAAATCGTAACTTTATTCATTTATTGACGGACAACACACTGCCTATAAACCGTTAGGTCTAGAAATATGATTATACAAGAGTTCTTTAAATAACAAAGTAAAACGATACCGATGGATTTTTGGAAATTTAAAAGAAAAAAGAAAGAAAAATATTTATTTGTGACCCGCAAAGGAGACACGAGATAAGCAAAACACAAACAATAATAAAACATTAAAATAAATAACTCCGTGCGAGACCAAAAAGGTCCCAATTTATCCCCTAGGTACTAAAGTGTTAAATAAAGACTGAAAGTTTACGTGGAAGTACGTTACTTCCTTGATGGGAAATCCTATCGGGTACAAGATACCCGGCTTGTCGAATAATTACAATCACAGACTTAAAGTAATAAATACTATTCAAGCGGTGATTGACACATGACTTTCTACTAAAGCACCGGTAAAATATAATTTTATGAATCGTCTGTAATATCTATTTTATGTAGGTAAGTGCGATCGATTGGCTCAATCGAGTGGAAGTTACGTATTGAACGGCAAACATCCGATACGTGTTCGATTAAACTTTCTTTTGTTTTCCGTTTACTGAGGTAGAAAAAGGCGAAGAACAAAACCAATGCCTATTCAATCGGGATTGAGAACTAGGTTCTGTATACACAATAAATTTGGATCATGTATCATGGTTTACTTTTAATGTACCTATTGCATCTGCTATACCTTAAAACAACACCATTTTGAGGATATTGCCGACTTACTTTTACGTGGTTTCGTTTTTGGTCTGAATCCAGAAAATGAACTTCAAGATATGTAAAATGAAATCTTTTATTGAGATGAAAAAAAAACATAAGTGGAGTCAATAACTCAATACTAAAAGTAAGGATGTACTCGCAAATATTTTCCTTTCTCTGTCTTGTTAAGAATACGTATATCATGTACCTCCTTATCTTGATATATAAGTTGTAAGCGTCAACGCTGAAAAATGGGTACGGTCAGACAATACAATGATAAATGGAGTTTACCATACAAGGCTTTAACAGGCGCCAATTCGTCTTGTATTTGTTTCCGAACATCCTTTACATGCATACGGTAAAACGGAGGTATAATATTTCTAACGGTGTATGTAGTTATGATGACAAAGCACCTTTCAGGGCTTCATTGAGAAAAGTGGGATGGATTTTTTTGAACAAGCGACCTTGCGGCTATTCGCTACACGTGCATGGCTTCCATTTCCTTCAGGATGAATTTATTTTTGAAATTAGATTTTTTGACAGTCTTTTGTTTTTGCTGGTGGGTATTTCCCAAAGACCTTATAATTCTTACTACTAGACTGTGCACTATGGCGCAAAAACCGGTCCGAGCGAGAGGGCTCCCTTTGGTATTGTGTCTCTTTCTAATGAGGTGACCAAACAGAACACGGGACAAATGATTGTAAAAACGATAGTTTAAGTATTCCGATATGTTGATGCTACCTAACTGCGCTACCTAAACCTACATAATTTATAGATAATAAAAAAAAGTGTTTATATTTTTTGGTATCTACATCACTAACCATATGGTGTCGGGCGTAAAGAATTTCACCATCCCATGTTTGCCCATGGGTGTCGTAAGAGGCGACTAAGGGAAAAAACAGAGAATGGGCAGCAGCGTTCTCTGTGCATTTGTAACAACCATACTGCGATCGCCAATCCGCCTGCAAAGCACTCCCCATGAATAGCACAAATAAAACATAGCCCCTATTACCCGGCAGCCTGTACCCTCGACTACGGTAGCGGTCGAGGTTACGGTGTGGCAAGGGGTGCTAAGAATCCCGGACGAGATCCGGCTACCCCAACAAAAACTGGACCTGGCAACGTACAACACGCGCACACTCCGGACCGACGAAAATATCACCGAACTCGAGGAGGAATTGAGCAGTTTACGATGGAGTATTAAAGGGTTATCTGAAGTTCGAAGAGAGGGGGAGGACTCAATAATCCTCAAATCCCAAGTCTCTTCAAGTTTCATTCTTCAAGACCATCATATAGATTGGAACAAAAAGTTCTCTGAGAGGCGTTAGATGACCCTGCTGTCTTCTGACGGTGCTTTGACCTCAAAGGATCTCTATGATTTCACATATATTCCAGTTGCGTAGACAGTTGAGAAATAAAACTACACCAATTATATTCCACTAGGAATTAATTTGCAAATAATATTAACAGCCGCTGAATTTCACTCGAATAAAGTCCGCCAAAAAATCCGCAAACCACCATCCTACGTTTAGTATTACCAGGCCCAAACATTTAAAAGTACTACTCTTACTCAGTATTAATTATATTTTTAAAAAATACAACGAATTGATTAAATATAGGAACTGTAGAAATATTTATATACTTTTCTAGAAATATTTAAATAAGTGTCAAAGTCTATGAATTGTTCGTTTTGGTATAACATAACAATAAACATATAAAATTTTCTACCATTTCTACCAAACCCAGTGATTAGTTGTGCTAGCAATAGGTCAGACAAGGACACACTACCAGCGGAAACCCTCTCGCCAGGACCGCTTTTGGTTAGCTACCGCTTATAAGGAAATAGCTAACCTAGGTGTAAGATGATAGATTTCATTTTAGCTAAACAAAAAATTTTGTTACACAGTCTAGTAGTAAGAAATACGTATAAGGTCTTTGGTATTTCCAATGTAAAAATAAAAGAACATCACTGCAAACAAAGCAGTGTGTGTGCAACACTCGAAACATTTCCGTGTACGAATTTGGTGAACACTTATCGATTTCCGATGTACCCAAAGACGGGGTTAATAAAACGGTTTTGGTGTCAATTAAAGTAGTGTGGTGGTGATGTGACGTCATTAATACTGATTATACTGGCATGGCTTGAAACGCGACGCCAAACAGACACGGAGCGGGAGAGTGTCGAAACACATCCATTAACGATAATTAAGCTCCGTTTTTTACAACAAACGTTCAAAATGTCATCCGCTCACACGTTACCATTAATAGACATGGTAAAGAGTGCAATTAGTGGGCGAAAAATAAAAGAGTAGTGACGAACGCTGTGGTTTTCGGCTGTAGCTGTTCATCATCGGGAAAAAAACTATATCAATTTTGAGAATTCAATTGCATCTATTTGATGTTCATTATTTCAGCAGAAACAAGCTGACGGCGGATACCAGCCTCAATCAAGCGTCGCCACTTCGACCAGTAGGTACTATGTTTCTCGCATTTCGCGTACTTCTGTGACTCCCACCAAGTCTTTGATGCAATTAATGGGAGGCCTTCCATACCAGCGTCTTCCAGTACGCGTAAATTTCCGTGCGTTCAATCGTTTTTGCCATACCTATTATTGGAATCAAATATAACAGCTCACAATGTTTTGTTATTGGCCTTGTTTGTTCTGTCTCCTGCTTGGTATGGAAGGAAGTGGAAATTAGATTTTTTTCCTACTACTCCGTTATTCTTTTATTATTTATTTCGTTGCGGGATCGAAGACAGTTAAATTCATTCTCCGGGATTTCGTCGAGCTTCATTGCTTCGGCGCTTTTCTGGTGGTCACCACTGTTGATCCTGGCTTTCAGGTGTTGCAGTGGTTTGGGAATAGTGCGGTGGGATTCCAGTACGCAATCGCGACTTCAGACTTTTAACCGCATCGGTTCTGTAAGCAATGTTGCGTACTATGCCATGTCTGTTACCTTGGTTCTTTTGCTGAACTAAATTGATCTTATTTAGTTAAAACACTGTTACCGATAAATTATTAGGAAGATCTCCTTCATCCTGATGATATAGAGTAAAATTGACTTTAGTCGTCTTATAGACATGCCGCAACAGTTGGTCACCAAACAACATATAATTAATTATAGGAACCGGTCACAAGATATTAGAATATTTTCTCATACAATCATGGGAATGTCAACCGCATTCTTTATCAAAATTTATTGTATAAAGAATATAAGGTTCAAACGAAAGCTAAACAAATGCGAGCTCACGAGAGCTACTTAATATTTCAACATGTGTCGTTGTTGCCTTATTTTTCACTCGGCAACTGAGTCATCATGACTGATTTGACATCTCATCTGTTCATCATTGGTGCAGCTGGTGCCAATGGCAAGTGAAAGACAGATATTTAAAAAGTTTTACATTTTGTGTAAGTGTTTTGGAATTTAAAAGATTTCGACGCTTAATAGTACCGTCCAAAATTAAATTTAATATTCTAAAAACTTCCTACTCATAAATCTCTAAAAAGTAAAAAAAGCCTCGTACTCGCGTCCGGGGACCGCCAAAGTTAAGTATTTATTATTTTGGTTATTTTATTTAATTAGCGGTCTAACAATTATATATCTATTATTAGACACGCTTCGATCGACAATCTATCAAAATACGTAATTATGAGAAGATATCTTGTACAAAAACCCCGAAAAAGTAAAAGGCGTATAACTTTTAAACGACTGAACCGATTTTCATCAAACACATAAGAACACTCTCGGCAAAGTCACTTTTCAAACTAATAACTCAATCAAAATTGGTTCAAAATTGATGCATTTAGGAGCTAGGATACACAAAAACACAGACACACTAATAAACAGCAACACACGTCAAATTTGTAACATACCTCTTTTTCCGTCGCGGGGTTGAAAAAAAACCCTAACTAAATCCTTTATAATATAATTATGCCGTCTAATTCTCATGAAATAACGGCTTCTATGTTAAGTAAGTATAACATTAAAACACCGATACAATCTAACTATTCATAATTCTTGCCTAGAACACTAATTACTCATCTCACAGGAATTTCTATGAACAATAAGGTTTTATCTCGAACGCTGATACTGGCTTGTAATACCTAGTTCATGTTTAAGCACTACTTTTTATTATTCTTAGTCAACCGACCGAGAGGTTAATAACGTCATTTTGTCGATAAGAAACTACTAATATACATTTGAAATAGTATTTGCTTTTCTTAAGCATATTTGTTTGAATAAAAAACATGAAAATGCAGTCAGAAAGAAAATATATGAATAAATTCAAACGATGGATCTTGCTCTAAAAAAGGAAAATCCACTGGTTACGCATTATTTACTTATCTAAACGCAGAGCCATATTGGAATTGCAGTTGTGTGAAACTGTGGACTTTCATGGATTGCAATTGACTGTTTACGTTATGACATTTTTCTCTCATCTTTTGCCGATTTTGTGTGTGTTTTTTTTATTAATTGCCACGTAGCGGTGGCAGGACTGCCTAGGCTGTGCCCAGTTAGGGACCCGTTGCTAAATTGTTATGGTCATTGTTAGTTTTAATTTCATACCACACGTCTATTGTACTCATGTTATAACTGTGCACGTTAAAACAAAATATTTTGAATATGGAAAAGATCTTTTCTGTCTTAAGTAATTCAAAGTTGGAATGAGCACTTCGATTGGTAGAAAGGCACTAGGGTGCGAGATCGAAATCTTGATATGATCAACTGAACAACTGTCATTGATTTAGATACAACCATCCCAAGATGACACATGAACATGTGTCATAAGAGTGTGTATGAAGTTTAATCGCATCTTGCATTCTGACAGCAGCTTAAGATGGCATTCATATTATGTATGAGCAATTTATTAATACGAGGCTAGATTACTAAGCACTTATTTCTAGAGCCAGAGACGAGTGAAGTGTTAATCTTACAAGGCAAAAGAAAGGAGCGAGCATAGAAAATATTTTACTAGTCTAACGAGTATCTATGCATTCAGCCAGAGATGTTGATTGACTTATCCAGCAGGTTTCAAAAGCAATTTGTATTTCCGCTGCCATAATGTGGATTGAGATTACATATGTCAATAAATTCTTCATCGCTAATTATATATGGTGATTTTAATGAGATTTCGTTATTTATTTTATGTATTTTTAGTTTTGCCGTTCGTTGTAATACATCACAAATTGACTGCTATTGGTTGATGATGAAAATATCTTGAAAATTGTTACATAATATAACAACTTCACCTCTGTTTTCCCTAAGGATTAGACAAAAGTTTACCTATGTAGGTACACTGTCATTTTGCCAATTACGTTGTAATCCCATATCACAGAGGGTGAGCAAATTGCCATCAACCGGACACCAATCAAAAATTGTTCCTCAGATGTTAAAGGTAGTGGTTTAATTTACAAGGCTGCGTGAATCGTGTGATTATGTATTTCTTAGAAATTTCCTTCCAAAGTTAGATAAACATCACCTTTTTGCCATTATAACAAAATCTCAAGCGCATATTTATGTAATTCGTAAGCGTCGTACCAGGCACGGAAAAGAAGTTTTTCCTCTGAAGTAATTAGTGCTGAGAATGGTGTTTACACTAAACGTCAAACATCAAACCACTCGATCTCGCTTACTGCGGTAATCTATGTCTGCCTCGTACCTGCAATATCCACTGCATAAGTGAGATTAATAGCTCTTCGCACCTAAAGGCTACTTTAAACAATGCATAATATGTAACCGTACGTTACCGGCTTCAGAAAGCAAAATTAATGACCTAAAAAGCTTTTCTACACTTTATGAGATTGGCGATAAGAGAAATTTTGTAGTAAGTATAGGCCATTTACTCGAACTTAAACGAAGTCGGATAAACGTATTCAGAATTTTTGTTCTATTTTTTAAGCTAACTTTTTAAAACGGGTGTTCTAAACTAGTAAACGATCTGCAACAACTTTTGCCAGATTTCTAGTACAAATTCCTTTTTTCTCTTGTAATAAGTATTTATTTTGAATATACTGCCTTATTAAGCTTGAGGAAAATCAAGCACTCAACAGTGACACACATTTCTTCCCCTTAGCTTTTGATTATAATCTTGTTTACATATAAGGAAATTGCCCTAAAAGTAAGCCTTAATTTATGATAAGTATGCGATTAGACACTGATCTCATTTCGGATGATTCAGCTGTCCGCATATAGCGTCTGAATGACGTCCCGTCATAAATGGTATGTCAACTTATTTATGACACGAACCATATGGCATATATGGCATACGAGTATTATATATATTAATTTAATGGAATATACGTTTGAGCACTATAAAAAACAGCGTTTTGGACACGCATTCCTCTGTCGGTCTGGAGTGCCAAATTTCTGCAAATTGGATTTATAAATAGACCGGCAGACATATTTCACATGTGGCATATTTTGGGAATTTAGTACAATGTTGTTAAGACTGAAAATCTCTGTAAACGTGTGAGTGTTTTCATTAACCTCTTTACAGAAGTTTATTATTTTCTTGATCAAAATTTCATTCAGAAGGGCCATGTTTTAATGCAATGATTGTATTAATAAATGCATAACAATATAGAAAACAATAAATTTAAAATAATACAATTATAGACGCACGTTATTCCCACATATTCAATTCAGTATTGTTTTTCCCCTAAACAACAACAATGCTCGTGTCACAACTGTTCTAACATTGGGCAGCAATTGTGTTCTAAAATAAGCATGGCACATTGGCGCCCCGCGGCGTCACCGGTTGGCAGACCACCCTGCCACCGTTTGGCATCCGCCAGCATTGCACAAAGACCAGGTGTATGTATTTGTATTTCGTACTAGAACATAGCGTATTGTCACTTCTAGGAAGTAGTAATCAGATTTATTTGATCACTCTTTTTAAATGGAACGCTTTGATGCAATAATTAAAAATCACTGCAGCTGCGAATTTCGTTAACTGGTTTCAAGAACTGTGCTGGCACTAATTGCAATCCTGTTGGAAATAAAGTATGTTGATTCGATTCTGTCTCGATTTTTTTAATTGCTGATAGTGGAGAAGCTGGCGGGCTTTTTGAGCAAGCATATTCAGGGCGAAAAATTTAATATGATAGAAATTGTGGACTTGCCCTATTTCTAGCGATTTTTAAAAGTTTGACACATTTGAAGTCAAAGACAAGCCGCAGCTGATCAAATGAAAATTAACGGCCCAGAACAAACACTAAATGGACACTAAACGAGTCCATTTTGTAAATATGTAAGTGGACCCCTAAGCAAAGGCCTATCCGAAACTTATCAGATACTAATGGCCCACCCCGGCTTTGCCTGGGTCATCATAATTTATAGCCTATACTATCTACAATAATGTTTTACCTTTCAAATGGTGAAAGATTTTTCTTAATAGGTGTAGTAGTTTCAGAAAACATCAAACCCTACAAGTAAGAACAAAGTCACAAAATTCTTAATTAAGATATTCTTGGTGTTCTCTCAGCAAGCCCCACCTTGTCAGTTATCAACTTTTCACCCTGAATATACTTGCTTTGAGCAAGCATTTTCTTTCAGGGCGAAAAGTTAATAACCCTGCCTACTCCATGAATTCTACGAAAAAAATTAAAGCATAAAACAACAATGCAATTCTTATTTTCTGTGAAGTCCATTTACCGTCAATTTCCGCAAATGCCAACAGTTTCAACATCCGCACTGATCGTATCTCGTCTATGTGGTTCAACCCTGAAACCAGTATTGTTCTCTTATAATCCACAGACAGGAAAATATGTTAGGCCCAGTGCTCACGGCAGCGGCAGTGAAATCGCATCGAAGCCGGAATTGATAAGAACGACGAATACTTTATTATTGAAGAGGACTTTCACAGCGGCCCCACTTCTGAAACTTTATCGATGTAATACTCTTGAAATGAGAAAGGATGTGTTGCAGCGGGAATAAAGAATGAAAGATATTTTCTCTCAATTATTTATTATTGGTTGCACAGTGATAACGTTTCGGGGGACAGGAGGGTATGGAAAAAGAAAACGTGTTGCGCCTACCCCAAGTAACATGGGACAAGGACAGGAATATGGTGATGGTTGCAAGATTGTTAGAATCAAATATGATGACAGATGGATTTAAATTTTTGTTAATATTAAAATTGTCGGCTTGAGTATGTAAAGAGTCTTGTTTACAATCTTCGTAATCGTCATTAGCATCATATTGGTACAAATTGTCCTCCCGTCATCCAAGTCCATCGAATTTACTATGGACAATTTTATCTTTAGATATATCTTCTATGAATTGAGTTCTTTCCTATCCACATCTTACAAGTTATTGTAAATCATCTTAGCATCTTTATTCTCACCTAGCGGGATGAGAATAAACATGCTAAGATGATTTACATGTTCGTTGATGTATGAATCAATCTCTATTCGTTGGTGCTTGTCCGTCCCTGACACCATATTAACAAAGTAGCTGTGAGGTACTTACCTCCTTACGGTAACTACATACAACTGAACAGAACTACTCGACGAAAATTGTCTAGACTTTATGACTAGATGCCCGGAACAGTTGACACAATTAGAAATGTTAGCTGGAATGTCGAATGTGTCACTCATATTTGAAAAACAATATATCACGGGAATTTAACGCAATGATTTTGATTGTTTATTTACCTGTTTCCTCGACGTTTCGGCCGTATAACTACTGCCCAAGCCTTAGCCAAAGATGCTTCTAAAGTAATAGTACTTCCATATTTCACTTAACTCCATTTGAGATAACATTAGACATTTAAATAATCCCATTTTACAGCCCGTTTAACCGATATTGACTTCTATTGCGTTGGTGATATGACAAATGGCAGCTGTAGTAAACAGTTTGTATTTGTAACTGGTTTATGCTTTTTATGTCAGCTTAATGTTTACGGAATAGAACTCAAAATCGGTTGAATGGACTGTATAAAGGGTTTTTTTATGTTATTTCAAATGGAGTATAGTTATATTTAAATCCAATGTTATAGGGGGCGAATCTTCTTCTATCAACAAGTCTAGACCTATTATGAGAACTATAATGTCTTCAAACATTGTAAGACACGAAAGGTGTTAATAACCTATCGTTAACTGAGCACATATTATTATCTACAATGTTGTTTTGTTTGCATATATTATTGCATAGATTACTATGATGCTGAGTGTGCCTCCAAGTGGTTGTCAACCAACATTGCACCGCGAGTTAGTAACAGCAAATTAGAAGTAGCTTGCTACAGATTGCACGATTCTCGCAGTATCATTACACCGGCTAGTTAAAAGTTACAACATAGCCCCGTGGGCCTCCGAGCAACTTGTAGCCATATATTTTTTGCTTCTCTTATTACGGTTTCCGAAGCTACTCGAGAGGTTCGCACCTAATAATAGGAGCTGTCAGACACTCAACACCGAGACGATCTGTTTTCCATCATTATACTGAACCTGAACGGACAGCATCGAATTCTTTCGCGATATTATTAGACGAGTACCACATACTACATACCTAAACTCTCGCTATAAATATTATTTTTGAACGTTTGCTCATATTTTTTGCAATCTCTGACTCGAATTTTTGCTCCAACCATTCTTTTACAGTTACTAGAATTCAATAGGCAACGATTAACCTTTAACTGTAAAGGCCGTACCTATATAATCCAGTTAACTTACAAAGTACAATGAGTTACTTAGGCTAAAGCACTGTAACTTAAGAAGATTATATTTCAGACCTTAAGCTACCGTTATTTATCATACTTTAACAATGAATACTGAGGGCATTATTTACAAAAAACTCTTAAATAGATTCTTAATTCAAATTGTCCATATAAAATTTGAATTGAGAATCTACTTATCTGGTTTAACTTTATTATATGGAAAGCGATTTTTTATAAACAAGTCTATGAATTTCTTAATGTTAAATATTTTTACTTAGATTTAGAACTATAAATGAGATAGTAATTGCCGGTACAGTTAATAATAAAGTCATTTAAATAGCATTGTGTTTGCGCTCCAGTGCGCATTACGATGCAGAACGTTGACAACACAATGCCTTGGTTTTTACGAAGCAGCCGGCTTATCAGTCATCAGAACGATCACTTTCCATATACATACATAGATTGCGTTCCCTGAAGGCATCGAGCTTCATCAGTATTGACAACACTCACTGGTCTGCAGCTCTTCCCACAATATGTGTTTGTTTACATTTATGAGTATGTTTCTCCGTATATTAATTAAGCCTTGCTCCACATTACAACACATTTTAAAAGGCTTTTGTAGAAGCGAACTAGGTCGTGAACTCCAAGCGCGTTTATTATTTCTTCGGTATAACAATATGCAGATTCTAACATTTATATCATCACGTTTTGAATAAACATTCAATTCCAAGTGTTAAAAGGAAGTCTGCCTTTGAATTTTATATGCTAAGTACTCTCACGGACGTCGCAAAGAAGTCATCCATCAAACGGAATTTGAATAGCTAATAGAAATGTTTTTTTATTCAAACGTCACTTCAAAGAATCTGCTGCGGAAGAAGTAACGACTCGTGTTAAAGGACGAGTAAATTGCAATACTGTAGAAGCAGTAAAACTGATAGGTTATTGCCATCTTCGTCTAGAATGCCGACTGCAAAATGTCCGTGTATCGAACGGGGCGCGCAGTAAAATTGCAAGGAAAAGTTGGCGGTTCGCCAGCCGTGCGTACAGCGCCAAGCGCGTCGCGCCGGCGTCCACGATTTATTGTCTGCAGAAAGGAAACTCTTATTTCTTATTCATGTGGACAACACTTCGATTGAAAGTGATATCGGACTCGCTCGGTTCGTATTTGTGCAAACATACGCTTAACATTGTTGTGTTTCAATCTGTGAAGATAACATTGATGGCGGATTGATGTACGGAATACAGTAATTAGTAAACAACAAGTATCAAATTGAGTGTGTTGTGTGTTTGTTTGTACATGTAGAACATGTTGTTTTGAACTGGGTTGGTTAACAAGTTGAGCAGTCGGAGTAACAATGAGCAAATAAGTAATAACAGATTTAAACGAGAATCATTTAATGGCGTGGCAGATATCTATACTTCTATATTTACCGATTTCAAAAAATCTTTCACCATTGGGAAGCTACACTATCTCCGGGTGACATAAGCTAAACTTTTGATCCCTGTATTACCACGGGAACGGGAACTATGCGGGTGAAACTGCGAGGCATCCACTAGTATATAATATATCTACCACGCCATCAAATGATTCTCGTCAAGGGAATACAGGGATAAAAAGTAGCCTATGTCACCCGGGGATAGTGTAACGAATAAACTTAAGAACTACTGGACCGATTTCAAAAACTCTTGGCGAAAATGGCTTCCCAACGGTGAAAGAATTTTTGAAATCGGTCCAGTAGTTTTTAACTCTATTGGTTACATACAAAAATACAAATCTTTCCTCTTTGTAATATTAGTATAGATATATATATTTCGAAAACAAATGTCAAACAATTTTGTAACTATTCGATATTTTATGCAAATGTTAAAACACTGTATAAAAGTTTGCAATAGTAATTCTTTACTATTGCAAAGTTTTATACAGTGTTTTAACATTTGCATCTTATTATCGTCCAGACTCTTTTAATTCTACTCAAAAATCTACATCATGCCTGCAGTAATAAAAAGGTTAGCGAAAGCCATAAGCATCGTTGCACAAAATATAATCTAAAACCTTAAAACGACGGGAGTTTCATATCAAAAAGTGTTGTAACTCAAGTTAATGCGTCATTACTTAGACGTTTTAATGGGTGTAGGGAAGGGAATTAAATTAATTTTGCTGTTAGGCACGCACGGGCTCGTTTCGCCCCCCCAATCCACGCCCCGCACTGACGTGACTCCTGCCAGCCCATCTCATCAGTGACGGAGCCTCAAATGTTCCCGACAGCCCTTTTAAAATTTAATACATCGGTTGAATATCAAAATGATATTCGAAGTTCAAACTTTGAAATGAACTGTTTTTTGGCATCATATTCGTGTTCTTTATTTTAAAATGAAGCTGCAAGGAGAGAAAACTTTTCAAAAGAGTTTGTATTCGAAATGTATTGAGCACCCCAATTTTTATGACTACTGCAATGGTAGAAAGCAATAAAAATCTTTAGATATGTACCCCACAGTTTTACTTCACTAACCATACCTACATGTGGATAGGCATCTACGTTGCAGACGGCGAGGGATAGAGGGGTCGCTGCACTGAACTACCCTCACCCCTGAATTCCTGGAAAATCGGCGGCAAACTAACATTCGGAAAAGTTACTGCGTCTCTCTTCCAGATAACCATGACTCACGTTAATAAATCAAAGCACTTGGCCTTGGCTGCTTGATGCTTACATTTACCTAACGATCATACCAAGCATGGCTAAATAAGCACAGCCTTGAACTGCCGTATAATGGTGAAAACAAGACCTAATCGACACGCAACCTTCTTATAGCACACAAATAAGCAGCTAAGGTGGACAACTTTGAAATTAGAAATGATTAATTATGAAATGGCTTCTGAGTCTAGATCGAATTTAAGTGACAATAAAGGTCATGTAGTTATAAATATATGTGTCTATAAATAAAGCGAGGGAAAAGCAATCTAATAAAGTCCTAGCGCAATATTATACGTCGTGCCCCCAAGTCCCTCCGGCTGTTAATCCTTCAAGCTCGTAACTGAGTTTTTCCGGCAAAGCACGCACTGCGTGATTCATCGAGTGATTCCATGTTGGGCGGCTCTATTCTTATAACGAAGGAGACCATATTTGCAATATTTTAATATTATTTTTATTATTATCTTTTCTTGCAAAATCGTCTCATTGACCTCGGCTGAGCCAATTAGTTCTTCAATCTTGCGTGGGTTGGTTAACAATATTGGAAAGTGAACTTTGTTCGAGGGGATTTTCGTAACAGTTTACTATTCCGAATGCATCCGATAAAGGGTACCTATTAGGCTCGCCCTCAATAAGACACCCTTCGGCTTCCTCCTTCGGATCACGTTTTGGGGGTTTTCCTTAGCAAGGCGTGACACTACCTAAGTTTTATTGTAAAGTTGTCGAAATTTCCGATTTGGTCTACTTATATCTCAACTAATCGTTTATCTGAAGATAATTTGTTCGTGAGTATTTCTTCTCAGTAATTCGATTATACAAGATACTAAGAACATAATTACGCGCACGCTCTGTCTCGTGACTTGAGCCATTAAGGGGAATGCTAGACACTTAAATGTATGAACATGTAAGTGACAAGAGGTGCTAAAGTAAAGGGGGAGCTTGAGCTGAATCAACCTCATGAAAAAAGGTAATAAGGTTGTAGGAAATAAATAACTTTGTGTACATGTGGATTAAGTTTTTAATAAGATAGAATTCCAAATAAACTGTTTGGAAAAGAAACAATTGCTAAACGAAGGCTTCAATTTAAGACGACAACTAACGCCAACGAACTTGAGGGAACAAAACGCGCACTCGTTTCACACCCGCGCGACCCAAAATTTTGTAGATTTTTGTACTTTCCTTATTATTCTATGACTTTAAAAAAAAAAACCTCAGTACAAAATGTAGATAATTAAAATGTCTTTGAGATGGTGACGATTTCATTAAAATACGCCCAGCGGTTTTGGTGCGATTATCGTGCTTTTGTCCGTTTTAGACATAACATTACAAATTCATTACACTATGTAATACGAATAAAACTCTTAATTTTCTGAGATCGAATTATTAAGAAAATGGTCTATGTAAAATATATTTTTTAGACGTGATTCTCATTTCAAAATCAGGTACTCAAGGGTATCTGCGCCTTAATACTTTCTATTATCTAACAATAAACCTATAATCTAAACTGATTGGTATCATAAAGGTATGAAAAATTTTGTTTGCATCTCTACAAAAATTGATCTTATTTCGAAAATTGTTGCACTGCTAGAAAGCTACAGTATCGCCGAGTGCTATAGGCCACTATTTATCCCGGAAAATACACAGTTCCTGTGCCAAAGTATACTATGCTAAGGAAGCAAAGATGCGACCAAAAGTTAGTCCTACATACATACATAAACTCACACCTATTCCCCATGGGGGTAGGCAGAAACTACAGAACATCTATTGATATAAATACTATTGATAACTTAAAGACATTATTCAATAAAATCATGTCCAAATCAATGTCAGAGTGAACTCTTCCTAAAACTCATAAAATCACGTTTACATTTACATAACATTTCGTTCCAACTTTGAAGAACACGCTTCAAAGCGTTTCACCTAATTAAATCAGTTAATTTCAGCTAAATGTGTGTACTCATTGGCCGTTTATTTCAGTTATTACATTTACTTGAACAGCAAAAATTAATTTACCTTGAACATTATTCTTTGAAATATTTTATCTTGTAAAATGTTTTATTCTTCTTCTACCTAGTGTAAATATATGCAACTTTGTGTCTATCTAGTATTTTGTGTGCTTTTATTTTTAACTGGCCTATTTCCATGGCTTCTCTGCCATGACCTCGTTGGACCTTGTTATTTTTCAGGATAAAAAGAAGGCTATGGTTACTCAGTGCTAGCGTAACTTATACTTCTGTCACTACATGTGACAGAAGTTCATGAATGTTCTTAACCGGATCAGTACTCTCAGAGATAAGGTTAGTTATGTAGACACCTCCAACAAAAATCTAACTAACAAATAACCCCTTTTTGATTTTAATTAAAATTATATTTAAATTAGACCAGACAGAAACATAACTGATGCAACGCATGTCCATAAATTGATTTACATGTTAACCGTATTTCAATGCATGAATGCATAATGCAACCAGTGAAATCCGATTAAAACGATGATCAAAACGAAATGAGTACATTCGTAATCTTAATTTAATTTGCATTCTTGAATAATTATGAAACCTGTTGAATTTGTAATTTATATTTGACCTAATAAACGCGGAAAATTACAATAAACAACTGCCAGTCACAGGAAAGCTTTTGTTTTACTTGTAATTGAAAAACAATAAGGAAAATTTGAAGCAGAAATTCGAAGGCGTTGCCAAATACATACAAATTGCAGTTTCACTCTGTGATTCCAATTGTAACCGAATAATCTCTTGTATTTAATTTAAACGACTCAATAAATTAAGGAAATACGGCAGATGTGATAATTGTATCTCTTTTCACCTGGTTCTGAACGCACCTTGTGTAAGGTAAAATGCATCTTACAAAACCATTTTTGGTACTGGACACATTTCATGTTCGCCTTATCTTGATCCCTGACATTTTATTTGGATAAGAATGCGTGAGATAATTGAATTACTTTAGGTATTTTTTTTTTTATGTCTAGTTTCGTGTTTGATATAAGTGAAGAATGAAAAAAACTTGCTTTCAATATTTGTTACATACATACATAAACTCACGCCTTCCCATGGGGGTAGGCAGAAACAACAGACCTCCTACTATACTTAAATACTTCTTTCGCTTCATTTACATTCATACATCTAGTCAAACACGCATACCGTTTTGGCTACTGCTGCTGGCGATTCATTTAGCTAAAACTGAATATAGTAATTGCATTGACCGAATTTATTTCTCTACTCTAGCACAGTGTTCATAACATTGAAAACACTACATTTGTCCCACTAAAATCTACATTCCTCAATAACATTTTTCATATTTTTGTAAAGGTTAAAGCTCTTTTGCTTGTATGCATCATTTAGCATAGTCCTGCCAAACAATTATATCCACTCAGCCATAAAATGCTGTACTTTATCCACGTGAACTTTTGCCTGAACTTCACCTTTAAAAGTCGGCAAGGTTCATAGCTATAGAGGTTCAAATATAGCGAAACGCCGCGAAATCTCTGCGTCATTATTATACTTATACTAAATAAGGAATTACCTGATGTTATTTATTTCGAAGTCAGCAAAATAAAGACGTCCTTTGTACTTCTTTATACATTTGCCTTTCGAGGAAATAAGATATACCTAAAGGTTATTAAATGAAGTGTTCTAGTCCACCATCTTTAAAAGCGTCCTCAATCTTTTCCGACATGTGGGTGATAGATTTGTCAGGAAGTCTCGGTACAAATTGACAGTATCACTGGCAAGGTGACGATTGTATTCTTATACTACTGAATAATATACAAACACTATTGTGTTACAATGAATGGCAATATTACAGGGTCATCGTGAAATGCATCAGTGGTTCCAACAAAACGACGAAGGTGGTGATTCTGGCCAAACGCAGCTTCGTGTATCTAAGGAACGTCTAGCAGCGTCTGCAAATGTTACTGAGAATAGAATATGTTCACTTCAAGAGCGTAGAAGTGCTATAAACATAATAAGGAAACTAAAATTTTAATTATATTCAACAGCCCGTAACCACGATGCCGATGTGGAGGACTAGCCGAGTACGGGAAACCAGAAATTAAAATACATAATTTGTTATTTGGCATGCGCTAAATTATATTTGCGCGGATCATCTGGAAATGTTTACGTTTCTGGCATTGAATAACAAGCACATAATTGGAATATTAAGCTTTAGATATATCTTTTTATTGGACTGATTGTAGACTAAATTTTTATCATACTTAAACTTAGGCAATTGAAAATAGAAACACAATACTGTCTCGATATTTATAATAGCCAGCAGGAAAATTTGAACAATGCAGTGAAGTTATTTTTAGAATTTTCCTGCTACTCCAACAGAGTACAATTCAATATTTGTACTATCACTTACACAACGAACAATCATCAAACAGTTAGAAGCACGCAATAAATACAACCTTACAATGATGACGTAACAATCATGTAAGTGAAGATAGATAAAGTGAGCACTTTCCCTGGTAAAGGTACACATACGTAAAAATATCTCAGATCGCGTATCTCACGCAACTTGACGGGCTTGTTGCCATTAAGATGATTATCAGCTCAATTGATGAGAAAATTTACGCACATATATGATATGCGCCATTAGCAAGGGTGAAACGAGTTCAGTCTTTTGTTACGCCTCCATACGGTAAAGATATATATGCGAACTGTCTGAAAACGCGGTCTATTATAAATATCTCGAAGCTATCTAAGAAAACATCACCTACTTTCATTGTGTTCAATAGAACGTCGGTCTAGTTCAGGAATGATGGATTTAGTCCAATAGAAACGGATAAATGGAAACATGAAACTGAACGGGTCTGGGCTGTACTGACAATAGGCTGTGCAACTTTAGAGTTATTGATTCATTGGCTGCAGTTCGAATGGAACACGTTTCCACAAAAAATCTTATAACTTAAACCAAAATTTACACAAGCGAATATATTAAATGAAGATTTCATGTGTAGGACCGTAGATAGAAATAAGTTTGCCATGTCGTGATGGGACCGAGTCACCTGAGTCAACAGTTATTTGTGTAGCGATCGACTCGACAGCGAGGGTGGATCGGCAATCGATTGAATCAGGAAGCCTCTTCCCCTCGAGGGTGTCAAGGGTAGCTTGCAGACAGCCTCGAGTAGGCTGACGTTTCTTATCTCACCCATCTTAATGAAGCATGTAAGCCTTATCGTTGATCAAATACTTGTCATTGCCGTACAATATAAAAACTATAATTTTCTCTGCTAAATCTCACGGTCGCGTGTCACAAGGTCAATGTTTTAGGAAAATGTCTGTTTGTTAAGATCAGTTTCTTAATATCACATAAATTATAGGACAGGTAAAAATATTTGCTTTTCTCGACCTTTTGCTGCTTTATATTCAAATATTCTTTTGCACGATATGCTAATAATGTTCAACTGTATAAAATGTAGGTGACACAAGTTTTTTTTTTTAAACTAATCCACGGTTTACATAAAAATTACGTCACATTGTGAAAAGTAATAATTTGCAAGACAATAGGAAATGTTTGCTCGCGTGCTCGTTAGTTATTCGGAGCGATTGAAAGGCTGTTTAACAGTAGCCTGAATTACCTATATATTTAAAGATTACAAAAGAGAATTATTGTTATGAACATGTTAACTATACCAATGTAACGCCGTAATGAAGAGAATCGTGGTAAATGGCTGTTCACAAGAACAATGGGAGATTGTTGAACAAAATTTAAAAAACCTATATCAAAGTAAGTAGTTATGTTTAATTTTATTGTCAATATTGTTCGTGTAATATTCACAATTCTGATGGCTTTAATAGGTACTCTCTGGGGCATACATTATGAATCGTTTCTTGGTATTGTTGTGCTACACAATGTCGAGGCATAATTCGGTTATTTTGTCATGTTAATAGAGCTATACACAAGAGGTATCTGAATACTAACTACAACTATTGAATCATTCATGTTTTAATTTCCTGATGAGTTATCCAGAAGTCTGTTTTAGGAACATGCAGTTCACTACTGACAATACCAAGAACAATCTTGATCTAAATAAAACAACAATTGGACTTACGAATTGGACGATTGTTGAGTTAACAAAGGTTGACTGACACTGACCAATTAAGTCAAAAGATATAAAAAGACAAGAACTAAAACGCCCCATTATGTTCAAAATCGACTCGAATGCAATTACAGTAATTGACTGGGTGTTTAATGCGGGTCAACCTCAAAACAATACTATGTAATTACGTAAGCAAAATCTACATTTTGGCAGGGACAAGAACAATGCACCTAACGACCATAACCCTTTAAACTGTCTCGACAATCAGAAAATCATTCATATTGTTAAAATAACAAACACTCTTTTCAAATAAACACGAATTGGGTTTAGCTCTTTGCTAGCAGTGATAAACGAGAAGGGACATACCATATGCATACAAAAGCCAATGCATTCAGTTTCATATGGTAAATATTTCGTTCGGGGCCGCTATATATGCGCCATATGGAAGATGTTTTATTGTATTTGTGATCGTGATGAAACCGCGCCCGACCTCGTCTGACAATTGCGCCAACGAGAGGACAGCACAAGTCATCGTAATTTAAATCATTAGAACGCTTTGAGCCTGAATTCTGAGCTATAAAGCGACGGGTGTAATGATTGTTATAGTGCTAATCTTAACACGTTTGCAATGAGCCGATGCTGTGATCTATACCCTTGAAGTATAACACAACCAACATGTAGCATGTAAGTATGCACAAAATTCATGCATTTTACATACTTAAATTGTATATGTTCGGTCCGCCTCTTCTGTTTCCTGATGACATACGAAACTATCTATAGCAGACGCATTTTCTTTTTAATGTAGCGAAAATTTAAAAAATATATATCACTCAGAATTTCTTAAGTCTTAATGACACTTTTCTGCTGTACCATTTCTTCTGTTAACGTATGAATGTACCTATAGCAGACGCATTTTCTTTTTATTTCGCGAATATTGAAAACCAGAGAGCACTTAGGAGTTCTTGGTGATAATGAATTGTATTACCATCGAACTTGGTTTTCCTTTCTGATGTTGGCACTCTTGCCTCGGTTGGGACGTAAATAGTATATAGATAGTATAGATAGCTTGTTATTCGCATTTTCTTTTTCATACTACGAAAACTGTAAACCAAAACTTTGATTATAAGATTTCATGGCTTTACTTTTGATACCTTACCTAATGGTTCTGGTATATTATGCATTAAGCCCTTCAACAATCACATTGTTTTATCCACAATTGTCTTCAGCGTTGCCACCTCTCTTCATTATTCCAATCAAATATTGTTGAAATAATTTGAGTTCAACTGAAAATATTATCCCAGCATTCTTGCTGAGATTTTTAGCATCCTTATAGTTATCTGCCACGTACGGCAATAACGTGCTAGTTGAAAAATCACCACTGTGATAGAGGTGATAGACTATCGCTCGCTGACTTGCATGGAATGATAAGCGGTTGCAAGAAGTTGCAACTTTCTACTGATCTTATATTTTCTTTTGATTGGAATCAGCCAGTGTTCTGAAATGCATCTGAGCAAAGTGTTTGTTAAGGAGCCGTATGTTTGCGTTGCCTTCGCGTTTGTTAGGAACCTTTAAGTGCATGACATTTTCTTAGTGTTATTTTGGCATACCGATGATTTTAACACAAACACGAGAACGTGTGTACATGCAGTGGGTACAAAGACGTATTTATGCAATAAAAGAAAAAGTTAAGGATGTGAAATAGCAAAGTCAGACAATTACATATTACTAATTCACAAACGACAATCGCTAAATTTGACACTGGTGTAAAACAATTCTAAAGAAAGTTACAAAGTTTTACATAAGAACAACCGTAAGCTAGTGAAATTTGACTTTCTCAGCTAATAACAATAGCGTGTTAGAACATTTTCATCACAATATTATTAGCCGTGCCTAATGTGGCTTCATCAGCAACCAGCGACGCGGATATCATTGCCACATCTACCCGCATGCATTGATGCACAATTGCTTCAGTTCCATTCAACCCTAATTTATATTGTTTATCATGTTATTCAGTTACCCACACATATGGATAATTATTGATTGAAGAGGTATTTGATACTTTGATATCGTACGTACTCAAAGAAAAACAATAACATTGATTTATTCATCGATTGAGTGTATTGTAAGGGTTAATTGTTTAACTTTGAGTAGGTAATATGAAATTGCTATCATCTGTTAGTAAGTTAATCTTATTGGACTAATGCTTAAAAGGTTTCGAATATTTACCATTCGGGCGAAAATCTGAGTGTGTCTTGATCCGCATTTTCTTTTCTCAATGTATCCTTTTTGCAGTGTTCGAGTTAGGTACACTATCGTAATTCAGGCACCTTCATCACTGTACACTTCGACACATTGAGGGTTAAAACACCTCATATTTCGCGTCTACGATCGATTTTTTATTACAAGTCAGAAAGGATACAAGTTACTTAGAAAATAATATTAACAACCACTTTTCACATTGTTTTTGCACGTGACAAACACAAGTAAAGACACTGCAAGTGAAAAAAAAACAAGATTACAATACTATTGGTTACTACTCAAGTTGTGCCGCGTATCGCTTGATTTGACAGCTGCGAGCGCGCTATCCCGAATTCCCGGTCGGAATATTAGATGAATCGCGTGAATGAGCGCGGGGCGCGGGAACGAGACGGCAAATGACGTGAACACAGCCGCAAGTGACAGGAACGCGTCGGGAACGGGACGGGATACAAATAGATCAGGATTAATTGGAGTATACTACGACCGACGAGTTTTAACACTCGGGAGATCAAAACAAAACACAAACAGGAAAATTAATGCAGGATTAGGGTATGTGTAATCGTATTTCAAATATTCATTTTTATACACGCGCAATGAGTGAAACTGTAGCTGATTACGCTACAATGAATTTCGATAAGAACAGTAAAGAATCCAATGATACTCTTCGCATTAATCAGATCAAGCAGTACGATGCACAAGTAAATGTAATAATCATAGTATTGTAAGGTAAAATAAAAATAAAACTGACGTTGTTAATCGGATCACGACTACAGCACCGCCGTGTAAAAGCGTCAAACGCGCAGGCGCAGAGCCCGTAACTGACGTACGCATTCGCGCCAACTTCATACCACAGATACGTCACTATTCACAACCTCTCTCAAAAGGTAGTAGGGTGCATAACTAATCGAAATAATGGTCAAACATTGTTATTGTGCTTTTGTATAAATTAATGTTAAGCAGATGTTGCTTAGCCAACAACGGCACATCAGGCACGTGTATGTAGCATTAAGTGAAATGATATAAAAATGTAACTAATTAACTGAGTGCGTTTTTAATTGCAGTTATTAATATAGCTGCAATGTGATACAATTTGTATAATATTATTTATATTATGTTTGCTTTACATACTCCTATTCAATCATTGTTTGGCGCACCTGTTAGTTTTCATTAATTAAAAAATAATTAAAGTTTATAAACATTTATCATAGTTGTTCAATACAGAGATTTATAAGTATGAGATGTTAAAAAATAATTTAATTAACTACTTTTCAGATTCTGAACGCGTTAAACTTTGCTAACCAAGTACACAATTGACTGTATCCTTGTTAACACTTCAAGTAGCCTTAAATTACTGAGGAGTTTCTTAAAACATACATTCTAAAATAAACACCACTATCTGCATACCTTGAAAATTTCTACAAACAAGAACATCAAGTTAGGTACTACATAGTGTAGGCTTTAGTTTGTACAGTTTGTACTAGACAGAGTAACACCGGATAGCTAAAAATGTAACGGTATGTTTGCCAAATCAGTCATAACACAAAGCTAAGTGAACGACCTCACAAATTGAGACGGTAATGCGGATTGCCAGTTCTTCATTCCCATGCTTCGTCTACGACTATCCATTACATATACAGTTAATTGTAAATAAAGCAGTGTCCGACGCTAATACCACTGTGTTTCATATCGTAAATTCGATGATTTGAACCAAAATAGAAATGCGTGACTATAAGAACAGGATTAAATATTTGACCATCCTAGTATTTTTATTAAGATGTTTAGTCTAAATCATTTACTACTAGAGTAACAACAAATGAAGCTGATAATGAAACTGAAAAACCTATAAAGTATGATCATGACAATAATGAAGAATCTGATGAAAGTCCCGAGTATCTTGAAGATAGCCAATGACATCAACAAGTAAATTTTCAGAATGACCCTGACAAGTTTAGTGGCACCAAGACCCGGCAAATATTTCGCCTACACTTAGCTCATTCGGTCAAGTATTCGTCATACGTCCTTTTTGTTACAGACAAAGGCATGAAAGCCGGACATAGAAAATAAATTGCGAAAGAGATTTGCACATAGTGAAAAGAATAATAAAATCTTTCATTGTGCTGTCATTCAACTTCCGCTTTCAATTTAACTCTTATGCATTCATTGACAGCTACACACAATATTTTCTTCTATATAGCAACTGGGCTTTAATAATTCAATAAGACCAAATTGTTGATCAACTTTAACTCACTACTAACGCCACCTAGTGGATTTAGTGGTATTGACCGTTTCATTAACAACTTGCCTTCGATCGTAACTATTGTTGTTTGTATCTGACTCGCACGACACACTACCAACTAGTTCCCCCACGATCAAACAGATGTCGTTGACTAGGATTTTCTTTTTGTTATGAAACTTGACACTGTCGTACCACTTGGCATCCCACGTGTGATTACATCATTTGTAAACTCATAACCTTGACTACTTGGAAACATAAATAGTTGTAATGATTAGGGTAACGAGAGCGTGTAGCATAAACAATAAGTAAATGAGAATACTAATAGTGTCATTAACGAGACTAAAACACCAGAAACGAAAACATTAGAAGACAGTACAAGGCTCAATGAGGCTTCTATAAAATCAATTCGTGAAATTGCATTGGTTTCACGAGTTAACCTTAAGTTAGATGAAGAAACACATTTAAGTAATTACAGAACCGAAAACTTTACCTTTCCGTCTCCTCCATTTCCGGGACCTTTTTCTACGCTTCCGAGTTTTTCTCTTCCTCGGTTCATACTGTTCTAATTCACAACCATAGTAGGCACTTTTTGTCACTTCAATTATTTTGCCAACCAAGCACAACACCAAGGCAATCATTTTGCACACTCACTATTAACTTTAGACTAGAGTATCTTTATCTACTACTCTACTAAACGTTATCTTTGAGGCACTGTTTTTTTCTTTCTTTTGTTAATCTTCAGTTCATGCACAAGTTCTTTATTACTTTGCCGTTCGCTGTTATTGTTTTTTAAAACCAGTTTTAATTCGATTTTTTGTGCGTTTTTTGTTGAGTAACACATAACCTTTGCTAGTCGCGTCCTTAGCACTACACTAATGTTGATAATTCTTGTATGCTCTCCAGGTTTATCTCTTGTGTGGGTGTAAAATATTTATCGAGAGGTTATCACTATTCTACAGTGACAAGAGACAAACATATGACTGTTTGGTTGCATCTTGCAGTTCTCCGGGAGCCTTGGCGTGATTTCTATATAAGGCTAAAAATAAACGCCACACACGTTCAATCATTTTTAATCCGCTGTCGTCGAGTGCACTCCACTATATTGTTTTTTAATATAAAATCCAAACATATATAAAGCTCGGATATATTTATCCAAGTACTAAAAGAATTTGATATTATTGTTGCAGTAGATCAATATTACTACTTGTTCTTTCGAAGGATTATTGTGAAATGCTGCTATGCACCTGAGTGTCGTGGCGTAGCGGTAATCACTGCAAGCCATATAGCTACGTGCTTTCTATTCAGATGTGCTTTGCATATTCAATAAAAATTTAAATTGATATAACGGCATCAGCATTGTAATTAAAAGTAGTATCAAAACGATAACATCGGGCAGACCAGGAAACCTATTAGCAAAAAGCTTGCTAACCACCCTAGTGTATTTGAAACGACTTTAGCTGAAACAATTTTGTAGTTTTTATGAAAAACTTTATATTTTTAATGGAGTCTGTTCTGAAGTTTTAAGCACCACAAGCTTAGCAATTTAATATTCAACTTTTGCATCGTTTACCTGCTTCGCATAATTCTGCTGCTTCTATTTTGCTATTCCATCTTCATTTTCTTGAAACTAGCTTCAAAAATGTATGAGTATGCAAAACACGGAAACACATGCACATCTGTGTGAAAATGGAACAAACTTTTCTATGAATAATAATTCAACTCAGTATAACTGTTTTCAACAAAAGCAGCTATTCATACATTTATTATAGTTGTAAAAAATCAATATACGATATGCTGGTCAATTTTGCAAATGAATTCATATTGTCGTGAAAACACTTTATTTAAACGTTCTAGTATGTAACTTAGGCCTTCAAACTTCACTGCTTCGCTGTAAAGATTTATTCTACACAGCACAGCAATTAACTATGTTCAACTAGGCGTTACGTCATTACCCTGAAGTCTGAACCACTCAAGCAAAGCCGCTGGTAAATTAATATTTGTAAACCATTGCCGGGACGAATACAAATATTTTACTACAAGACAGAGTTATCAACTGAATTTTAATTGAGGATAACTTGGTTAAAATCACACACCGTGGTTATATTCCCGCAGATCAATTCGCTCTAATTCCCGGAGTGCCTAATTACATCACTCTTACATTAAGCCACCGCGAAATAAATGGGCAGATTCAGTTACCCTGAAATTAAGGACCCATTTCACTCCAGTGGGAACGAAAATTGGCATTCCAATTTTGAAAATGTTGGTATAAAATGTCGGAAAGGAAAATCAACATCACTTGAATCAATGTGTTCCACGTTCCTTCAATTCAAACTTTAAATAGGTTAAATTATTTTTGCAATAGTCTGAAGATGATATTCTTATTCTTAATGAGGTTTATTTTTAAAAAGAAAAATAATCAGTAGGTAAATATGCGGTGGTGTTACGATGCTCCATACAAGACATTACAAAATCCTCGTTGAACGTGATAGCTATAGAAGGCTTACGATTACTCGCAAAAGGAAATCATTATGTTTGACATCATTGTAGCTATAACCAAAATAATATAGACAACCAGTTTGAATACAGCGTAATAAATTGTCGTGCCAAAAAAATCTGCCCACACGAGATACAAATACGAGTGTAAGTCATTCACAAAACGTAAGTACATGCACGAGTCATGGTACAATTATTCCAAATCTATTCTCATGTAGGTACTATTAAAAAAACAATAGGATTAATCTACCACCTTATGCCTCGTATACAGAATCACCTCGTACACAAAAATCTCTGAACTGTTTTTCTATAGAGATAGAGCATTTGAATTTCGAGTCTACTAAAAAGTTCAGAGGTTTGAAAAAAATAAGGTTTTTTATATTTTTTTTACATAAAACGTGTAATTCTGACCACGTTCCATGGAGACGCGGAAACAGTCGTCGTGACATCCGTGCTGAATATGCCAGTGTCATTTAAAACTAGATTTTATACTGATTAAAATAATAATGAGTGTTATTTAACTGCTGACACTCGCTAATTGAATATCCATGTAATTCGTATGCAAGTATTTATCGTTGTTTATAATTATATGGAAGGGAAACACATGAAAATTCATGTAATTTACATTCATTGTTGAAAAGAATGAATGTAGAATGAAAATAACGATTTTTCGACAAACGTTTCGTTCGTTCTCTTTAAGACCTCATCCATCGTTTTCCATCGAGCGATATCGGGGTCAAGAGCGGTTCCATTAAGTCATGAGAAAACTGTAGAAAATTTTGTTTTTCGGCGATCATTTTCCGAATAAGTATGAAGCTATGGTGCAGTGACTCATGGTAAACAGTTTTTACAAGGGAAAAGATATGTTCGTATATGTATTAGACTGAATATAATCGCCGTAATGTTTATAAGTAAAGCCTTGAAATCATAGTATAGCCAGATAGTCATCACCACTCGTAAATACACAAGTGTATAGGCAACGCTATGAGTCATCGGTATAACTGGCCGAAATTAAAACGAAATGTATATTATTTAAGTGTTACTACTAAATACACTGAAAAATACAGTGTGCCTGCTAGAACAATACACTTAATCGTTGATGTAACTTATGTACTAGCTATTCGTGTGTACATACTTGCCCTCTGAACAAATCACATCCCTATTAGCGCATTTAGTGTATTGTTCAAGGATTGTAGGCACTTGTTTTAATCTATAAGTAATATATTGTGAATAAACTAGACTTACCCAGCATCCTATTGACGTCTCCTCTTTCAGTCATTATCGTCGTCAACGTCTTTCATGGCTTCGAAACTGTAAGTAGACAAAATTTTAAGTTAAACACTTAAAAATAATTCGAGTGTATTTTTTTTTGTTAAAAAAACTTACAAAACGATTCTTGTACAGGGGAATATTATATAATTCAGGCAAAGAAAAAGGCAGACATTTTCTTTTCCGACTCCACAATTTAAAAAGCGTTGAAATTCGCTACAATCGTTACCTTAGTATCGAACTGCGTTCACCCCTTATAGCACAACGTGTAACGTAAGCACAACAATTAAGTACCACTGACACCAAACAAAACTATATAAACTCACTATTTAACAATATTCTAGAACAACTTCATTTATACCACGTTCTAATAACCACATTTTCACTTAAAACTTAATATTTTTGGGCAAACAGAAGGAAATGTTGTAAAGATTTTTCAGATTGCGATAGAGCCATGTCGCCTAGGGTTGGAAGGCGAATCTCACGGAAATGCACGAACTGCTACGATCGTACCCGAATGCAAATACTGTACAGGGAAGAATCTAAACCGCATTGACCCCTTTATAAATGAAAATGGAAAAGCATCACTGAGTATTTTCAAAAGCTATTATGAAAGATACATTAACTGGAGCCAAAACTATTACTAGATTTATTTTTGACGTTGCTGAATACTTAGGATTACTAAAGTAAAAAAAAACATTTTAGCATGGGATAGCTTAGTTCGTGCCTGCACAGAGCGGCAACTACCGCCCTGCAGAGAGGTCGTCGCCGTTTCGCCATATTTTTCACGCATGCGCCATGGCACCCCTAGGGGTAATCACTAAATACGGTATTACGTATTAACAGAGTTGCCAGTAAGAAAAAATACGATTTTTCGGCATTTCAATGGAGATTTTCATATGCAAGAATTTATCTTGCATTATTTGATGGTAAAATAAATAAATTTTATATATTTTGCTGTTTTCTATGCTTCAAACTGATGACGTATGCTCATGGCGCATTGACAGAAGTTCTTGCAGGGCAGGAGGGTCGATAAAGTGACGTCACACCATTGAGAAGCCAGCTATAATATGGTAGTGTACTTAAGCAACGAGAATAGGCGTATAATGGCTAAAAATAAGTACGAGAAGAGTTAATAATGTACCTAATTAAAATAACATTGTTATTCATCTCAACATTCTATATCATTTAAATAGCGTATATGTAAACATTATTTTGATGTGAATACAAAAGTTTTACCTCAACAGGATTGCAGGAACATTAATCAAAGTCTGTTCTAGACATTTAAATGATAGAATTTCCACTCTACTGCTCCTGAATCTAGCTCTTTAAAACAAAACCTAAAACGCTGCGAACTAAACGTATTTGTGTAGGCGTCAAACAATGCTCGAGTCTCTCTCAAGCAAGCTTACGTCAAATGGATGCGCGTTTCAATCGCTGAGCATTGAAGGCTCCTTCAAGGTCGGCCGGACTCCACATAAGGACTTCATCGTCATTCAATTAAGTACAATCTGCGACGGGACTGGGATTTCAAACAATTGGCCCGGGAGGACTGAACCTTGAGGCAGACTTATAAGACGGTATAGAATAGAATAAATTATATGGACTCTATATCTATTCGTCTCTCCTTATAGAAACTAATATTTTAAAGAGGTTTGCTTAAATATTTGTAAGTGGTTATCTCTGACAGTACCGATTTGATTTCGATTTTTTTACTGATGGAAAGCACACAGCTTCCCATCACAGCTTCCCATCACAGCTTCACTAGACTCCGTTTTTTGATCCCTACTTAACTCAATCAATGGTTAAATATGCTAACCAATGTTTTCAAATTTCGGTAAAACGCGTTTATTCTACGCGTTTATGTTAAGGAGTTAATTATTTGACTATTTGTTTCGTTTTAAATTTCGATAAAACGACTTGACTAATAAACGCGTTGTATCGAAATATGAAACGATACAAATGGTCAAATAATCTTCAACTTATTTGACCATTTGTTTCGTTTCAAATTTCGATAAAACGACTTAACTAATAAACGCGTTTTATCGAAATATGAAACGATACAAATGGTCAAATAATCTTCAACTTATTTGATCATTTCTGAGGAAAAATTGTGATTTAACGAAGTTTGCAAACATTAGTTACCATATTTAACCATTGGTTGAGTTAACAACGGATCATAAAACTGGGCCTAAGTACGAAGGCTGTCCATCCCTGAAAATGCACAACTCCTGTGGGTTATACCACAGAAGTGAAGACGCAGGAAAAGAGCTGATGACGATGCGGTAAAGGCAATTTTTTATGGCTTGACAAACTGTTGACTTAGTGCAGTGATTCAGTTGTTTACAAAGTAATTATAAGAAAATCTTGCTTACACATGATTTTGGATCAAGAATCTCATCGTTATCGATATTCCAATATTTAATTTGTAATATTTTTATGATGCAACATCTGAATATACTGCAAAATTTACGCTGATATACCTTAAGTGATAAAAAGAATTACTTGCAATTTTCATAATTATAAAAACTCACGTCTTTTTCCCATCGGGGTATGCAAAAACTACAAAATGAATGCTGCGATTCTAAAATCCTTTTTATATATTTTTATACTAGTTATTTATCTAAGGTAAACTGAGCTTACTCGTTACTGTGGAGTAAATTGAAACAGTTTGGCCTTAAAGGTCACATGTTTTTCACGCCGTTTTGGTGTCACTGGCTGACGACGGTGTGACACCCGCTTTATAATTCCGCCCGAATCATGTTCCCGATCTCGTTAGTATCTACTGTCAATCAATCGGTAACATTGACTGGTAACGCCTCATATATCGGGTAAAAAAGGTTCTCTTTTATCGAAACCGAAGATATTAAAGGTATATGCTAGCTTATAGCCAGCGGCTTTGCCTTTACCTTTTTGCTTTACACCGGGATGAAAAGTATGAAATGCCCTAATTTATGACATGGTCTAATCGTGTGCAAAAGTTTCATCCAAATCTGTTCAGGTATTGAGAGCCTTCCACCGTTTTAGTGCCGTAAAACGGTTACTTTCCGAAGCATACTCCTTAGTAAAGGCTATGTGAAAAGGTTTGAAAAAATATATATTTATTATTGACTCATGTAAATTATTTGTGAAACATGGTTTTTTCGTGTAAATGAAATAGTTTTGCTTTAAAAAATAATTAACACCACGATATTTTCTTGCTACTTTTGGGTACTCCTCCAAAACTACTTGGATGTTTAAAAATATTTTTAAACTGATACATTGATGACTTGAATTTCTTCATAACTGAAATTGGAAATGTAAATCAAAGAATATTTTGCAAACAAAACTGTCCAAAAGGAGTTTCAATATTAATATTCTAGCTCCGAACGGGCGCATTGAAAGTAACATTGGGGAATATATACGCCTTAAGACGTGAAATGGTAACAAACGGACTGATAGACAATCAGAGTTACTTTCACATGTATAATATTAGACTTTACATTATATCAAACCTATTAGTAAGGTATGGATGGATTGTGTTCTTCTTGTCGTTGCAATGATTTTAAAATGAAATATGCGTTGACCAGAACTCAGCAATTTTTATATTTTTATATAGTTCATTTAAAGGTGAAATAGAAATATAAATTGTAAGCTTGTTTCAGGTGATTTGGTACGGTATGAAATAGATTAGTTAGTTAATAAGAAATGTCATATAATAGTTTGTAATACTTAAATTTTATTTTGGGATTAAATGACTGTATTATTATTATATTATAGAACTCAGCAACGTCAACAACGTTATCAATTGCCTCACAAAGGTGTAACACGTAAGCTGGTGTCTAAGCTGTCTGACCTAATTCTCTTTGCTTAATAATATCTAATCAAGCTATTAATTTCAGGTCTGAACGTACTGAAGACGACCTACTTTATCTAAAAATATATTGTTTTTCAATGGTTATTCTGAGAACAGGACACACTGGCAACAAAATTAATGACCAGTCTTATATTTTGGCGTTTGATTAGATTACAATTTTATTAGTGTTAGATCAGATATAGAAATAATACCTACTCTAAATTGACAAATGAACGATAAAAGCCAGAAATCTTACAAAATTTGTTTAGTGATCATTATATAGCATGTTTGTGTTGCATCAGATTGTGCCTTGCTTGCTTGGTTGGTCAAAAACTTACTTTCGGTTTCGGAATTGTGAATTCTGAGTTAAGAACTTGTCATATTCTACATTAATGTCAAATTTTAAAAGTAGAGTTTAAAATATCTCTTCTATCTTGTCGGAAAAAATTGTTATAAGTATCTACATATTTTCGTAGTAATAATATATAGCTTCTGCCCGCGGCATCGCCCGCGTGAAAGTGTTCTATCATCCCAAGGGAATACATACAAAACAAAATCCTATGTCCTTCCCAGGGTCTCAAACTATGTCCACGTAAAATTTCATCTAAATCAGTTCTGTAGATACAGAGATTACCCGCTACAAACTTTACCTCTTTATAATATTAGTATAGAAGTATATATATAGTGTTATATTATGGTCAAAGCAGACTTTACTATAATCTTATTGATGATGCAAACGCATCTTTTTTATAATTTTAAATGTTTTGAGGCAATAAGAGATTAGCAGTTTAGAAAAGCAAACTCATTGTGTCTTTGTCTAAATGCAACAAATATTAAAAATAACATACTCATCCAGCCAAAACGAAACAAACCAATTCATGAAGACATTTCAATTGCAGGCGAATGCACTTATGACTTGCAGTTTTGGTTTTCACAAGTATTCAACTATTTGTAGCCACTAATTCGTACGATGCTCATTTATATCTTTGCCTTTAAGTAAAATTTAAAACTTTTCTGAACAAAATAACCACCGTGTATAACAACGAACAATTCCAACCAACTGACTGATTAAGGACGTTTTGTAAGACTCTGAAATAACTTTACTTTCAAAGTAAAATGTTTCGTAATACCATTCAGTTAAATGTGAATTTACCTCACACATTCGCTTCCGCCTGAAACGTAGCCAAACTTGTTTAGCCGAAACAGATAGCACTTAATTAACATCAACTAGAATTCGTTAATTCTACAGACATTGTACATTCCGATCAAATGCATTATACCTATTTGTTCCACTGCGAGTCTCTTCTACCCACTACATTCCTAGTACTTTTAATGAGCCATGGGTGTAATTTTGGCGCACAAATATATAATATTTAGCAATGTAAAAAGTATATAGGGTATCAATCTAGCATTTTATTTTGATGTTAGTATCTAGGTCGAGATCGAGATCATTATAGATAATGAGCAAAATAATCGTTTTAGCCGTCATCTTCATTTAATTTTCAGGTCCTAACGTTCATTTCATTTAACTGATAAGCCATTCCAAACATAGTTTCCATAGGATTCTGTAGGATACATAAAAATAACACGTTTAGGGCTTTAGAACCACGGAATTTGCAATCTCATAAACAGTTCTAATAAGCGATAAAAATATTAACACACTGTGAATCGGGAGCACTTGGATTCATGCCACTTGAAATGGAAAACACAACTGTTGTTTTGGTGATCGATGCGTTTGCTTACGTTTTCAAGCACCTCGCGGAATTGACCTCCGCACTATTCAATAATGAGTTGTAATTGTTCACGTAATGATCGCGTAACCGTCGTCGTGTACGCGTGCCGACCGCCGAGCGAGATTCTCTACTGTTTTATTTTAAAGCTGGCTCGCACACTTTGGCCGTGAAAAATATTGCAAAGGTGTAGCAGCTCATGCCTCATGCTCAGTGCAAAACTGTTGAAACACAATGTCGTTCATTGACTGAGAAACAAGAGCGTTGTCTCGCGCATTATTAATTACCAAAGCTATTTATTTTTTTGAACAATCGAAGCATGAAATCGCTTTACACGGTACGTGTCCATTTGAGGCCGTTGGAAAATGTTAATGATCTTCTCTTAAACAGAAAAGGGATCACATCCTAGACGCTTGATTTCGCCATGAACTCATGACACATTTTCCATTAAGACCTTAAGAACCTTATCTAAAACTAGAATCAATAAGAAAATGGTATCTGCATCTAATTGTGCAAGTAACAAAACAGTGTCTGTACTTTCAATTAACGAAGTTGCGTATGTGGACTCTATCACGTAGATCACGAATTTAATGACATAAGGAAAGATACGAAAGATTAGGTATATTATTTATATATATTTGCGAATCATCGAATAACGTGTATACGATATGATATACAATGACTTCATTGGGCATGCACGTGGTTGCCGACAATTTTTGCTGTTCGGACCTTGGACTAATTTTACGAAAAAGGTAATCGGGCGCAGAGTACAGGCAAGAAATCGTAAAATAGATAGACATCTGATAAGTTCGGAGAAACAATTATATAAGAAAATAAACAATAATAAAGTTTTTGATTTATGAAAGATTTTGTTTTATTATCGACCAATATTTTCTTACTCGACAGCATTTTTAACCCCCGACAGAAAAAGAGGGGTGTTATAAGTTTGAGGTGTGTTGCTGTGTATCTGTGTATCTGTGTGTCTGTGTATCTGTGTATCTGTCTGTCAGACAGACGTCTGTGGCATCATAGCGCCTCAACAGATAAACCGATTTTGATTTAGTTTTTTTTGTTTGAAAGGTGATTGTATCGAGAGTGTTCTTAGCTATGTTTGAATAAAATCGGTTCAGCAGTTCAAAAGTTATGCGCGTTTTACTGTTTAGATCGTGATGTTTTCGCAAGATAAATGTGTCGGGGGATTTTTAAATTTTGAAATTTTACTTGTTAATTCTTTTATCAGTCTTATCTTTCATTTTGAGGATATTCCGAAAATTAAAATACATTTTATAGAAATTTATAAAACGTAAATATGTGGTATGTATCTAGATATCAAAATTTTCAGTAGCCTGCATCAAATTGCAGAAAAATATTGATCCAGTACCTATATCAGTTACAACATATAGTTTTACCGTTATCATAACCCTATTGGTATCAGTGAGAGCGTCGGCCAATTGCTGTAATCGGACCAATTTGGTCTGAAACCGCACCGGTTACGCCGGTCGGTATCCTCTCCCAGTTAAACTGTTAAACAGGCATTGTATATTTACAACAATGCATCGAATTCAGTTCAGAAAGTTATCTTTCTATTTGACTAGGCACTTTGTTTCGAATTTGCAAACAGACGACTATCTTATCGGCTCATATTAGTAGAAGTTTGTACATGGACACACGCGTCGATGATTCTGTGTTCCAAGTGACTGTGATGTGAACCTTTCAAGAGTGTTTGTGGTCTCTGTGATTTTTATTTAGATCGTGTTGAAAGAAAGTTTAGTGACAATGAATGAAGGCACTGTTGATATTCAAAGTGAATTGGAGAAATTAAGGTCTTTGTTTAATTAATTTTTATGTGTGTATAATCGTTTTATCGTTTTGTTATGATTCGTTTTCTTTTTAAATCCTCCTTGTCACGCCGTGTTCCTCTTTACTGTGGGTTATGATTCCCCTGTCGTCACAACAACTTTCCCTTTACTAATTTGCGCCATTTGTGCCTGACCTTTTTGTGTACTTTTAAAATAAGTATTTTGTTTAATGCGTATGATTGAGATTTGCATTGTTAATTTTAGTATTTTAATACTTTGATGAAATTTTATTATGTTACTTTTCTGTTGTACCTTTTAATAAAGCCGTTAAATGTTTATGTTAGTAACATATAACAACGATGTGCTACATAATGCAATCAATTACAAGCTGTCATAGCCATTCCTCCCCATCACGCGTTACCGCCATAAACGAAGCACTAATTAATTTCACATAAGGACTAAGTATATAACATTAGAAAGTATCACCAAAGTCACGTTACTAAGTCCTATTTTATATTCAGTATCCATAACTCGACCCATTTCTCTTTGAATAGAGGGCCACCGGAAGAAAATGAAGAGAATAAATCACCAAAGTCATGTTGTGGAGAGAAATTACCACAGAAGTACCGTATTCTACTCGAGCCAGCCCTCGTGGGTGCCATGATTGCTATCAATCTAGGCCAAACCTCGTTACAGAACTTCTATTTGCAAACAGCCTGTACAGTTGACCTAGGGGTGGATTTAGCTGTTTGCGAAAAAGGAGAGATGGAGGTAATCAACATTTTTACATTTTATTTGCTGTTCGTATCTGTGTGACATCTTATCATTTATTGATGGATATCAATCTATCTGTTATTCCCTACTTTCTTTTATCGAGAATTATCAGGAGGGAAATGTTGGCATCGTTACCATCCTTCCAAAAATAATACACTTCTTCAATATATCAGTCTCTGATCCTACTTTCTAGCGTGTCGATGACAATTTTTTAAATTTATTTTTTAGATAATTGTCGTCTCGCAGCTAAATGTAATGATTTGTTACTGCTTAACCGGGCGATCCTGTGGAGACAAAACTAGAGCCTACAGACAGGCACAAAAAGCTACACCTAAGCGACCACGCTGGGGGGCTACCCTCTATAGGGTCGAACCTCGGCTCAGGGCGTCGCAGAGGGCACATCAAGGGCTTGATAATGATTAAGTGATTCTAGCATCCGTTCGGAAAGTACCCAGACTTTTTTTAACTAACTAGCTTGCCTGGCCCAGTATTCAGCCACGGCATCGCGTGTATCTGATTATAACGTCGATACTAAGACTAGGACAGACTGTATTGACTCGACGACCGTGAATTTTATCAGACCTTTGATAAACTAAGCCTATCTCACTTTTTACAAATGTCAATACACACATAGAGGAAATCTATCGATATGATATCTAATATAAAATATAATCTGTGTATTTGGGAATTAGAAGTCAGGATGCGGTTGTGCCTATCAAGGTTTTGTGTGAATTACTTTGTTTTTTACCCGACTGCGGGAGAATAATGTTTTTCGAGCATATGTGTGTATGTATGTCAATTACTTTGGCTTGACGGACTAAGTTTGACATATGAGGTCTCGTTGCATTCGATTCAATTGTGGGAGTGACATTGGCTATATGATTTTGAAATATGACCATTCCAAAAATATATATATCATAACACTTTTCTGTTACTATTTTGGCACAAATTTAAGATAAGCGTAACTTTGATAACAAAATAAATAAGTAAAACAGTCACATACCTACATTTTTTTTTATTCACTAAATCCATATTATTAAATATCATAATATGTTTTGCCACATAACTTAATTGTAGATCTGGTTCATTAATAAAACTAAAAGACCTGAAATAAAACAAATTATTATTTAAAAAAACCCGACAGCTAAAAAATAATTAACTTAAAAGTGAAAAACAAGTACTGGGTATAATTTATTAAATTATATGAAGTAATCTAGAATGCACCTTAATAGTTACATGGTTTGTGACATATTTATTTAAGAAAATAATGAAATATATTAAAATAAAAGGATTTTTGTTTTTCGTAACTGTGATAATGTGAAACTGGAAAAGACATGGCGAGAAGGTTTTAAGTTCAAAAGTAGAAAGTGTATGAGAGGATTAAAAAACAATAGAAGATTGTGTTAAAGATGATAAGACTACATGGTATGTGATGAATTCCATGACGACATCTGATAGATACGTATGGAAAAAGAAGACATTTAATTGGGTTAAGTGAAGGAGAATGATGTACTAAGGTCATAAGTTTACAAAAATAGGTTTGAGATATAACAACCCAAAAAGCAACTGTTTACTAACGACTACAAAGTACAATACCAATACACTGATATTTTGTAAACAAATAGCGTGGAATAAATAACTGCCAACAACCCGTACTGATTAATTATCTCATTAAGGCGTGGTACTTACGGCAATATCTACGAGTGACCTATGGCCTGTCAGTTTATCCTATGTCTAACATTCAATTTAAACGCTGGTGTTCCATAATATTGATGTCGTACTTAGACTGAACCAAGGCAACCCTTTGTGCCACAAGAATTATATCTACCCATATCAGACAGCAAACGATGACTGTTCCTAAATAACCCTATGCTGATAAAATTTTCGTGTTTCCTAAATTTATCCTACTTACGTATAGTTCTACAATCGGCTTCCCCTGCTATAGAAATAAAGTAAAACGTTGAGCAAAGATTCGGTCTGTTTATATCTGTTTTGCAGATTGAAATAATTAATTTATTGACCACTGCAAGGCAAAGGCCTCTTCTTATACTGGGAAGGCCCGAGCATTGACGACAAAATTTTCGTGTTTCCTAAATTTATCATAATTATACTTACGTACAGTTCTACAAACGGCTTCCCCTGCTATAGAAATACAGTAAAATGTTGAGTAAAGACTCTGTCTGGTTATATCTGTTTTGCAGGTTGACATAATTAATTTATTGTCCACTGCAAGGCAAAGGCCTCTTCTTATATTGGGAAGGCCCGAGCATTGACTCTCAGTCCAGAGGGTCTTGACAAAGTCACATTCTCAGTGGTAACAATTGCCGAAAATGTATGCGATTGACATACACTACAGAAATGTGACGTGATCATTTCCATACATTTAAAACTTTTGGCAATCGGTTTAGCTGATATAATGTCACCCTGACTACAGGCCCTCTTATGTTTTAGGTGTTCATTACAAATGAAAATTTTAATTTAATTATGTTTAGTCTATGCGTGCCCCCTGTCAGATTTAAATAGTTTTCTCACAATGCTTTTACTTTACTGTATGTTCAAATAAATCCATCATTGTTGAGTGCTTTGAAACTTGGTACTCTCTGAAGCCTTTATTCGATTCTGAAAGGAACAAGACCGTAAAGATAGATGAAAGTACAATGACACCAACGTCTGCCCTTATTTACTGGTTATTATTTATGTTAGCAACAATGGCTTTTATCTTTGCTTGTGTAATTAAATTAATGAGTTCAGATAATCCGAACGAGACGGTAGAATATTACTCTCTTGTCTTATTGGGCCATCTCGTTATTATTTTTCTTCTGTCTGTTGTTTTTAGTAATTTTTTCTTGTAGTCAACTTTGTGAAGAACAGTATATCTCAGTATTTGTTTTTGTAGGAAAGAAAATAAAGGATGTTGAATAATGTCGCTTTTCGTGTTTTCAGACTTATTTTTTGCTAGCATGACAATAAACTCTTTCGTCTCTTTAAAACTTAACATATCTTATAGAAGTGAAACTATTGCAATGGGACAAACACTGAAATTGTAAAAAAATATCAACTGCCTCAAAGATTTATATCCGCATCAGATTTATTTTTCGCGGTTTCTATTTCTGTCGCATATTAAAAGTTGAATCTAAAGCGTTGTTTCTGTATTTTACAATACATTAATTTCTATAACCATTACTGTTTCATTTTCAGGCTGAGAGTCAAATAGTAGTATCAGGAGTGAACGTCAGTCGGAGTTTCATTGGATCTCTCATATCTACTGTGGTCCTGCTATTCGTGGGACCATGGAGCGATTGCAGTGGCCGACGGAAGCCCCTGCTTATACTACCTTTGATTGGAATGAGCGTGATGACCACGAGCGTATTACTTATGCTGGTCTTCCCTGGAGCCTCAACGACTCAAGTCCTGTATGCTGTTCAGCTGCCTATGTCTTTAGGCGGGAACTTTGGATTGCTTCTAGCAGCCGCATTCAGTCATATAGGTGATGTAAGTAAACAATATGATGTGTTAATTTATTTTTAATTTTAATGTGTAATGTTGTGATAAGTTTTGTGAGATTTCTTTTGAAAAATATCTTACCTGCGTCAAAGATAGTGAAATGGATGACTAATGAAAATCGCGTGAGAAAGATTTGAGTAGACAAGTATAGGGCAAACTTGTATCATTTATAGAATCTAA
Organism: Orthosia cruda; assembly: GCA_964057195.1. NCBI lineage: Eukaryota > Metazoa > Arthropoda > Insecta > Lepidoptera > Noctuidae > Orthosia > Orthosia cruda. The sequence continues at coordinate 29,974,227 of OZ059829.1, read as the reverse complement.
AATTCAATCTGTGATTAGAAACTATAGCACTACCGGTAATAAAAATACGCTTAGACGGCTTTCGTTTAAAAGATGATCGATTTATGAATGCAGTCTTGGCAAGCATGATACGCTAAGTTTAAACCTTAGTTTGAAGGGGAGCTTGTAGGTGTGTATATATAGTAAATAGTAATAAGTCAACAGTAAACATTAGTAGAGAACTGTTTGTAGTGAGATTATGATTATTTTAACAATTTGCAAATATAACTCGTCATGAAAAGGAGGCTGTCACTGCAGTAAGATTGCTAGGAGCATGCGACACATTATGTGATCACAATAACAGATGAGTCAATTCAGAATGAGATAACCTATATGGAAGATATAATTAGTTACTAAGTTCTTTTCTGAGTTTCGATATCAAATCAAATTAAATAAAAATTATATGCTCTGCGTTTCTAAGCGCATCAGGATGTCTCGAAAACGGCTAGGCTGAGTCTGCTATTTTTTAATATTCGGGAAAATCTGAAAGTGTACTTTTTGTGTAAATTTTGGGACAGGGCAACGTCTGTCGGCTTCGCTGGTAAATAATAAAACATAGAAGGCTCACGTTGTTAAATATTTGACCACAGTAATTGCCACCATAAGCTATTTTCAGTCGTTTTAACTCCCACATTCCGCTTACAGTGTAGACTAAATGGATTTACTAGGGTTTTTTTTGCGGCTTTTCCCCCGTAACGTATCTTGCAGGAACCGCGCATTTTCCGAGAGATAACGTTACCTACTTGCCTATGATACTCAAGAGAAAGTATTTTCGTAATTGTATCAGTATTTTCAGAGATTACTTGGGACAACATTTTAGGCAAAGAAACAGTCATTTATTTAAAACTTAATGCGTTATAAAAATGCTCCCATAGTCAATTTTATAGGCATTTAATTACCTTAAATCGCAGCTGTGTGTGGTCACTTTAACTGATATGAAAATGCCAGTAACGTGTTCTATTGGAACTGAAACTGGGTCAAATTGTACCTACTCTTTACATATAGCTGGGATGTGCCCTTTGTTTACACTTCATAGCATCTACTGTAGTACAGTAGAGCATAAAAGTAGTGCAAACATTTTCCGACTTGATGATGTAAAGGATACGAAACTACGTCGACACTAAAGCTTTGGTGTCTTGATTGGAACGCACAACGCTGCGGTATGCGGTACCGGGCACATAATCATATGAAAGATCTAGAATGGTATTTTGTTCCTCACCACTCACACAGTATGTGGTGAGGAGGATCAGGTGCGTTCCGTTCAAAGACCAAAACTTTATCAGATACATAGCATATTAAAAAAAATATGTTAAACAAAACAATGAAAGTATTGGTCGATGGTAACTTTGAAGCACAATAAACCTATTCAGCTAGCTATCGAAATACTGATATCTAGGTACGTTGTGATTTCCAAACCTAATTTTGCAATAAAAATATCGAAGGGAAAACCACAAGATTATATATAGATTATTAAGAGATAATCATAATTTATAAATAAAATAGTATTTGTTTTATTTAGTGTAGTTAAGATTGTTATGTTATGTTAAAACGGGCTGGTTTCCGCAACTCCACGACCAAGCGCGTATTTTGCGTACCTAGTTAGGATTATAGATACTAATATTACTGCATATCCTAGTAGAAAATTATAGATGACTAGCGGACGTCTCGCGGTTTCACCCGCGAAGTGCCCGTTCCCGTGACAATACAGGGATAAAAAGTAGCCTATATCACCCGGGGATAGTGTAGCTACCCAACGGTGAAAGATTTTTTTAAATCGGTCCAGTTGTTTTTATGTTTATTTGTTAATTACAAAAAAACAAATCTTTCCTCTTTATAATATTAAGTATATAAGTATAGAGAGATTTTTTTGACTGCAGTACTATTTTATTTACATCCACTGCTACCTTTTCCATCTAAGTTAAACAATATTTATTGTCTATTCCGAAAGCAATACCGAAGTTTCCAACGCGACAACTAAATAGTTGCCAAGTTTCCTAGCCAGGTTAAAGTATGATAAAGTATCCTTTATCATCTAGGGCTTTACCGGTACTATAGTATGGTGAATCATTGAATCCTTACAAATAAGAGTGTCGAAATCCTTGCAGGTGTGCTTCTCGACCGGGCGTGACGTCACTCGAACCATGGGCACTCATCGAGCCGCCATACAAATAGCCCACGTGGTGGGTGCAGTGGGCGGACCCCTTCTGTACCGCTACCTCGGATTCTTCGGTGTGTTCCCACTTGTTTTATTTCTACAGGTATATAAATCCATATATATGTACGTTACTCCTTTGTGTGCTTGTCTTTGACGTGGCAACAGCTACATTTAATATTATAAACCATAAACACCCATCTTGCCAAGGTGTTTGTGTTTCTCAGCAATAGGGCTGTCGAGGCCAGACAGGTCGCTCTATGTAAATTATTCTGGTACTCAGCTACATACGTTTCCGACCCCAACAAAGTTTGGTAAAGGGCTGCCACAGAAATACGTTCCAATAATACAATATAACGTGTTTTCATCAAACACCCAAAGTCACATGGCATACTGGCTACAAACTACAAATACACTTAAATACGCTTTTGAAAGCCGATCGTTAACCTGAAACCGTAAACAGCCATGTTTGCGTTAGGCGGAAACTGAAAAGTGCAAAAAAGGAACTGAAAAGGCAAGCTATCTTGCATCTAGCTAAGTATGCAGGAATGCGCGCTAACACCGCAAGCCAAACCGATATTGAGAACGAAAACATTTCCCTTGCATTTTAGCAGAGAGTTTTCAAGTCGACCATAAAAAAACGAAACCTGAAAAGTATGGTAAACTAAACATACTTAACTGAAGATAAAATAATGTTGTTTCTCTTTAGCTGTGTTTAGTTTCGTACTAGCGTAGTTCATTTTCAGTTTTACTGCGTCAAGAACTCAATTATTTTTTATTATAGTCAGAGTTGTAGCAAAAATTCACTTTCATGCCCTGTTCTTGGATGCACTTTACTTAGCATTATGAACAATTATGCCAAATATTGTAATGACTTTTAAAATCATTCCTGAAAGTAATTTAATTTGTATTATTACTAAACAAAACGACAAGGCTTACTAATTTTATGTTGATTGCTATGATTATCTTTTCACATCGCGACCAATTACCAATTTGCCAATTTACAATTTGTGTGTCAATTTACAATTTACAATAAGTTGCACCTGCCATGTTCTATGTCTACACCACCCTATGGTCGGTGGTAAAGGTTGTCTGTAAGAGATTGCCTAGTGCGATAAGACCGCCCATTGTACACTTGTATATTTGAACGTTTGTCCTGTATGTTTTTTTTTTGTGGTATACAATAAAGTATATAATAAATAAATAAATATGGTCGACTTGTAGAAAATACCTAAGGTGATTTTTATCTGTGCATAAAGTTTTAATTAATAAATAAATTCGCTTTGTCAAGTTATAAATAATCCACATAACACATTATAAGCCATCATAACTAATTATTTATCATAATGTTCCAGCTATCATCCCTAGTGTATGTGATCTTTGCCGTCAAAGACGTCAGTGTTAACAGAGAGAACAAGGTGTCGGTATGCAACTGGAAGCTGCCGTTCAACGCGGTGCATTGTCTGATAAAGCCGCGGGAAGGCCGCAAGAGAATGATCATATTCCTTATGTTGGTCGTCACGCTCGGCGATAGGATGCTGTTATCTGGTTAGTATGAGTTTAATAACTAGCTTTTGTCTTTAAGATGGTTAGGTTACAATAGTTGGAAAAACATAACACACAACATAATACAACAATATGTTTGTTTTCCCCAGAGGGTTAGGCAGACGTGAATTTAAAGAACACCTAAAAAGAAATTTCTGAATCACGTGATCTATAGCAGTAGGTATTTGTGATGCCAAAACGTTCAAATTATCTAATAAACGCATCTACGTTGCTTTCCTAGGCAACGCAACTAATTAGAATGACGATTTTGATATTCTAGAATGATTATTTTGTTTTGACTTATTGTTTTCTCTTCTACTTTAATCATTAAATTTGTTTTTATTTTACTCTGACATTCTAGAATCACTTCCTTGACTTGTATTATTTGATTTAAATTTGCACGATTTTAACGACATTTGCATTTTACACATTCAAAATGTTAATATCTTGACATTTTTTAATAATATTGCTACTACATTCTGGAATGATTATTTTGAATTGGTTTATAATTTTAATATATAGTTATTATTTTTTTACTCTGACATTCTAGAATCATAATTTTGACTTGTATTATTTTATTGTCATTTGCACGACATTTATTTTTATTTTTATTATTACTTAATATGACATTCTATTAATTATTTTGATTTGTATTCTTTATTAATATTTGCATGCTATTTCCAAGGCAAACATGACGTTCATTTATTTTGTATTCTAACATCTCTTCATGCTGACAATTTATTATGTATGTATGGTACTCATGTTTGAGCAAATAAAAATGATTTGATTTGACGAAATAAGAAGATAAGATATATTTCTCTAGGAAGACAGGTACCGTTTATCCTCAATCGAATGATGATATTATAGCATGTAAGACTGAAGTAATTAGTAAGGTTGATGTAAGAAATGTATAAGGTCTTTGGGTTGATATGGAGAAACGTCAGGAGAGGGTTACCAAAAAGGACTGTACACTAAACTTATTGGCAGTCTTTCAAATATGGAATGTTTTAGAAGTATTATAATAAATGCATGTGCGATGCAGAAAATTTTACCATGTAGCGAACATGGCGCGCGGTGCCGCAGCTTACATACTTTGTGACATGGCGTTACTATTATTGTTTCGGCCGACCCTCAAGGGGGAAATGTTCACTGTATTTGTTTTTGTTCAAGCTATATCTGCGTGTACTTAGTTCAATATATTATCGCTAGAGGGCGTTGCAGTACAGATAAGAAAAATGTAGAGGTTTTCATGTACTGCGTTTGACTGTGCTGCTATGATTCAGGCTTTAGTTCGGAATGATATACCTAGGTGGCGCTGACTACAATTAAATATAATTCTGCAAGTTGGAACCAAATGCAAAATAATAGTCGTGTGCCTGTAGGAATTTCCTATTAGCAAACATGTTAAAATTAATCCCCTATTTAACTCTTTTAGGGCGGTTACGCAGTACACGTCTGATGTCCGTGTCCGTGATCCGTGTGTGATTTGAGTACCGAGTTCAAAATGTTCTGAATTATGACATATTACGATTAGTTCCACAGAACAGAAAAAACGCCTTCTACAGATTAGTTCGGATGTAGTGCCACGTAATACGTAAGCTGTCCTACAAGAAGTACTACGGCTACATCGGAACCGAAACTTCACGGACACGGTTCGGATGTACTGCAACATTATTCCGAAACATACTCATATTTCGGAATAATATTTGACTCTTGTGCAGAATTTCATGTTTCTGAACCTTTAGGCTGTGTTTCTTCTGTCTTTGAATGAATGAGTTTAAGATTTGTGTTCGGTCCATTTAAGTGATACTTCACTTTTATATTATTACAATAACGGTTTATTTTTTTTCAGCGGAGGTGCTAATCGCTTACATGTACTACAGGTACAAGTTCCACTGGAATGACGTGATGTTCGGATCCTTCCTCGCCTACAGAAATATTGTCAGTTTTGTTGGTACGTAGCCTTTGAATGATTGCTGATGACCCTAATACTAACACGTTGATTAAAAGTACAGAGGCTTTAGACAAGTGAAATTCATTCAACGAAAGCACCGCGATAGCGATAGAAAATAATTAAAATAGAATGGGGTTTTTTATTATTATTGATAGGCTCACGCTTGACCACTATCTCACCTGATAGTAAGCGATGATGTGGTCGACGATGCAGAACGCCTGCCTAGAAGAAACCTATTCACTCTTGGCGTAAAGGCTCCCAGGTTGTAGCTATCAGGAAACACAGACTTCGGCAGAGAATTCCAATCCATAGCTGTACGCCTAATAAAAGAATTCCCATAATTATTGGTGCATATGGATGGGATATGCATCGCCGTACGTCTTGAAGTCCGATGGGCTAGGAGGAATTAGTTCATGCAATTCCATCCCACACTCTCCGAAATGTAACCGAAAGAAAACCGATAGGCTGGCAACTCGGCGCCGATGTTCAAGGCTCTTGAGCCTAGACTCGACCAGTATCTCATTGCCTATGAGCCTCTTGGCCTGTTTTTCGATTGACTAAAGGGCATCCAGCTGGTACATGGCAGACCAGTCTAAGAGATTAGAGCAGTACTCCATGCATGACCGAACTTGCGCTTGCGCTGCGATACAAGTTGAGCAACTGTTCTGGCGTAAAGTACCGTGAACCGTCTCAGTTTGTCAAGATTGTCAATTGCTATTGAAATGTCGCATGATCAACTCAACATTTTGGCGTTTCGACCAACGCCACCGCTGACATCGAATGATACTTGTCTAGCCTGTGACGTTGCCATTCGGTATCGGTCACTGTTTATCGGATTATATCAGAAACAGTATCTGCTACTATATCGGTGTTGTTTTGTGTGTTTGTTCTTAGAAGTTGGCCTTCTTCCTTGCTATTATTTACAAGCAGTGATCATACACTGTTTACAAGTTATAGTAAACTGCTCATTATGAACGGATTAACGAATAAAATAAATTCTGAGCTACTGTCGTGATATTTCATCACACACTTATTTTAATATTTCAATACAACCGTGTTTGGCTTTACTTATATAGTTAATTCAAGAATTTTAAGACTGACACAAAAAAAGAGAGGCCTAAACTCATATACATATAGGTGCAGTCTGGTTATAGCCAGACTTCTACATGTATATCATCTGTCGATGATGATGATTTGGTTTACTATGTTAAGCAACTATGGTTCTCTACCAAAAATCCAATCAAGAAAATAGTACATAAAGTCAAGCTCTGTCATTAATTACATCAAAGATTTTTTGAGTTATCCATTAGTTCCCGACTAACGCTAAAGATAGAAAATCTTAATATAAAATATTTGCTCTTCTTAGAATTTCCTAAAAACTTTGTTTTTTTTCAGGCACTTTGCTTATCCTATCAGTACTAAAGCGTCGATTAAAGCTATCTGATGAAACAGTGGGTATGCTGAGCTGTAGCTCCTATATCCTTGCCACTTCGGGCCTTATAACTGCTACTACGACTTGGTGCGTTTTCATGTGTAAGTATAAAGATAATCCTTGTGTTAATTAAACTAGAAATGTATGCAACGGTAAGCAATTAATATACTCAAATTAATTATGTAAGATGACTATAGTCGCCAACGAACTTGAGGGAACAAAACGCGCACTCGTTTCACTCCAGCGAGACACAAAATTCAATAGTTTTTTGTACTTACCTTTTATTTCAAGACTTAAAAAAAGTCTTGGATCAAAATGTAAATAATTAAATTGTCTTAGACATTGAAAAAAAATTTTTAACTTAATATAAAATTTTCATTAAAATACGCGACAGTTTTGGTGATTGTCGTTTTTTGGTCCTCGTTAGGCATAACTTTACAAATTAATTACACTATGTAATACAAATAAAACTTAAAATGTTCGTAAATCATTATTAAATAAATGGTCTAATGTAACATATATTTTTTCCAATAAATTACGACTAGCCGTTTAGACTTGATTCTCATTTTAAAATCAGCTACTGAGGGGTATCTTCGCCTTAAATGTGTAAATCTTTTTCGTGAGCTGTCACTATGCAGCCATCTCGTTAATATATATCTTAATAATAGAATACTACATTTCAAGGCCTCTGCGAGTTGGTTTCGGCCCCTGGTACGCCATTCAAAGGTCCGTTTCCCTAGGATCCCGAGAATCTCAAAGGAATACTTCAATGCTTTTGTTAGCATACACAATAATCGACTACATAATTACTATGCTTGCATTATCTAAGGGTTGCAACTTAATTATTTTTCAAAAACTTTACCCTTGTTTAGCTGTGGCAACCCATAGATGATTTTGACATATGAAAAAAAACTAAGAAGGCGCGAAGAAGTTTACTAATTCCCAGACCCTTGTAAAAACGAAAAACAATTAAACAAGTACTCAGTGACGACAACAGTGGCCTCGAGTAATAAAAAGGTGTAAAAGTACCTAATAAAACAATAGTTGAGAAAGCAGATTAGCAGAGTGTATACTTTCTTTCACTTTGCTGTATCATCTTATTTATTCAGCGCCCGATGTAACGTATAATTGTTGTTATAGTGTACGGATAACACAGTAATTAATTAGGATTATAAATTAGATTTTTAATTTCTTATGTACAAAGTTATTGCGGTATATAAAATGAGCAACATTATCTTACTTCTCTGATTGGCACGATTTTAGTCAATAAGATAGTAAATGAAGGTAGATTGTCCAGAGTTCGTCGGGTGTACGTCAGAGTCATTTTTATATACATTTGGCGGTAATAAAACAAATGATTCAATGTGATTACGGGTCCCAGTACAGAACCCTGTGGAATACCTGCCCTAAATTGACTTGTATAAGCTTTTTGACCAACAATACTCCCGTGGTTTACAATATATATGGCAAATATTGCGACATGCATATGTACTGAATATGTAAGAATTTTTAAATCTTAAAAACACCCAAATCAGTGCAATTCTTTTCTGCTTATATTTTCCTTGTCCAACTACAAACATAACTATTTTTTATGGTGACTCAGTAGCCCTGATAAAATAAACCCATCTAAAATATTAAAAAGGGGGTTATCAACTAAAAAGATAAAATATGTAATAAATCATTGTTTGTTTCTTTATTATATTTGCATCGTGATTTGATCACGTTTGCGTTTTATCATGACGACACGGCAAAACAGGTAGGTGATAAACACATGACTGTAAATATAGTTATATAGTGTATAGTGACATTGACCAAAGCTTTTAGCACACTAACTAGAAATCCCTGGCGAAAGCTGTTTGTTTGGAAAAAGAAGAACATCCGCAATTTTCATTGAACTGGCTATCCCCACTATAGCCAGCCATATTTCATAAATAAAACAGAATCGACAACAATATCTTCCGTTGTAGAAATTAATGAATTTAACAAGTAACAAGTACAATTTTAATAACCTGCGATACATTTTTATTTCATGCTACATAATTTATCTAGTAGTAGACACGCCTCGATCAACAATCTATCAAAAACGTAATTTTGATAGCTTGCAAAAATACCCGATTCAAATAGTAAAAGATATAGATAGAGGCCTATGTCCAGCAGTGGAAGTCTTTCGGCTGATATGATGTAATGGTAAAATGCCCATAACTTTTGAACGGCCGAACCGATTTTCATTAAACATATCTAAGAACACTTTAGATAAAGTCACATTTCAAACAAATAAATACTAAATGAAAATTGGTTCATGCGTTCAGGAGCTATGATGCCACATATAGATACACAAATACACAAACACCAAGTAAACACGTCAAAACTTATAACTATTAATTAAGAAAAGAAAGAATTATATTCTAGCGAAGTTCTAGAATTATTCAAACATTGATCATCTCTATTAAAAACTTGATTTGCGTAGAGATAAGTTTGATATTTTTGAAATAAGATTTATTCTAGAGCGTTATTCTAGAATGTGACAGGTGACAGAAAACATCAAGCATAAATCATTTCCAAATTTTTTGCGTTATCGTCCCATATATCGATACCACGGCGGCCAATCTCGTGAGAGACTAACCATATAAGCAGGAGATATTACAATGCACAAGTATGTACGTGAGCACAGGTGCACTCTATTTTCCATTACTCTTATAAGAGACAGCAATCTGACTCGATAGGGAGTGATTAGACGCAGGTCCTTTATGTGCTTCCCAAGCGGTATATCACTATAACTGCCAAACTCTGGGCTGAAAAAAATTAACGAAACCCTCAATTAGTATCACTTCCCCCAACCTGGAAATCAAACTAATTAAATTATCTTTAAATGAAATAGCCCCATTATTGGTCCTGCCACAACGAGGCAGTTCCTTACATAGATTATTAAAATCAATTGTCACGTGTCGGTGCACGATCTTCATTATCAACTGCAAAATTATCGAAAACGTTTGCTACATTAGATCGTACTGATTTTGTACTAATTAATCGACCCAATAGTTGACTTATCACAAAAATGGAACGTGTTCTTCACGATATTTAATCAATATGAAAAATACGTGAGGTAATTCATAAAATTAAGAATATACATATAATTTAGCTTGATTCGACAATCATTACTTTATCTTATGATAACGTTAAGATATTTTGGACAGTAACATGACGAGTTCATATCGCGAGTTGGATACCCACCTAATTCTGTAAATGTCATCTAGAATATCTTTGTGAAGAAATGATGCCTAAAGCTGTTAAGATGCCTTTGTCCAGAAGTGACAATTTTCAAGCTATGATTAGATTGGACTTTGTTGGATTTTCACAAGATGACAAATATGATTTATGAAAAACCCTTCGAAATCAAGAAAATCCTAAGACCAACGACTCTCTAACACTAACTCATAAGTAAGACATTTCGTGACAGGGAATCACGTCATCAGCATTTCAGCCAAAAGACGTTTATCAAAGGACAAGGCGGAGGCCTACGTCCTATGGTGGATGATTTCTGGTATCTTGGGCGAGCTCAAGCGTCGCCACGCTGACTAGGCGCATCCTGAATCCCAATCTTCATCATTGGTACACGTGGTTTACCTACACTACGCCTTCCATTTCAAGGATTCTACGAGTATTTTTATTATATTTCTAGATTGTTATTAATAAAATGTTATTTGTTTCAGTGCCCTTGGTCGGTATAATTTCACAAGGCTCGCAGGTGGTACAAAGACCAATACTGAATAAGCAGATTTTACCTACTGAACAAGGTAAACTATTAATTTAATTATTGCTGTGATATAAATCTCTCGCCAGCTTTTTCCGGTTTTCTGGGTCCACTACTGTATGCAATTGAAGGCTACATCGTTATTTTGAATGTAATCACATTGTTCGTTGCTACAAACTTAGATATTATTTTAAAATATATAAATTATCAAAAATTTGCTCTGCATAAACCAGAGTTATCGTCAAATGTCATATGTTCTTATATGTCAGTATTGCAAACACCGTAAGTTTATATTAAATCGCGTGATATAGTGCAAACTCTTTCTTATCAATAAGGCACGGGGTATAAGTATCTAAACTAACAAATTTAGAAGGGATTTAATATCTTTGAAATTTTCTGTTCACAATATATCAAAAATATAAAACCTAGTGAGATTAATTACAAACTTAAAGTGTATGCAATAAGCCAGTGTTATATGTATAGAGATCTTAGCTATCGTCTATACTCTATAATGTTCCTAATGAAATTTATTTAAATTTCAGGTAAAATCTACTCAGTGATGGGTGCTCTTGAATCAGCGATGCAGACGATATCTTCGCCACTGTACTCCTTACTTTACACAAAGACTGTTGCAAATCTGCCAGATGCGTGGTTACTACCCGGAATTACTTTAGCTTTCTTCCAACTACTGTCCTATCTAATAACAAGGAAAATAAGCCAATCACCAGCTTTAAAAACCAACGATCTCGGTGACGCTGAAAAGAACTCTGAAAATAAAATACCGTTACAAACTAAAGAACCCGTCAAATAACTATTTGTGAAGAATTTATTAGAAAATATTGTAGTATTTTGTAACTTATTTAAAGAAAATATTTTTTTATGTAAATATACGTGTTGGTTTTTTATTATTATCAACCTTTGTAATAAAAATGTCTCCTATCAGCAATTGAGTTATGATATATTACGAAGTAAGCGAATATATGCGGGTTTATCACACTTACAGAACACTTGACGGCATGTAATTTCCATATACTTAGGTACTATTTATGTCCTACCCTTCACTATCGGTTATATCTCAACTCGCCGAAATGAAAAGAACTGTCATTGCTTTCAATTGATAACGCATATCGCGTGTCTGTTTATGATTACCTAATATCCTTATTGTCATTGAAAGCCTCAATAAGATCTAGAAAGACATTCAGAGATTACATTTCAAGCATTATCTGTTTATATTTTGCGACAATACATGTTCCGTGGGTCCTTGAGCAGGGCTTTTCAATAGCCAAGAAGCATCTTAATCCTTTCTGCCTCCCTTTCCTAAAAAGTTATCCCCGATTCTCTGTGCCTAGGAATAGTTTGAGGAATTAAAAGTTCACATTCGCATCATCAAAAATTAGTCATCAGGAATACAGGTCCATAAAAAAGGAAAATCTACAAATACCTGTCGTAATTAATGATTGTAATATTGGGCCGTGGGAATTAAAATATTCTAATAATAACGGAGATAACGGCTAGCTAATGAAGAGTACTTGCTTAGGCACAACCTTGTAGCCAGGATTATCCATCAGCAACTTGCTCTGAAATACAATCTTGTGACATCGGCGGTACCATAATGCAGGTATGTGCCCGACCCAGTTCTCGAAAATGGCAATATCACATTGTACTAGGATCGGTCCATCGTCACTGGCAGGACTATTGTAGCCAATATTGTGGTGGTGGACCGAATCGAGAGGCGTGCAATGTTTGTTGACATTACCGTCCCGCATGACGGGAACCTCGTGAAAGCCGAGAAAGATAAGCAAATCAAGTATCTTGACTTGGCTCGCGAGGTTGTCGACATTTGGGATGTGGACACAGCAATCATTGTACTGATAGTCGTGTCAGCCAATGGCTTAATAGCCACGAGCCTCGACCAACACCTTAGGAGGCTCTCATTAGGCGGCTGGGGCAAGGGCCTGATCCAGAAAGCAGTACTGTTGGACATCGCTCGTATTGTTAGGAGGTTCCTCTCTCTGGAGCCCTGACCGCCGCCGCCGGTAGCTTGGACCCTATTCCCGATACCGGTGGGCCTCTATTTTTTTATATTTTTATTTTATAAAAATATTTAATAATGTAGTTATTAAGAAAAACTGAATAAAGGACCGAGATAATATTAAAATGGATGTGTGGAGTGCCTTGAACAATATACCGCCATTAACCATTGAAACAAAATTCATTGTCTCTGGCTCTTCAACTAGCTGCAAGTATGACAACAGAGCGACAATTCTGTTGGTGATCACCGGAGTAATATAAAGTAAGAAATTATTAGTAGAAGTTTGATAGTGGCGCTTCTAACAGAAGATTTTAACGGTTTGTTTTGGTTTGGGCAATAATAATTGGGCTTATGATGAGGACGGATGAAATGTATATGACTAAAGGAGCGATGCATATAAAATGTATATAGATGGCTTATGTGACAAATGACATGACACAGGGAAGAATGGAAGATGAAAACTATTACTACTACAACTATATACTTATGATATTTGGTTTATCCAAATATCATAAATAATATTACTTACACATAATAAAATACACATACAATACTACATAATATACTAATAAATATCAAATATATGACAGAGAAAGGAGAAGAATACAAATGATAGTGAAAGGTAATGCTCCTTTACAATTTTCTAAAAAGTTGGTAGTGTTTGAGCATGTCTTATTTCAATAGGTAATACTTCACAACCAAGCTGCTTGAATCGTAAAAGATTTGTCAAAGAATGAAGTGGAATGCATACGAGTACTCAATTTTAGATTCTCTGATGATCTCAAGGACCTAGAATGTGTGTCACAGAGGAACTGAAAGCGTTCTTTAAGATAAAAAGAAGTAAAAGGATTGAAGAGCACATTATAAAGCAAAGAAAGTATGTGGGCATTCCGGCGAAGGCGTATAGGAAGCCATTTGAGCTTAATACGGAATTAAGAAACGTGATCATACTTGCGCAAGCCAAATATGAACCTTGTCCAATTGGTCTTGGATGAGATCAAGATGCTGGCATCAGCATAGTCCAGGATTGGAACAAGAAGAGATTATGTTGCTAACCACTAGACTAGCTTGAAAGATTGTAACAAAATGAGTTGGAACTGATTTATCAGTTCATCTAATCAATTAACATTGACGTCTGTTCGCACGACCCTTTCGTTTCGCTATTGCGCCAGTACACCACTATTCTACATATTTTATTATTATCTTAATTCAACAACCTAATGAATCACTGATATCATAAACATGAAATCTTAATAGACGGCTCTATCACTATGATAATCTAAATTCAGTTATGAGCTCGATTGATTGCATAAGCTTTGCCGAGATTCTGGTCCGTCGGTATTTTATTTATGATTTTCTGTTTTAAAAGGGTTTGTTGTTCTAAACAAAAAATTTCACCGATTGAGAAAAGTGACCTCGTTTTTGTTTTTGTTTGGGAACCAGGGCTCCTAGAGCCCTGAGGCCCTGAATTTATGCGATGAAACGATGTCTATTAGGATAACAAATCAATAATTATTCAAATGTTTTAGCGTTATCCTAATACCTGGAGCTGTGTATAAGAGTAAGTTATCGCCTTTTCCAGGAAACGGAAAAATCATAGCAAGAATAATAAAATGAATAGAACGAACACGATGGAGACATATTTCTACAGAATGTGTAATCAAAAATCAAAACTTCTGTGTAGCTGCTGTAGCTTGTTGGATGTTAGACCGAGTATGTCGGGTGCTGAGTACCCTTAACGGGAACAAGGCTAGTGGCCCCGACGGAATACCAGAAATTATACTTAATACTTGTGCGCCTTTATTGTCTCCGATCTTGACAAGCCTATATCACATTTCGATGACGACTGGAAAAGTTCCGAAGGCTTGGAAGCAAGCTAACGTTCAGCCCGTGCCCAATTAGGGTTGTCGAGCTGACCCGGCCAACTATACCCATTGATCATCGACCCATCTCAGTAATGACCATCCCCTGTAAGAGTATGGAACGTGTACTGCACAATAAGCTCCTGGCATACCTAGAAGACAATGACATCCTTAGTGACCACCAATACGGTTTCCGCTGAAATCGGTCAACTGAGGATCTTCTAGCTTATTCCATTCAGATCTGGAGTAAGGCAATCGAGAGGCACGAGGAAGCGCTTGCTGTCTGCCTTAACATCTCGAAGCCTTTTGACAGGGTCTGGGACGAGAGCCTTATTGGTAAGCTTCCTTCCTTCGGTCTGCCTAGTGGTCTGTGTGACTGGATAGTATAATTCCTGAGGGATCGTCCATCCGAGTGGTTATCGATGGCTGCTCGTCTGTTCAATTAGGTATTAACGCCGGCGTCCCTCATGGGTCGGAGCTTTCGGCAACATTGTTGTTGCACACAGTGCAACAATGTGCATTAATGACCTGCTAAAACCTTTCGGTATGCAGACGACAGCACTATTGCTGAGAGATACGTGTCCGGCGCACGGGCTACTGGGCCTCAGATCTGGTGTCTTCGGGAAGCCATGGTTGAGCGCTTGAATATGATTAAGTAATTTATAATCATCACAGAATTGATTTGTTGGTTTCGGTTTCTCTATAGCATTGTTTTTTTTATGTATGTATTTAAGTATATATTTGTATATATTTTTTAAATATTTTTTTTTCTCAATTTATCCCTTAATTTAGTTGCACCTGCCTTATTTTATCTCTGCCCCACCCTAAGGTCGACTGGTAGAAAATGCCTAAGGCATTAAGTCCGCCTTTGTACTTGTGCATAAAGTTTTAATAAATAAATAAATAAATTATTTTATTAAACAAGACTATATTTATTTATCTAATTTTGCATGCAATCATCGGCCATTTACAACGCAGGCTTAGAATGCTCTATTATTATACATGATACAATACCGATAAATCTGATAAGACCCTAGTTACGGGACTTGCTGTTGCATTGCTTGTGGTTTGGTTAGACTGTAGTAGAAAAGGAGTGACGTTTAAAATTTCTATGTTGGTGCAATAGTACCTACTATTGTAGCAATGACAGTAACATTTTGAAAACGATGTGTCTTGTGACAAAATGTAAGAGACGGGGCCGATAGCCGATATACAAAAACAAAGGGGTGATCGTGATTTGAGGCGATAGCTTAACATGACAAGTAATCCGATAAAAGAACGTATAAATAAATGCCGCTTCCCAATCACAAGAGCAGATTGTAACAATCAGTCGATATAATAACAAGTGAATTGTTCTTTGTATTTTGGAAATAATATCATGTAAGTAAATTTAAAACATAAGTCTATCGTCAATATAACCAGTGCGTTTCTGTGGTTTAATAACGTTGAAGTTTTTCAAAAGTGTTCTTTGTGTTTTTCTCAACGTGTCCGAAAGTAAGTTAGCAAAACAACGATCATTAATTTGAGTAACTCTGTTCCCAGAATGCAACGCCCAGGTCCAGGATTTAATCAAGGCTACCCCAGCCCCGGTGGCCCCGGTATGAATAACGGTATGCCGATGCAACCAGGTGCTCCAGGTGGGCCCAACAGATTCAACAACCCCGGCGGTCCGGTCTACGCTCCTGGCTACGGCCAGCCCATGGGCGGACCACAGCACCCCCAGCAGAACTTCCAACCCAACGCCGGCTGCTTCATGCCTGCTGCCACTATCCGCAAGATCAGCAACACCATGCCGCCGAGATTTGATCCTTCCTTCCAGTAATGTTGACCCGTTTGAATCTCTGCCTGTATATAATCCCATAAAGCTAGTTTTTTAAGTTATTGTTAATATTTTATAAATAAGTTTAAAAGTAAAAAGTTGTACAACCAAAATTCTGACCTTTTCTTTGATCTTTGCACATTAATAACACATTAGACATTCGAGATTAATCGAGATGTTGTGATAACTACAGCAATTTTAAAAGTTTTCTGTACTGACTTCATTGATGTGATTGAAGGATTTATTGCGTACCGGGCCACTGAGGCTTTTCTAGTATACTATAACGGAGGTCGAATGACGACTCAATTTAACAACTACGCAAAGTTCAGCAAAGTACGGCAAGATATACCGGTAGCCCAAATTACTGGTAGACTTATAAAAAAACATGTACGTAGGTACAATCTTTGACAACACCTGTAGATGTAACAACAAAGATAATGTTAAGATAGCAGGTGACAAAGATAAAAAAATAGACAGCAATTGCAATAATATTGTATGTTCTCAGGTATATAATTTAACTAGCCTCTGCCAGCGGTTTTGCCTGCTTGAACAGTGTTTTATCTTCCCAAGGGAACATTATACCGGGATAAAAATTAACCTATGTGCTTTTCCAGACTATAATCTATTTCTATGCCAAATTTAATCCAGATCCGTTCTGGCGTGATTAAATAACAAACATACATCCACACAAACATCCATCCAAACTTTCACATTTATAATATTAGTAAAGAAGTAAGATTTCTCTTCTTAATAAAGTACCTAAAGGTTAGGTAGGTAGTTGTGGCAGTTCTTTATTAATATAGTGTTTTATGGTTTCATAATATTTACCACTTCGTGTATCTTATTTGTTATTTATCACATATTTATAGACACGATTACGCCATAATTTAATCAAACTCTCAAAGATGTCGCTTAGTAGTAGTATATATGAACTAATCAAATATGAACGCGCAAGATTTAAAAAAAATACACGAGTGCTCAGCATTTTTTTTTTGTACTTTATTAATAAGATTAAAATTCTTAATAATTAATTAAGATCTAGCCTAAAAGACTAATAAGCAATTTAACTTAATATGTTACGTTTTAGATTATGTTAAAACTAAGAAAAGTGACCATTTGCACTTTTACACAAGTCCGTAGCACTTTCTTAGAGTCTGATATATTTGTAAAAACACTATGTTCATGTGTTATATATAAAGTACAGCATTGTCACTATTATTCATTCACTTTGTGCACTACACTAATTCAAAAGGTTTAGTTATTTTTAGCCTACGCACTAAGTCTGTGTTGTCTAGCAGCTGGATAGCCTCAACATTCACGTGTCGATGAAGTCTGTGTTCGTGGGCTTCAGCAAATTTTTGGATGATGGTGGTGACGAATTCCATTTTAAGGTTACGGTGAAGATCGTCATTTCTTATGTACCAGGGTGCATTCACAGCATCCCTGAGCACTTTATTTTGGAATTGTTGGATTTATTTGACATTGCTTTGTTTAGCCCCAAAGTTGGATACCATACGTCCAAATTGGCATCAGTATATGCTTGTATATGGTTAGTTTATAATGTATTGATAGACAGGATTTCCTTCCGAGTAACCAATACATACTTTTATAACGTATGTCGAGTTCCTGTCTTTTCTTTTTAACCGACTTCAAAAAAAGGAGGAGGTTCTCAATTCGTTGGAATCTTTTTTTTTTTTTTTTATTTATGTTCCCCGATTACTCAAAGACGCCTGGACCGATTTCAAAAAATCTTCTTTTGTTTGAAAGGGTATACTTCCTAGTTGGTCCCATACTCATCAGGTCAGGATCTGATGATGGAATCCTAGAGAAATCGAGGGAACTCCTCAAATATTATAGGCAAACATATAGCGATTTTGGTATTTTCATCAACAATGCAATCATTTGCACTCAGAAAGTATCATTTGGTGAAGTGGAACTGATGAAGAAGACCACAGATGGCCACTGAAACTCCTAAATGCTAAATATGTCACGGGCATAAGATATTTCGAATAGTTAACCGACTATAATGAAGCAAATACTTATAAATAAATGGTACTGATGAAAATGGCACCATCAAACTGATCTGATGATGAAGCCGGAAGGTAGACACTGGAACTCTTATATAAAACAATGTATCCTAGTCGTGTTTGGGCTTATTGGAATCGCCATGAAATGCACTTTGGCTATTAATGATAATCATGATAATTGGAGGTACCTACCAAAACTAAAAAGAGAAAAATAAAAACCTTTTAAACAAAAAATCAAACCGACTTCCAGAACAAAAAACTACAAAGCAAAAAATAAATTTATTTTCCGAAGTCGGTGTCGAAAAACGGGAAACAATGGGTAAGTACAAAAGACACCGACTTCGGAAAATAAATTTATTTTTTGCTTTGTTTTTTTGACATGAGCTTTCCAACGCAACTTAGCGTCGAGAGTTATACCAAGGTATTTGGCTGTATTAGCATAAGGCACTTGCACGCCATTTATGTAGATTGGGTGATAGTCCAAGTGTTTATTTGTGAAGTCAATGTGAATTAATCTTGACTCATTCAGTTTGATCTTCCATTTTTGTGTCCAGTCATAAACTTTGTTCACAGCTAGTTGAACTTTTTCTACTGCTTCTCTGTGGCTTGATCCAGTATCCATAATTGCAGTAGCATCTGCAAAGGTCGCAATGGTGTTGTTTTCCAGTTCTGGGATGTCACATGTGTATAACAAGTACAGAATTGGGCCTAGCACACTTCCTTGAGGTACCCCAGCTTTAATAGCTTTTAGCTCGGAATATGCGTCTTCTTGCCGTATTCTAAACATTCTATTAGTTATATACGACTCTAGAATATCTGCAAATTCTGGTAGCATACGTCTGAGCTTGAATATTAGACCCTTATGCCAAACTTTGTCAAAAGCTTGCGCGACATGTAAAAACACGGTGGCGCAGACTCCTTTATTTTCAAGTGTTTTTTCAATGATATTGGTTATTCTATGTACCTGGTCCATTGTTGAGTGTTTTTCCCTAAAGCCAAATTGATGATTTGGAATAAGGTCTTTATCTTCTATTATTGGTTATAACTGTTTCAATAACGGTTTTTCGAATAGCTTTGCCAACACGGGCAACAGAGAAATAGGTCTATATGATGATGCTTCATGGGGTGGTTTTCCAGGCTTCGCAATCATAATGACTTCAGCGACCTTCCATGGCTCAGGTACATATTTTAAGGTAAATGCAGCATTGATAAGCTTGGTCAGCTTTACTATGGCTTTGCGTGCGAGGTGTTTTAAAATTTCCCCTGTAATAAGGTCGTAACCCGGAGACTTTTTCGAGCTAATGTTATTTTGGATTTCTCTCATGACTTGTTTAGGAGTCACAAGCTTAATTCTATGGTTTTGTGGCAATCTTTCACTCTCAAGTATTTCTATCGAGCTTTCATTGGGTTGAAAAGTCTCTTCTAAGTGTTGAGCAAACCTTAACGCTTTTTGGTCATTGCTTATGGCCCATTTTCCGTCGCTATCTCTGATGGGTGGTACTTGTTTAATTGGCCTTTTGAGATTTCTTGTTCCTTTCCAAAGGGAGTAATCAGTTGATTTGTCATTGATTAGCTGCAGAAGGTTGATATTCAGAGATTCATCCTCAAACTGTAGAATTTCCCTCTTTAACCGTTTAGTTAGGCTATTTAGTGATGTTTTATCCATCGGGCACCTTGTTTGCTGCCAAAGCTTCCGTTGTTTCCTTTTTTCAGATAGTAAATCTACAATTGCCTTAGGATAGATAAACCCCTTATATTTACGTTTTAATTGCGGTGAGTTGTTCCACGCACATTGTTGGATATTAACAATAAATTTGTTTACTTCTGAGTCAAGCTGATCTTGCTTTTTTATCGGAGTTTTAAGGTCGATAATATTATCTAGATCAAGGCAAAACTTTTCCAATCTGTAAACTTATTAACCAGGGTTAAGTGTCTTTCTTTGAGTAGGACTTTTTGACTAAGCTTTAGTATAATCGAAGAGTGGTCCGAGTTCATATGAAAACCTTCCTCCAAACTGACGTAGTTGGCGGATATATTTTTGCATATGAAAAAATCTATAAGATCCGGTATTTTCTGGTGGTCAGTGGGCCAGTACGTTGGTTTACCCGTGCTCATAACTTCTGAATGTGTTTCTTTAACTGCACTTAAGAGCTGCCTTCCCTTAGTTGTAGTAAGTCTTGATCCCCAATGTGTATGCTTGGCATTAAAATCATCGCCTAGGATAAATCTCTGGCCTTATAGGCCAGAGATTTATCATCTATATATATATACATATCTATATATCTATCTATCTACATATCTATGTATCATCTATATATCTCTTTGGCTCAAAGAGATGTAAATATCGCTCTTTTGTTATCATATGCCGTGGAGGACAGTATATGGCTGCAATAGACACATCAAAATATTTGGTTTTAACAGATATTGCCACAGGTTGAATGTCTTGATCTTCATATTTACACTGCACGTAGTGACTAATGTTGTCTTTGATTATAACCGCGCTACCTCCGCTGGCAGAGTTGTCAGGGTGGAGCGAATTATATACCATGTATCCTCTAAATTTGACAAAAGATTGCTTAGTGAAGTGCGTTTCGGAGACCAAACACACGTCTATATTTAACATTTTGATGTTTGAGGAGCCCGTTAGACTTCCACGCCATTATCTTGAGAGTATTAATCATTTTGGATTACTTAAAACAGCTGTTTTAGTGCTGGATTCTAGTTTCTCTAATCTCTTTTCAAATGAGGTAATACACTTTAAGATCTGATTAATCTTGTCCTCTAGATTCAAGGGCTGTGATCTTTGTTTTACAGCTTCCGCATAGGATCCAGTGTTGGTTACTTGCAAGGGTTTTGCAGTTGACTGGACACTTGCTTTATGTGCCTGTTTCTCATGATTTTGTAGGGGAAGAGATTGCTGGGTAGTTGGTACCACAAGTTTCTTTTTAATATTTTTATTTTTCATAATTTGTATCTGTATAGCTACTTCACACCCCCTATAGTTGGCAGGGTGAGGAAGACCACAGTGAACACATTTTGGCTTCTCTTGCGGAGATTTGGTACAGTTGGCTGTAAGATGCTTGCCAATGCATTTTACACACCTTGGCTCTTTTCTGCAATATTTATGAGTATGCCCATATGCTTGGCATCTCTTGCATTGGGGAATGACATTAGGATTTTTGAGTGGGTGTATTTCAATTTTACACCCTAAAATGTACTTTATGCCATAGATTTTGTTGACATCTTCATCATTATTGAATGACAAAACGAACATATTGAGTGGTTATTTACTCTTCCAGCTCAATTTGTTGTCTACTTTTTCTATTTTCAGTCCTTGTGATGTTAGATCATCTTTGATACGATCAAGTTGGCAAGAGGAACAATTAATTTCTACACAATAACTCTAATTGATCTAGCCTGCTTATTTTCATACGAATGCCAATGGTGGTCTTTTTCTGTCAAAAGCCTGGCAATTACTCTATAAGAGTCTTCTGTTTTGGCGTTCACCTTCACACAATCGCCATTCATCATTTTAGCGGTAAATGATTCAGCTGGTATTGTTTCAGTTAGAAAGTCATAGAACGTTTGGTAGTTCTTAACACCATCTATTATGATTGGCGGTGGTGCACCATGGTGGGCACCTTTTTGACGGAAGTCTCTTTCGCATTTTTTTGTTGTTCTTTTTGGGCACTTGTTCCAAGTTGTTGTTTTGGAGAAAGGGAGGTGTTAAGCTTCCTCTTCTTCCTGCTCTTGGCCCTTACCCACTCAGTCTCTTTAGCGAGTTCATCCTCGTCTGTGCAATATTCAACGTCACTTTTAGTACGCTGGGCAAATATTGTTCTCTCGCTTTCCTGTTTTCTAAGGGTTCTTTAGTTTCTTTTTTTTTTTCTCTGTGTCTTCAGTGTGCTCAGCATGAGCTTTATAGTATGAAGAGCACATAAATCTTTTTTTTTATTGGCTTCTCGCAGTTCAACCAAGTGATGACTACTGATTAACCGGACTTTCCCTGTGGAGACTGAACTAGAGCCTCCAGCCAGGCACAAAAACTTAACCTAAGCGACCACGCTGCTGCCGTTGTGCACAGCTTCATTATACTATTGGAAAGGTTTGCATGTGTGTGTGTCTAGATTTCACAGTGAACCAGAAACAGAAAGTCACACGCATTTCAGATCACACATCTAATTGTTTTAGCAATCCTTCTTAGGACCATCTTCCTAGGATTCCTTCCTAGGAATCATTAATTTTACAAAACAGTTGTTCGTTTATCAAGTAACCTCTTCAAGCGGCCATAACTCAAGTTTTATTAGGTGTTAGGTGCACCGCGGGTGGTTGATCACTTCAGTCATTCTTGCTACACATAACTATCTAGACCCCCACCAGCCAGATCAAAGATGATCAGAGTGAAGATGTTATTGTTATTTTCATTAAATATACCGAACATGATTGAAAATACAAGGAGTTTGGCGCCATCTAGCCTTTCAAGTGGTAGAAATGAAACAATAGATAATGTTCAGTGCCATCTATTTTTAATGTATTTACTAATAAGTTATTATTTATATGTCAAGGCTATAATGAAATTATGAAAGTTAAAGTCAGGCTAATTTATGATTATTTATCTAAAATATATAACTATTTAAATATCAAAGATTATGACTCTGGTGTGTAAAATGAATGACTAAATTTGCAGCTGTAATTGCTGCTGAGGACGCGTCGCGCGTCGGCGTCGGTAGAAACCAAAGAATAAAAAGATTCTAGTATTTTTTGCGCAGCATTGATGACATTTGGTGAAGTTTTGGTCCAGCAGATATACTGTAAGTTGTGCCAGTGACACGAAGCAGAAGCATTGTTTGGCAAGATTTTTCATAGTCAAAACCATTATTTGCAATAATTTGGTTCCCTTTGTACAAAAGCCGTAACGTAATAAAAACTTAAAAACACAGTCTTCGTAGTGTGTCAGATTTTTGTCAGATCTCTGATCATAGTCTGCTTGGTAGAAATTACAGATACAAACACACTGCATTTTACGTAATACACCCTTGATAACTTGCTGGTGGTGTTATTATTGGAAGAATGAAGAATAGAAGACTCATTCGAAACGCCATAACTAGGGATATCAGTTCAGGCAAGTGCAGTAATATCCAATCTTATTAGACGAGAGAGAAGAAATAATCAAAAGCAAGTAAATAAGGCACCATGCTGTTTTAGTATGAGAATTATTACTGCCCAGCCATTTGTAGTCAACATCGGACCGTCCAAAAATACTGGGGAATACTGAACCTAGGTAAACTTCACACAGTGCATACGACCTTTATTGCCCTTTTTTCAAAATCTGCCCTACATTTTTGTTGTTGTTGATCCAGTGGCTTATCAAAGAAATGGCTATCTAGTCCACTATCATGCAGATATTAAAAATGATTGATGGCATTATTGCCAATGTAGGTAAGTGGACAGAGACAATGACTTTAGGTTAGGTACAAGGTAGGTACTTCCTGAAGCAGCACTACTGAAACTATGTTAAACAATAAAATAAAAGGATCAACCCAAATGAGTGAGGCCGGTGAGGGATAGCAGATAAAACTAAAGAGATAATACCTACAGGACAAATAAACTAATGATATATAGAAAGGAAAGAAAATTATTCAACCTACAACAACTGTATACGTATCACACATGTATGACTATCCGAAACATTCTAACTACCAACATACACACAAATATATCATTCAAACAGAAGATTCATAGATTCAATACTCGAAACCAAGACGACTTAGAACCTACAACAGTGAGAACCTTATACGGCATGAAAACTATCCAATGTGAGGGTGTTCGGTTATACAATAGATTACCTAAAATTGTCAGAGAGTGTACTAGTATATTAACCTTTAAAAAGGTCTAAGGAACTTTATATTAGACGACTAGCTTTTCCCCGCGGCTTACCTCCCCTGGTCCTTCCCACAGGACCCGTTTCCGTGATATAAAATGTAGCTTTCTACTGGTGAAAGAATTTCCAAAATCGGATGAGTGCTTTTTGAGTTTATCCATTACAAACAAACAAACAATCAAATGTTTCTTCTTTATAATATTAGAGTAAGAGTAATTATTTTATTTTACTATTGTTTTCCTACTGACAACAGATGTACAACCCACATATACTCACATATACTTTTATATGTGAGTTTTGTTAAAACTGATTTGTTTGTTATTGTTAATCTACCCTTGTTTTAATAATTTTACTGTGACGTCATGTTTCCTTCGATATATGAATGTCATAATATTAACTACTACCTACTGTTAATTTAGTTAAGTTTCTCTTTTAGTGAACTGTAATTTGTTCTTTGAGAAAATAAATATCTTTAAACCGAAAGGCGGAACGCATATATGGCCTGCCGCGTGACTACGTGACGTTTTTGATTCAGGTCTGAGGGCGCATAAAACAGATACGTACAAAAGCCATTTATCTTATCGATAGCATCTCAGTTAGCAATTCAACGCTGAAATGCAAAAAGACATTGTTTTACAACTTATTAGTCCCAGCAACTAGACCAATGTCTATAATTTGCGAATGCTCCATCTTGTATACTTTTTGTACGGACAAGTATGTCCGACCCACAGGCCAAGGAAAGGAAGGGAAAGGCCCACAAACAACAAGCTTTAGTAAGTACTAAACTAGTCAATGAGAGGTGTCATATTTCAAAGTACTATCAATGCTATTTATTTTACTACTACTATTACTTACGTATAATTTTTACGTACTTTACTATAAATATTTTAGCACATGTGTTGTCTTAACTACTCTTTGATTATGGAAAAATTAGTCTCATTTGATAAACGAATTTACTCTCTTATCAAAATGTAAACAACAAATAAGGTAAAATAAATTAAATAGGTATTCAGATCACGCAGGCTTATAACAAAGTTCTAGTTTAATCCAATGATAATGGGCAGTACATTATTGTTTACGAAAAATTAGTAATTATTTGAGTAATGATTCATCTGCTTGACTACAAACTGTAGTCAGCAAGTCAGAAGCATGTTCTGTCATGCAGCCGGAAACATGATCTGCCATGTGTTAGGTAAAATAAATTAAATAGATATTCAGATCACGCAGGCTTATAACAAAGTCCTAGTTTAATCCAATGATAATGGGAAGTACATTATTGTTTACGAAAAATTTGTAATTATTTGAGCAATGATTCATCTGCTTGACTACAAACTGTAGTCAGCAAGTCAGAAGCATGTTCTTTCATGCAGCCGGAAACATGATCTGCCATGTGTTCAGCAGGTCTAAGAATAAACTATTTAAGACTTTGCAAGGGAACATAGCATTAATGGGCGACCACAGAATAATATGTGATCTTCAATAATGGGTGATCTTCAGCAACGAGTAGAATAAAAGAGACAAAAAAATAAAAGAAGGCACGAGAAGCCGTACCTACTCGTATAGGTTTCATAAGATGCCTTAGATGAGAAGCTTTTGAAGATGGATATGATGTGACTAGAATGGGATGAATTCTAAGACGACAGCATATATAAAGATGTTATATCTCAGATGTATGGAAGATAAAGACATATTGCGGCCCCCGTTATATTGAGTAAGAGCAGGAGGAATAAGTTGCGATTCTCTTGGTTGGAAGTTGACGAGCCTTGTGAGGTCAGTGCTACTGCAATTTCATACCAATCCTTAATTACGCAAATTATGATATTATCTAGCATGTTTGAGACGTAAAAATGTCTTTGAATTTTAATGTCTACTTCAGATTAGGCTGGTATCTGGTAGGATTGTCAATTTTGCTTTAGGTGTTTAAAATTATATGACAAAGCAAACACCCCAAATACTTCAAAAATGGCACCCAATTGGTTCAAATCGTTGCTAGAACAAAAACTAATTTAAGACTGCAGAAGATTATAGGATAAATGGGAGGTCTTCAGCAACAAGACGAATGAAATAATCAATAATAAATATAGACACGAGAAGGCGCATTGCTTAACGTACTTGTACAGGCGTCATACGATGTCTTAGCAGAGAAACAGTAGGTCTGAGTTTTCGGCGGGCTTTTTTCGGGTGAAGTTCAGCGGCTGTTAATATTATTTGCAGATTGATTCATAGTGGTTATTGTGATATATAATTGGTGTAGTTTTGTGTCTCAACTGTCTACGCAAATGGACAATATGTGGCAATCATTGACAGATATGATCTCGGGATAGTGGAGCATTGAATTTTATTGTAGTATTGACTACCTCCGCAAAGCTTACTGGGAAGCCCGACTCGATACAATTTGCTGCCAACAAACTCCAAAAAACATATGAATATATTACATCCGCATTCTAATAGTATGCATTAGAATGCGGATGTAACATATTAAAGAACAAAATGATTTCTACTAACAATATTAAACTCTAACACTAGCATACATTTTAATCCTCAAAGGATCGTCACAAAAAGCTCAAGATATTAAAAAAATAATAATTTGCAAATTCAATAAAACCCATGAGTCTTCACTACACGACATTGGCAGGAATTTTCTTCGGCAAATTGCCATAAAAAAAGAACAATAGATCTGTTAATTGTTGGTTGTGTGAAAAGTGAATACCGCTAAAATGGGTTTAACTTTTGAGACGATGGCATATAGAGATGTTTTTTTTTTTTGCTTTTGACCACTTACTCGCCTGATGTTAAGTGATGATGTCGATGTGTTACATCTTAGATGTAGGAAAGAGGAAGACATTGCGGCCCTAAATTAAATTGTGTAAGAGCAGGAAGATTGTGGGTATATACGGTTCTCTTGGGAGTCGCCAAGACTTACCTACGAGCGTAATGCATTTTGCATATTTTGATCTAATCTAATATGTTCAAGACATAAACAGATAATTGAGTTTTGATGTCTACTTCAGATAAAATCACATTGGGACTTCCCAGACCTAACTGCAGTAAGGAGGATATTGATAATTTTATTTTTAGGTGATATTATTTAAAGTTAATGATAAGATTAATTTGTATTTTCTTTTGAGTGTCATGGTATGTCATGTACTCATGTCTACAAATAAATAAAAAGTACCTAATGACATGCAGGTGCCTAATGATATGCCTCATAAACGAGTACAATCATGACGATACTTTTAGGTAGGTATTGCAAAAGTTTTAGTACTTGGATATTTTTTTTTTAAGAAAATTTCTGAAAGTCTTGAAGTTCTAGCCATGCAATACGTAAGAATCCACTGGAGATGGATGTGCAGAGTGACAAGAATGGATAATTGAGAAATTAGTATATTTTAGGAAGTATGAAAGTGGCTCCAGTGACAGAAAAGTTGAAAGGGAATCGTTTGTATGAGTTATGGAGGCATGAAACACATGTTATTAAAAGAGTAATAAATATAAACGTACTTAGATGAATCGACAATGCGGGAACCCACCGGGGGGAACACGCCATGCCTGGCAACGCACTATTTTATGAATATTACCTTGGACAGTGGACACATTTATTGCCTAAACTAATCAAACGAGTAAAAACTTTGGCATTCCTGAATCCCGCGACAGACAAAATTCTAAATACATTTAAATGTTACCGTTTATCATTTGAAAGGTAATATTAATAAACTGTTTTGTTAACTTTCAACCTTTTTCAATATCATAACCAAAGATTATTAACACTTTATGTCATGGAACGTAAAAACAAAAGACATCAAAGTTTGAAACAAAACACCAAATTGTTTGGTAGTCCTGAAACCCTTGAATATTGATCATCAGTCCAATGTTTCACGTCACTGAGAACACTAAAGCTAAGAGAAAATGCAAACCACACCTATAGAAGCCGCTCAAGTCGTGATCCTAATCCAGCAGGGGTTGTCTCAGCGTACTATCACTCGACAGCTTAATCAGAGCCAGTCTTGTGTCTCGAAGGTATACAAGAGGTTCAGGGAGACTGGAAACTTAGTCGAGTGACCAGTATCTGGACGACAGCGATGCACTTCGGTGAGAGATGACCGATTTATTGTCACCTCTTCTCTCCGAAATCGATACCTGACCGGCGTGAACGTCCAGCAGCAGCTCAGAGAAATTCGAGGGACACAGCTATCAGCGAGTAGACAGTGAGACGAAGATTCAAAGAAGCGAACTTGACCCAAAAAGGCCAGCCACGGGACCCAAATTGTCTTCAGCCCACCGACAAGCCTGAAATGTATCCATATCTACAAGACAAAAGTGGCATTTGACGTAATAGGCAAAATGATTATTGTAAATATCGTGTTAATGCCGAATTTCAGACTTAATTACCCAATATTACCTCATATGAATTCATATCTACTCAATATCATGTCACATCACACCTTCTAATGAATCACGACACACATTCATTAGCTAGGAGATTCATATTCACGGATTAATAAACATATTAGTTCTAGGTAACGCCCAAAATAATCAAGATACGAACAAGGAAAAATAAAGCAACTTTTCTGATAAAGAAATGAACGAATAAGAAATACTTCGAAATACATGACAACGTAGACTTACATTAAATTCATGACAACAGTCTAGTAAACACTTTTTATCATGAGATTTAGGAACTAATAGGAAGGAAATTCAGTAATGTAAACAACTGATAACAGTGGCTCACTAATACTATAGCCACAAAGTACGTAATCGGCGACGTACGCTAAGAAGGGCAATGGGGGCGGGGAGGCGTAAACTGCCCTTAGCAAACTACCGATTTTTCTTGAAACTAGCACTTTTATACTCAGCCTATTATAGCCTAGTGGCTTCTTGTCAATCTAAAGAAAATTTATCCTATCTGATGGAAGTTGAAAATATTTTGTGCTCGTGTTCTGAATCGCTACCAGCGCTTTCTTTGCATCCTCAAATTCAAGTGGGACAAGGGGATTAAGTAAGTTCGATATTCGCGTGAATGTTAAGGATAGGATAGGATAGATGGACCTCTTTGCCGCACTTTTACTCGCATTTGGTCCGTAGTGCGTGCAGGCCCCCGCTCTGTGAGAGGGAATGGGCCGTAATCCACCACACGGGCCCAGTGCATGATGGTGGATGTCACATGTCTTCGAATTTTCGGTTCTATGACATGCCGGTTTCCTCACGATGTTTTTCTTCGCCGTTTTAAGAGCAGTGGTGTGAAATAATTTACACAAAGTAAAGCGCCTGCCTGGTTTCTAACCCACGCCCTACAACTTGTAAGTCACGGCCGTTATCTATGGGCCACCACTGCTCTCGCGTGAATGATAAAAGAAAATTGAAACTATCCAAAGCAGGGTACTATTTTCGTGTTTGGTTTGCTCGTTCTTGCTTTCATACTTCTCTCAATTCTGAAGCTTTTCTGCATAAGTCGACCACGTAACCTATTCCAGTGTTCACTGTTCAAATGCTTTAATAACAAATGAACACCGGCAATCTATTTTATTTCGCCAATATGGTCTAGCTGGATGATAAGTGTGGAATGTTACATAGACATCTACCCAAGATGCTACCAAACAATAGACTTTTATCCCCGATTTCTGACTGAAGTATTTGAAGTAGAGGTGTTGTCAAACTCTACCTAAGCCTGAAAAACTGACAAGAACGGTTTGACACGTTCATATCAAACATAATCAAACATAATATTTCAACGTTTGCCTGCGTTTGCGTTTGCCTGATTCACACATAGTTCACAATACATAATTTGAATTTGACAAAATACGTTTATATTTAATCTTTATACCGACCGCGCCCATCAAATTGAGATTATGAGCCGCGTAGGTAATCACTACGCTCTGAAAGCCAGTAACGTGATACAAGCGTGATATTATAATATATAAGTAGAGAACATCAAAAGATTTATTTATAGAAATAATAAAGAATGCGATTGACGCAATATATAGCTAAATATAGTCACTTTATCAGATTCAGAACCGACAAACATCGATAAAATAAGTAGGTATTCATTTTTTTTTAAACTAGCTTTTAGAACTGAAATGTACTAAATTTTATATCACTTGTAAAATTACCAATGCCAATGAGCCCAAACACGATGCTGCTACTGATATCTTACCTGGTCGTGGAGTTGCTATGATCATCTTCCGGCTCCATCATTGTTCTTTTTTTTTATTTATTTTTTATTCGTTATAGACTCGCGTTTGACCACTATCTCGCCTGATGTTAAGTGATGATATACTCGAAGGTGGAGCACGCTTGCCTAGAAATAACCTATTCACTCTAGACTTGAAGACCCCTAGGTTGTAGCTATCAGGAAACAAGGACGCCGGCAGGGAATTCCACTCCTTTGCTGTACGCATAATAAAAGAATTCCCAAAACGTTTGGTGCGTATGGGTGGGATATCCACCATGTACCGATGGCACATTGCCGTACGTCTTGTAGTCCGATGATGGAAAGGGCTAGGCGGAATCAAATTGTGCAGTTCCGTCGCACACTCCCCGAAATGTAACCGATAAAAAACCGACAGGTTGGCAACTCGGCGTCGATGTTTGAGGCTCTGGAGCTTTGAGGCGACCAGTGCATCGTTGCTAATAAGCCTTTTGGCCCGTCTGTCAATCGACTCAAGTGCATCAAGCTGGTATTTGGCAGATCCATCCCAGAAGTGAGAGCAGTACTCCATGCATGACCGAACTTGCGCTTTATACAAGTTGAGCAGCGCGTTCAGGCGTGAAGTACCGACTCACCTTCGCAAGGATCCCCAACTTTTTTGCAGCCAATTGAGCCTTTGCCTCAATGAATGGACCAAAATTGAGGGTCGATGTTAACGTAACACCAAGAAGTTCGAGATGGTCCGTTATCGGCACGGTTACACCACGGAAGGATGGAGCCGGGTGGAATTGGCTCTTTTTTGCAGGAAAAAGACACACCTGGATCTTAGCAGCATTCAAACTGACTAGATTGGCATTGCCCCATTCGGAGACTGCCTCCATAGCCAGGTTCAAGCGCTCAACCATGGCCTCCCAAAGAGACCGGACTTGAGGCCCAGTAGCCCGTGCGCCAGACACGTATCTCTCAGCAACAGTGCTGTCGTCTGCATACCCAAAGGTTCCGGGTTTTAGCAGGTCACTAATGTGCAGCAAGAACTATGTTGCCGAGAGCACTGACCCCTGAGGGACTCCGGCGTTAATACCTAACTGACCGGACGAGCAACCATCGATAACCACTCGGATGGACCGATCCCTCAGGAAGTCTGCAATCCAGTCATACAGACCACTAGGCAGACCGAAGGAAGGAAGCATGAGACTAGCTCTATAGTATCATATAATTTCAATGTTTTCAAAGTTACACAAGTACGCCATGTTTCAACCTAATCGGATGCCAGAAAAAATAATTATTAGTTATAATATATCAATAAAAGAAAGGTACTTTAAAGCTTGTGACAAAAGAATCCACAGGTGTCCTATCCGCTGTCTATTTGAACATCAAAGAGAGAGAGAGTATTGAAATATTATTTAATTGCATGACTAGACTTTATCCTTTAGCGTAAATGTTTATGATCACGTCATAATCAACACAGCAATACTCAATATATTTTTTTATAACAAGAAACCTTAATCCTCTAAGCATGAATTTTATAACCGCGTCATAATAAACACGGCAATACTACAGCTAAATCGTAAATGAGTTACATTATTATTTATTGCCCTTGCGCCAGTTGCTACTACCGACATAATTATATCTGCAAGCCTATCAGAGAATAGTGACTTGGTACGTGACAATGACGATGAAGTCATAGAAGTTTCTCGAACTTCTTTCAGTCTGTTTTATGAAAAGAATAGAAAGTAACGTATAGTATATCACATTGCGTGACCAGACAGAAGGCTGGATCGTCATTAGCCAAATGATTTCAGACGGTCAACTAGTCACTGTAGAATAGGATATTCTTTATTGTACACCAAAATATGTAGTTTCACAACGCTTTTACAAAAAGATTATTCCATGGGTACAGTGGCAGTCTTATCGCTGATAGCGATATCTACCAGACAACCTTAAGAAGTACCTTTGAACCTTTAGAAAGAACCGTTTATAAAAAAACGGTTAATGCATGTTTTCCAGAAACGTTTAACACAAGGGTATCACACGTTTCATTAGATAGGCATAGCAACAGATGTTATATAAATCTTAAATATTGAAACAGCCAAAGGCTGAAAGAAATGTGACGATTAATCCAATAATTAAGAAAGCCATTTATTTTTAGCAACAAATAATTAATTGCATCATTTAGTAGGTGAATGATAATCCATTTATCAGATATACAAGTTAAAAATAGCTCGATTAGAATTCTGCAAAATGATCCGCATGAAAGTAAAACCAAAGCGAGGACAATGACATGATTTTCCTACAAGAATTTGGCTTATTTATTTAAAGCATTGTGTTTTCCATATTATATTAGAAAAAAAAACAGAAAGATGGTTTTCTTCAGTATTATTTTCACAGTCGAAATGATTCCATCTTTCTTAAACAAGACATCTATCCCTTGATAATCCCTAGAGTTCTCTCCGTTTAGTTAATCACCTTGATGTGATTGATGTAATGTTTGATTACAATGCATAAAAAAATATTTGAAATTAGAATTAAAAAGTACACAAAATGTTTATGCCTATTAGGTTAAACATAGCAATCTTGACATTAGAATTAGATCTTATTATATTTTACCTACGTTTTTACAAATAAATAGTTTGAATTTGAAGACTGTATGTACCTACTACCCAAAATAAAAATCTTAGGATCATTTATTTCAACCTTTTTAAGCAGCCCTATATATGAGATCTGGTGGAATACGGAACCAAAACAATAAAACACAGAGGTACCTTCAGTTGACCGACTTTACAGATGGCATCGACACAATCACAAAGGAGGCCAGGAATGGTTCAATCGGATTATAAATGCGTAGTGAATATAATCTGATAAAACTTGTAACATCCATATAAATACACGTAGTATTAGCCCTAA
The DNA here is from genome assembly GCA_964057195.1 of Orthosia cruda. Classification (NCBI taxonomy): domain Eukaryota; kingdom Metazoa; phylum Arthropoda; class Insecta; order Lepidoptera; family Noctuidae; genus Orthosia; species Orthosia cruda. Next base: position 29,940,705 of record OZ059829.1, on the reverse strand, counting down.
TATCATAACACATTCGAGTGAAAGACAAACAAGTCGACAAGAGGAGCTCAAGTGAAATTATAAATAATTTCTAAGTTTTAGTCAAGTTTCCTTAATCCTACAATTCAAGTAAGTATTTTCATATAACCACTCCATTTTTAGAACTCTTTCTTCTTGTTTAATTATTATACCTGCAGTACTTTATTAATTTATTGATGATTTCCACTTGTCACCCTTCTTCTTGCTCTTCTCTTGTGTTCTTTTTAAATCTAATCTGCACAACGACTGAGATCTAACTAAGTTTAACCTTTAACTCCTTGATGATACTAACACTTTATTTTGTTTGTCCAGAATGCAGCGCAACCCAGCCTTCTCTTCCAACATGAACAACCGTTACCAGAGCTATGCTCCCAGCCCATGCTTTGGGCCACCCAGGAGCCAGTTCTCCAATGTAAGCTACGCACCCCAGCCTCCACAGCCCTTCCAGCCAAACACATGCTTCATGACCGCAAATGTGATTCGAAAAATGAGCAATACCACCCCTCCTAAAGGATTTGGCCGTAACTTTTAAACTGAAGGAAGGCTCAAGCTTATGAAATGGAATCTCGAGTAGTAATGCGTTCTGGTTACCGTTTACTGCTAGCTTAGGTTAAGTTATCTCACTTTATTTATTTATTAAGTTTAAACATGTTAAGTAAACCTTATTTATAATATTGTTTAGGGCTTCGATGCGACATTTTTTTTTAATAAATTGTTGCGAACTATATTTTGTAAGCAGATTTACATTTTTTTTTTGTATTAATAAATTATTAAATAAAACTTAAATTTTATTTCATATAACATTTGTCCTGTTCGAATTCCAACCCTCACAATGGTTGCTACAAAACTATAGAGATAAAAGTTAAAAACATACTATATACACTGCTTTCTATCCATCACTTCAACAACATTTCACCAAAAACATTACTTTATTACAGAAGATCTATTAAACACATACCACATTTATGCTAAAATAAAAGATTTTTAGCATTTAACTTGGTATTTATAACTTGGCTTGGTCCTGTTGTTGTTCAGTTAGCATTTAGACCAGGACAACATATCACATTTGTCTTGGTCTAAATCCTTACTAATAAATCCAACCTTCGCAATCGAAGCTACAAAACTATAGATATTAAAAGTTAAAAAAAAACCTATTTATAGATACACTATTAAATATAAATACATTAATAGCTACATTTAATCATAAACATGTACCGGTCTATTAAATACATACCAAATTTTTACTAAAATACAAGACATTTAGCATTTAACTTTATATTCAACAAATGTTATCCTAATTACCTAAACAATATCGTTGAATAAAATTAGTACCTATATTCAATTTCATATTTTTAGTTTTCATTCTTACTGCTCTTTTTGCACAGTTCATTAACGTGACTAAACTTTAGGACCCAATTTACGCCCCTGCAGAACGCCTGGAGGGTAAAAATTTGTTAGTTCACATTCAAGTTAGAAATTTATATATTGGGTTAATGTTTTTGATGATTTTTGTTTTGGATGTACCTAAGTAGGTACATCCAAAATGGCTGCTTACTATGTATTCATATTCAGTTTTATGTAAACTGGAGAAACAGGCAAATCATTGAAGTTTTTTTTTTGTTTTTATAATTGAATTTTTTTTAGGTGACTACTTTAGCTTTGATATACCTATAAAGGTATACATACCTATACATAATACATTTGAAAAGCAATGAATTTCGTTAAGATAAAAAACAAGATTTTATATATCATGAAGTGGGGTCAACTTTTATTACTTGGCTATTTATTTAGTTCATTAGTCAATTGCAATGGCATATTATTTATTTATTTATGTACAGATAAAAGACTTTAGACTTCAGTGAAAATAAATAATACAGATCGAAGAGCATATTTTCGCAAGTCAAATCAGATTCACTAGACTCAATGCAATTTTAAATCGGGGTTAACGAGGTTAAATAATAGGCGATTAGTTTGTATTTACAACCAAATTTAAGTAAAATATTATGAACTATATATACAAAATAATAAAGGTAATGTACAAACGCGTGACAGGAATGGGAACACAAATGGGACAGGAAAAGAACTCAGTTAACATGGTTAATTCAAAAAATAAGTCCTTTCATTCTAAAACTAGAAATACCACAATTTTTTGTAGTATTTTTGGTCGTTATTACAGAATGTCTCTTAGTTCCGTGTGCCTCTTGACAAAAATCGCAGTGTCTCCTAATTCTTATCACTCCTCTTCTCCTATTTGTATCAGCTGTAAGCCCAATATTTGATTTTGTATTTTATTAACCACCTTGATGTGGTTATTCCTACAAACTAGGTTTTTACGTACGTCTATAGGTACTACCTAAAATTAAAATCATAAGATAATTTATTGTAAACTACTTTCCGAAACAAAATGCTCCGTCGTCGCCTTGTTTTTACTAAATGAGGAGCAGCACCCGTTGTTCTTCGCCCAGCCGGCATGTCCGTATGCCTATCTGGTGGTGAATTTCTGAATCCAGTGTGGCGCCGATCCGCATATGCAAAGCAAGTCGACAGCGCCTTCAACTAGACGTATCCAAATTTATCGGGATGCTTTATTAAACCGACCCCGCTTAACAACCTGGTATTGCACAACCAATAGTACGAAGGGATATAGTATGCGTGATTGAGAAAAACACCGGGATCTGATTCCCGATAAATATATTCTCTACGAACACACAACAGTCCCGGGTAGACTTAAGAGATGGGAGTCACTAGGACGTAAACTACCGTGGTCTATATGGAAAGCACTTAATCGGTTGAACACCCAGGTGGACCACTACAAAAACAACATGATAAAATGAGGTTTTATGGGCCCGTCGGATACCCCATGTGCGAAAACTATCCAAAATTAAGGAGTCCCAAATATGCTGCAATTTACGTGGCTACCTACTCGGCCCAAACTGTTTAAAGAGTTACCACCGACTCGAAATGGTAGGCTATATACATGAGGTCTCGGGAACACTGAACCAAAGCAATAACACAAACAGGTAGTACCTTTGGGTGGCATCGATAATTACAAAGCAGGCCAGGGAACGGTACAATCGGATTATAAATACGTAGTTAATATAATCTGATAAAATTTGTAACATTCACAGAAATGAAACACGTCGTAGCAGCATTCATATCAGAACACTATCGAGTGTAATAAAGGTGACTTGAGAAGCCCAAGTAACACTTTAATTAATTTCAAAATTTCTAATCAAGTTTTATCAAACCTACAATTCAAGTAAGTATTTTCATATAACCACTTCATACATGTTTAAGGAGTATTTCTGCTTGAATTACCAATTATATTTTTTAACTGCAGTAATTTATTACGGTATTGAACTTTTCCTTCTTTCTCTTCTCGCCTTATTATTGATCTTATAACTCTTATCAGTACAACGATTAGGGTCTGCACTTTTGATCTATAGTAACCCCTTGATGATCCTAACATCTTATTTTGTTTTGCCAGAATGCAGCGCAACCCAGCCTTCTCTTCCAACATGAACAACCATTACCAGATCTATGTTCCCGGCCCCAAGGCTGGGAGTATAGGTATGGTAACGGTGGCTTTCGGCCACCCAGGAACCAGTACTCCAATGGAAGCCAAGCACCCCAGCTTTCTCAGCCCTTCCAGCCAAACACAAGTTTCATGACAGCAAATGTCATCCGAAAAATGAGCAATACTATCCCGATAAAGGATTTGGTCGTAACTTAACCGAAGGAAGGCTCAAGCATATGAATTTATGAAATGGAATCTCGAGTAGTAATGCGTTCCGGTTACTGTTTACTGCTAGCTTAGGTTAAGTTATCTCTCAATATTTATTTAATAAATTTATTATAATATTGTTTAGGGATTCGATATATATATTTTTTTTTTATAAATTGTTGTGATCTTTATTTGTAAAATGGTTTACGCATAATATGTTATTTTTTTATAATATATAAATAAGTTATATAAGGGCGGCTAGGTGTCGTAATAAAACGATTTCAGTTCATGCCACGATAAAACACTTTTAATACACAACACTTTGTACATAAATGTTCTTACACATAACACAAACTATTCGTACGACTAAACTTAAAGCTACGACAATAGTTATGACGGGGACGAGCTAGGACCGTGAAATACTCGATCTATCTAGCGTGCGCGACTCGAATCGAATGTCTACTGACTCCTGGTCAGCAGGTCTTCGGGTCCGGGGCCAGCGTGGGCGCGAGGCGGGTGCGTTTCGCACATCTGGGGGCCGATTCTACTAAGTTGCAAAATTACACGTCCTATCGCTATTACGCAACGGTGCTATTCCTATCACCGAGAGATGGTTACCTTTGAAGTCATTCTAGTATTTGTTATGTCAGAACGGGAACCAAACCACTGCTGAATAGGAACGGGAATGTAATCGAATTTAGAAACATTAACCTGTGATACCAGCATGACAAATAGTATTTTCTGTGACCATATCTTATGTGACCTTAGCATGGTCTTACTACCTGGGCCTACTGGCGCCTGACCGTAAGCGTCCACACTAAGCGTTACAGTTATTAAATAAAACTCAAATTTTTATTTTATATCACCTTTGACCTGGTCTAAATCCTTGCCAATAAATCCGATTCTCGCAATGGATGCAACCAAAACAAAATATTTAAACAATTACGAATTTAGTATACTATCTAATCAATTAAATATCCATGACAGGAATTACAAGTACATAGTATACGAGTAGTGCTGTATATTATGTGTGTATAGTATATGCGGTAGTGCAGTTAACCGAAAAACACTTGGAGTACGAAAACCACCCTTACTCTTATAAATATAAAGATGCTGTGACCTGTCCTGTAACACTGCCAAACTTCTTCCTATTACTAAATATCGTATTCAATAAAATGTTGACCTTAATTAATCTCAGAACAACAAAATTATATTATATCTTATCATACGAATCTGTGAATCATCATCATCATCAACCTATAGTAGTCCTCTGCTGGACATAGGCCTCTCCAATCGCACGCCATTGCTCTTGATTTATCTTGGCAGCTATTATGCAGTTGCTACCAGGCACCCTGCGAAGATCTTTGGTCCACCTAGCCTGAGGGCGTCGCACGCTACATTTACCCATTTGTGGTGTCCACTCGAGAACACTTCTACCCCAACGATCATCGGTTCTACGGCTAATATGGCCGCCCCATTGCCACTTCAGCATGCTTGTTCTCTGAGCTTGACAACTTCGGTTCTCTCCCGGATCACTTTGTTCCGGATGCAATCACTCACAGAAACCCCAAGATAGCGCGACCTTAAGCTGATGGACCAGCCGTACCGGGAGTGTCCACGTCTCAGTGCCGTAACTCATAACAGGTAGGACGCACTGATTGAAGACTCATGTCTTTAGGCTCTGTGGAATTTGCGACGAGAAGACTCGATGAAGTTTCCCAAACGCCGCCCATCCCAGCTGTATTTTTCTGCTTTCCTCTCTCTCTCAAAGTTGTTTTGATTAATCTGCAGAGTTTGCCCGAGGTAAAAGTATTCTTAAGCAACCTTGAGAGCACCTCCATTGAATACAATCGGTCCCGGAGTGAAGTGTGAGTTGAAAATAACCTCAGTTTTGTCCAAGTTCATCCGGAGACCGAAGCGTGCAGAAGAGTCAGCTAGGCCATGCAGCATCTGCTGCAAATCATGCAGCGATTCAGCCATTATGACGATGTCATCTGCAAATCTCAAGTGTGATATGTACTCGCTGTTTATGTTAATGCCCCGTGCCTTCCAGTCCAGCGTCTTAAACACATCCTCCAACGCGTTGCTGAATAATATGGAGGAAATTACATCCCCTTGTCTCACCCCCCCAGTTTGCCATCCAGAAATTGGACGGTCATTGTAGTATTTTCATAAAAGCTTCTCAGCACTTGGAGGCATCGCTGCATAGACCCCACAACAGATTTTGACCGCCATCAATTCACTTGCTGCTGGTCACGATAGAGTCAAAAGGCTTCTCATAGTCCACAAATACAAAACACAAGGGCCGATTATATTAGCCTGGCTGGTAGGCTAAGAGATTAGTCTCCACAGGGTAGCCCGGTTAAGCAGAAGACTGCCACTTTGGTCGAACTGTGAGACGCCAGGTATTAAAAAATAAAATAAAAAAAAAACGATTATTCTCTTCGGACTTCTATATAATCTAGCGCACTGTGTGGATGTGATTTATGGTTCTGTGTCCTCCTCGAAACAAGCTTGTTCCGATGGCTAAAACTCGTCGAGTCTTCGTGCTAGGCGATTCGTGACGACTCTCGAAAACAACTTATATAATATACGTGGCTATGATTCTTTGATTGATAAAACAAAAATATTTTAGTTCCTTAGTTCCTGAATGTTGATTGTTGATTGCTGATTCATGCTGATCCAGTGTTCAACAAGGGCGTATTTCAAATCCTATACTTAAATAACGTGAATAGGAACTAAAATATTTTGATGTGAAACATCTATAGGCGCACGTGAGACCGATTTCTGGCGTGGCGACGCGTCGCCACGCGCAATCGACTGTGCGTTTCTCTCTCACTCGATCCGGCGTTAAGCCATCTCTTTCGCTCCACTGAGCTCGGATACCTATAATGTATACTCTGTTTATTACAGTACTCATAACCTGTGTTTTTCTGGTAAATAAATCATTTTTCTGTTCTGATAATAAAATGTCTGACCGTGATAATTTAGAGAGTGGAAGTGATCAGCCTCCTGCAAAGAAAGCAAAATCACACTATGACACATTATCAAGTCATCAGTAAGTTAATTATATTTTTATAATTAAAGTATGCATTTATCTGTGCATTTAGCACGCGTATATTTGGTGTGTATTGAGCGCCAGTAAATGTAAAATCTACTCTCTAGGTAGATTAAAATTCACATAAATTTCATTGCATATCATGTTTTTAAATTAATTATTAATTTTAATTTCATTCTTATTGAAATTAATGCATTAAAACAATTGCTTAGAGAATAAATTTATTAAGACTGACAGAACTTTATTTTAAAATCAGCTGATGGCGTGCAGCGCACGAATCTTTTTCTTATTTGTTATTAATTTAAACTTTAAAAAATTAATTAATTTTTCTAATCATAATGGAGTTTATAGTGAAACATTCATTATTTATATTTATAATTTACGATCTTTAGTAGTATATTGAAATAACTAGCTAAGATTCTTGAGTTCACTAATATATTGAAGCCATTTAAAATTTTTTTCTGCATATTTTAATAATTTATTTTATTTTATTGACATTTTTAGTTCCTACCACAATCTGTTCTTTTCTGCATACTACTTTTACGAAATAACGTCGATGTTTCACATCTACCAGTTTGTTTATAACCGAACTAAAAAGGTGGATTTTCAACATTATGTTTGTTTTTACGTTAATACATATTCCTTAGGTTAATACATATTTTAAACGTTTATACATACATTACGGTTATACTATATGAATTATATTTTGTTAGATATATTATTAACTTATGCGTTCGTGTAGTACAGTAAGATGAACACTTTGCAGGAGCAGAACTGTGTCGAAAGCCTTCGACAGTTCCAAGAAAATGCAAAGATTTTTATAAGTAAGTAGTTTTTGGACTTCTTAAGCAACAATTAACTTTTTAAAACTATGGTATGGTGGACTTTAAATATGTAGGTCATTTAATATTAGACTCAAAAAAAAAAGAGGGTAAGGTATTATTATATATTTCATTCGTCAATTGCTACGCACCTTTTCACAGGGTAAATATATCAATCAATCAATTCAATCTTAAATCGGGTTTACCAAGGTCAGTTAAATTACTTACCTTTAAACGAGCAATTCTTGTATATATATATATAATCTGAATCTCGGAAACAGCTCCAACGGTTTACATGACATTTAGTATGCAGGGGGTTTCGGGGCCGATAAATCGATCTAGCTATTTTTTACTTTTAGTAAACGTCGTTTTCTAAAAGTTCCAGTCTAGCCAAAGGGTACCGTGTTACCCAGTTACTGGGTTGTGGAGGTCAGATAGGCAGTCGCTCCATGTAAAACACTTGTACTCAGCTGAATCCGGTTAGACTGGAAGCCGACCCCAACATAGTTGGGAAAAGGCTAGGCAGATTGATTGAGTAAACGTCGTTTTCTCTATTTTCACCCGAGCAGAGCTTAGTCACCCAGGTACTGTTTCTTACACATCATCACTTTCCTCTATTTCCTCTCTGAAATTATTTATTTATTTATTTTATTTATTATATGCTTTATTGTACACCATAAAATACATTAATAAAAAGATACTTAAGTATAATTACACATACAATGGGCGGCCTTATCGCATGCAGCGATCTCTTCCAGGCAACCTGGTATGGACAGTAATTGCTTGGATATGAAATGGATCTGAAATTATTATTAACTTCTTTATATTACTTTATTGAGTGTGTTCGTATCGTGTCCTGGTTTTTATATCAGTCACACCTCCTTTCCACTGCTTATTATCAAATACTTCAAAAGGTCAGCACCGTTTTCTTATCATTTTCGCCTTGGAATTTGGTCTTCTCCATTAACATTATTTCTGTGGCGCCTTCTCGGTAATTTGCCGCAATATCATTTTTAGAGTAACAAAGAGTTTGCACTATTTGTAGGTGTCAATGTTTTTGCCTCTTAGATGTCCAAATTGTCGAATCGGATTAAAACAATGGTAATTTCTATTGTGTCTACTAATTGACACTTGATTATTGATACTTGTCATAGTTTCAATTTATTATAGACTTAGTATAAATAAAATATAATAGACACTTGGCCTTTTGTGATATAAGCATGGCTTAGCAAATTATTATGGTTACGTTAATAGTAGATTATTAACCAAGGGCTGTATGACATCAATTGCATACGAGGTTTTTGGCGCCTGAGCGAAGCGAAGGCGCTAATTAACCCGAGTATGCAATTGATGCTTACGCCCGAGATAAATACTCTGCTTTACATATCGATTGTGAGGTAAGTAAACAACAAGACAGCAGGTTTCAATGAACATTTATTAAGAAGAAAAAAATGTGTATTTAATTAAAATTAATAGTAAAATTATTACAATTTGTAAGAGATATGGTCACGTTCTTTTTAGGAATATTTATAGTTTGAATATGAGTTTGTGATGATAAGACTTGAGTTTGAGTGACTTGAGGTTCTTGCATCGTAAATGGCGGCAGTTGACTGGTACTATTTTCTTCATTAAAAAATGGCTCAGATGATGTGCTTTGACGTGGTGATTTCAAGTTTATATTTTCTGTTATTTTAGAAGTAATTTTGCTTTTATTTGCCATCGAATCTTCGATATAACCTTCGGCCACTTTGCTGGACTTCCAGCCGCCGTGCCTTTTTAACAGAGTGAGGTTGGCTCCCGAATCAGCCAATAGAGTCGCTGATGTTCTGCGAAAGCAATGCCCGGTGTATAACTCTACGTTACTCAGTTTTAAATATGTGGCTATTTGCTTTGGCATGCCTGTAAATTTGTTTTTTCCTATTACTTGTCTGTGGCATTTTCCTTTACTGTAATTAAGAAAAAAACGATTTGTATCCACGTTTTCAGGCCGAAGAGCTTGATATTTTTCAACATAATTTGCAAATTCTTCATGCACAACAAATGACCGGTCAATTTTAGTTTTCGTGTTAGGCAGTTTTATGAGTAGTAATTTGTTATGTTTTTCTACATTTTCTATTGTCAAGTTTGTCAATTCCACGGTTCTGCAGGCTCCCGATATCCCAAAAATTAGAACAACCTGTAAAAAAGACATAAGTTGTATTAAAGGCACCAAATTCGCATAGTATTTTTGTGAAATATTTTGGTAACTTATTAAAAAGGGCAAGTAAATACGTAGGTACCTTTATTGCTAAATAAATTTCATCCGGAGCTTCATTTAAGAATTTCTGTACTTCTTCTGCAGTAAATACCTTCGATTTCTTGCTTTTAAAGCCGTCAGACTGCCTTTTCAAGAAAGCAGTAAGTTTAGAAAAATCTTTCAAATTCACGTCATGTTTTGTCATCATTGTAGATTTTAGCATGGAATAAAAGCACCATAAACTGGAAGGTTGTAGCCTCTTAGATAATTCATCAAAATATGATATAAAAACACTTTCAGAAAGAGATTTCACTTTTTTTTCTGACCGCCATTTCATAAATTCGTCGTATGCCTTTACATATCTTTCTTTCGAGTTCGGCGGTAATATATTTTCGACAACTGTTTTTGCCCTTTCTTTAATAAAATCGGGCGTTAGATCTATGTCTTCGTCACTAGACATGTTTAAAACTTTTGAAAAAGAACTCAAACAAGAAAATTAATTATTTTCGCGATGCTTTCGCGCCTACTAGTAGACTGCCTTTTTTTTTTTTTCACGCACGCAAGCGCGTCAAATCTTGCTGGCCAGTTTGATTTTTAAATCGATTCCATCTAACATACGATGTGGTAACAAATAGTTCCATATTTAAAATAAAATCTTTATTAAATAAATTGTCTAGATTCCGATTCGAGTAATTAATGGATACCGAGAAAAAAAATATTAACTTTTTAAAAATATTCTTCGTGCAGTATGAGTATGACAGTTCTTTTTTCAAATTCCAAAACCTATGCTGTAATGATAGTCATACACCCCGGCATTCAGGGGTGTAAGGGTGTACGTACAGAGCAAGAGATATGTAAAATATATTATAGGTGAACCTATATTTCCATTCAATGCCATCCACATAACATTAACATAATAACACAACCCAATATATTATTTTGTTGTTGTTTTCTGTTGTTATTATTATGTATATTGCTGAGCCCTAACTAGGTCTCCAATAGCTTCTCAGTCCATTTATCAGACACCGCAAAAAAAAAATGTACATTACAGTAGCGCCTACGTATTATCTACAGCAAACATTGTGTGCTGCAAGATATAACGTAGTTTTATTTTCTCTGTGCTGAAAGACAGTACACAGTGTTAAAATAACATCAATTCTAGCGTTAAACAACGTAAATAACGTAGGTGAGTCGAATTATCCAATAAGGATTTTAAAGAAAAGAAGAAAGAAAATACATTTATTTAGCACATACTAAAAGACACACAACATAATATTACGCATCAGATAAAATACAAATAAAGTGTTAAGTCTGACGTAAGAAGTTAGCAGGAAAATGTGCCTCACGGCTGCGTCAAAAAGGCCCAGTTCAGCAAAAATGCCAAAAACGCTGGTTTTCAACTGATCCTGATGTGTGACGGATGTAAATCAGTTTTATACTGCAAGGTGACGTGTGTATGTATTAAATAAAATAAATTTGTGTCCATTACAAATGGTGAGGAATATGATAGTGTGAAAATGAGTAGGTAACATTGTAAGAAAAAAAACTACTAATTATGTGGGTAGATAAATATTCCATAATTGAGACATTTAGTGCGACAATATCTAGCATCCTTTCATAGACTATAATAGATTGAGATTTTTATTATTTGCTTCCTTTGTGATTCTACGAGATACTGCCGTAAGTGTCGTCTAAAAACGTGTATTGTGTTAATTACTCTAATCGATGGTGGCAAGTTATTCCATTTTGGAAGCTTCATAACGAAAGCTGCCTCTAAAAGTGGCTGTACCCTGAGACTGAGTCGAGAGTTGTTGTGTTGTGAGCATTGTCTTGTACCGCATTAGTCTACTCGCGACCGAATTTAGCTTGTCATAAAGGTAAGCTGGCTTTTGATATTTTACCACACCGAACAGAAGCCAAGTGTAGTATGCTTCTGGACTTCATCTTCAGTATAAATTATGATAATATTTATCATTCTTTAACTCTTTGAATAAAGCTCTAACTTTTCGTAATGGAAAAAACTGCTACTATCATGACTATATTTTAATTATTTGATGCGCAACGGATCCCCTGAAATGAAAATTTTGCTCATAACAAATAAATTAAGAAAACTCCATTTTGGAGTTAAGCTCGCCTTTGTGCATGAATATTGATTATAAGAACGGCAAACAATTAACCATGTTGAATGCCGTTAATAAGCTATAATAATGAAAAGACAAATAATTTTGGGAACAAACAAAAAAAAAATAAGTGTTTATCTAGGGAGCAAACAACTATTTTAAAGTAGTGAGTATTTTCTAAAGTGTTCTTTTTAATCCTAGGACCAAAAAAAGTGGTCCCCATCCAAATACTGACCTTCTTCAAAAACTGCTATTTTGCTGCGGGGTCACTACCCTGGCCGCTTCAAGTTAAACACAAACCTATCTAAAAACTGACCTTGGTAAGTGCTAAGTACAGGGTACAGTCAACATTAATGCGCGTGAGGAAGGTTTGATTCCCAGGTCAGTAACAGTTAGTGATAATTGTGTCAAGTTTTAAAAAAAGTTATTAATTTAAAAGGTTTGTAATTACCTATCTTTTTTATCTTGGTTATCAACTATAATTGGTATAATTATCATATCTAATTAAATAACGTAATACATACGATAAAAAAATAGGGGTAGGCTAGGGGTCGGCGAAAACTATGGAATGGGTCAGTTATAAGAAAATATTTTAATTTGCCTTTAAAATCATAATATTAATTTTAATCTGCGTATAATCGACCAATATCCAACAATTATAAATTAGGCTCATTGACAATAAATTAACTTTGAAAATCGGTTTTCCAGAAACCCAAAATTGCTGTAACATGTGGTTAATTCGAGTTTTTTCTCAAATGTGACAAATTGTCGCACTTGGTTTCGAGAAACTGAAAGTAGAATTAACCGGCGATTGTTTTTCGATTACGTTAACAACCCGATAATCGAGTGTTGAGAAACGGGTGTTAATGTACAAGAATTCTCACAGAAACTTGCTTTTGATAACTAGTGGGATTGTCTAGGCAACTTGATTCATATATCTATTGATATAAAACGACTCTTTTCTGTAATTTATATCAAGACAAAATGCATATCGATACATAATTTTATGTGACTATGTTTAAGGGCAACCTGCAGAACCTATTTTCTTCTGTCGACAGGGATGCATTTCTCTTTTAACTTTATCTAAGAATGTATAACGCGGTACCAATTTGGTTGAATTCCTTTAAATTGCAAGATTTTAATAAAGTAAAGAGGCTATTCCAGGAACACGTTTATTAACACAGTTCACATAAAATACAACCAAGACATTTTTCCTTGACGGATGTGTTGTCTTTTAATGAAAACACGACCAGTTCTAAACTTAAATAGTTATACAACCTCCATCAGATTTACTTACGAATACCGGGACAGGTGAAACTAAAAGTTTTTAGGTTTTTCGAGCACCACGCAAACTCACCATAAGCTCTTAGAGCAAGGTTATTTCAAGTGTGCGTAAGGAACACTGGGGGTTTTCCCAGTCGCATCATGATAGTTTCGTCATCATGGTACGGGAGCAGGTCTTTCGAGGCTGCAAACTTTGTATTTTAGACAACTAGTATATTTCCTAACACCATCCCGAAACATCAGTACACTGAATTTTTTTGTGTTCTAGGATGTTTTAATATTATAAGGCGATAATTTAATCTAATCTATTTAAACGAGCAATTTCTGTACTTTTATAAATATCTAGGTATATTTCGCATATCTCGGCAACCTCTCTAACGATTTGGATGAAATTCTGGTTGTGATGACAACTCGTCACACTAGCTATGTCGTCCCTATCCATATTAGGTCACTTTCATTAATACGTCACTTTGTACAGGTAGTCAGCTTCCCAATTTGACTCAAGCCGTATTACGTCTCTTTCCCAACGACGACTACGTGTATTAGTGAAAGTGACCTATTAAGGATAGGGACTATATAGCTAGTGTGAGGAGTTGTCATCACAACTACAAGTACAAGTAAGCTCACAATGGGACTCATCAGAAGGCATGAAGTCACCCTAGGGACAATGGAGAGGGCTATGGTCGGAGTTTCTTTGCGTGATCGAATCAGAAATGAGGATATCCGCACAAGGACCAAAGTGACCGACCTAGCCCTAATTACAGTATATAGTAGTAGTCACCCACATGGTGACATTGCTCGCAGAACGAATGGTCGATTGGGCAGAAAAAAACTGGAGTGGCGACTGCGAATCCGGGGAAAACGCTACGTTTGGAAGGCTATCACTAGATGAACCGATGCCCTGGTTAAGGTTGCGGGTATCCGCTGGATCCGAGAAGCACGGGTTCGGTAAATGTGGCCACGCTTGGGGAGAAATATTTTCTGCAGTGAACGTCTTTCGGCTGAAATGGTGGTGATTTTAAGTTTACTTTGCAGTTGTATTTTTTTGAATTTATATTTTTCAGTTGTAATTTATATTTTTTCCTACTCTTCCGTTAATCTTTTCTGATAAATTTCGTTGCGGGATCCTAGACAGATTCATTCTCCGGGACTTCGTCGAGCTTCATTGATTCGGCATTTTTCTGTTGGCCGCCACTGTTGATTCTGGCTTTCAGAAGTTGCAGTGGTTTGGGAATAGTGCGATTGGACTGACCCAAAGAAAAAAATAAAAAGTTTTCTGTAAAAAAAAGGTAAAAAAAAATTGTCACTCAGATACTATAAACACTTAATTTCCCTAAGTGAACCTCTCCTGCCAATAAATCAATCGTCCATTTACTGGCAACATTTGGTGACGGATTTATTTTATGTATCAGCATTAGTTGTTATTGCAGGTGTATTTTTCTTTAGTGCATTTTATATAGATCTCGTCTACTCAACGCATTATCTTACTTAATATAAAAAAGGTTTTAGGTACTTCCTATATATGTTATTTCTGGTATAGGTATCGGTAATGATTAAAAACTTACTCAAAGGAAAATGTTACGGGTAATACAAGAGGAAACAGGAAACTTTGATTTTCCCGGGTAAACACAAAACGCAAAATGATTTGACATCTTCAAGTACAATTAGCCTAAAGGTCGATTTATTGATTACTTGGCCAAAACAATTTAATAACACAACAACAAGTATATAATAAATAATTTACTATGCTTAGCACCAACGATTCGAAAAAAATACTTTACCTTTTACCTGATGATAAGTGGTCTGAACTGCCTAAGTATATCTGCAATACTAATGGCAGTAATGGCACCGTAGTAGCGTCGTCTACTACTAATCTTGAAAAGGAAACTCCTCTACTTTATCGTAATCTTTCAAGTTTTTATTTTCCAACACATGTTTTCCCAACGTAAAATACGTTTGGTATTTCCCAAATATGCGCTGCTGAAATTTAAATTACTTGGTAAAAGATACTGTATCTTAAAATTTTACAATCAGATATAAATCTAATATCTTGTCTTACCCAGCTTCCTTGGGTTTATCCTTCATTTTCACACGTATTTTCCCCGATTATGTTGATATGATATAGTCTCGAGGGTTGTTATCAGTATTGATGAGACAAATGTTAACGCCCAAAAACACCTCTTCTGACTTTTCCTCTTCTCCGATTGGTGGGTATCTCTAGCGTGGCATTGATTCATAATATCATGGAGATTCCGGTAAGCAGACTTGCAAATGAATAAAGTAGTAATCTCGGGATGGACAAATGTCTCAATCTGGCATATTATTTCAGCAGTACCTGGGCGACCGAGCTCTGCTCGTACGAAAAAAATATTTTTTGCTAGATATGAACTGGCTAGATTGATAACAAACATATTATATACTAGCTTCCGCCAGCGGCTTTGTGAAAGTCGCGTGAAAGTCAGCAATTCTCCCACGGAAACGGTACATTTTATTCGAGATAAAAATAGCCTATGTGCTATTCCAGACTATAATCTATCTCTGTGCCAAATTTCATCCAGATCCGTTAGCCGATCTGGCGTGATTGAGTAACATATATCCATCCAAACTTCACATTTATAATAATTATTAGTAAATTAGTATTAGTAAGGTAGATAAACTCACGACTTTTTCCCATGGGGGTTGGCAGAAACTACAGAATGCCACCTGCTACGATCCTTACATACTTCTTTTGCTTCACTCACGTTCATAAATCTAGTCATGCACGCACGCTAGTTATGAGTACTGCGCACCTGGCCTTTCTGAAGAACACCACCATTAAGGTCGATATATGTCTTTCTAGGGCATCCCTTCCCGGCGTTTCCATTGACATCTGCCTTGTCACCTTTCGTTAGTCGCCTTTCATTCATCCTCTTAACAAGGCCAAACGATCTTTTAAATTTTTGTCACTACTTACATATTTACAAATATTGCCCGTTTAATAGTACATATTATCTACTCACCTTCTAGATACTTCTAGATCACTCAAGCTTGCCTTTAGGGAAACAATTTTCAATATCATTCAGTAGTTCTAGCAACTAAGAACTGACTGTCTCGTTTATGTTCGGTTAGTGATAATAGTCTTCTATAATAAGTAAAACTTAATAAGTGGCTAAAAGTGAGTACACAATGCATCTCTTCGGGCAACAAATTTGTGATCTGATCTGATTATGGCTACTAAAGAGTTCAAAAATAATAGTTAATACCTTTCAGTTGAAGTTTGAGTGGAGTGAAAGAATTTAATTTTTCTTGATTTTTTGTTGTCGCTTCTGAAAAAAGTTACTTTTCAATAGTTTCTTCTCTTTTTCTAGTCGCATTTTCGATGCCTATTCAATTGTTTAACTGCCTTCACTGTATCGAATAATGAAGCGATTTATAAATTCACTAGTGACCCGCCTCGGCTTTAAAACCTTACTCGTTTATTGCTCTTTTTTTGGTGAAAATCATAACAAAATCCGTTGCATCCTTAGAAAAAAATACGCATAAGCTGAAATGATATTGACACACGCGGATAGCAACTTTGTTTTGTACCATTTAAAGACTCTTGTAATAAACTGAGGGTTGATTTATAAATAGTCAGATAACTTTATTCGAGTTGTAATTCTGATATTTCCACAATCGTTGTTAATACCATGAAAGGTTTAGTAGGTTTCGACCGAAACTGGAAGCGGAGCCGCATAAAAATTTACGGGTTAAGGTTCGGCTGAAAATCGTGGTTTGGTTGGTTCGTCTATAGACTGT
Organism: Orthosia cruda; assembly: GCA_964057195.1. Taxonomy (NCBI): domain Eukaryota; kingdom Metazoa; phylum Arthropoda; class Insecta; order Lepidoptera; family Noctuidae; genus Orthosia; species Orthosia cruda. The sequence continues at coordinate 29,923,667 of OZ059829.1, read as the reverse complement.
GTACCTACCGTTTTCTGATCTAAACACACCCTTGAAGCTCATAGACTATATAGATCTACTACTACTATGATCTATGTATCATAGACTAAACTAACTGACAAAATCACAGGTATCCGTCTAACTTCAGTACAGCTTCAAGGTGACAACAACGACCAATGGTGCCGTAAGAGTAAACAACAGACAAACCAATCGTTTAAACTTATGAGAATCTTTAATATACTGCTTAGCTTACGGCCATAGTCTAGCACGGTTACTAAAACTAAAAAGATCTATCAAGAGAAAATCTTCTCAAACTATTATCTATAAACTCTTAGGTATTTCATAAAACGTTTGTTACATTTTTTGTACTCACTGTACCAAACATAACCAAGGTAATTCCCTTTAAGATAAAACTTGAAGTGACAGCTTACAACTTTATCAGAAAACGTGGTTTCCCCAAACGGTTTCCCTCATAATTTTACATCCTCACACTCAACAAAGTTTGTCTGTCAGTCTGTCCATGAGTGTTTTTATTAATCCAGAAAGGATAACCCAGGTATTTGCATAAATATATTTTTCTTCCAACTATGCTTTAATTTCATCACAATCACACTAAAAACTCAGTACAAAGCGAGTCTTTAATGCTCTAGAGCAATAAAAATGTATGAAATTTCATTATTGCACAGTTTATTTTTTAATCGCACCAAAAGGTGTCAATCTCAATGGATTAGCTTTATTCAGCCAGCCGATATCAATACTTTTTTTTTTACGTACGTATTATTCGTTTCTATCCTACTTGTTCCAAATTTAAAAAATGATTGCTGCTAACTCTGACTTAAAAATGAAAGAAATTTAAAAAAGTTATTTGGCGGGAACTTTGTTAATTTTGCTTGACAATATTTTTGGAAAGGATAAAGTGTGATACTATCTGATTTTGAGTGCTTCGGCTTCGAATTAAAATGGAATCATCTAGCGACACATTAACTCCGGAAAACATTCTAAATGAAGCCGACAGTGTTATAGAAAATCTTTTAATTTCAATAATTAAACTTCTATTTTAACTGTTTGATATGAGTTTCTTTTATCTACTATTCCTATAGGTAATAGTTGAAAGAAAAGCAGATTATGCACCTCGCCTTAAGTAATTTATATTGCCCTCCTGCCTGTTAGATTAGAGCCCTCGCTAACGCTCGGGCTCTAAATCAGGCACTCGGTGCAATAATAAATTACTTTGTGCTCGATGCAATAATCTACTATATTTCGTAATGAAGATGTAAATTCATTTTTAAGCCACTTCTTCTTCTTCTTTCGTGTCAATTAACTCAAACTATACAACCATTCAGATTATGTCCGAACAGTATGTAGCTACGCGGACAGCTCTATTATTTGCTACATTCAAATCCCGTAAGGTGCAGGTGGTCGGGCATGAAGGGCAGACAAGGAGGTGGGCTATATCTTGCGAAGGGGCCCTACACTGGCACTCCTTTCATGCACCCCATGAAAGGAGCCTCCCTGAGCGGCGTTAAATATATCGTATTATGATTCCAAACGCCTGGGGCACCCTGGACAGCTAGCACCAGGTAACGCAGGGTCTAGCTGACTAATCCTTTCACCACAATGACTCAAACTCAATCTCCCCAAGTAGGAGAGAGCCACTAGTAAATATTTATAAAAGACTACAAAAAAAATCAAACCGGGATATCTTTGTAACCAGCCTGATTTTTAGCCAACAAGAGCACTGAAAAACCTTGTTCTAGACCTTGCACCGGTCTCTGGACGCTTTAATCAAGTTCCTTCATCTGGATTTTTGGTTGCTTAAATTGCTATCTCATTTTTGAGGAGCAAAGAGAAACTGGTTTTTAACAGCATTTTTAATGATGTATTTTATTTATTTATTTATTATATACTTTATTGTACACCAAGATAAAAATTTATCAAAAAGACATCTTAAAACAAAAACAAACATACAAAAGGCGGCCTTATCGCGATCCGCGATCTCTTCCAGGCAACCTAGAATGAAAAGAGACAGCCTGGACACAATATGGGGTTGCACTTGGTGCCAATTTTACAACAAATAATTAATTTATTAAGAAATTAGGTACTAAATACAAAATACAAACAAACAAAATAAAATAATAGATACATAAATACATACAACTAATAAACAGACAAGAAAACAATTCAGCTTATACAACATTATGATCACAATGACAAGTAGTGCTCCTTCACAAGTCACAGGCAATGCATTCCATAGACGAGTGGCCTGGACAGTAAAAGATTTTTCTAGGAAGGTAGTGGAATGCATTGGCATTTTAAGTTTCATATATCCGATGACCTAACTAACTATAACTTTAATGATTTGATGGGTAGCAGAAGAGATTGTGCAAGCGCAATCTTGGTTGCAGTCAGCAGAAAATTACGCAATCTTCTCAAAGATCCAGCAGATGCGAATAGCTTGCGGCTAACCTCCTGTAGCTGGGCAGTCCAAAAGAAGTTTTTGTCAAGGAATATACCCAAGTACTTAACTTTCTCGCTAAAAGGGATAACAGAATTGTCAAAAGAAACTTGGGCTAGAGTCGTCCAGTCTGCGTCTTTATGGGGTTCACCATAAGTCCGAACCTCATGCTCCAGTCGCATATACGGAAGTACCTTAGGCGCTAAAGCAGCATTTTTGGCACATTATTGTAGCCCATATAGAAAAAAGTCTTTTGCTTACTTTTTATAGCAAATCCATTGATATATTCATGAGCAAATCTTGAGAATTGACGAGTCCCTGCCTCCTGACACAACAACCGCCTTTTGACGATTATGAAGCGGGTCCGAGCGGAAAACATACTATGGTGCATATTTTCTGAGTACATAAAAACATAACAAGTTTAAACAAAATAATGCTCCTGGGAAACTGTTAAAACAGCGTTTTTTATCCATTCCTGAACAAGCTTATTTAAATAACCTAACGTGAAATTGATGGGCAACTGTTAAAACAGCCTCAGCTTTTGCATATGCTAAAAAAATATTACTCGTGCCTTTTTTGTGTGAGAAAAAACCTTTGCACTGTAGTGAGACAGTAACATGTTAGGATTATTATTATCAGGTGTATATGGTCTATAATTACGCGTTTAGAGCTAGGGTCATTTTTAACTGTGTGTTTCTTTTTTGCTATTTTCGATTGCCAATTTATCCGTCAATTGTGGACCGATTTTCAAAAATCTTTTTTGTGTGAAAGAACATGTTTCCAAATTGGTCCCATTTAAATTTGGTGAAGATCTGATGAAGTACTTCGGCGAAATACAACAGAACTCTTCAATAAATGACAGCAAATCTCTAGGAATTACTGCAATAGCATGTCTGTTTATTGTTTATACCATTGCATAACATAACATTCATTTCATGCCATTACGTTCTAAAAAATCTTGTCTATTTAGTACCACAACTAAAAAGTCAAAAAATATATAAAAATTCATAAAACCGTTTCATCCGTTTAGGAGCTATGACACCACATGCAAATACACATATACAAAAACACACAAGTACACACGTCAAACTTATAACACCCTCTTTCCGTCGGGGGTTAAAAATAAAAATAAACTTTTGACAAAAAAAATACAAGATTGTATTTTGTCACAGTCTGTAAAAATAATTTCAAAAATATCGGTCGATCGAACACGATGTGACTGCACTTTTTCTAAAGGTACGGCCATGCTAACTGCTCTGAAGATATACTAGTATATGTCACACTTGCTGGCTTGTCTATTCTGCCACATAAACAAACAGAAATGACACAGCTTCACTAACACTAGTATGCACTAACAGAAATACTGAGTACATTTGAAAAGTCTACAAAATTAGTAAATTATTTAATATGGATAATTCCTGCAAAATTCTCCATAGCTTACTTCAAAGATCCAAATCTTTGAAGTAAGCTATGGAGAATTTTTGAAATTTATGAAGACCCAAGCATTATCTTGACTCTCTGTTTACTACAGATAGTGTCGTGAGGGAACAGTGAGCCCGAAAACCATAAAAATTGGCAAATATCGTAACACCCAAGGCCCCGTAGACAAGCACTTGGCTAACTTGAAAAACAGCCGGCGTGCAACGTGTTCTCGTGCACCGGTGATGGAGGGTACTCCCCAGAGAAGGGTCCGGTGACGGAAAGCCGCGCAAGAGGACAGCTTGGAATTTTAGTGGATTGGAGTGCCACATAGCTGCGCTATATCCCCGTGGTAGCGCAGTATGCATGGGCATTTATACAGGCAAAAAAAAAGATCCTTAGGTGTGGCTAGCACTGTCTCTCACAGTCTGCCACCCTGGGCCTTGGCCTGTATATTATCTGTAACTATTTAATTATGTGCCTTGGCCCTCTTGGTAAAATACGTTACAACATGGAAGTATTATTTTACTTCTTTGTCATCCGGAAATGGGCATGGCAGCTCAAAACAGGAATACAAAACTCAGCAGCCGCTGCGGTCGCTTCTTCACAGCCCGCCGTACTTGGAATATTAGATGACGCAAGAGTGCCGACAAAGGTTGGTTCCAATCCAGCGGTCGCTTCTTCTGCACCAACATCATGTTATCTTTTCTCTTCCCATCGTCACGCACGAACCCACTTTGTTCTAATACCACAGGTAAGCGGTGACAATAGTTCGTCGAATAATATCCTTGATGCTGGCATGCCTTCCTACGCGGCCTGCTCTCTTGCCACAGGACATGCCATGGTGCTCGAAGCTGTGGCCAGCTTTACCCTATGGTAAACATGCGATTACATCGGCTCCAATTAATCAAGCAATTTCCGTTACATCTCAAAATCAACCAGTGAGGAAGATATAATGTTCAAGGTTAATGTATCGGTACTGTTGACCGAGGGCACCAAGACGAATGGGAAGTTCGGCTTGCGACCATGCTCGGTCGTCAAGTCCACATTTAGGATCGAAGAAGTTATGTAAGTATGAAGTTAGTTTTTCTTTTAATTATGTACAAATATTGTTATTTGAAATACAATAAACATTATCATCGAAGTATTAAATGAGAATTTCTATAACAAGCCAGGGTTCTTATAAAATAACTGTTTCTATATTGAAGAAACAGTTATTTTATAAGAACTGTTTCTATATTGAAGAAACAGTTATTTTATAAGAACCCTGGCTGACTGCGACATTTGTGATGAATTGATCAAAATAGACATATATTGTAAAGAAACCCAAGGATGAGAAATCATTCTTCATTTTAGACATTTGAAGATCAGGGAATCCCAAGTGCATGAAGCTTTTTCTAAAGAGATAACCCCGTCAAGATAAAATTCGGACAGTTGCTTATCTATCTATGCTGTATTTATAAACTACAAACATCACAAAAGATTTAGTAACCAAATAACTGTTTAACGTGTTGTTTGCAGCTGAGAAGGAAATCAGAACCAGGTAGGCTATTATGGTTTTATTACATTATTTTATAAATATTGCATTATTGATTTCTTTGCTCGTCAATTCTAACGCATATTTCTAAAGAGTAGTTTTAATTCGAGATTCTTAGATTGTTTTGCTTTACTGTCTATATTTTATTGAGTTTGGTGTCTCGAGAAATATACTATAAAAAGTAAACCAGCCATTTCTGAAGAACATATGGATTATATACGGATTCTTCAGAGTTTGCGGGAAAATGATATACGAGCCCTCTAAACATAATCTATCAAATTATACAGTAGAGTTTCTATATATGTCACTGTGCGATGTTTTTTACGTTATCATCAACAACCGGTTCTATGACGTTAGATTTAGCAACAAGTTTTCAGAAAGAGACTCATCAAATCTTAAGTCTATTGACGAAGAAAACTAGAGGTTGTCTGTAAATCATTGGACTAGAGAAGTCACAGTCCTGATTTTAGTTAGAATCATCATGACAGCTGCTTACTTTGTTTAATAATAATCAAACTAGATATTGTGAAAATAGTATATTCAACCAATAACGTTTATGTTTTTGTTTGTTTTAGTTATGTCAGGCCCAGGAGAAAAGAAAGAACAGAAGCCGTACCGTCCTCCTCCATACGAGAGACCTTACGGACCACCCGATAACCCGAAAGATCGTCCAAGAGTTTGACAATGAAGAGTTACACCTTGCAAAATTATATTGTACCTAAGGTATTTAAGATAGCATTAAGAAGAATCCCAACGAAATTTTTAACGTGTCTGACGGAAATTAACCGAAGAAACGGACATAAAATAAACTGAAGGATCTATAGCTATAAGGTGGCTGGTAAAGACGAAGAACCGATAGCTACTGGAGCAATCGAGTCACTGAAAGAAGACCGTGAATCAGGAAACCTAGTACCAGATGAAGAAGAACCCTTGAAAAAGGGAGGCGATGGCAGATTTGTTGTGGAAGACGAAAAACCAGCTGCTGTGAACCAACTGGGGCGACAACTATGTCTGGCATTGGACTACGATAGGCTGAGTTAATCCATTGATTAACTATGTTATATTGTAAGATAAACAACAAATGATGAAATATGTAACAAAACTATTACTGCTCTAGTAATTCTTACATGGGTATAGCAAATTATTTCTATTAGTTAAATCAGGCATGCATCTTGTTTTCTGACCTCATTGGCCAACACAACAGATAAGAGAATATTAACACAAATCTGTCAATTGTTGGAAAAACCGACCAACAAAACGTGAGAATTTTGGGAAATCCCTAAATAGATAAGTTCAAGATGAACGAATGTTTTTACTGTCATAATCTGTGTATCAATCAAAAATAGATGTCAGCAAAGTGAATGTTTTACTTGTAAAACAGAGTCATGTTCACAAATAAATTTGAGTAGGTATATATAAGATGTAAAGTTAGTTTAGAATGACTGTTTAAATGTAATGTAATCTAATTTCTTTACAATTTGTGATGTTTTAATTTAAATTTAGAATCTCTAATAAATGTAAATTATCATTTAATAAGAAATCATTTGTGTAATTTCTTATCCCTTTTAATCTTCAGAAAGTGGCGATCATTCAAATTGAAACAACTCAATCAAAGAGATAATGTTACAACTTTTTAATGAAGTCACACAATACAATATGAATATACAAATCTAGTGCAACATAAATTATTTAGAATATAATAATATGATCTAAAACATCTGAATTAAGATAATACTATAAGTAATGACGTTAAGCAAAGTGCCAAGTAACATAGAATAGCTTAACTGGAACAAACTGCACGCAGTGAATTGAAGACGGTCATTGCTGACTAGTTCTTTAAATGTTTCCAACACGGGCTTTCTTGACTGAACTGAAATGAAAACATGAATAAGGTAAAAGCCGCAAAGTGCTTAAAATAAAACCAAGGTGTTTGCCTTTGTAATTTATGAATTAATATTATGTGATGTGCACAATAGAACACATATACATATAAATAATAATATATCAAACTATATATAGCTCTCTCACTTTCGTTCTATGAGAAGAGCAAACTAAACATCTGTGAGACCAAACAACATTTGCGTGGCGCCTACACTAATAAGTAACGTTGAATTTGTAGCCAGGTCATTATGAAAACTCCAAAGGTAACGGCCAAAATTATTAACAAAAGCATGTCTATGGTAGTATATATACATACCACATCTGAAGTCTATTAAGCACTTGATGATAAGGGTAATGGTCTGGTCAACTTCTTTATTCATTTGGTCATTAATGTAACATCCGATGAAACACCAAAAGAAAGGCAAAACGCTCTTAACAATCACCAGCCATCTCAATGACGCCTGAAGTTTTAATGAAAAAAACATTAATGTTATTATAACTGTTTCCTAGACGATAACATGACCCTGTCTGCTTAATATATGTTTAGTAAATACAGGATTTGATGAACTATAAAAATGATCTTAAGACTTGCCCAATATATGACCACAGTTAGGAGAGTTAATAGAGAGGAATTTGTAAACATATACATTATTGTTATTCTAAAGGACAAATGTTCTTCGTTTATTAAAAAAAAAACAATTATACCTGGTGGGACACAATCACTGTCACACCAACCACACCACTTGTGAACATCAACCAGATCGATAAGAAAATCTGCAAACAAATATAGTGATACAAATTAATGAATGCTTCTGCTTATGCAAAATTATAATACTCATAGTGGGTGATACAACAAAAGGTTGGAAAGCAAATCATTGCCAAACTTAGTATTGCAGGATGTTGTGTGCCACTGTGAAACACATTTTTTTAAACAGTCTGATAATAACTCCAAGTTCCTATAAATGAACTTTACCTGTAAACCGTAGCATTTTTCCAAAAGATGAACGCAAGTGCTTAAATCGTCATAAAGTTTACAAAGAAATTTTAAATCGAACTGAGCAAGATCATCTATTTCGATAAATTCTATATCAGGACTCAAAACGTACTGAAGAATGCGTCTCTTTCCCATGTCCTCTTTGATAATCATTTTAGGTACTCGTGCGTTGTCATTATATATTAATATTCTAGACAACTGATGATTTAACACTTTTATTAGTGCTAATAATAAAAACAAGTGCATGATCAAATGCATAATTGATAGAAACGTTGGTATTCTTATCAGAAGAATAAATGGTGGATATATATTTATAATTTCCATAACAATTAGTATTATGAATATTACCATCGGTATTAAATACCACAAATACATTTTGTAAGCAAATAACTTCAGAGCATTGCTATCAATTTTTATATCTTTGAAAATATCGTCAATCATTTCATGTATGCTCATACAAATTGTTTCGCTGTTAATAAGGTTTATGATTAAGATCAAGGTGTTTACAACTAAGTCTATAATATCAGGTATCATTTCCATTTCTTTTTTTACGTCAAAATCGAGTACTCTATTTATATCAAATGCATAGCTGCTAATCAATGCTACAACAATTAACAAGGACCAGATCTTAAGCCACAAATTTATCTTGATTGATTCTCCTTTGGCCGTTATTATAGGTTTGGGTAGCCCAAATATATTGCAAATTAAGTTAAACGGGCGGAAATAACTGTAGAACATTTTTCAGTCACCAATTCACCACAAGGCACCACCACAATTAACACGGTTCATAAAAATATGGTAAGTAATATATAATACTCGAGCTGAAAGAGGTACCTGTTGAAAATAAATCAAAATGTAATTATAACACCATTTTCAGCTTGTTTAACAATTTTACATGAGTTGTTACTTAAGCTAATTTGGAACTATGAAAAGTGCTCTTAATGATATTTCAGTAGTTCATCATGATGATTTTCTTGCCCTTGTCCCATGTTAATTAGATTCGGCGCTTCACCTTTTCTTCTATCATCTGCTTCTGCCATCATTTTCTCTTCTGTCATCCGTCACGTTATCATTCATTCCCTTTGTCATTCATATCATTCCTGTTGTTTCAATAGTCATTCAGTCTATTATCAGCTGGACTTCTATTATTGTTATGACTGATGTTATTTTTATCACTAGATTGTACAGGCTTATCGGGGTGCAATTTTACTTGATAATTCATGCTTCATCCGGTAGATGACACTACTTAACAATTATTTGGTCCTTCTACCTATTTTATAAGATGACTGTCATGATGGCCCAGTGGCTAAGACCACGGCTATCATGCTTGGGGTCGTGGTTTCAAATCTGTGTAATCATTGGTACTTGCCCGGTACCAATGCGATTTTTTTAAATTCACTTTATGTACTTTCTAAGTTTATCTTGGACATCACAGGCAACGGTGAAGGAACCTGGACTTATATATAGTTACGAGTAATGTAAGTCTGAAATAGACAAGAGGCATGTGGGTTGCCCAGAGGCGGCTTAATTAACTAACGTCATAGGTGGCCACATCCTCACACAAAAAAATAGAAGAATTTGATGACTTGTTTTTGACTTGACAAACTATCTTATTTATTTATTTTGGGAAAACAAACAGTTACACAAAAAAATACAAACACAAAAAATATTAAAAATAAATAAAGTAACATATGTGTAGCCCACGACGTTATCCACATCTTAATTAAATAATTTAAACATTGCCCACGACTGAGGCTGAGAGCAACAAAAATAAACAAAGTTAAAAGATCAAAATTCCAAAAAAACAACATTTAACAATACAAAGATAAAATCCAAAAAATACTTAATCTAAATATAAAGTAAATTATAATTCAGCAAATAATTAAAATTCATAAAGCAAGCACTTAATTAAAAATGTAAAAGGAATTAAATTTCAAAAATAACTAAAATGTCAAAAGTAATTAAAATTCGCATGCAATTCACATATTAAAAGTATTTAAAATCTAAAGGATCATTAAGAAAAAAATAAATAGAAGATAAAAATTAAAAATTATTTAAAATACAAACAACAAAACTCTTTAATTATACCACATTCATACAAAAACAAAATATAATAAATTCAATTAAATTAGATGAAACTAGATCTTATATTGATTAAAATATATAAATTTTAAATATATGGAACACAATACACTGTCTGTTTTCGGGAAAAGATGGCTTTGAACTTCGGTCGGTTGGTGAGTGACAACAATGTCCATTGTTGTCACTCATTCTTGGCACAAATGAGTGGAGTGCCACACAGGGATCTTATGCTCGTCCTGTAAATTTTTGTTGTTTATTTATAATTTTGGATTTTCAAATGTTTTATAATGATTTAACCTCATATAGTTTTTTTATAAAGGTCCGGTACACCGATTTCCAGTGTAATTGAATAGTCATATTGTGTAGGCTTTCCATACAATGAAAGGTCAGGTAATATTAGAAATAGCTTCGTAATATGTCATATTTTCATTTCATTATTGTGTCGATGGCGAAGTACATTTTATCTAATCAAGAAATGCGTTGAAGTTCTAACCGATATGATAAGGGCGTGAATCAGATGATAGCTACAAATAAATGATAAACAACTGAAGAGTCCAGTGAGGTTTTGAACACCTGTGAAACAAACACTCCTTTATATTGTTTATTTTGTTGAATATCAAATAATTACTACCATGTCCCACCGTAAGTAATCTTTTTTTCTGTCAAGTTCCAATCAAGTTAAAAAGTAAAAACATCTTTAATAAAGGTTTTGATATCTACGGGTGATATGGCCTTTTGTTATAAAGACAAGGTTCTAGAATGGAGTACATCGAATCTTTTTTCATATCTCTAATCCAATGAGGCCACTGATTAACTACGTGTTTTAGCAAACAACAATCAACAACTATAGATATATATACAATTAATCAATTAACCATTAAAATAATATCTTAGTCCAGTTTCATCAAATTCATTACCTATAAATCATGAGTAAGCACTTTTGTTAGTTATTTAAACTTGTATGCAACTATGATTATTCTTTAAGTAAATCTGTTACTAATGTTACTATTTCTCAGACGGGCCACCTCCTCCCTACTACACTGGCCATGGTCATCCACCGCCACCGCCCGGTGGATCCTACGCGTATGTGCCAGCCCCGGTGATGATGCCGGTCTACCATCCCCAACCACCTCAGCCACCGCCACCAGACCAGCCAACCTACGTCACCAACTACATCTATCAACAGCCACCGCAGCCGCCACCAGTTGTTACCGTTGTTGAAGGTACAGTAGCCTTAAGAAAACGTTGATCGCTTTTGGACTTTGTCACATTAAACTCTTTGCTGATATTAGTTTATGTAATACGTCATCAGACCACTTTTGCATCGTATGATATGGACAAGGTTCTAAAATTAAGGTTCGCAAGTTGTCAAACTATACCAGATTCTATTTATTTTAGTCGTTGTCAAAGAATACGGTTATCGTAATATTAATCAGTTAAATCTTTGTTGTCTTTAATTGAAAGAAATGTTGGAAGTCAATCATCAATCAGTATGGGGCTTATCATGGCGTGTCAAAACTCCACTGTTAGAGAGGTACGGAGCTATACAATACCAATATCTCTGTCCCATTTTCACAGTTGCACTATGATAGTTTTGACACGTCATAGTACGGCCCCAGAAATTAGGCATCACTGAAATTGGAAGATTCACTTTTATACTTAAATCAATTTGGTTGCTTCATCTAACCTAAAAGATATATAAGGCAATTAAGATATATCGCTATTAAAGATGTATTACTCATTGCGCGCTCACACTTATCTGTACTTAACACAATCAGTCAGCGTTCTATTCCGAAATATGCGAATAACATGCTAATACGATAACAATGTCATTCGACAATCGAGTCACCAATTAAACAACAAAGAAAGAAAAAGAGTTGATGCGCACATAATATAAGAAAATAAAACAAAGCTACCGTTGGTAAGACTCTTGATTTTAATGGCAGAATTGTGTGTGTCCAAATTTTCAAACCTTTATATTATTAGGTAGGCACTTGCCAAAACATCTATCGAAAATCAAGAAGCGATTAAAATCATTAAAAAGAAACAAACATATATATTGTAACTGTACAATAAAGGCACAAAAACTGGGGTTCCTCAGGGTATAACGCTTGGCCCTTTAGCACTTCATTTAAGTAAGACATAAAAAGATATATATTCAGAAAACATGGCACTCCTTATATTTGCAGAAGTCCATGTTGTTCATCAGCCCCCACCTCCACCTCCAAGTAACCCGTGGAGTAACTTATTGAGAGAGGGAGCCGAAAAGGGATTGGCGTCAGTTGGCAAAGGGTTGGCTGCGCTCGAAAATACCCTACGCTCTAGGAATTCTAGTAAGAACTACGATTTAGACAACAATATCATAGTAAATTACAGTAGCAGTACATATAATTCAGTAGTTTGAGGTTTATTTTCACCTGTCTATGCAACGAATTGAATACTTACACACAAAATCGTTTAGAAAATTCAATATTTTAGAATTATTACTTATTTACCGATTTTTTCTTCGATTTCTAACTTTTACTGTGCAAATCTCTATTTCGGTTTTTTGATTTAAAGATCAATATGTGTCTCAATTTTCCGTTACAGATCCTATTGACTGGGTACCATCTACAACATCGGACGTTGCTTCACTGACACACAGGGCTTACGTTGCTGGCAGGGAAGCTTGGGATGGCAGTCCCCTCTGCGTCATCAGGTCTCACCACAGCGGAGAATTCATTCCGGGGAAACTGGCCATCAAACACCGCGCAGCTTATGTTCCTCATGGAGGGAGGGAAATCCCCGTGCATAACTTTGAAGTACGTCTTGTTTTATTAAAATTTTAGTGTAACATAAAATATTCCATGTCACGAAATAAATAGCTCTTGAAGCTACCAACGCGTGTAAACAAAAGATACCAATGAATCAGCATCATGCTGGCTTAATTACCATCAAACTATGCTAACCTCCTAGTTTACGTTCAAGAGTGTCATATTGAGTGCAATTTACCCAAAGCTGTTATTTATTTCAATATCTGTGTAAAATTTGAATCATCATCAGTATTTCAGCCTAAAGACAACTGCTGAACATAGGCCTCCCCCAAGCTTACATATGAATCACTGAAAAATCCCATCTCGCTATTATATTTGATCCTTGCAAGCATGGCACTATATTATCTATGTAAATGTTATCTTCAGGTGCTGTGTTGCGCTCCCCACGCAGTACGTTGGCTGCACAGCAGCAACGGGCAGGTCCCAGTAGGAGCGATTGCAGCTGGTAACACCCACAATGGAGAGCCGCTTTATATTGGTCGCGTAAGGCACCAGAATTCTCTGACGCCCGGAAAAGTAAGTTCACTTATATCATAGTTTTATAAACTGGGTTTTTACTTCATCATCTGCTCATTGACGTAGGCTAATTGTTAAACACAGCTGTTAAATGCATTTTCAGCCTGCTGTTATTGTCGTCAGAGTCATCTTGTCGCAATATTTTTTCTTTACCAAACAGGGACCGTTAACATTCATTCATAACTCAATGTCTACGAAATAGACAGACTGAGATATGAGCTGCAATCATATTATGAGAAAAGGCAAAACATCGACATGATTTTTTCAATAAAAAAGAAACTGAATTACAAAAAAAAACCTTTTAAGTCTTCATAACTAAGCTTCTCTTTTAAGCTCTTAAACACACAGTCCCAAAAAATCCATCAATGAAGCCATCAACCATTTTATTTAAGCTTTACATAATAAATTTGCTCATATCCTAATAAAGAGTATCACCTAAATAAAATTACTGGTGAAAATCATGGTCCTATAATTTCTAAATAAATCTTTATTACGCTTAAGGAAATTACTTACAAAATAACATGACACACGGGTTTTATTATTGTCTGTAATTAATTTAATTTGTGGTAATAACAACGGCAAACTGAAACTTTATGAGACAAAGGACATTACACGGTTCGTTGTACTAATGTACTTTACTTCCTCCTTTGTTTTTGTTTAGTTCAAGAGGATGTCTGGTTAAAATCCAATTCAAGATTATAAATGCCTGTGGCATTTTTCTATCTCTTAATTCTTAATCATCATCTTCTCCTAGCCCTTGTCCTATGTTACTTGGGGTTTACGCAACACATTTTCTTTTTCAATTTCGTCCTGTCAGCTATCACGAAATTACTAATTCTCGTTTCTTTCATAACCTCACACGATCCATCCATCCATATTCTCTAACTTTTTTCATTAAAGATACTTGCAAAATGAAATTATATTATGTTTATTTTTATTTTAGGTGCACCCCAGTCACGGATGCTGCTACATTTCGTTCGGCGGATCTGAAATAACCCACAAAAATTACGAAGTGCTGTGCAGAATTGTTGGTTGAATCCCAACAAACCTTAAAAAATCTAACACCTGATATAATAATTTCACATCCCATTCCACGACTGTTATTTTCATTAAAAATCTTCAATATAAGAAAAAAACATACACATACAATATAATTTCGAAATTCCATTCGATTCAATTCAATTCCAAATATTATATTTTGTTTTAATTAAACGTCTTGAAGATAAGTCGAAGTTTTTTGTTTTCTTGTTATTTGTCATTTTCACATAGTACTTACCCGTTCCTAAGTAGGAATAGTCAGCCTCAAATCTTATCTTACTTATATCACACTAATATTATAACGGCGAAAGTTTGTGAGTGTGTTTGTATGTTTGTTACTCTTTTACGCAGATACTACTGAACGGATCTGGATGAAATGTGGCACAGATATAGATTATAGTCTGGAATATACTATGGGATACTTTCTAACCCGGGAATATGTTTAGGATAATTTTCGACATTCACGCGAGCTAAGCCGCTGGCAGAAGCTATTAATATTATAAATGCGAAAGTATAGATGGATGTTTGTTTCTCAATCACGCCAGAACGGCTGAACGAATCTTGATGAAATTTGGCACAGAGATAGATTATAGTCTCGAATAGTACATATGCTCCTCTTTGATATTATGTTCCCTCGAGATGGTAAAACACTTTTCATGCGGGCGAAGCCGTGGGTAGAAGCTATTGCAGGATATGAAGTAATTTATTTTTATTGCTCTCGTGTAGTTGGCAGCCTAAGACCATGTGCAGAAGCAGTATTACCAAAAAAATATTGGATTTTGCATACAAAGTTGTCGTCAGCTGACCAAAATGTGTATGATAGTTTTCTTTCTTTGACTTTTGACTACGGCTTCCATGGAGAAAGTTGTTCATATACATGGCCAGAAGCAGTATTTAAAGTATGATTACACCTTTCCGTTACACCCTTATAAGTTTAATTAAGTACACTTAAGGGTCACGGTTAGTAGGTACAATCTATAGTATACTTTAATTTCTATACAACATATTAAACCATTTGTGGATATTAAATTAACTTCTTCTACAAAAACTAGCCATTTGAATATTGGGAGAGTAAGACTGCACTTTTGTCCCTTCTTGACTGTACATGTACTTTGAAATAAGAGTAACAAAACTTGCTGTTGGTATGTTTGTGTGTATTTTCCACATTGTAGTGTATTTAGTTGTAAGTCGGTTGTTATTTTTTTTAAAGATTTTATATTTTTCACTTTTTGGTTCAAGTACCTAATATGCAAGTCTTAAGTAAGGTACTTATAATGCCAGAATAGATTACCCGAATATCAGATCTTTACCAAATTAAAATAGGACCAATTTGAAACATACTCTACCAAACAATTTTCAAAATGGGTCCACAATTGACGGAGATACCGTTGAAAAAAAAAATATATATAAAGTCGAACATAAAACCTCCTCCTTTTTGGTAAGTCAGTTAAAAATAGACGATCCCTGCTACAAATCTGGAGACGAAAGTGGAAACACGCCCTGCTGCACATATAAGCTTTACAGATATATTGTAGGTCTTTATACAAACGTTGTTGTGGGAAAAGCAAATAACTTAAAACAAGTGGATAGACAGATGTTATAAGATGTTCAGTTGTTGAAAAACGCCCTGCTGCACATATAAGCTTTACAGATATATTGTAGGTCTTTATACAAACGTTCGTTAATCGTTTATTGACTCTTGCCATTTGTAAATGTGGTGTTGTGGGAAAAGCAAATAACTTAAAACAAGTGGATAGGCAGATGTTATAAGATGTTCAGTTGTTGAAACACGCCCTGCTGCACATATAAGCTTTACAGATATATTGTAGGTCTTTATACAAACGTTCGTTAATCGTTGATTGACTCTTGCCATTTGTAAATGTGGTGTTGTGGGAAAAGCAAATAACTTAAAACAAGTGGATAGACAGATGTTATAAGATGTTCAGTTGTTGAAACACGCCCTGCTGCACATATAAGCTTTACAGATATATTGTAGGTCTTTATACAAACGTTCGTTAATCGTTGATTGACTCTTGCCATTTGTAAATGTGGTGTTGTGGGAAAAGCAAATAACTTAAAACAAGTGGATAGACAGATGTTATAAGATGTTCAGTTGTTGAACGTTTTACGATACGATGATAATGTTCGTTTTATCTAATCTTCTTCGGCCCTAATTTTAGATGCGGTATAGTATAGACAATCAGCCTATGATGTTTCCATTGCTGGGACATAGGCTTCCACTCTGTGAAGGAATGAGCCATAATCTACTAAGTGGGCCCTGTAGGTATGGGTTGCTATAATGTTACATGTCTTCGAAGTTTTGGTTCTAAGTCGGGGCCGTAACCACTGTGCCACCACTGCGGTATACTTTTATATGAACACTAGCTTCTTCCAGTGGTTTCGCCCGCGTAAAAGTCGAAAATTATCCCGCGAGAACATATTCCCGGGATAAAAAGTATCCTATGTACTATTCCAGACTATAATCTATCTCTGTGCCAAATTTCTTCCAGATCGGTCCAGCCGTTTGAGCGTGAAGAAGTAACAAACATACAAACACACACACATACAAACATTCGTCTTTATAATATTAGTATGATAATATACTAGCTTCTGCCAGCGGCTTCGTCCGCATGAAGGTCGAAAATAATCCCGAAGGAAATGCCCGGGATAAAACTATCTTATTTGGTATTCCAGACTATAATCTATCTCTGTGCCAAACAAATTTCATCCAGATCCGTCCAGCCGTTTGAGCGTGAAGAAGTAACAAAAATACAAACACACACACACATACACTCACAAACTTCACTTTTATAATATTAGTGTGACTAGTGTGATGATATAATAATAGAATAGTAAGTTAAAGCTAGGAGTATAAGAAAACCATATTTGTAAGTATTACCAAATACATTTATTAACCCAATAATTAAAATAAAATTTATTATAAGCAGACGACATGATTAGATTTCTTCACTCAAGGTGTGTTCTTGAGTGTCATCTCATCATTTCCATGGGGTTGTTATCGATTTGTCCGCCATCTGGTGGGGGTGCGAAGCCACCTCCGTCATTGTTGAATGCATTGTCCACTACCGTCACGCCACCACCGTCATCACCACAGCAACTACAGCATAAACCCATGACTGTACCTGGAAAAGTGATACAAATTCTTAGTTAGACAGTCTCCTTAATATAAAGGTTATGTAACCCACGTAATCTCACATGACATATTATTATATCCTAACATATTAATATCATACCTACATGTATAGCTTCAGACGAGCTTCTATATATATATTGTGGTTTTAAGTCAATCATTGATCGGTGGTATTTCAACGAACAGAGAGAGAGATCTCTCTGTATAGGAATCTCCAAGTAAAAGAGTAGAAGAAATTAAAGAAACAATGGATAGATTGTGTAAAAGATAATATAACTAGGAAGGAGGTGGCTGTTCTGGATGATATCCAAACCCTAAACAGGCTTGGGAAGCATGGCAGAATAAGACTGATGTGGGTCCCTAGCCATAAAGGAATCCATGGTAACGAAATGGCAGATGAACTGGCAAGAGAGGGCTCAGCAAATGACTTTGTGGGTCCAGAATCATGTGTAGGCATTTCGACGTGTCTCCTAACAGCCGCATTCAGGGAGTTTGCAGATCACAGACAACAAACACATTGGCTGTCTAATACCGGTCTGGAACACTCCAAGAAACTCCTGGGCTCCACGTTCAAAGCACGGGAATGCATTTGGAATACGATCAGGGGGCAAATCCGCTACATGCTTGGGGCCTTTACTGGCCACTTTGGAACCAACGACATGCTCATGAAGATGGGTCACCGCGACACCCATGTGCAGGTTGTGAGGGGAACATACGGAACGCATGGAGCACCGCGCGCATAATTCTGCATAATTCTGTGCATATGCAATGCACTGGCTGGTAAGCTAATGAGTATCTTAGGGATAGGATATCCAAGATCAGAAGACTATAGACTCATATCTCCAAGTCTCGTTGTAAAACTCATAAAGAAAGTTTTCAACGAGATTGGGGAGGAGTAGGTTATCTAGGGGACCACAAAAAAACGCAATGGGTCGAAGTGTCCGAGTTATTTCTCGGCCCCTCCTCGAGGTAAGATAAGATAAGGAGGTGACTATTGAGTTTACCGCAATCAAAGGTAGATAGACGAAGAAGATATACTGCGCAGACCAAATAAATTAGGATAGAGGCAGTAGGATAATAACCCCTAAATACTCTATTAGGTAAGGTGGACGTAGATATCATACATATTGATACAATACAGCCATTCGATTCAGTAGACATCTCAACGTGATCACTCTTAGGAGCTGATTAGGTGAAATGAACTCGAAATGAGCTGTCATCCCAACCGATGCCAAGGATTGAATTTACATAATAAGTTTTTTACAGAATATCACTATAGGTTGGGTTCACTTTTTAAGGCGAATACTTATCTCAGAACTAATCCCAACAACTACAATGCAAATAAATATCATCGCTCCAAATCTATGACAATGCAAACATATTTGCATTGATAAGATTAAATAAGTAGAAGGCCATCCATTGTTAATCGCAAAACTGACAAGTGTTCATCGAGAACTATCGATGTGGCAGATACAAACCTACTTACTAATTTCCAACTATCACACGTATAAGACAAGACATAGCAAACAATTTACACGAAGAAGTAACAAAAATCATAGTTGCTAATGTTAGTTGTATTGATAAATAACAACCTGCTTCGACTTCGACTCATTGGATCTCAAATTTGGAAACTGGAAGCAATCAGAATATAAATGACGTAAGTTTAAAACGTATCGGAATCGTCGAAAACGTTACGCGGTTTGGTTTTCCGAGCAACAAACATTGGTTCACAGCATCATTTTGTCTAAGGCCCATGCTCTAGACTAAATGGCCGATATTTTATTATTGTATTATTCATAGAAAATTAGATGTAATGCAATTGATCTTTTTATAATAATTAGATTATTATATTTTTTCCTTTTGTTTTTATTAGTGTATTATTAATTATTTTAAATGAAATGTGGATTATTATTGTTTTAATTTTGTAATTTAATATGTGACTTATTATTTGTTTATTTCTTTTTTATTTTCTTTGACATATTTTTTTTTTATATATTTATCAATTGTTAGTTTTATTTTTAATTCTATGCTATTCATGTTGGCCCAAAATAAATTACTTTCTGAGTTGAATATTCGACGTAAAGTATTTGCTGATCTCGATATACGTATGATCATCTGTCACTGTATTGCGAAATTTTGACAGGTTTTCAGGCTAAAGTACAGTTTGATAAATACTCTTCTTGAAATGCTTCAATCAGAAATCAGGGGAAAGTGAAATTTAACAAGCGACAACGATTGTTGAAAAGTCAAATATATCACAACAACAAGAGCTATTAAAATGTCACGTGATTTATACCTTACATTTTAGTATTACGACCATCACCTTCGCTGATAGAATACTGAATATTAGTTTTTTGTCCGTTGGATAGATTAATAAAAAGTATTGGACAAAAATACAGGACAAATATTGGATTGTATTTTTTCTTTTGACACGTAAATAAAGTTATTAATGTTGATTGTTGTTGTGTTTGTTTTCGCGTAATTTATAAAGTGACGACGATATAATGCGTTGAAATAGCATGAATTATCACGCCACTAGTACACTTTATACTGCCTTAGTGACGTCACAAGCCCTCACTCCTAAACTTTGAAGCGATTTAACTTTGTATTTTTTTTTATTGATTTGGTGAAGCAAAAAATACGTGTCCATATTATTTGATAATCTCACTGAATAGAATTATCATTTTTCTACCCAGTAAACATCCCTATTACACTTTGTTTAGATTCTCAGACTCTAGATAATATATACCGTTAAAGGAGAATGCCCATTTTGTAAGGGAACTTGGGCCCCTTTGAATAAATGGTTGTATCTTGATGAATTTGGTTGTATATTGCAGACAAAACACGTTACATTCATAATTAGAAAACATTTTTTATATATTTTTCGGGGTTCATGAGATATGACGATGTTTCTGTTCTTGAAATTAACCTTTATTACAATGCAATAAGGTGCATACAAATATCCAAGTGAAGGGACCTGATCTGTTGTTGTCTGTACATTTAAAGTAAAGGACACGGATGAAAAATTAACACAAAATATAAATCCTATTTTTGGATAATATTGAAATCGCAAACACGATACCTCATAAGGGGACTGTGTATGGGCAATGTCCTTTAGGCCGTTTAAATCCAGTGGAGGATCGATCCGGTACGAACAGTATCAATTAGTAAAGATAAAATAAAAAATAACGGTTTATTTTTTTGTTTATTTAATTCCAAAAAAAAACACAAAAAAGTGCAAAAATAACTTTCGTTTCGGCAGTCGGTGTCTTTGGTACTTCTTGTTTGCTCATTTTGCACCTACTTGTGAAACGAATTAATTATTGTTTTATTAACGGTTTTGTCTGGATCGACCCTCTACGGGATTGAAATGATCAAAATTTGACGGTGTAAGCGATGAGAGGCTCTAGACAGAGCGCCATTTTATCAGCGGTAGCGATTTGATAGCGTTTGGCATTTCCAATCGCTATCGCGACGCTTTCGTTCATAGAATGTCATTTGTCTACGGCCTCTGCAATACCAGAGGCTACGTCGGATGCCTTGCTATCCCAGAAAAAAATCTGATGGTCATGTCAATGTCATAACCATCACGCAAGAGAAATTAATGGGTAAGCAGGAGTACGTTGCTACTACTAGCTGTAATGAGAGGTTCTACCCCTCTCGGCAGTCACACTGAATTACCAAGTTCTGTCTGAATTTATGTTTAGGAAGTTGATTTCTTCAGGTTTTGCAAATCGGAAACTGAACTCAACAGTCTGATAGTTTAGAGATGCTATTTATAAAAACCCTTCTCCCAATCAACATCAGTATTAGACGGGGAGCTGGCAGGGTTTTTGAGTTTGCATATTCAGGTCGAAATGTTGATAGCTGAGTAGGTGCAACTTGCTGAGAGAACACACCAAATATCCAAAAGCAAGACACAAAACCCTACGACAATATGAAAATATCGAACTTTTTAAACATTAGCTATAAGACGATGGAGGAAGAATCAATGAGACAAAAAAAGGAATCGAATAGAAAGGTGAGGGACTAAAGTTTCAAGGATATATTCAGTTTTAAATGGGTGCGTTTCTACTAAAAACACACTGAAATAACCTTAAATAAAGTATGACCTTTATTATATATAAGAGATAAATAAACTAATCAACTACAAAATAAGTAAAATAAAACTTACTTTTATTTGAGTTTATCCAACTGTTGATCCACAGCTAATACCAAAACTGTTTTGTATTTTACAAAGCGAGTTATTATGTAGCCTACTTGCTAGCTAAAGCGAATGCTTGTGTCCAATATGATAAGATAAATATCGATAATTTTTGTACCGAAAATGAAATATTTACGCTTCGTACGAATTTTATGAATCACCAAATCTGATAAATGATTTATAAAAACGAACTTGTTAGGGAAAATGTCGGATTCAAGCCAAAGCAATGTGATAATTTCCTTAGCTATTAATCAGTCTTTAAAAACTGATTTGATATCTGGTAATCAGTTCTTACTGCGGTATATCAAGCCTTCATATGATAACAATTATTATGAAAAGGATATAAAAAGCAATTACGATCTCCACCCATATTTTAAACAGTTACCAGTAATTATGTAACTTTATAGAAATTACATAACTTTTGAAAACGTAATCGATGCAATCTTTAAAAGACCAAAGGCGTGGTGAGAGACTTCAGCAACCAAGTAGGTACTCAAAAAAATAACTTATCTAGATAATTGCTCGAAGTTCATGAGGAATTCGTCAAAATGCGTGTTGGGCGGATAGGAAAGAAACCCGACACGTAGATACATCACCTAGCTCCATAGCATAGCATATGTTAGGTACAAGATACTTGTGTTTAAACGCATACAGGTTGCGGTTCTTTTAACTGTTCTGTTGGTTGCGGCATGGGCAACATTAGCAGACCTCTTTACAAAAATCTCCATATTAAAAATGATCCAAGAAGCGTTCTTCAAGCGTAATATCAACTATTTCATTAAGTACCTAATATTCCCAATGCAGGGAGTCAGGGACTAATCTGTTAAAAATCCTACATTATGTGTACAACTAATAATAAGGAAAATCATCGTGGGTTTTAAACAACTACATTTCAACTTAGTTTTTGATTTATCTACATCTTCAATTTTCAGATGTTTACATACCGTCCCATCCCACCATCTCATCATTCTCAACGAATCACCTGTCGATACATGAAGAAGATTTCATATAATGCAAGAAAAATTGTGGAAAACATATTCATTACAATACTATACTATTGCACTTTTCCTGTTGGATTTCTAACTGCAACACTGACACAAGCGTTAAAAGCCAACAGTGTGATTTTATTTAGATGTTAAAAACAGGCATTTCTCATCATCATCATTTTAGCCGAAAGAAGTCCACTGCTGGCCATAGGCATCACCCAAGCGTCACCGCACTGATCGGTTATGTGCGTCTCGCATCCAGCGGATTCCCACAACTTTCATCCATGTCATCATTCCACCTAGCGGAAGGCCTTCTAATGCAACATCTGCCGGTTCGCGGATGCCTCTGCAGAACTTTTCAGCCCCATCGAGCATCCGTTCTGCGAGCAATGTGTCCTGCCCTAATTCTTCGGGCTATGTCTGTAACTCGGGTTCTAAAACGGGCATTAGTCATGTACACACAACAATTATAAGAATGTTTTGTAAATATCTTATGATTCATTTGTTTTTGTTAGTAATAAACCTGCATGTATGTACGTACGTGCTCGTATGTACCGGTCTGATATTATTAGTCACCTTCGTCATAAGAATGAGTGGGAGGCATTAATTTATTCTAATTAACACACCTGAGTACTTGTGACGCATAAAATTGCGGTCCAATTCGTTTTGTTTGTGTCGATCTTGTCGAATGGCCCCTAGATATGTGTTCACGTTCAGACTACTGAACGCAAGGGAGGATCTCAATTTCAATTTGACTACACCTGATACTACCATGTACACGAATGAAAAGTTTTATTTTCCGGACAAGAGGTGACCCATAAATATGAAGTACTGTGACAAGCAGATAAAATCAAGTTTTTAATAATAACAAAAATTGTCAGAACTATAGAACCTTTTTCTTATCGCCACAAAATATTTTTCTAGACATTACGTGTGAAGCAATGAGTACTTTGTGCGAAATAGAAAAAAAATCACAGCGTTTTGTTCGCATAACTTGATAAAATGTAGAGTAGGTAGAGATAAAAAAACTTTTTTGCAAAAAAATACTACCGACTTCCAAATACAAAATTACAAAGTGAAAAGTAACTTTATTTTTTGAAGTCGGTGTCTTTCGTAGGTACCAAATTTTTTGCATTATGGACACCGACTTTTTATTTTTCACTTTTTAGTTGTGCCTACCTAATAGGCAAGTTAGTAAGGTAACTATAAAGCCAGAATAGATTTCATGAAACTTGAACATAACCGGTGAAATGAGAGATCTGATGTACCCCTTAAGAGCGTACTGTCGTGATTTTATGATATGAAATGGTATAAACAATAAACATACATGCGATTGCAGCAATTCCGAGATATTGCCCGTTATTTATTGAAGAGTTCTGTTGTTATCTCCGAAGTTCTTCATCAGATCTTCACCAGATTAAAATGGGACCAATTTCAGAACATACTTTTTCTAAAAAAGAATTTTCAAAATCGGTCCACAATTGACGGCGATATCGGTGAACATACACAAAAAAAAAACAAAACAAACATAAAGTCGAACATAGAACCTCCTCCTTTTTGGGAAGTCGGTTAAAAAGCCAATTTATCTTACGCAGTAGACCTATCCCCAAAATCCAACCTTCTATACTTCAGTGCTCATTGCATTTTTATTTGACCGATCGATGTCCAAATTACCTATACGTTGCAGAATATACTTCATACTTCATCGTACATATCGCTGGCATTGTATAATATCCTTGACTGAGACGGCCATTTTATAACTTATGGATTGCAGAACTTCTGTAGCGCATGTTTTGTTCTAAACGTGGGCTTCTGATTCTCTGCTAAAAATATATGATTTTAGCAGATTGAGTGAAATACCTGTTGCCTAAACTTTTTTTTACTTCAGCTGCACATTGGATTCAACTTTAACAGAGTTTTGTGAATTTAGTATAGACGATGTAGCCTTTGTGGATCCTGCCTATATTATCATAGAAAGGAAAGCTTAGAAAACGTTCGTAGCGTAGCCATGGACAGCATTGAAACTTTGCCTTAAGTCTTAGAAAAAAGAAGTGAATTGAACATGTTATCTGAGACGCATATTTTCATTCTTTACTCAAGCTGAAGCTGCCTATACTCAACACAGTTTAAATATAATAATAAAAAACCCTACTGCTCAAAAAGCGAACTAAAATGACGTTTGACGATTTTAGTCAAACCCTTTATTTTGATACCCAACACGATGGAATTGGAAGAAAAATATTTTTTGTAGCCAGTGACACTCGCAGATCAGCCATCGCGTTTGGTCTCTAGAACGCCACATAGGAACAAACATACATACATAGACTGATAAACACATTACCCTCCTTCGGCAGTCGGGTAAAAAGGCACTTATACAGCATTATGTAGTTTCTTTATCATTGGAAAATCCATTTTATGGTTAGTAATTTATGGCTTTGATTATCAATGGACTACAACTTCATTATTACCTATGCATAGAATAACCTCATTAAATCACAATAAAAAAAACGATCGGTAAATTATTGGAACATTTATCTCTTAATAAATACTAAATATAATAAATGACTTAATAAAAACGAATTCCTAAGGTATTGTGCCTATCTCGTTCATTAAATTCATATATTATACACATTTTTATTCAAAAATCTACTATTTTTCGTGTATCAAATATATTTCATGAACGCTGCCCTTAAATGAGCCTAATACATAATTATATTTCTATTATAATATAACAGTATTATAATTATATAAGTACCATAGGCTTATTATTTGAAATTGTACCTTATTTATTAAACGTGTGTAGCTTACAAATTGTTTACATGTTGCGGTAAAATTGTTTAATATACACAATAATTATGGGTCCCTATATCTATGACAAAGACAAAAATAAAAGTTTATATGCAAACGGTTTTAAAGTATGTTATCATTATTTGTTTACAACGGAGCTATACAGGTATTTGATATAACAATATTATCACAATTATTGATATCTCTCTATCTCGAACAAAAACATGGAAAATCTAAGAATTGAAGTACACTTCAATACTCAATTAAACGATAAAATTATTATAATTCGTTTTTGCATTGTTGCTAGCTAAAAGACGGAAGATGAAACAAAAATAAAATATAACTCTTAAGGAAACTGAAAGACTGATTGTTGCATAATTATACTTTTATAAATGCTAATATTTAATATAAAGAGTCATTAATATTTCAAAAAGAATCATAATATTTGTCTTATTACATCGGTCAATAAAATAGTATGATGTACGGTCTCAAATTAACCCTCAGTTTCCCACCTTAAAATTATCGGAGAATTAATATGAGACAAATTGTCAAACACGCGTTATCTTCTGTGATTGGCTGTCGAAAATTCATTCAACCAATCACAGCAGATAACGCGTGCTTGACAATTTGTCACATTAATTCTCCGATAATTTTAAGGTGGGAAACTGAGGGTAAGTTGTCAGTGAAACTGTTTTCTTGTATTTATAACAATATCAATAGCTACATTGAATAAATGACAATGAAATATTTGATATGTGCTTAAATATAAATTAAAAATATTTACATAATAGGATAAGTACAAGTAAGTGCTGCTTTTACCATGATTTATTTAGATGCTTCCAGAGAGAGGCACCGTCTTCCCAAAAATTTACAAAAATATCTGTTACAGTGACGGTACCTCTATCTGGAGCAAAGACCAGCTTTAACCCTGTACCCAAAAAGCAGGCAATATACATCGAGAATAAATCTTTAAAAAGATAAATATATATTTGTACAATAAATGTAGAATAAATGAAAATTTATTGTTATTACCTTTTGAAACAATGGCGTAAAGTAATTATGCTGAAAACATAATAATATTACACCATAAAATCTCAAAGAATATTAAACAAGAAACTAATATTAATTTAGCTATAACATTGACTGCAAACCTGATTGATGACATATTTTACAACTTTATAAGTAAAACTATTTCTTTGGTTCGTTATTTATTTAGATAGACTTGTAAAAAATACGGAACATTTAGTGACTGTACTTCGGGCTATATAATATTAATGACGGTCTTGGTATCAACTAGACAGCTGATCCCAAAACATAGTTTTAACCTACGTTTTGGGGATCAGGTTTCATTTTCATAAGCATTTTTTTCAAGGTTAAGATTTATATCATGCCACATCATGTTAGCTATTTAATATTTCTGGTACGCTGGTGGTGGTTGATGTTGCACACCATATGGTCTTGGTTGTGGTTGGTGTTGCACAACATGTGGTCCTGCAGTGGGTTGTTGGACGATAACATGGTTGACGACGACGTTTTGTCGTTGAGGTTCTTGACAACAGCAGCAGCAGTTGCAGCAGCTACAGCAGCTGCAGCAGCTACAGCAGCTGCAACACATCCTGGAACACAACAGTGTATAATTAACTTACATAGAACTTCAATCGTCCACAAAAGGCGCAGTGTCTTAATAAAAATAACCGCACGGGTCTATTTTCGAATTAAAGCAACGCTTGCTTCCAGTTACCATTACTAAAAATCCGTAACCAATCCTTCAACATGGTTGTATAATTGTAGAGAGTGAGGGGGAGCTGGCAGCTCCCACTCTATTTATTAGTTTTAAAAACTACCAGTGGCATCTTCAAGACGTTTTTTACCCGGCTGCAAGGAAAGGTATCGTGTATGTATGTAATATTCTTTATTACCTCGTAACTTTCAAACTACTTGACGGATTTTTATAATTAAGACATCGTTAGATAGGTCTTGGCCGCCCAAGTGTTCTTAGATAAGTGACGTAATTACGTTAAAAAAAAGGAACATGGCGGCTTTTGGGCGCCATATTGTAGGGGTTGTAGTTTTTTATCTTCGTATTCCATCGAGTGAGGTATCAAAAAGAAGGGTTTTTAGAGGTGATTACAAAAATATATACAACTTATATGTTACTAGAGGACGCCTAGAGAAAGAATTTTTTAAATCGGTCCAGTAGTTTTGGAGCCAATTCGGTACAAACAAACAAAAAAACCTTTCCTCTTTATAATATTGGTATAGAAAAGCCAATCGAAAAAAAAGTTAACTAAAAAGTTGTAATTAAAAATAAATAATAAAATCAAATAAAAAAGGTTAATAAAATCCAAAATCCCGACTGCAAAGATGTAAACAAGAAGAATATCATGCTGTGCAGTCGAAGGATATTTATAGTTTTGGTCAGGCAGCTCGCGAATATGTATCCTCCGACAGCACAGCATGATTTTCTTCTTGTTTAGTTCTTTGCAGACGGGTTTTTTTTTATTTTATTAACTTTTTTTATTTGAGGTATGATAATTGATTTGGATGAAACTTGACAGTAAATAATACATAGGCCATCGATGGCGAACCATCGGCATTCGTGTCAATGGTGGCACGTGACAAAATAATTCAGTCACACCAAATTAACAATAGACGTCTTTGAATCAGTTTGTGTTCTGCATAAAGTAACAAAAGTATGACCCTATTGTGTATAAGATATTTAGCAGCAGAAGTCTGAAATAGCCAAGAAAGAGGCCTGTGGGGCCACACCTTTTCCAGAGGCGGCTTAATTAACTCTGACACCAGAGGTGGCCATACCTCACACGAAAAGAAGAAAAAGAAGTAGCTATATCTGCAGCAGCAGAAATCACGTTTTCTTTTGTTATTATTTTATTTTGGGTCTGATTATTCACTTCGTCAAGATTCTTTGATGGCACACCACGGCCGCAATATTTATAAATGGTTTTTAATGGCAAGATCACAATTAAAGGTTCCCCATCCCTGACTTTGGCTATGCTTTATAAAGATTGGCGTTAAAACAAACAAAGCTAAAAAACCAAACATGGGAAAATTATGTGATGTCATTTTATCTCACCTGATGGTAAACGATTATACAGTCGACGAAGGAGCACAGCTGTTTAGAAGTAACACTCTAGACTTGAAGACTTCTAGGTGCTTTAGGGAAACACAGACTACGGATGGGACTCCACTTAGTTATACACACAATTAACAGTTCCAATCAAGACGAAACTTTTAACACCGACAGATATGTATGTGTGTAGAGACGCCCGAATTCAAACAAAGAATAAATTTAACAGGAATGATTTCTCTTTAATACTCACAGACTTAACTTTAGTTAACTATAAACCCGTTACTATATTTGGATAGAACTTATTATTTTCTATTAATTGCTACGATAAGGTCAAAAGCCTGCGTCATCAATAGTGCGTTGATGATTTTAATTAGAAGTCTTGTTAGGTCATTACTCAATGTTCGTTATTGGGAATAACCGCTAAATATTTTTTGAGGATAAAATTATTTACTGGGCAAACACACTGCGGATGACACAGCGTTGGAAGGCGTCCCTCTAGGTGGACCGATGACCCGGTTAAGGCTGCGGGAATCTGCTGGATATGAGACGCATAGGACCGATCCAGGTGGTGACACTTGGGGGAGGCCTATGTCCAGCAGTGGACGTCTTTCGTCTGATATGATGATGATGATGAAAAAGACATGTCTAGTGTTCTCATTCCTAATTTGGCTTCAGGAACAGCGATAGTATTAGAAGCAAGGCAAGCATTACAAGGCTAGCTTGAGGTAGCCTTGTAATGCTTGCCTTGCTTCGCAATACACCTTTGAATTAGCTATTTTAGGTACGACTAAATCCATGGTGACTAATATGACATTATTTATGATAACATGGATTAGTATTTTCACCTATCGTGAGTCAGAAATACGTTTGAAGCACATTAATGACGTTAACTCATCATCGCTATCACTTTTGCATAATCATGTCCTAATTACGTCATATTTGCCTTCGTACAAATCTCAAAGAATATTAAACAAGAAACTAATATTAATTTAGCTATAACATTGACTGCAAACCTGATTGATGACATATTTTACAACTTTATAAGTAAAACTATTTCTTTGGTTCGTTATTTGTTTGGATAGACTTTTACGGAAAAAAAATACGGAAGTATTTGTGACTATACTTTGGGCTATATAATATTAATGACGGTCTTGGTATCAACTAGACAGCTGATCCCAAAACATAGTTTTAACCTACGTTTTGGGGATCAGGTTTCATTTTCAAAAGCATTTTTTTCAAGGTTTAGATTTATATCATGCCACATCATGTTAGCCATTTAATATTTATCGTACGCTGGTGGTGGTTGATGTGGCACACCATATGGTCTTGGTTGTGGTTGGTGTTGCACAACATATGGTCCTGCAGTCAGAGTCATAAATACGTTTGAGGCACATTAATGACGTTAACTAAGCATCGCTATCACTTTTGCATAATCATGTCCTAATTACGTCATATTTGCCTTTGTACACAAATAAGTTATAGTTACAGTTGGTTGATTGTCTTTCTTCTTATTATTATCTAAATAAGTATCTGTCATAGCAGGCGTTACCTACTGTTTGATTCTAGTATAGCTATCTCTTTAATAGGAACATTATAATTATGTGACGCAGTGTCAATATGATGCTAATAGAATCGAAGGTCTGGCTGACAAATGACGACAATCTGTTTTGTTTCATGCCCTTGCTTGGCCTGAAAAAGTGTTGTTCTCAGAAAAAATATTGTTCCGAGCATTGTTTGCCTACTATTTGTGTCGCTGTCAATTTAATTAGCAGTATTAGAAAGATGTCCAAGATTATAATCTTGGTAGCATGGCACGGTAAATTCATCTTGCTTCGCGAGGGATTTTTGTGGTATATTTAATCTTAATATCAATGGCACCGGATTATTGCAAACACCGTTAGTTAACAATAAATCGCCTGATATTTTAAAGTCTCTCTTCTCAATATATCATGGCTATATTGTAAACTATAGAATTTGGATAGGATTTTATTAGTTTTTAAACTGTCATGGTCACTAACATTAACATTATAAAGAACAACTTCAGTTTATCTTTGATCATGGTGCTTGCAACAGCACCGAAATATCGGAAACTCGCTACAAACAGTAAACATGGTAAATATCCCGCTTATAATGTTAATGTTAGGCTTTTATTATATTTGTATGTTCACAATATATCAAGAACTGATACTTAATCTTGTAAGATAAATTATAAAACTGTGGTGTCTGCAATAATCCGGTAACATCAATATAATTATTATAAGTTTAATCTTCCGAAATTAATTATGTTAATGATGGTGACAACGCAAACTCCAGCGTGGGATTTAGAAGAATAAAGCGGTCACACAGACAGACACGTAAAGTGACTTTGTTTTACACTAATTTATTGATATTCAAGTGCCTGTTTTTGTCGTTTTGGGTCCACTATATCCTAAATGGACATATCAACTTGTCAAGGTAGATGATCAAGTTCGCAGCAAGGACACGTATCGTCACAGAACAAATATATTGCAAACATTTTAAGTACACATAAGTAGTTCAGTTTACTTACTTATTTCGGTCGTGTGCGCAGTTCAAGTATTTCTAAGTTACACTAGGTATTTTCCTAGTTTAGTTACTTCAAAATTATTGCGGAACTACTTACATTCCGAAGGAAACTGTATTTGATAACTGACATGATGCCAACCATATTATCAATAACTTATCTGTAAATTACGTTATCAATGTTGGTATCGATTAATGCATAATAGGTATCTATATCCTCCACCTCATCACTCACCTAAAAGTATATCTAAGCATGCATAAATTTATACACTCAAGCATTTAAATCTAAAAAAGGTCGTCCACTACTCTTACCTTAATTAAAAGCTTTTCATCTGTACATTTGGTTGGGATCATGACCGTATCCGGGGTATCCTTGTGGTGGTGGCGGGTATCCTGGGTAACCACCGGGAGGTGGGTATCCTCCGGGGGGTGGTGGGTACGGGTATCCTGGTGGAGGTGGCTGCTGATCGTAGATTACTGGTGGCGGCTGTTGTACCACAGTCACATGCTGCGGGGGTGGTTGCTGCTGCCCGCACGCGTTTGGACACAGGCATGGTACCAGGCAGCAGGCACTCAGCGCTAAGCAACATGGGTTGCAGCAGATATCCATGTCGCCACAGTCGAACGAAAGACATAAACCCATCACGCACCGTTGTCAACTAAAACCAACACCAATCAATTACTTAAATATTTTCTACTCGTTATACCTTCATGCAAGATAACAGAATAAAAAACAAAAAATACCTATATATTCAGACTTTTAAACAAAGTGGAATAAGTACCAGAGTTCTTATTGTTGAATGACAAAATGGCGGAGTGTTATCATTGCTACGACTCTTATCACTAGGTACCTTATCTATTGATAAGGTACCTAGTCAGCCATTGCTCACACTAAATAGAAGGAAAATGTATGCGGAGTCTTGGAAACACAAAAGGATATCCAACGTAAAGAAAGATACACAGAGAGGAGGCCACAGTCACTCGTCAAATATGTTTTTATTATAATTTTACCAAATTTAAAATTGATGTGTCATGGATTCAGGGTCATTCCCTAATTAATTAACAGTAAAATGTTCAATAATTGATTTATTGAACATTTTACTATTATAATTCAGGGTTGGTCCCGTTTTACTTAAAGTTGTACATATTCATGACTGTACTTGGACCCTTTGAAAAACCTACCAAGTGCGAGTCGCGCACGAAGGTTTCCGTACCATTATCGCAAAAAAAACACGTTTGTTGTATGGGAGCCCCACTTAAATATTTATTTAGTTATGTTTTTAGTATTTGTTGTTATAGCGGCAGCAGAAATAAATCATCTGTGAAATTTTCAACTGTCTAGCTACCACGGTTAATGAGATACAGCCTGGTGACAGACAGACAGACTGACGGACAGTGGAGTCTTAGTAATAGGGTCCCGTTTTTACCCTTTTGGTACAAAACCCTAAAAAAGACAAGTAAATCAAGGTCAGATTGAAGGGTATGATGCTTTTTTCGGCATTCCTTTTATATTGGTGATGAAAGTAAAAAAAATTAAGTAAGTACTAATAGTGATACAAGTATTTATTATATATTTTATTGTACACCAAGATAAAAATTAATCAAAAAGTCATCTTATAACAAAAACAAACATACAACAGGCGGCCTTATCGCGATCCGCGATCTCTTCCAGGCAACCAAGAAGTTAGTCATATCATGAATTTAGTGCACTTATTATTTAGTGCAAAAAGTTATTTATATAAAGTGGTGAATATGAAAACAGAAAACTGTTTGTCGATATTATTCTATTTCAGATCGAAATTGGGTCGAAGGTAGAAGTCGTAACATGTGCAAGCTATAGAAAAGGCTTAGCAGATGATGATTAAAAATAAAATATTCTCAATATGTACTCATACTGTGTTAGTCCATATAGCATTACACGCATGGCAAGGCTGTACAATGAAAGGTCCATATATTTGGAAAGTCCTATTGATGTCTTTTCAATGAAGTTCATAACATTCAGACACAGGGAGTGTCATTAAGTAAGCATTAAGAGTTTGACTCAAGCTCATAATACTCATTACCCTTAACTGATATATTGTGGTAAATCTTTACCTAGTCTAGTTGTAGTCCAAATTTTGTATTTGTCAAGCTTACCTATAATCTGTATGATTGCTGTGTAATTTTCACTTTAAATGTATTTTTTTTTGGATGGTTTTAAGCAGTTGTACTGTTGGTTTGCTTAACTATAAATCAAATAAAATAGTAGGGTACAAAACTATTTGAATAAAAATTACAAAAATTATCACAGTACATATTTTAATGATGAACATGAAAGCCTTCGAAGTCCTTCACAAAAATACTAAAGAAGCTACTTGAACTATACATACTAATAGATATAGATCTGATAACTGCATTCCTTTTATTCACAACATATTTTTAAGAAGTTTATTTTAAATATCTTACTGCATTTGTTATTTTTTTTTGTATCTATCTTTATATGCGTCACAGACCATGGTTTCCGTACATCACCTCCTAGGCGACCACTGAAAATCAGCGCCGTGCTGAGGATCCCCCACGGCACAGCATTATGCTGAGTGGAAGCCTTCTTGCCACAATCATGCATAATAATTAATCATTAATCATGCATTTATTTATTTGTCTTTTTTTTACTTTTCCAACAAAAAATAAGAACTACTAACACTTTTGTTAAGCATTTAGTTTGCTAATTCTACTACCAGCCATTGTTCTTGTTCTTGTAATGTAATGTTTGTATGTCGTTTTGTGGCAATTACATACATTTTCTTTCTTTCTTCTTAAATACATGTATAAGTTCTTTTATGTAATATGTATTAGTGGATAAGTCGTTGGAGTACCTTACGTATAAAATAAAAATAGACCAGGAACGTCTGTTTGTCCATTTCTTTGTCAATTATCTACAGGAAGTCAATTTATTCATAGACAGAAGATAGGTACCTCTTAGAATAAACAATCTAAAGTGGCAATGGGCCGGCGATATTGGACATAGAACCGAAGACCGTTGGGACAGACGTATTCTTGAGAGGAGACCGCGAATCAGTAAATGTAAGGTGGGACACTCTCAAGCTAGGTCAGGCTGGATTGGAGTTACTGAGAAACATTCGTCTCGCAGAATGAGGCTACGGAAAGGGAGAGGAAAATTTCATCCACTCACCCGGCCCGCAGCAGACGCACCGGGCGTCAGGGCAGATAACGCGCTCTTCCAGCCTCCCTAAATGGGTCCAGGGGCGATGGACTTGGGGACGTCCGCCAGCACAAAACAGAAAAAAGAATGTCTGGCTGCATTGAAGTTGCCGAGGTTAAATGACGTGCGATTTGAGAGGCCTGTGTATGTAGTGCAGTAAGCTGCTGTAGGCTGATGACGATGATGAAGTAACACCGTGATAATCATCAGTCTATTCCAACAAAATATTAAAATCAATATTTTTTTCATAATTTCGTTGTTGGCCCTATAGTACGTTCTTAAAAGTTGTACATATTCATAAGCACTTTCAACTGCAACGCTTAGATGATTGCCAATAAATAAACATAAACCCTGTACCAATAAGTAGTTAGAAGAGATTTATAGATCGAATATACGGAATCAGGAGCAGTGGTGGCCCAATGGTTACGGTCCCGACTTCGTGTAATTTATTTCATTACCGCTGCTCTCAAAACGGTGAAGGAAAACATCGTGAGGAAACCGGCATATCCTAGAACCAAAAATTCAAAGACATGTGACATCTACCAATCCGCACTGGGCCTGCGTGGTGGATTATAGCCCACACCCTCTATGAGAGGAGGCCTGTGTCCCAGCAGTGGGAACATTAAAATGCTGATGATGTGATACGGAATCATTGGAATTATTGGTAATTTCTAGGTAATTGTACCTAATAATCAAGGATAATTTTCGTGTCGTGGAGAACCTGAAATCAATATGATCAGCTTGGGACAATCCCACCGCACTATTCCCAAACCACAGCAACTCCTGAAAGCCAGAATCAACAGTGGCGACCACCAGAAAAGCGCCGAGGCAATGAAGCTTGACGAAGTCCCGGAGAATAAATTTAACTGTCTTGGATCCCGCAACGAAATTAATCAGAAAAGAAAATGGAGGAGTAAGAAAAATACAAATTTCCACTTCCCTCCATATCAAGCAGGAGACAGAACAAACAAGACCAATAGGCACAAAGGGTCGTAGGGTCAATATGATCAGCTTGTTACTTTTCAGCATGATAACAATATATGTTTATTACTTATACAACATAATTTTAAATATGTAATTTCAAAACTATTCATCGATTCCTGATATTTGCTAAGTATTTAATGATATAATTGGAGGTGGGTAGATAGCTATGGATTTACCCAAAACTTCTGATAACGTAGGTATGATATATATAGCTAGATAAGACTCACGTGTTGGCCTCTACATTAGAATAATACTCATAGCCATTAGTCTAATTGCTAGGACAGTAGGTATTATAAGTATATCAAAAGTTTTAACGATCCGCCAACGTCCCAAAATATGTTACCAAAACACGAAGGGTTGTGCCCAAATAATTAAAGTAAAACAAACATGGAATGAAATTATTGACAAAGAAAAAGGTTAAAACGCGGGTGAGGAAAAAAAATAGTAGGGTACTGACATACATAGGTAGGTAGGTATAGCCTTAATAAGTTATTGTAGCTGGCATGAGTCTGCTGGGTATTTAGGTTCTTGGCAATGAACAACATGCCTATAGTGAATTTGTTATTAGGTTAAACCCTATGACTACTACGTTCCTTATAGTTGTCAGAGCTTGGCCATATTTGAAAACATAATATCATGAAGTAGAATATTAATTTATTTATGTAGGGTAGGCAATTATGTTCGAGTCCTAGGTACCTTATCATATGTATCATAACCCTGCAGTCAAATAAAGGCATGTATATTAGGTTGGTATATATCTTGGGTAAATACTAAACCAACAGTCTTTATTTACGTTCGTGCACACCGCCTTCTATATAATATTTCTCTATATAGATTTACAAATGAATAGAAATTACCTACAATTGTTGCATGTTTAATATGCTTACTGTTTATGCAAATTCTTGTATAATTTATGATTAAAATAACAAGCATGTGATTAAAACACAAGAATACGTCACAGTTGCGCTACATTCAAGTAAAATTTGTTATAAGTTTAAATATATGAATAAATAAAAAATATATTAAAATTAAGATACACTGTTAATCAAAAATGTTGAATAAATGAGTCTTTAGTATTTGTCAGTCTCCGTTAATATGGAAATGAGCTACGATGTATTAAATTTCATACCTATATTATATATTATATTTATGCAACCACAAAAACTGTAAATAAACAACTTGAATAATATTATCACACATGGCAAAAGCAGCTGATATTATTAATATGAGTGGACGACCAAGTTTACAGTTTTGTTAGTAACCAATGCAAATCCCGGTTTATTAGTTAAGCAAAACCAAATTCAAGATCTTACCTGTCTGTTTTAGTAAAATTTATTAACAACACTGTCCCTTTCTATCCACGGTACAAACACAACGTAAAAGACACAAAATCGAATGAATCAGTAGTTCGTAGGTTGCAAGACGTTCGTCATACTGCCGGGGAAATAGTGCGATGACGCCAACGCCTGCGCACTACACTCTGAAGTAAATAAAACCCTTTATCTCTGTCCCTCATTCGTGAAAAACGATAGGGGTAAAGAAGACAAAAGACCCAAACTACGACTTTGCTATCAGTGGTTTTGAAAATGAGAGCAATGTCGTTTCAACCTTGCCGTGTTGCACGTAGTGAAAACGAGCCAAACATTTACTTGAAGGAAAAACCGTACCAAAAAAAAACTTGACAGACAACGCCGAATCTGCTTGGTCTTGCACAAGCTTGCATGATGATTTGCACAAGACTTCATTATTTATAGAATAGTAACACTAATGAAGATTTTTTCTGAAAGGGTTAAAGTAGGGAACAGTTTGGGTGGGAGGTTCATTTTATTTTTTATTAACGACCGTTCACATGATGGTAAATTATTATGTGCCCGACGGTGAAGCACGCTTGCCTAGAAGTAACCTATTCACTCTTAAATTAAAGACACTTAGGTTATATCTAACAGGAAGCAATGACTCCGGCAGGGAATTTTACTCCTTAGATGTACGATTAAATTTTGCAGGTCCAAAAATTTCAATATTTCTGTAGATCGGAAACCTGATCTGCAATAAGTATCGTAAAAATAATCTAACTGAGATAAGATGAAACACATCTTTATTATGTAATCACGGCAATATATGGACCGATAAAAATATCAAAAAAGTTGCATGCTGTGCTGACGTTAACTTACGCTTAAATTATCACAATTTAATGCACGGCAAAAAAAATAAATTTTGAGTTTATTTACAGGCATGACAGTTCTTTCACCTCTTAAGGTACATTCATATGGATATTCCAAAGATTATTTGAATAATTCTAACATCAAACCAGATTTTTCTAGCTAGATTGATTTCGCCTGAGATCGGGGTGTCTCATGAAATGCTTACGAATAACTATAGGCTTAACACTTAATTACAAGAGTTTGAAGTTGAGTATCTGTAAAACTTAGGACCCATTTATATTAATTCAAATTTTATCCGTGGTGCTAGGCAACTGGGCTTATCCCAGTTGTAAACGACCCTTTGTGCTTTGTGTTTTCTTGATATGGAGGGAAGTGGAAATTTATATTATTTCCTACTTCTCCGTTATTCTTTTCTGATTAATTTCGTTGCGGGGTTCAAGACAGTTAAATTCATTCTCCGGGACTTCGTCGAGCTTCATTGCCTCGGCGCTTTTCTGGTGGTCGCCACTGTTGATTCTGGCTTTCAGGAGTTGCAGTGGTTTGGCAATAGTGCGGTGGGATTGTCCCAAAAAAATCTGTAAAACTTGGCTTTGTCATAAAAACCTGGCAAACTTTTCGTTGTTATCTTTAAATTATCAAATAAAAAACCTCTTATCCAGCAGACATTCTTGATGCAGATTGTACATTTGTACAGAATATGTATCGGCTTAAACTTACACTATTAATTTTTAATTGTTTGATTATTTGTGTTGTCATGTGTTACTAACAATAGTTATAAGGTGTTTCTACTAACAAAGAATGAACAAAATGGTAATGGATGAATAAATTTAATTTAAACATTGCGGTCATCAGTAATTTTCAGTAATTTTCCAACAATGACCTCTGTTTCCTGATATGTCATCCTTGATCAATGGTATCACCTACCTATTTAGATAATGTCATCAATAAAAATAAAAAAAAACAAACGTATTTTCCCTTAACTAGTATTATATTATCTGTGCCCTAACAGACAGATTGTCACTTATGGGAAAACAGACGTGGTTTTTTTAAACAAGTGTCACATTTTCCTTCCTTCGATCTAGGTAGATCGACTGGTGAAGAGCGATGGATACAGCTACTATGGTGGATCTAAGAAATCTATTTAGATCTAACAAGCAATATATCCAGCCCTTGTCTATTAATTAATAGCTGTTCAATACTTGCCTTTGACGGCCATGAATTTTAATGATTCTCATTACCTGCAGGTAACATTACTAACTAAGAACATTATTCGAGCAACTATTTACATCTACAGTTTGAAACGTATGACTAGGTTTAGAGTACCTAATATATTCTAAAGTACACTTGAAAGACTTGAAATGATGATGATGATGATGACGACACAAGACTTTAGGACTTGATGAACGCCATTGCTGCCGCTATAAACGTAGCAACCTACGGGGCCCAAACTGTCTTTCTGTCGCCTCGCTTATTCCCGTTACGCGGGGTAGGCTTTCCCAATGATGCGGCGCCATTTATTTCGGTCTTGTGTGTCATCTTCCGTAAGTCCCATCTCCCTCATGTCCTTTTGGACCTTCGTCATCCATGTGATTTAAGGTCTTCTCTTCACCTCTTCTTTGTAGCTAAGGAAAGGCACTTTTTCACGACATGGTCATCTGTTCGTCTAAGTACATGACCGTACCATCTCAGTCATGACTCTATCACTTTATCCGCTATTTCTGCAACCTTGAAGCTCCCTCTAATATGTTCGTTGCGTATCTTGTATCTGAGTGTGACTCCTCCTGCCCACCGCAGCATACGCATTTCAGTCTTGTGAAGTTTTTGTTCGTCGGTCTTTTTTAACGCCCAGGCTTCGCCGCCGTAATTAGAGCCGGTCTAACAGCTGTTTTGTAGACTTTGCCTTTCGTTTTTATGGGAATGTTTACATCACAAAAGACTCTAGTCAACATACGCCACTTGTTCCACCCCGACGTTATTGTGTGTGTTATATCACCTTCAATAGATCCATCCTCCGAGAGTACCGAGCCCAGACATTTAAATATTTTTACTCTTGGCAGGGTCGTATTATCAAGCTTGATATCTACACTGGAGGTAGCATCAGGGTTAAAGTTACAGAACATATACTCAGTCTTGATTCTGCTAATGCGCAAACCATTCTCTTCCAATGCCGCTTTCCATTGCGGACGTCTCCTTTAATTTTATAGAAGGGCACTAATATACTTTTTCTCCAGGCGTCTGGCATTTTTTCGCTCGATAGGATGTTATTAAATAGTGACACTTCTCCGTCAGCTTTTAGTCCCTTCCATATTTCGGCAGGTATTTCATCCGCCGCATGCTTTATGATTCTTCATTTTGGATATCGCTTTTTACCTCAGCAGGTGTAATTTCACATACAGGTCCTTGTATTATTAATTCCTCTGTTTCTGGTTGTCGGGAAAATTCTTCATTTGATAGCTGATTATAGTATTAATGCCATCTATCACATATATCCTTGTCAACCGTAAGCAGTGTGCCTTCCCTATTTTTAATATACTTGGTGGTTATCTTTATACTTGGTGTTTTATCTGTGTTTTGCGATTCTGTAGAGTTCATTGCCCGTTGCTTCCGTCCGTTCCAGACGTTTGTATAGGTCTTGCTCGGCTTTACCTCTTTCAATTGCCACTGTTCTTCTAGCTGCTTTTTTGGCCGCCCTGTATTTTCTCCTGTCCTCATCTGAGTGTGTTTCCTGTCAGGTTTTGAATAGATATTTCTTTTTGGCCACCATCTCTTCAGTGTAGTTGGTATGTGGGTGTGTTCCACCATTCAATGTCTTTATTGCTGTGCAGGGCTCCTTTGCTGATCCCTAACTGAGCTTTTGCAGTGGTGACATAGAAATTTTCAAATTTAGATCAAGTGTCGTTTGGGCAATTATCTCTCCACGGCAGTTGTTACAAAAATATTTCCTGATTTCATCTATAAGATTGCCTTTTCCGTAGGGAGATTATGCAATTCTATTCTAGTCAGCTTAGCTTTCTTTAGTTTAATTGGTATTCTAAGTTTCATGGCGGCTAGAAGAATTCTGTGCTGTGACGTTAATGGCTCTCCCGGAATAACTTTACAATCCTTTATCTGTCGGAGGTTCCACTTATCTATTAAGATGTAATCTATTTGTGTTTTTTTAACTACCACTCTTATATGTAATAAGATGCTCATCTTTCTTTTCGAAGAATGTGTTAGCTATTGCTAGGTTGTGTGCGGCTGCGTATTCCAAGATTGTCACACCTTCGCTATTTTGATTTCAAAAACCGATGCCTCCATGAAACCCTTCAAAGCCATCCCTATCTACGCCCACATGGCCATTCAAGTCGCCACATATAAGCCTTTGTTCTGGCGCTGGAATAGAACCCATTTACGTATATAGTTCTTGCCAGAATTCTTGTTTTTCGTTTTCGGGGCATCCAGTTTGTGGGGCATAGACACAGACAACATTCAGGCACGGCTGTTTTTCTAAAGCTACCTTTACAGACATCATGCGATCGTTTATCCTGTTTATTACGACTACGTTTTGGCTGAAGTTTTGGTCCAATATTATTCCGACCCTATTTCTAGTATTTGTTGTTCCGTTATAAATCAATTTGAATCCCTTTTCTATTTGCCGCCCTTCCATTTTTTTCTTGCACACAGCAAATGTGTATGCGACGTCGTTCAAGGATACTGCTTAGCTTAGCACTGCGTCCAGTCATAGTGCCAATGTTCCAGGTGGCGACGCGCACTTCGGGGGACGCCCTAGTATTTTTCGCAGCTCCATGTTCTTCGTCGCTTGAGGGGGACGCCCTAGCCTCCATCGTATCTCTATATTTATTTTGCCTCATGATTGGTATGATGATTTGGCTTTATGTTTTACGGCCGGTTGCCACCTGACACCAAGGTCGTACACTTCCTGGAAGACTTGAGCGCCGCCGTTGGCCCTAATGGGCTCCTCCGCCAGCACTCTAACGGCCGCTCCGACCTGAGCGCCCATCACAACCAGGGGCTTTTGCTCTGAATATGTCAGAGAAACCCCCTGATCGGGTTTGATAACGAAGTTTTCTCACCAGCCTGTTGGTCCGCAGGGGCTATTTTATTTCACTCCTAGTCTCCCCCCCTCCATATCTGGCGAGTATGCCCCGATCCGCCACCCGGGGACGCGTCCTATAGAGGTGAGGCTCCCCCAAAGTGCCACGGGGCCCAAACTGTCTAAGGATTAAATCACCATCGACTCGAAAATAAGAAGAATTAGAAGAAATATATATCATAGTGCAGTATACCCTGCTGAAACCTATAAATAACATAGGTAAGGACAGAGTTACTAAATTGAAATTCACAAAATCGATATTACAAATCCATAGTACAGTAATCACATCACACTAATATTATAAAGGCAAAAGTTTGTGTGTGTGTTTGTTACTTCTTCACGGTCAAACGGCTGGACGGATCTGGATGAAATTTGGCACAGAGATAGATTATAGTCTGGAATAGCACATACGATACTTTTTATCCCGGGAATATGTTTCATTGGGATAATTTTCGACATTCACGCGGGTGAAGCCGCTGGCAGAATCTAGTAATATAATAAATGCGAAAGAAACCCTGTTTGTCCGTTTGTTACGTTTTCACGCCTAAACCGCAAAACTATTCTTGATGAATTGTAGTACCAAAGTACCGGACTATCTCGATTGGACCTTGGGAGGGACATAAGATACATTTTATCCCGGGGGTACGTACAAGTGCTTGGGATAATTTCAGACTTAACACGCGGGCGAAGCTGCGGGAGAAGCCAGTACTTACTATACCCTGTTTGCATTTTATCGTAAGTAATGGAAATAATTATGATGCACGTTTATAGTGTGTGAAGGTACTCGTACATCTATGTATGTTTTAACATATCGTCGCGATTCTTACCTAATTGTTCAAATATGAGGAGACACTGTCTGTGCTCCTACCATTTTATCATATCTGCGGAGTATGACACAATCGCTAAGTTTCATTTGTCCAGGTATAGTATCAGTGCATTTTAGAGCAGTACTCGTGGCGGAAGAGTTCCTAGCATCATGGTTACTGAACACAAGGTTGTGGTTATAATCAGTTTTTGTATTGCATTATGTTTTTTTAACGATCTGTTCGACTCAACGTAGGCGATAAGTTCGGCAACTATCAGCGGTCTATTTAGAACTGTAATTGTGCTAATATATAAAAAAACACAAGGTGTTTTTATTGCGACCATTAAAAATGTGCTGTAATGCACTTGTTTTCTACGAGATTTTTACAGCGTATAATCACTATAAACCCAAGTCACTGTAATCACAGTAATCTGGATAATATCTTATCATGAAACTGCGTCACACTCAATCAATGCCAAAATTTAGACGGGAGCTCACTCTAGTCCGATAAGCGAACAAAGTATATACAAAATGTGGAAAATAAAACAATATAGTGATGTCTGAAGAAGACATATCTGCAATCCCACTAGTGGAAACTAATAGGATTTATAAGAAATCAGTGAAAGTTAGTGAAGCCCAACAGTGGACGAATAGATTCAGTGACCCGGAACCGAAAGATGATAAAAAAGCGAAAAAGCCTCTGTTGCGTCGACTGCCGAGCGTTCAAAGAGCGGTGATCCCAGCATTCGGCAGGTTTCGCCACAGCTTCCGAAAGTTGAACTGTTTCAAGAAGCAGGATGAAGACGAGCTGCCCATGATGGACATACCGCGGCACAAGAGTATAGACATTGGTGTGGGACTGGCGCGACGGGTGTCCCTATTCCTCTTCACAAGGCGGACAGTGTGCGTGCATCCGTATCATCCTTACACACCGCCGCAAACCACTAGGAAAATCTACGTGTTTCATGAAGACAAATAAACTACTTTCCTTAAAGAAC
Source organism: Orthosia cruda (assembly GCA_964057195.1). Classification (NCBI taxonomy): domain Eukaryota; kingdom Metazoa; phylum Arthropoda; class Insecta; order Lepidoptera; family Noctuidae; genus Orthosia; species Orthosia cruda. The sequence goes on along the minus strand of OZ059829.1, from coordinate 29,879,949 downwards.
AGTTACTCACGATTCTATACAATAAGTGATGATATCTGTGACCGTTCCTTGTGATTGTTTAGATATCGCTGTCACCACTAAGACAGACGTTATCGGATATTTAGAGCTTAAAATAAACACCTACCAACTAAATTTACATCGTTAGATATTTACGTTGTAATATATTTCCTAATTTAAATATTTGTTTGGGTGTATTGTAGGTGCACTGCTGCTTAGAGCTTCGGGGATACAGGCATGATGTTATGTGTTATGTTTAATTATTTATTAGTTACTATGTGTAATATGTTATATAAGTAGTTTTTAATACCTAGGTATATTTTTGTCATCCACTGAAATGGTTTCACCTAATTTGTGATAAAAAATTCTCCCAAGGAAGGCGTCTAAATTAATGAACCCGATGAAGTGTATGTTGCGAGCTGTATGTTTTGGTGCAAACTGTTAGCAATTGTTATCAAATAAATTAATACGTTTGTTTTTAATTAGGAAGTTAAATTATTTTTCTATTTCTAGTACCTACGTAGTATTTAAAAAAAACATTAAATTATTATTAAGTTTTTTGGTCCATAAAACAAGCAAATGTTACGATATGAATCATTATAATGACCATTATGAATGACATGAAATAAAATTAAAAATGTTTTAAATAATAAAATGCAATATTTTATTTCCAAACGGATATTTATGAAAAATGTCACAGGTGTTATATTTCTTGATCTATCCGCATCCTTTGAAAAAGTCAACCACAAATGGCTCCAATTAAAGGTCAGCGATCAAACGACAGATGCATATCTTATTATGATGGTTTTATTCATAGCTAGCTATTATTGGTTTTATTTAAAAAATAACCAAAATCAATCTCAATAACAAAACAAAACGGTGGTGTGATTAGGAAAAAGACTTCCCCAAGGCTGAATGCTCGGCCCGATGTTATTCAATCTCTACTAAATAACCAGCGTTTATATCAGCACTGAGCACACACAGCACTTTCTGCAAACATCACATCATCATCGTCCAGCTTTAGTCACCCAGACATTGTCATTGAATGCACAGAAAAACCGAAGGAAATTCTATTACCTACGACTACTTGAACACAGGATTAACTGTGTTTTCCTTTTTGCAGCTCCCAAGCAAATAGGTAGATATATTCTATAACTTCTCTCCCTGCATGCCATAACCCCAGATTGCTTGACCGTAAATCGGTACAATTACGATTAGGTAAGTTAACTCGGAACGGGGAGGGGCTCGTGGAGATTCCTCTACATCTTCCATTTTCCACCTGACAATTTGATTTCACATCTCGATCTATACAGGACCTACCTAAGCAAAGTACGACTATAACATAGCTAGACTATATGCTTTTCCACCAAAGATGTGCGATGTAGCGATGCGGCGCGAGGATGTGTAGCGGTGCTGTAAAAATGTGTATCTGTTTCCACTATAGCTGTGCGAGGTAGCGAGGCGGCGCGCGCGGATGTGTGGCTTGGCTGTTAGGCTGCTTTTCCACCAGAGATGTGCTATGCTTCGTTGCTATGGATGCGTTTGATATCTACCAATCAAATTAATTAGTCCACATAGCATAGCACTGATGGAAACGGGTTCAACCAAGCTTTGATTTTTCTAATGGAAGGATGCGTGTTAGGTTGCCTTTCCACCAAAGATATCATATGCTACGTTGCTATGGATGCGTTTGATATCCACCAATTATATTCATTGGTCCATATAGCATAGCACTGATGGGAACTGCTAAGCTATGTTATTTATATGGGTACTATGAATGGTTGCCTTTCCACTTATCCCTTTATCGCACCACCACTGCGTCGCTCCCGGTGCCTTTCCTACTGTCGATACACCGCATAGCTCAAGCTGCGCACCTTCATCGCACAGCTACCCCGCGGCAGCGCATCTTACTAGCCCGCTACAAAGATTTGCATCAGTGGAAACGGTCACATAGTTTCGTAGCTTAGCTTTCACATTCTCGGAGCATAGCTGCATAGCACATCTCTGGTGGAAAGGCACCCTTGTGGACGGGAGCTATGGATGCGCGTGTGTTGTAGCTATGTGCATACCAGAGTACCTACAATAGACGTTCCCCGTGCCTTCACTACTGTCGATACATCGCATAGTTTGAGCTGCGCATCTTTTTCGCACATCTTAGGTACTCGCTTCGCTACACAACTCAGCATTAGTGGAAACAGTCACATAGTTTCGTAGCTTAGCTTTCACGTCCTTGCAGCATAGCTGTATAGAACATCTCTGGTGGAAAAGCAGCCTTGAAATGTGCAATAGTTTTCACCTCATTAACTCGCACATGTTTGTTGGAAAAGCACCCTTAGTTTTGGAAACATTAAGATAGTAGTTAGTAACAGTAGTTAGTATCAGTACCTGACTGCTATAAAAACCTTATTCTGGACTCTGGGCATGTCATGCATCAGTCACCAATGCTATTTAATATCACTAAATCAACAAACCCAACTGCAGGTCATCGACTCCAAATAAATGAGACATACAGTCTAGGAGGAAGAAAAAGAGATAGGTAAATGAACTTTAATTAAAGGTATACCTACCTACCTGCTTTTAGATTCCTCTCGTGTGCATTGCATTGGAAGCATCCTTAATTGAAACAATTCATTTATAATTGGTCTACTTAAACCTAAGTACTAATTGGTATTCACAACCACAGAACTTGTTTTGATAGGTATTTAGGTAATGCCCTGTCTGATAGATACTATTGTTTTATGGGATTTTGCGCATAAGGAATTTCAGCTTTCCTTGTGTGTCATAAGGGTAAGACGCATCTACAAAGCAGTATATAAGCGAATGCATGATCCTTACTTTCATCATTGAAGCACTGGAGCTGCTTTCATCGTCCCACGAACAGTTTATTTTTTCTGATAGCTTTCAACAGGTTTTGCCAATCAATTAGCCGTTTTCCTCATCGGTTTATAAAAGCTCGGAATACTGTTCCCCTTGACACACACTATAATTGGTTACTCTGCTTAATTCTTGAGGAGATAACGTGCCGACATGTCGCGAGCCATTCTGTTTGTAGTGCTTGTATGTTTTGCGTCAAATACTTTTGGCAAAACATTGTCAGAATGTGAATTAGTCCGGGAACTTCGGAAGCATGGTTTTCCAGAGAATCAACTCAAAGACTGTAAGTAGGTACTTTATTTATTTATTTATCTAATTGAAGCCTCCCGTGGGTCGCGCAACAAAATGTGTTGCACTACTTAAGGATTGATAAATTAAGAGAACTTTTTTAAATTAAATTAGTTTTCAAGTAGGTCTACCTATTAACTTTTTCCCGCGTCGACGCACTCTCTTGCTATCCCCAAAGAGTAATATAATGTATACGGAAGTCTATCTCTCGGGCAGTCTTGAATTTTTCTGGAATAAAGATATTTATTTTCTATAACAGAATTTTTTCGTTTCGCATTTTACTAATATATAAAACTTTTATAAAAGTACTTATTTATTAGTTTACCTAAATATCTCTACAACCCCTCCGGGAATAGGCGCAGCGTAGGTAATCTTCCCACTTAGATACCTAATTTACCCATGGTTTAAAAAGTTTAGCTACATAATATCTATTATGTTTCTAATACTCAAACTCCCACTTACCCCCAAGCAATGGAGAAACCTCACAAGTTTATAGAAATCCATGTAACTCCACTTATCTTCAGAGACCTATAGAAAATAACAAGATCCTAGCACGACCATTCTTTCTCCAGGTTGTGACTGATCAATTGTTTATATAAACAAGCTGCAAAAAAGTGTAGCTTAAATTCCTCTTTCAAATCCGTTTCTGGCTGGTTTCATTCCCTTTCCCGCGTACTTCCATCATTTTACCGAAAGACGTCGAACACAGCACACGAACAATCGAACAATGCCCATATTTTTTTGCAACGATGACATCTATGAAACCCATTACGTTTGTCGTTTGATAACCTGTTGGCTCAATAACATATCAATTAACAAAACCGGTTGCCCCGTTATTAAGACTAACAAACTATTTCCTACAATATTTCTACTGGGGTCTTCTTGTATTTTGTTTCCTTGTTGGTTAATTGTTCGAAAACAACGCGACTGGTTTGGTGTTTATGCCCTGCATTTCAAGCAGTGTTAGCTTTTCCGTTTGGAAATTCTCTTTAGAGCCTGCAGACCTATGGTTTGGACTACTTAGTGCCCACTGCCCAGTAATTGCAAAAAAGGTCCTATTACAAAGGTTATAAAACTTGGGTACTTCAACACAAGTAGGTAGATACCTACATAATTAATACACGGAGGTCTCTAGTCAAACCTCTTGACAAACCCTTCGAAGAATAAAAACATGTTTATTTTAATTTTAGGGGTGTGCCTGGTGAATGCGGAGAGTTCTAGACGGACCAACGTAGTCGGACCGCCCAACTCAGATGGCTCCCACGATTATGGACTATTTCAGATAAACGACCGTTATTGGTGCAATGCTGGTGACAAACCCGGCAAGGGCTGCAACGTGCGATGCAAAGGTAAATTTCATTTTCACTATATGTAGGTACTTAGCGAGATTTTTATTTAGTTTTCTTCTGTCCCAATAAAATGGGCAAAATATTTAATGAATTATATTATATTATTTTTAACCCCCGACGGAAAAAGAGGGGTGTTATAAGTTTGAGGTGTGTTGCTGTGTATCTGTGTGTCTGTGTATCTGTGTGTCTGTCTGTGGCATCATAGCGCCTCAACGGATGAACCGATTTTGATTTAGTTTTTTTTGTTTGAAAGGTGATGGTATCGAGAGTGTTCTTAGCTAGCTGTTTGAATAAAATCGGTTCAACCGTTCAAAAGTTATGCGCGTTTTACTGTTTAGATCGTGATATTTTCGCAAGATAAATGTGTCGGGAGTTTTTTAAAATTTAGAAATTTTACTTTTTATACTATACTAGAGGACGCCTCGCGGTTTGACCCGCGTAGTTCCCGTTCCCGTGGGAATACAGGGATAAAAAGTAGCCTATGTCACCCGGGGATAGAGCAGCTTCCCAACGGTGAAAGAATTTTTGAAATCGGTCCAGTAGTTTTGCAGCCTATTCGGTACAAACAAACAAACAATTAAACAAACAAAAAAATCTTTCCTCTTTATAATATTGGTATAGATTACATGTTTTCCTGTGTGTTATAGATCTGCTGCTGGATGACATCACAAAGCAAGCCCAGTGCACTAAGACCATTTTCGGCGTCCATGGATTTGAGGCATGGTACGGATGGGTGAACAAATGCAAGGGTCGCCCGCTCCCAGACTTCCACTGTTAATTCTGTACTCCCCATTCTTCTATTTTCATTTAGATTTTAAGTTGAAGATTGTTTCCGGTTTTACAAGTGTTTTTTACGCTTTATCAATTATTAGATTTATCGTGTATAATAATTTGAATTCAGAACTAAGTAATTTATTGTTGTTTTGTTTTGATTACTTTGCATTTTGTATCCGTACACACAACATAATTGGTACATACAACTTTGCACTTCATGGACACCACAAAAGGTGTTTTATTCAGTATCACCAGAAAGTCCTCTGCTCTTCTCTCCTCTCGGTCTGCAAATCCTTACAATTCTCAAGATATTGTTTACACACAGCCCCATCAGTCTTCCAATATAAATGACTAGCGGCTTCCCGCGGCTCTGCCCGTGTGGAATGAGTACTTATACCTATAGAAGTATATTTGTACCTAATTATGATGTATCCTATTAACATTGTGAATGTGTCAGTGTATTTGTTACTTTTTCACGCAAAAACTACTGAACGGATCTCGATGAAATTTGGCACAGAGATAGAATAAAGTCAGGAATAGCACACACCATACTTTTTATCCCGGGAATATATTCCCTTAGAATAATTTTCAACATTCACGCGGGCGAAACCGCTGGCAGAAGTTAGTAAGCTATACCTATTACTGAAGATTTAAATCAAAATCCGTTCAGTAGTTTTGCATGAAATAGTAAAAAACATCCATCTGTAACAACATTTTTACGTTTTATGCTCATTATGTTTTATGCGTATTAACCCCACACACCCACGATACAGAAGAAATTCTTAATGTAGGGCAGATTCATTAAAAAGAAATTGAAAAGGTAAAAACTAGGCTAAAATAAAAGAATATTTTTTTGACAAAGCATTTATTAAAAGCAAAATACATTTATACTAAGTACAATTGTATTGCAATCAACTACATTGTGCAAATAACTAAATTAGTTGAAGCTTTTGGCAAGACACCAAATCTTCTGTAGGTTCATAAATCCTGAGTAGGTAATATTTAGCTGATCTACTGTGTTAGAATACTGCAGTTTTGCCAAATTTAATCATATTCATAAAAGGCGTCCGCAGACAGGCCGAGGCAAGGATGCGGTGACAGTGTTTTATTGTAATTATTCTAGAGTAATATTGCTTGTCGAATCTTCGTCGCGCTAAGGTTGTCTTCAGCAGCTTAATTGCGTAATAAATTCGGCAAGGCAAGGGCAAAGAGTATGAAAAATCGACCATCACATGGGAGATGAAAGACGCGATGTGGATTTCCGTCTATGTGATTGGTCATTTATTTTACTTTTGCCTTGCCGAATTCATATCGCAATAAGGCTGCAGGAGCCCCTAAACTTATTAAAGTGGTTTCAACAAGGAACTTATAATCAAAGTAGTTGTCTAATGGGGTAATTGGCCCCACAAAATGCTTTTGACTGGATTTTTTCTTACTTTACTTTTTTTTTTATTCTCGAAAAGCAAAAGCGTTAAGCTGTTGGTCCCGGCTGTCATTTGAAGATCTTTGACAGTCGTTACGAGTAGTCAGAAGCTGGAGATCTGACACCAGTCTTGCCAAGGGGTACCGTGTTACCCAGTTACTGGGTTGTGGAGGTCAGATAGGCAGTCGCTTCATGTAAAACTCTGGTACTCATCTGAATCCAGTAAGACTGAAGCCGACCCCAATATAGTTGGGAAAAGGCTAGGCAGATTGACTTTTTTTCTTTATTGAATTTTGAACCCTTTCAGCAGGCATTAGTATTCATATTTGATGTTCCTGAATTGGCTAGTACGCATCATCACCATAATCATTTTCAACCCCGTATCCAAATTTATTTGGGACCTGTCTCCATATCAGTTTATCTATAAGTTCCTCGAGTGTCACTCATATTTGTGAGAACTACTTCGGGTCGGTGCAGACCTGGCGAGGCAAAGTGCAACAAGGTTTTCGCTGCTAAAGAAATAACAATATTATGTTTCTTAAAATAAATCCGACAATCGCTTGGTGCGAACCTCTGTCCGCTTTGATGCTGTCTTGGAACTAAAAAAGAATGAAGTTTATCTATTTGCAACTTTATTTCTATTCTCACAAGGTTGTTTTTGATGTTTGTCAGCAAAAAATGTACTACACTGAGCATCCCCAGATATGCCTATATTCGAAGCATCACACAAACATTGTTCCACGACAGATCGAAAAATAACAGCGATCTGTAAAATATAGTAGAGTTATTAATAGCGAGAATTGTATTTATTTGTACAAATGTTGCAAACCTTATTAAGGCGCGTACGCACGTACGAACACGAACATAGCGAACACAAACACCAGACCCGAACATTTGGTTCGTACGTATGGACGGCATATTCGAACACGAACGCAAACATAGTTCGAGTCGAGTTCGCGAACAACAGTCGTGAACTCTATCTTAGTAGCCATGACGGCGCCGTTGGAAGTGATTTTATTAAAGCTCTTCGAACACCGTCCATACAGAACACACTACAAGGATCGCCGCGAACATGTTTGACGACAGAGTGTTCGATGTTCGATAGTGGTACGCACGTGCGAACCAAGTTGTTGCGTATCATTTAACGCAACAAATTTGTTCGTACGTGCGTACGCGCCTTTACAATCACACGACTCTTTCACATGCCGCGCGTATCTGAATTACAAAATATACTTACACCATTAAAATCTAAGTTTTAACAGTTTAATAAATAAAATAATACTTATAAATACTTATTGCTTCTCTTATATCTACAAGAAAAAGCTAAATTAATTAGCAAAACTTCAAATACATGATATCCATCATCTACACATTCTAATGCCGATAAAATTAGGGCCTTATTTTATAAAACTCTCAGAGTTTCTTTTTTTTTCTTTGGCTTCGCACGGTTTCTGCATTTAGCCAGTGTCACGTTTAGAAGTTCTAGTTCCTTTAGTTTTTAGTCCCTTTGCATAAAAACTTTGTTTTGCATTAGGAAGCGGATGTATCACATTCCATATCGGTCATCTAGCCAAGCTTTGTTGAGGTATCCATTACTAAAATAACATTATCAGCAATGATACCGAATTTTCTCCCTTTGCAAAAACACTTGAAACACTCGAAAAATCCCGCTAAAAATCCAACTCTCCGATTTGTTGAGCAACTGATTAGCAGATTCTTTATTTAAATTCTCTTCGAAAATTTAAATATAGAATGTGCCAAGCAATTGCTAAACAGCGTCGAGGTTTTTAATTTCAAGCACAGTAGTCTCACTAATCCGGGACATCCGGTAATAATAATGCCGAATTAGTAACTCTGCTGTAACTACACTGCCAGCGGCCGTTGACCCCATAGCCAGTCATCATCATCAGCATCATATCAGCCGAAAGACGTCCACTGTGGACATACGCCTTCCCCAAGCGCTGGGTGCGAGACGCATGAGACTGGTGAATGTGGCGAATTCACCAGTCTCGTGCGTCCCGCATCCAGCGTATCCCAGCAATCTTCACCAGGTCATCGGTCCACCTGATGGAAGGCCTTCCAACGCAACGTCTTTCGGTTCGCGGTCGCCACTCCAGAACTTTTCTGCCCCATCGGCCATCCGTTCTGCGAGCAATGTGCCCTGCCCTGCCCAAAGTTTGGCAATTCGTCGGGCTATGTCGGTAACCCTGGTTCTCTTGCGGATCTCTTTATTTCTGATTGGAGCACGCAAGGAAACTTCGAGCATAACCCTCTCCATTGCCCTTTGGGTGACTATAAGCTTTCTGTTAAGGCCCATTGCGAGCGACCTCGTCTCGGAGCCATATGACATCACTTTCATTCTTATTGGATGTTAAATCCAGGTTCCAGGTTGCCTGGAAGAGATCGCGGTATGCGATAAGGCCGCCCTTTGTTTGTATTTTAGTTTTAAGTTTCCTTTTCTTTGATTTAATTTGGTGTACATACAATAAAGCATATATAAATAAATAAATAAATAATAAATAAATTCTCTTGCGGATTTCTACATTTCTGATTCGATCACGCAAGGATATTCCGAGCATGGCCCCTTTGGGTGACTGTAAGCTTTCTGATGAGGCCATTGAGAGCGACCACGTCTCAGAGCGACCACGTTTTAGAGCCATTGGTCATAACTGGCAATACACACTCGCACATAGCCAGTAGTTACTTGAAACTAAAAGTGCAGAGTTTTGCTAATCAATTTAATTTTATCCTGTTAAATTCTGATCAGATCGAATTCAGATACATAAGATATCACAAACAGAGAATGCACTGGAAGCCTTATTATATAAGGTAATGCTGAGTTAATACTTTAAGTATAATAAAATTAACAATCCACATTCGCCCGAATGCACCTTACCACAAACAAAAAAAAAGTGAAATTTAAAAATAACAACATATTTCAGTATCACTACATATCGGAACAAAAACTAGGAAACTGGATAATTCGAAGCACAGTTGTTTATAAATGTTATATTACTTTGAGAAAACAACAGTTTCCTTCTTTTCTCAATACAGCCAACTATTTATCGTAGCAATACACATCTATTTCTATCAGCTGCACTTTTAAAGCAGCATATTGACAAAATGATTATTGTTCTGTTTCGTGTCGATGATAACCGATTTTAAAATTTCGTGTTTCCACTCATTTCATGCACTTTTCATGCGCAACTAGAGTTACCATTCGTCCGGCTTTGTCTGGATTTTTGGCCTCCTGTCCTTCTAATTTGTCCGGCTTTTTCGCTTGGATGACAAAATTTTGTTTTTTTTGTCATACGACCATGGCGATACTCTAAGAACATTTTCTTGTTTCATACTTTACAGGATCGATTTTATTCTAGTCGGGTTCCAGTTTTTTTTTTTTTTTTTGAAACGAGATTGTACGGACTTCTTTTTTAAAGTACGGTTTTTAGTCAGGACTTTTCTATTTTCGAAATGGTAACCCTATGCGCACTTTTTATTATATTTTTTACAAATCCCTTGTAAGTCGAGTTAGATATTCAGCTTCCATAATTTAATAACAAATAGCCAAACACCGCGTTAAAGTTCTCCACAACTTCATAAATTATATAAATATTACAAAATATAACAAGCTTTAACAAAATAAATACCTACATAGTGTAATGTTCGGCGAGTATTTAATTGAGATTCATTCTGGTGAATTTTGTTTCATTAGAAGCGTTCCTACATATTTTATTATAATTTACAACAATAATACACTATATAATACTTATTTCTTTCCAAGCTCCTTATTCCGAATCGTTGACGCTTCAACTGCGTTGATCAATGTCGCCCTGTAACAATAGTAAGTTTAGTTAATGTTAACACTTTTATATATAGAGAGTGGAACATCTTTCCCTGCGGTGGAGTTGGCTAGCTGCCTAATAGATAAATGAGATTATAGTCGTCTCTACGAAAGCCTGTAGTATTCCAACTCCTGAACCAAGCCACTGCAACTCCTGAGAAGAATCAACAGTGGCGACCACCAGAAAAGCGTCGAGGCAATGAAGCTCGACGAAGTCCCGGCGAAGAGTATTTAACTGTCTTTGATCCCGCAACGAAATTAATCAGAAAAGAATAATGGAGGAGTAAGAAAGATTACAAATTTCCACTTCCCTCCATATCAAGCAGGAGACAGAACAAACAAGACCAATAGGCACAAAGGGTCGTTTACAACCGGGATAAGTCCAGTTGCCTAGCACCACGGATAAAAATTTGCATTAATATTAATGGGTCCTAACATTGTGAGCTGTTATATTTGATTCCAATAATAGGTATGGCAAAAACGCTTGAATGCACGACAATTTGTTCTAATTTCCACAAGGTCCGGATAGTAAACAGCTCCTGATACAGGCTGTACAATATTCAACATAGTATTGCGTTCATTCTGCCAAAGTATACACTCCCATAAGATATGATGTGCAGATTGAACAAATTCGCAGTCAGATGTAGAACACTGACATAAACGCGAGGCAACAAGCTTAAAGGAAAATAATTTACTTTTTAAAAGTTACCATGCCCTGTGAGGAATTGGGCAACACAGTGATCCAAGTCAGTCCCAAGTAGTACTTTGCAAACGGTAAAAGTAAAGGTTAGTACTTTGCAAACGGTAAAAGTAAAGGTTAAGTCAGGTAGGGTCGCCCTCTTCCAGCCCCCCTAAATGGGTCCAAGGGCGACGGACTCGGGGACGTCCGTCGCCCCCCAGATATCAGGACCCGAGGTGGTGGCGCGTAGTTTTCCACGCGCGCCCCTCTTAGACGTCGCGGGGGGAGTCCAACACCTCACTCCCCCCCTACCCGAGGTAGTGGCCCGCGGAGGCGGGCCGGCACTAGCCGGGGGTTGCGGAAGTATCGTTGTTCCCGCGATCCCCGATGTAGGTGTGAGACGGAACACCGGGGTGGTTTTTGGTCAGTAAGAGTCTGACAGACCCCTCGACATCCAATGAGGGTTTTACACCCAGGAAAAAAAAGAAAAAAGTTAGGGTTGCCATCCGTCCGGGTTTCCCCGGATTTAGTTTAGAAGGCGTCCGCGGTCCGAGGAGCGTCCAGGCGGGGTTTTATTTTTAGGGGTTTTAAATTTAAAGTCTTCAAACGGCAATTTTACACCGATTTGTCCGTCAATTGTGGACTGATTATGACAATTATTTTTTGTTTGGAAGAGTATGATCCCGAATTGGTCCCATTTAAATTTGGTGAAGTTCTCTCCGAACTTGTTCGGGATTCAACGGAACTCTTAAAAAATTACGGCATCTCACCCATGATTGCATGTATGTTTATTGTACACTAGCTTCTGCCAGCGTCTTTGCCCGCGTGAAAAGTTTTTTATCATCCCAAGAGAACATTATACCGGGATAAAGAGCCTATTTGGTATCTGTATGTTGATTTATAGCCCTTGTCCCATGTTACTTGGGGTCGGCGCAACACGTTTTCTTCTTCCATACCGTCCTGTCCTCCGTCACGCTATCACTGACTCCCTTTTCTTTCATATCACTCCTCACACAGTCCATCCATCTTTACTTTGACCGTCCCCTCCCTCTCCATCCATCCACATTTATATTCATAACTCTTTTAGTAACATGCGCTTTATCCCTCCTCATCACATGACCATACTGGTATGGTCCTTTCAACTTTTCTGTCACTGGTGCCACTTTCAAACTTCCTCTAATATAATTCTTCTCACTTTATCCATTCTCGTCGCTCCGCACATCCATCTCAATATTCTCATCTCTGCTACATGCAATCTCTTTTCATCCATCTTTTTCACAGCCCAACATTCTGATCCATACAGTATGACAGGTCTAATCACGGACTTATAATTTTTTCCCTTTAACTTGAGGGGCCTTAATCCGTGGGTCGCAAGTTGTTCCAGTGACCTGTCGCCGTTTCATCATCCCGAGTTGATCCGGTGCGTTACGTCTCGGTCTACCTCGCCATCCCCTTGGACAAGCGACCGTAGGTACCGGCAGTCGGAGCTCTAGCTAGAACACTCATACATCGGTATGAGTGTTCCAGCGAGAGCTAGAGGCAAGGAACTGAAGAGACCGCCAAAATCGCAGAACAAGTATTCGGTTTTAGTTCTGATCAACATCAAGCCAACACTCTCCAGTCTGTGCCACCACATCTCCAATCTGCTCTGGACCTCTAGGCCACTTTCGGCAACCAGCACAATGTCATCGGCAAACAGCATACACCAGGGTGCCTCTTCCTGTATGTCCGACGTCAGTGCGTCCATTATCATCAGGAAGAGGTAAGGACTAAGAGCCGACCCTTGGTGTAAGCCGACTTCCACACTGAAGCTGCCAGTAATGCCCACTGTAGATCGGACTTGCGTCCTGCATCGACTTTACATCGCTCGGACCAACTGTACATACTTCCCAGGGACACCTTTCTTCTTAAGGGCCCACCACAAAACCTCACGTTGATTATTTATAATCATTAAATAACGTTTTTGATTTATAACCATTAAAACTATATTTAATTCTATTGAGTAGATAACTTAGAAAAATACTCTTTCCGGTTTAAAGCTAAAAAAGTCGGGGTTTTCACGCTTCTTGTCCTGGTTGGCAGATTTTAAAGATGGTAACCCTAAAGTCAAGTCAACAAAGTCAAGCGCAAGCTATCAACAATAAAAAATGAAAAAAATGTTACGCTTATTTATTTTTATTAATACTTCGCAAGTAAGACTATTTTCACCGGGTCTTTAATTTTTTTGTTTCTCATGACATTTTACTGAAATAACTTGGTGAAAATATTGATATATTCGTAAATGTTATTTACGTTACTAGGCCTTCACTATTTTTAAGGTTCCTTACATTTTGTTCGTGACCACGTTTGAATGTGCTGATAAGATATCATGTACTCGTAATTGGCAAGTTTTTTAGGGCAGCTTGACCACATCATAGATTAAATTAAATTTTGATAATAACAATAATTATAACCGCAATAAAAATACAGTACTTCTGTTATACCTGATGAAGAAAAAACTCGTACAAAGAGAAACCTTGACATGGTTTGAAAAAAGAAGAGGAAGTGGAAACAGTAATGATGGAAATACAATCAGGAGGTTTTTCCAGAATAACTTCGCAGACATTACTGGTGTGGATGAAGAATTAATAAAGCAGCTGTATATTATGTTTCAAACCATGTCATCAGGATTTAATTCCATAAAAATCAGAGAATATGCATGGAGAATAAAATCATCGATATTATGCGGTTTTACTCATAGGGCAACCTTATAAAGACGCGCAAGAAGCGAGAAATAAAGATAATATGAAGTATAGACTGCACCATGCAAGGAAATGTTGAGTGTCCCGTCGCATGTCAGTGTTAGCTGACCCACCTAAAAACATTAAATTATATCTCTAATTGTAAACCGACTATCACCAACTACTTTGACATTGGCAAAATCATAGAATGTTCATCAATCCCTACTAATATTATAAATGCGAAAGTAACTCTGTCTGTCTGTCTTTCTGTCTGTCTGTCTGTCTGTCTGTCTTTGCTTCACGCCTAAACTACTGAACCGATTTGTGTGAAATTTGGTACAGACATAGTTTGGAACTTGAGAATGGACATAGGATAGTTTTTATTACAAAAAATAAAATATAAAATAAAATTTATTCCGGACATACAGCGCCATCTATTGGTCAAGAGTCGGCATCAGAAGTCACTATTCCACGCGAACGAAGTCGCGGGCAAAAGCTAGTTGAGCTATAAAGATAAAAAATTGAATTGAATATCTCTAATAAAATTCCTCAACAAATTACCTTAGTTTACCATTCTCAAGTGCAGTGATACCACAAATAGTGGAGCCACCAGGTGAACAGACTTCATCCTTCAGTAGCCCAGGGTGTTTCCCAGACTGCAGCACCATCTGCCCGCTGCCGACCACCATCTGTGCCGCGTGACGCATCGCCATAGCTCTTGGCACGCCTTGCTTCACAGCCCCATCTGCCAATGCTTCAATTACCACGTACATCTGTAATATTTTAAAACTGATATTAGCTATAGAACTTTAGGTCTTTCACTCCAGCTAAGTACTAGGACTACTAGGGACTGGTCAATCTATGTCCTCTTATTCAAATTATTGTGGACATTCAGAAAGTTAATTTTCTTAAAAAATAATTTTGAAATTCAATGCAATTATGTTGCATCTTATTACATATCTAACTGCTGATAAGTGCTATGTATTCCTAATTATCCTACTAAAATCACACTTACATTATAAAGGCGAAAGTTTGTGAGTGTGTGTGTGTTTGTATTTTTGTTACTTCTTCACGCTCAAACAGCACAGATATAAACTCCATTTGCGATAATATTAGACGTTTAAATTAGCCCTTTTTACAGTCCGTTCAACCGATTTTGACTTCTATTGCGTTGGTGATACGACAAATCGTAGCTGTAGTAAAAAGTTGGTTTTGGCAACAGGTTTATGCTTTTTATGTCATCCTTATGCTCACGAGATAGAACTCAAAATCGGTTGAAAGGACTGTTAAAAGATTTGGAAACATGTCTAATGTTATTTCAAATGGAGTATAGCTTATAGTCAGGAATATCATATAGGATACTTTTGATCCCGGGAATATGTTCCTTCGGGATAATTTTCGACTTTAGCGCGGGCGGAGCAGCTGGCAGAAGCTAGCAGTGAGATAAAATCAAGCGTATCTATCTGAAGTAGGTATTATTTCTATAATATCTTTTAGTTGAAACCACACTGTGATGTGAACTGGACTGAGTCACTTTATTTATTATTACATTCTGCCCGCGGCTTTGCCCGCGTAAAAAGTGCTTTGTCATCCCAAGGGAATACAAACTATCCTATGTCCTTCCCATGGTCTCAATCTATCTCCATGCCAAATTTCTTTTAAATCGGCAGCCGTATTACTTAAGAAACACCAATCAGCAATCATCGCGCGATCAAACGCTTTATGTCATAAACGTGGGTTTTACCTGCAGTGTAGGTATGCTAGCCGTAGGTCCTAGACAATCGTTTGCTAATCGCTCGCTGTTTCTCAAATGCACTTATTTCAAAAAAAACCGCCCAAAAATTCTAAAACTTCTGTATTGAAGAGCAAATATTGCGCAAAAATCGCTATCGTTTTGCTCTTGCATTGCAAAAGATACGTAATAAGCCTGCCGTTCAGTAGATCCAGAGATTACCCCCTAGAATCTCACAAACTTTACCTCTTTATAATATTATAGTGTAGATGTCTTAAGTACTGTTGATTCGTTTCAGAACTTACATAAGCTGGTCCACAAGCAGTCAATGCTCCCAAAGAATCCATCAACTCTTCTGGTACTTTTTCACAAAGGGCAGAACCACTCACAAGTTTTTCTAATATCAAACATCTTGCTTGCGTGACCGTAGAATCTGGTGTGTATAAACAAATGCCTGTTCCCACAGTCATTGGAGTGTTGGGCATTATCCGTATCACACTTGCAGTGACATTATATAGAAGTGATTTTATAGTCTGTAAAAAGAATGAGCAGTAAATCAGATTTTCTCAAACATGCTTGGAAATGTGAGCATTATTTTGACAACCTTCTTCGAGATAAATCGAAATTGCTGTACTGGCCAAATACATCCGAGCAGCGGCCGGCAAAAGTTGTATGAAAATCCATATCTGTCGTGTGTAGCGGCCAAATAAATTACATAGTAAACTCATATCTGTCGTGTTATTTAAAAATGGAACGATCTTTTACTCCGAAACATGGCAACCAAGGAGGTAACTTCCAAAGGTTTTATTTAAATTTCGAACTGGCTTGCAAATAGAACGCAGTTTATTAGAAAAAAAAAAACAAAAGAACACGTTAGTGTTCGGGAACGATTATTGTTGTTCGTCATTGATTTTGACAAAATGAGTTCTAGGTACCAATTTGGTTTAATTTCCGCGCATTATTTGAGAAAAGCACTATACAAGCCTTGGCCACAACTAGGCATTGATGGACTTACGTATGTGTGCCTCGGCTTCGCCTCGGCCCACATTTACACGTTCGTCCATCAATGCCTCTTTTGCTGGCCGCTGCAGTAATGTACTATTATGATAATGGAACACTTTTTTAGTACATCATCATAATGTCGGCAAAAAGACATCCACAGGTGGCCAATGGCCGCTCTTCAGGCCATCAGTCGACATTGTAGGAGTACTTCCCATACTGCGTCTTCTGATTGCACCACTCTAGATCCTCAATACAATTTCTGAATAATCATCATCAGCCTTTTAATGTTTCCCCTACTGCTGGGACAAAGGTACCCTCTCTGTGAGAGGGAATGGACCGTAATCCTCCACGCGGGCCCATTGCAGGTTGGTGGATGTCTCATGTCTTCGAAATTTGGTTCTAAGACATTGTTTCCTCACGATGTTTTCCTTCACCGTTTTGAGAGCAGTGGTGATGAAATAATAAAATTCACACATAGTAAAACGTAAAGTCTGCCCAGGTTTGAACCCACCCAACCCACCTGTAAGTCGCGGCCGCAATAATATGGTGTGACATATACCCAGTCTTTCTTTTTATAGAGTTGGCAAACATTCAACCCCAGAGACACAGAAGTTTCAGAACAATGGTGTTTGCATAGGTAAGGGTTGTTATCACATATATGTGCGTATCCTAAGATAACAAAAAAGACAGGTAGTGTTACACGTGTGCAGAGCATTATCAATGTAAATAGCCTTTCATGTTTGATTACTAATTAAAAGCCTCAGCCAGGTATAGGAATTAAATTTGTTTTACTAACATTGATAAATGATAAGAGAGAGACAAAGAAGAAATAATAAAGAATTTAAGTTAAAATTTCTTGAATAGACTGATTTTTGGTGTTAATATGGCAAGGGTCATCAACATGCTAATGTGACATGTGACGGAAAACTGTGTTTGTAAATTCAATTGCTAGTCTCTAACAAATGGTGAAATAATTAATTCTCCAACTTATTTGTGAGTTTAACAATTGATGAAAACACGCTTTTTAGCGAAATAGGTATTGGTTAGAATATTTGACCATTGATTGAGTCAACTATGGATCAAAAATATGGGCCTTAGTATGGACACCATACCTATGTCGTACACAAACGAAATATAGCAGAATGTATTGATATATGGGTCTGATTTACTATCACGGGAATATCGAGAAAAATATAAAGTTATCGTATGCAGGGTGTTTTTAAGTGGCCCAAATCCAAAACTATGATGAAAAACTACAAACACTGAAAGTAGTTTCGGAAACATTTTGATGAAAACTTAAACTGCATTATGGGATTATTAAAAACCCAATATCGAACCGGTTGATTTAAAAAAATAAACATGCTGATTATTACACAATCCGATAGTGTAAGTGTAGTGTAATAAGAATCAAATTCTGGAAAGTAGTGACACGCAGCAAAATAAAGGAAATACCTCATTTTTAACAAAATGTACAAAAGAAAAATAAAGTCTTCTGAAATTGGAAATTTGGATTCAGACTATGCCCAAAGATCATTCCTTTCTTTTATACATTGAAACAATTAAAATAAATCTAACCACCTCATGGATACCCAACGTCTGGGGAAACGAAGAGTTATGTCGGACTCCAACTGACTAAAACCCCACAGTGCCTACCGCTAGCTGCTACCTAGATTCTATGCATGCTTCCTGGGAACTTGGTGTCTCAGTTGCATGACAAATAATTTGAAATATAGTCCACGCCAAACTTCTTGGCCGCCCTGAAGTTGGTTTACTGGATGCGCAAGGCATGAAACAGTGCTGTTTTTGTTTGAGATTTACTATTGCACAGCCTTTTTGGAGTAATCAAGTCTCAATCCCCTTCTTACTTATACGATAGGCTGTCATGGACTAGTAGCACAGTATAAAAATCATACAGTAAGACGGCGCCTTTGATCTTGTGCAAAATGCCGACATCGTATAGATAGTAACGCATCGGCCAGGGTTGTCAAAAATAAACAATATTTATAAAATTATTTATTTATTGCAGATCAATATCGATAGCAGTATTAAAATAAAACAATATTACATATTGATATAATAATGAAAACTGGCTTTTTCGTAACAAGCACCCCAATTATACTCAAAATTGACACCCATATCAAATTATAAAAAATGACATCCGCCATCTTGGATTTCAAAAAGGATGCCTTTTTCGTAACAAGCACCCCAATTATACTCAAACTTAACACCCATATCAAATTATAAAAAAATGACGACCACCATCTCGAAATTCACCCTTAGTAAATAATAAAAAAGTCCACTATCTTGACACGGGACATACAAACTTGCAAACACTTTCACAATTATAATATAAGTAGGATTTCCAAACAGATGGATGCCCTGTGCGATAACCTTTACATTTTTTTACCGTGCGCCGGTCGACCATTTTATTAGCGTTATCAACGTGGCACGACATTACAAATAAAATAATTTATGCACTCTACAATAACAAAACAGATTCATTTACCTTTCTTCTGTGCGTGGAAGCTGATGAAACCGCAGATCTTTATTTATGTGAGATGAAGACTTGCAATCACTCACAGCACACGTCGTATGCACCATTTTAAATAAACAAATAAAAAATAAACACGCGTTAGCCCTGAATAACATATCCCGAACTACTAACATCGTTTTGTTCGCAGTTCGGGATCGGCTTACCCGCGTCTCGCCCCTCACACCCCGCACGATTGCCCTGTCTAGACGTCTTCGTTGGCCGACTGTATGATTTTTAGACTGTGCTAGTAGGCACAAAATCGGTGAGGGAAGAAAATGTTCCCGACAGCTTTCTATTCCCCAGCATAAGTCGGCGGCTTTTAGAGGCAGTTTTCGGTACGCAGCTACCAAATGCTGGAACAATATCCCGCCTCCTAAAGTATAGTTTAAGTTGCTCGACATTCAAATTAAAATTAAAGTTGTTTTTATTAAATCATCAAAATGAATTTAAAGATGTTCGTGCTGACACGTCAGCCATTTAAAGCACAATATATTTCTATTGTTATTATTCTTATTTATTTTTATCAACATCCTATGCATATCTCAATGTTGGCATTGTTATCAATCAACTTTATACATTTTTAAATTTTATACGTCTTTCTATTTTACCAATGTTATTAATTGTATACTTTTTATCATTTTTACTTTTTATTATTGTTTATATTTTAATTTATAAATTTTAAACAATTTTTATCAATTTTATACATTGATAGATTTTATCTTTTGTGCTTTTATTATTATCTTTTAATTTATTTTAGTTCAGTGACCTGCCTTTTACTTTTTATTATTGTTTATATTTTAATTTATAAATTTTAAACAATTTTTATCAATTTTATACATTGATAGATTTTATCTTTTGTGCTTTTATTATTATCTTTTAATTTATTTTAGTTCAGTGACCTGCCCCCTGCTTTAATGATGTAATAAAATACTTATTTTATTTGTTCTCTTTTGTTAATGGGCAAATAGAACTTTTAAATTTGTTGAGTTATAATGAATCGCAAAATTTTATTTTAGGTAATTTTAAAACAAAAAACTGTATATTATAAATATTTGTTTGTGTTTTCGAGCGTATGGCGCTCGTGGGCTGCGGCTGAAAATCAGCGTCAGGTGGTACTGTATTACCACTTGGCATTATGCTGAGCTGAGGCCCTTTTGGTATTAATAGTTTTAATTACATATTTATTTTGTTTAATTTTAAGGTGTTTTTGTTTTTAATGCCAATAAATACATTTTTAACCCCCGACGGAAAAAGAGGGGTGTTATAAGTTTGAGGTGTGTTGCTGTGTATCTGTGTATCTGTGTGTCTGTCTGTGGCATCATAGCGCCTCAACGGATGAACCGATTTTGATTTAGTTTTTTTTGTTGGAAAGGTGATTGTGTCGAGAGTGTTCTTAGCTATGTTTAAAAAAAACGGTTCAGCCGTTCAAAAGTTATGGGCGTTTTACTGTTTGAATCGGGATGTTTTCGCAAGATAAATGTGTCGGGGGTTTTTTAAATTTTGAAATTTTACTTGTTCTTTCTTTCTTTCTTTTCTTTCATTGTAGCCAACTTCAGGGCGGCCAAGATGTTTAGCAAGAACTATAACATAGATTAACCTCTCATGCCTAGCTGGTATCAATTATTATATAATAAACTAGCTGTCCCACGCGGCTTCGCTCCCGTCAACTGGCTACCTACCTACCCATCAACCCTACCTACTCTACATACATGATTGTTGTGTAATTAAACCGTTTACGCAGCGCACGCAACGGAAGCTCTCAAAAAGGAATAATTTTGCCCGTTTTTGCAACATTTTTCATTTATGCTCTGCTCCTGTTGGTCGTAGCGTGATGTTATATAGCCTATAACCTTCCTCAATAAATGGACTATCCAACACAAAAAGAATTTTTCAATTCCAACCAGTAGTTTCTGAGATTAGCGCGTTCAAACAAACAAACAAACAAACAAACAAACAAACTCTTCAGCTTTATAATATTAGTATAGATGGTGGTTTGTGGGTATTGGCAGATTAAGCATGGTTTGGATAATATTAAAAAAATAATGAAAACAGAAAACACAAAAACCCACCATATGAAGTTCTTCTAACTGAATCCCAGCCAACATCGAGACAAACAACACTTCCTTTGCTGTATTCTTTGCGGTCAATTTAATATCTCGGATTGCAGCCTGTAGTTTATTGACCTTCACTCCCAAAAATATAATATCACAGTTATCAAATACTACTCCATTTTCGGAAGTAACGTTAGTGCCCATATCACTCCAATGTTTCAGATTTTCTATGTGTGGACCTGATACCCAAATCTTTGATGCTGAATGAACTCCTGAAACATAATCGTATATTTATACTGTAGTTCCTCACAGGCACTTTAAATTATACTAATCCTTTTGCTTGCGCAAGGTGGAAAAAGTGAATGGAGGTCACCTTCCATTCACATTGAAAAGGCTAGCAAAACAAAAAAAAAACTATTAATGGTGTGACAATCTGATCAGTTACTGGTTAAACTTAGCTACAGATCGCATAGGCTAGAGAAGTATAGAAAAAGGAAAGAGAAGAGGTTTTGCCTAGCAGTGGGACGTAAATATTATTATTAAAATAAACCCTTTTGAAACTGTAGTGTAGTACAACACTAATGTGACTAAACAAACTAAGTTAACTAAGTGATGGGGACAACACTAAACAATGTCGATGGTTGTCAGCAAGTAACTGATTAAATGAACACGTGTTTTCTTTTTCTATAAAACTAGTTTTATTAATAACATTAATACATGACGCAGTCTTATTTGATGATAAAAGTGTAACCGTCGATGTTTGCTGTACCTACAGTGATATAAATAAAAATGGCAGCAGCACCGTTCAATTTACCTGCACGCTTGTGCCTAACCGGCGACTTGCCCAGCAATTGGAATAGGTTTCAACAGGAATTGTCTATATACCTCATCGCGTCTGGACTTGACACAAAGGACGACAAGAGAAAGATCGCTATTTTATTAAATTTGATCGGCGAAGAAGGCTTAAAAATATACAACATTATTTTAAACTCGAAAAAGATGTGGCCTTCATGGATGTAAATTAAGGCATTTGATGAGTACTGCCAACCCAAGAAAAACATTCTTTATTCAAGATTCCTTTTTTACTCCCGAGGCCAAAGAGTAGGAGAACAGTTCGACTCATTTTATAATGATGTCAAAATCTGGCTAGAAATTGTGAGTTTGGTAATGAAGATGAAGCGATAAGAGATCGAATAGTCCTTGGCACTACTGATAAAGCAGAACAAGAAAAGCTGCTGTGTATTGGTGAAGTTGACCTGGATCAAGCGATTAAAAGACTTCGTCTCTCAGAGATCACCAAAATACAGACAAGAGAGGTGCAATTCAAATGTTGCTGAAGTGCATAAGGTACAGTATTCAGTGATACAGTGCAGATATTGTGGTGGTAAGCATGAGCGGAATATTAGCAAATGTCCAGCAAGAGGGTCTAAGTGCACAAAATGTGGTTGATTTAATCATTTTGCTAAAGTGTGCCGAACAAAAGCCCGCACAAGCACAGTGGAAGCAATGCACAGTGACCAAATTAAGTCAATTCAAAATTTCCCAGATAATGGATCTCAAGAACAACTTTATTGTGACTCGGTATGTTCTAATGTCAGTAGGATTCAATATTGGAATCAAGATTTGGTTTTAGAAAAAAGTATTGATTGTACATTCAAACCTGATACTAGTTCAGATGTAAATCTTATTCCAATAAATGTGTTGAATGATATCCAGAGCAAAAAGTCAAAGCATAAACAAAACAGTATTCAATTACAAAAAACAAAAGTCATGTTGCAAGCATACAATGGCTCAAAAATTAAAATATTTGGTACTGTTTTGTTAGAAGCAAAGTTAAAATCAAAAGTTTATTTACTAGATTTCATTGTCACCAATTCTGGATACCAGCCAACTTTGGGCAAGGAAGCATGTTTATTGCTAGGTATAATTAAGAGAAAATTCATAAACAGTATTGATAGTAATCCTGATAAACAAAATGTAATTAATAAATACCAGGATGTTTTCTCAGGTTCAGGCCAATTTCCTAAAAAATGTAGGTTGCTATTAAAAGATAATTTAATTCCTGTATCGAAGCCACCACACAGAGTTCCTTTGAAATTAAAAGAGAAGTTAAAAGTTGAGCTGGATAGACTTTGTAAGCTAGGTGTGATAACCAAAGTTGAAGAAGCTACTGAATGGGTTAACAGAGTTGTAATTGTGGAAAAGGATGATGGGTCGATCCGTTTATGCCTAGACCCCAGAGATCTCAACAACTGCATCCTTAAGAAATATTATGAAATTTCTACAATTCATGATTTAATGTCGCAAATTGGTAATTCAAAATTCTTTTCTGTTTTAGATCTGAAAGAGTCATTCTGGCAAATTCGCCTTACTCAGGATAGTAGAAAATATTGCACATTCTCTACTATTTATGGGTCCTACTGTTTTAATGTGTTGCCTTTTGGATTGGAGATATCGGCTGAAATCTTTCAAGTAAATTGTAAATTCTGTTTTAGTGATATTGAAGGATTGTTTATTTATATTGACGATTTTCTGATTCATGCTGTGTCGAAGGAAAAACATGATGAGATTCTGGAAAAAGTCCTTACCAGGGCACAAGAATTAAACATTAAATTTAATATTAAAAAATTCCAATACTTGCCGCATGTTGTAAAATATTTTGGCCATGAAATTTTGGATGGCAATTTAGTGCCAGACAGAGAAAAAATTAGTGCAGTCTTAGAATATGATAGTCCTACTGATAAGCAAAGTTTACAGAGATTTTTAGGCTTTGTTAATTATTTCAGAGAATTTATCCCTAATATGTCAGAGATAATAAGTCCATTAAGACAATTATTAAAGAAGAATATTGAATTTGTTTGGAATGATAGTTATAATAAATGTATAGATGAGATAAAAAAGCTCCTTATAAGTCCCCCTGTGCTTTTAAATTTTGACCCTGGAAAGCAAAATGTGATTCAGACAGATAGTTCTAAGGATACAATTGGCTGTGTACTCATGCAAGAAGGTCATCCAATTTCATTTGCCTCAAAAAGTTTATCTAAATATGATTCTGAGTATGGACAAATAGACATAGAATTTCTAGCCATACTCTTTGCTTGTAAGAAGTTTCACTACTATATTTATGGTCACAGATTACCTCCCAATAGATACCGCATGCCTACTGTTTTGTTTGATTCCGAGTTCACCAAATTTGGCGGAAGGCACGGGTTGCGCGGGGAGTGACAAGTGCGCCGTGATTGGCTATTCTAGGTCACGGTACATGTCGTAGTGACGGGACATGCGCATTAAATGTCGATAAAAATATCGATATTATCAAACAGAAGGGTATTTTAGCCGACGATTTTATAATTACGTTAATAATGATAAAGAAAAACATCGATCGAGAAAAGATGATTAGAAAAATTTATTTTGGCCAAAAGTGATTTAACTTAATTGTAATCCTATGTAAACAGGGCCACTCCGAGCTCTGGTTAAGAGTAGAGCACAATTAGTTCAAAGTAAAAATAACCTAATTTGTTAATTTTTAAATAATCAATTTTAACAAAACTATTTTATTCTCCTATATAACTAATTAAACATCGATCATCGATACTTTTCGATAAGCGAAAAACGTATTTTTCTCAACATTTTTACTTCTGTGGGAAAAGATAGCAATATAATAATTCCATAAGAGTGAAAGGGACTTTCACAAAAGACATCAACGAGAGCTACTGTAAAGTGTGCAATTTTGATTTGTTAACCATTATAACTTGACCTTTTTTTAGATTGGTCAATATTTATTACTTTGGCTACTGCTGGAATGTTATCCCATCTTTTTTTGAACTTGAGGGGCTGGTTGATTTTCCACACCATTTTACTGCACATTTCGTCATTTTTTTTTAAGGCAAACCGTTGATAACTATTTTTTAAACAGAATTAAAACTAAAAATCGAAGGCGCCCCTACAGCTCTAATGTCTGGTCGACACTAAAGAGATCATAACGTGCGCTGAGTTATATCGGCCTAAATAGGCTGATGTGTAGTGTGCGTATGTTGTCTTCTATGCGGAATCTATTGGGAGGTAATCTGTGATTTATGGTAGACATGTAATAGTTCAGACTGACCACCAACCCCTTGTAGCCATAATGAAAAAAGAGATGAACACTATTAACTCTCAACGTTTAAGAAAAATTAAATTAAAATTAAATATGTATGATATTGATGTTCAGTACACTCCAGGATCAAAAATGTATGTAGCTGATTCTTTAAGTCGTGCCTCAAGCAAGGCAAGTAATGTAGAGGTAGACAGTACTTTAACTAAAACTGTTCATACTATTGATATCAGTGATGAAGTACAGAATCTCATTATCTCAGAAACTGAAAAAGATTCTGTGCTTCAACAATTGAAATTGTATTATGAGATTGGCTGGCCTAAGTGTAGAAGTAAAGTATCAGATGATGTAAAATTTTATTACAAGTTTAAAGAGAATATTACTTATGAGAATGGAACCGTGTATTTGAATTATAAAATTGTAGTACCACTCACATTGAGAAAGAGAGTAATAAGAAAAGTTCATTTGAGTCATTTTGGAATCCGCAAGACAATATCTAGAGCAAAATCCTTATTCTATTGGCCCAATCTTGAGGCTGATTTTATTAATGTTTTATCAAAATGTGAGATTTGTGAAAAGTACAGTGCAAGAAAATCAAAAGAACCAATGTTACTGGATGAGTTTCCGGACTTACCATATTTGAAAGCTGGTTGTGATTTCCTTCAATGGGGTGGTAAAACATATCTTATAATAGCTGATTATTACTCAAAATGGTTTGATTTAATTCAAGTAGATTCGCTGACAGCAACTACTGTCATAAGAATATTAAAAAAAAAAATTTCGATTCATGGTATACCTAAGATATTGAGGGCTGATAATATGCCGTTTAATTCTTTTGAATTTCTTAATTTTGCTAAGCATTGGGGTTTTCAAATAGTGACTTCAAGCCCTAGATATCCAAGGTCAAATGGTTTTATTGAAAGGTATGTAGGAATCGCTAAAAATATGTTGAACTAATCTTCTGAAACTGGTGTTGATTTAGAAGAAATATTGTTAGAATATAGAAACACGCCTGTATTGGGTTCTCCATACAGTCCATCCCAGCTTTTGATTAGCAGATTGACTAGAACTAAACTTCCAATTAATGAGAAGCTATTAAAACCTAATTTGGTAATGAATTTTCATGAAAATCAAAATAAGGTAAACAATGACAATAAGAAAAATTTTGATAAAACTGCTAAACCTAGTTAATCATAAGTTTTACCCTGGCCAAGATGTAGTTTACTTAAAGGATAATCTGTGGGTGCCAGGAGAGGTAATTGACATTCACCATTCTCCTAGGTCCTTAATTTTGTGAAGTGGTGATGGTCAGACATTGAGGAGAAATACATTGCATGTCAAACCATCTTTTCATAAAGATAATCATCAAAATCGCAATTTTGATATATTGGAAGGGGTAAGCTCTCAATCTTTAGAAGAAAATGTGTCTGGGGAAGGATGGAATGGAGAAGCCAATAATCAGGTACATGATGATCATGCAATACAACAAAGGTCTCGAAGGAATGTCGTTCCTCCTAGATATTTAAGTGATTATGTATGTGATTAAAAATCTATTTTAATGTTAATTGTATGGGGAAGATGTAGTGTAGTACAACACTAATGTGACTAAACAAACTAAGACTTAGCACGCACTGCGATTTTTATTCGCGCGAATTTTTTTCCGCGCGTTCTGTGGCCTATGGAGTTGTATGAAGCTGCACGCACTGCGGAAAAAAAATCGCGCTCAAATAGTACTAAAAAATTCGCGCGGAAAATAATTCGCGCTAATCAAAATCGCAGTGCGTGCTATGCCTAAGTGATGGGGACAACACTAAACAATGTCGAAGGTTGTCAGCAAGTAACTGATTAAATGAACACGTGTTTTCTATAAAACTAGTTTTATTAATAACATTAATACAGAAACGTATTTTTAAATTGAATTAAGTATAAAAAAGTGACTTACCACTTTTCAGGATTCCTTTAACAATTGCTGTAGACATATTACCACCACCGATAAATCCTAAATTGAATTCCATGGTGTTCGACTAAGTAGTTAGCACTTCCTGAGAAAAATAATAAAATTGGCAAAAGATCCTAGATACAAGGAAAATAAACAACGTTCTACTTGGCAGGAGATATAGGTACTATTAGTAGGAACTTAGGAAGCTGACTAACGAAATTATAATATAGGTAGGTACCACGATTTTAACAAATACCTTGACTCAATTACGAAAATTATACGAGCAGCGGGAGCAGCATATAATATTTCCGTATATATCAGTTTACTCTTTGATATAATAGTAGTCTATAATATATATAAGACTGAAATCAAAGATTACTATTATATACTAACTGAAATCAGTCTCTATGACTGTGATTGAAATTTTGAAATGTCAATGTCAGTAATTAGAGGTGAGGCATAAATATTGAATTAGGTATGTGGATTAGGTATTTTTCGATGCTAGTCCGTACCTAATCCAAAGCGTCGAAGATTAGGTATGGCACAAAATATTCGTATACAGTCTCCACAGAAGATATTCCGTACCTTAAAATGTCGGGGGTAAGTTTCAAGTATAATTAGCACTGCCGCAAGCGCCGTCTATGTAGAATACCACTGGATTAGTTAGTGTTCTAGCGATGTATGTCGTAATGAATATACGTTGTCGTTAGGGGGCGTTATTTTAAGATGATACTCTCGAAGAAGAATAACAAAACTTTCACGTCTTTTATTGAAATTAAATATGTAAAAATCAGAGACTCATGTAATAATAAGGGTGAAATGCATGTTAATATAATAATGCTCTGGTTTCTATACATAGTAAACCAGTTTTAATTTTTAGCCATTTTTCGGTAATAAAGACTAAAAAAATATGTCGTTTGAGTTGTTTTAAAAGAGTAATTCTACAATGAACTTCAATCTTGACCTAACTTTTGGCAGTGCAAATGAATCACGCCTACGTAACACATGTTCTATCAGTACCTTTTTTTTTTTTTTTTTTTGGTTTGGAAATCATCAAATGACTGCTCCCGCTCTGGGTGAAGCGGAAGGGCGTGTCAGACTTGAACTGACTAAAACCCACCCATGTTCCTTCAGTTGCCTGTGCCAGGGCCGCGGTAACTCTCTTTCAAATTTATCCGCGACCCAGACAGGCATCGGCCCTGGCGGGCCCCGTCAGTTTTTGCTGACATCTCTTTGAGGCGCGCGTGGAACACAACGCGCCGTCGACTCGGGCCTGGTCCTTATCAGACGGCGAGCTACCCATTACTCACCGTCCGCAAGCCCGCGCCTACGGTGGCAGGGAATCGGCTTGCGACTCCCGACGCCCAGGGCGTCTTCTGCGGTGGCTAGGGGCGTGAGGGCGTCTCCGATGCGTCTCCCTCACGCGTTCCGCCTCCTCCTTTGCGAGCATTACTGCTTCGCAGAAGGAGGTGACAGCTTCCCATGCCCTCTCGCTCCGTACCATGGCCTGAAGTAGGGCCGGACGCGAGAGGTCGCCACCGCTGATCACGTCCACGAGGACACGGCGGTGCTCCGCCCAAGCGGGGCAGACCTCCACCGTATGCTCCACCGTGTCCTCCGGGCGATCCATACAATGGTGACACCCGGGCGTTTCCTCCCGCCTTATCCTGAACAGGAACCTCCCGAAACAGCCATGTCCGGTAAGGACCTGCGTCAGGCGGAAGGTGAGGACGCCGTGGCGCCTCTCAAGCCACTCCTCAAAGAGGGGCATTATCGCCGCAATTGTGGCGTGCCCAGCACTGGGTTACGACAGTCGCTCTCTCCATGTCGCCATGAGATCCTGCCGGAGCTCTGTCCGCCGAGCCGCGATTTGTTGTGGCAGCGGAGTTTCACCCCGGCGTTTCGCCTCCTCGCGCCACTCCCAAATGTGCGCGAGTAGTTCTATCAGTACCTAGTAATAAGAATTGCATAAATTACATGCCGTTGGTTTAGCTGGTTTACGTATTTATAAGCTAGTTTAATTAATTTAGACGTTAAAAACAAAAGTATTCACGTTGACTTTAAGTACCGTTTGTCCATAAAAAACGAAATATAATCCACCGTTCCACAATATATCAGAAACGGAACGTCCGTAGCCCATGCCAAATATTTCTAACCCTATCTACATACGATACATAATATCGGTATGAGACCAGCGGCTATATTGAATAAATATTCAGATTAGGTAAATGGATTAGGTATTTTAAATACTAGGATTAGGTGGATAAGGTATCGTTTTTACCTAATTCGACCCATGTCTAAGTAATTTTCATAGACCTAATAATTATGTAATTTTCCCTAGAGTTTCCTTCACTTTTGACATGAACTTAATAGTGCTTACACACGTTCGGATTTGGTCCGGCCGGACCACGGATTTGTGGGCGGAGTTAGTCCGGCCCGGACCATGTCCGAGCGTGTGTAGAGCGGTCCGCCGGACATTATTATTATTAATTGATTCCGTCTCGGTCAACACAAGCGTGTGTAAGCGAGAAAGGATTTGTGGGCGGAGTTAGTCCGGCCGGACCAAACCCGGACATGTGTTAGCACTATAAGGTGGAAACTGATTATTGAAACCCCACCCGACGCCACGCCACCCGACGTCTTCTGACGCATTGAAGTACTAATCAAACCCATACATTTAGTATGGTCAGAGACACATAGTAAACACGCCATGCGATCACACGCATTCCCACGTGTCAACACGCAGTCGGTTTGGATCAGCGTGTTGCCGGGAGTAGGGGAACACATGCCACCCGACGTTTCGACACCGGACACAGTGTGTCTCTAGTTAACACCCGATCCCACGCGTCAGTCAGTCGAGTGGTGCCAACAAAGAGTAATTTACCCTAATTTAGAGTAAAGTTTCATCAGCACGGTTATTTTTAGGGTACAAAATCGGTGAAGGTAATTTTTATGTGCTATTATAATAGAAATTAGTAACTTATTTGAGTCAAATTTGCAATGATATGGACTTAAGTTTAAATATTTCCCTTGAACCCGCAATTTCTTGAAACTTCTTTTTCGAAACGCCTATCATAGTCTCAACTCTCAATGAAGTAGTCAAGTACTTGGTATCGTACAAATCCCAAAATAACCATTTTTATGGTTTCTATTATTGTTAAAGTAAAACTGGTCTATAATTATATTATAGATTATAATGTCTCGTCTTATTTATAATCTTGCATGAAATGTATCAAATATATATAGAACGGAGAGGGAAAGCAAATTAATAAAAAATTGTAATTTTTTTAATATAACTAAAAATCAAGATATGTTTCCAAATCTTTTTACAGTCCGTTCAACCGATTTTGGGTTCTATCCTGTAAACATAAGGATGACATAAAAAGCATAAACCTGTTACCAAAACCAACTGTTTACTGCAGCTATCATTTGTCGTATCACAAACGTAATAGAAGTTAAAATCGGTTGAATGAGCTGTAAAATGGGCTAATGTTATCGCAAATGGAGTATAGGGTACATAGAGATCAGACTTGGTATAAAACAAAAACGAGACCTGGCAATACTGGCTATGACATTAGCGAACGTGTTGTAGCATCATGTGGGGTGTTGCATATGTGCACGGTGCGCGTCGGGTGTCGACACATCGGGGGGGGTTGCAATAATCTGTTTCCACCTTTATTTCCGGTAACCTTTTTTTTAATATAATGCCCTGGCTATTAACGCCTTTAAAACAAGTATTTGTTCTTTTAGATAAACATTTACAAGAAAACTTTTTTTGACTGCATTATGAACTTATAGTAATATCCTCCTATCTTCGAAATCTAAATAAAATTGGTAGCAACACGATTTTAATCATAGCCGCTCATTTGAAAGAATTCAGCGGAATTCCCATCAAGTTTCGAACTTCTGCTCTGTAACTAACGATATCTATACATCCACACAGATGACGGTAATAATAAAGTTTAACCTATCCGAGGTGAGGTGCTAAAATTTACTTAGTTCTGTTGCATACAAGCTGAAATCGACTTCTATATCTGTCGGCAAATCTGTCAGCTGTCAGTATGAATGGTAAAAGAAAATCGCCGCGGTATTTTGAATTCTATCTGACGTGACAACTGACAAAATACGTACTATCTACTCTCGCTCCACAGATAACTAAATACTAGTCAGAGGCTCGCTCTTGCAATCAAGTGCTGTTTCAAATCGTCACCATACCATTTTGTTGTTTATGGTGTGGCATAATTCTATGACCTGAATCTTATAGTGCTAACACACGTCCGGATTTGGTCCGGCCGGACTAACTCCGCCCACAAATTCTTTCTCGCTTACACACGCTTGTGTTGACCGCGACGGCATCAATTAATAATAATTATGTCCGGCGGACCACTCTACACACGCTCGGATGTGGTCCGGGCCGGACTAACTCCGCCCACAAATCCGTGGTCCGGCCGGACCGCCGGACATTATTATTATTAATTGAGTCCGTCTCGCTCCACACAAACGTGTGTATGCGAGAAAGGATTTATGGGTGGAATTAGTCCGGCTGGACCAAATCCGGACTTGTGTTAGCACTATAACATACAAGTACGCTGGACTTCATATTATCGATGACAAAATGAAGACATTTCATTTTCGCTATTTTGGCGCTGATAGCAACGAGACTTATCGTGAGCGTCCAAGGAACTAATATTAGAGATGGGCCTTCGGTAAAAAAAAACTTTTATGGACTTTGTCGATCGTGAGAAAAAATTAATAGGTCAGAGAAAAAAACCCATTTATTTTTACTTTTATTCATTTTTAAGTAATAGAATAATTGCTGTAAAGGTTAACTGAAAAATATTTTCAGTCAGATTGCAAGCTATATACTAGTGGATAGCGTGCTAGTAAAGTTATAGTGCATTACTGTCAGATCAATGAGAATTAATTATGGGGATAAGCTAACAACTTATAATTATATTAGTATATTTGAGCAAATATCTTCTCGCTCAAGTACACTAGTTAGTAAATACTTACAATAGTTCGGATTCACTCGGTTGGCGTCCATCGGATTCGTGAAGGGAACATTATTTATACAAATATTTGCGTACGAATGAGATGGATAAGAATAAACGGACGTATTTCTCGCTCTCATCGTTGAGATCATGTCTCTGTAGTGTTAAGGTGCAAATAAGAGTGACACACATCAGTTTTCAACTCTGTTTCAGATGCAGATATAAATTGTTTGACTGCAAAACATTCGATAATAAAATTATAATTAACATGATATTATGCCAGAATTAATTCCAGGCACAGGAACGTGGTGATTGGTATAAGAAGAGGGAGGCCTGTGCTCAGCAGTGGGTGAAGTCAGGCTGTGGATGATCATGATGATGATTCCAGAATTTAGTATTACACATTGCTTTTGAACATATTATTACTGATTAGTTACTGATAGGCTTTCATATAACATTGATCACTAATAACAATATGAGATATTTAGTTGCAACATACTACGAGAAGTCAATACAGTAGATTAGTGATACGCCTTGCCAAGTCTACTATTTTAATATCAGTCTAATTTAAAAATATCACTAATACTGATATATTAGTTACAATATTATAATATTTCCATGCGAATATATTAGTATTACCTAATCTTGAGAAATATCCTATACCTATCTTGAAATGTGTCAATTTTAGTTCCTGAGACGCTCAAGCGTGACGCTTTGAATCGGTACAAAAATCAACTGTCATTTCATATAGTATATTTAGTCCAGCGTTCTTGTATAATAGAGGTCAGTGGCCACTGGTCACACGGAGATCGTCGTGAATAGAGAGTGTAAAATGTCTGCCTACCTTCCTTATACCCTTTTCCTTTAATTTGCTTAGACTGTCTCACTCGGTCTCTCGTGAAACCTTGAAATATATAACTTTTGTATGTATAATCTCGGGGTGGTCAGGAAAGGGGTAGAGGTTGCATATTCAAAGTTAAGCGCTTATTACACTACACGGTATTCAGGGCCCTGAATACCGTGTACCTACATAATTCCGGGTCACTACGGTCGTTAGTTGGGGACCCTATATGTCTAACATTACCCTAAATTAAAATGTAGGGTCCTGAATACCGTGTAGTGTATTATCCGCTTTAACCTTCGCGGTCAGAACTCTAAATCAAGTCCTTGCTTATGATAAAGTATCTTTGCATCTTTATGGCGCAGCCGCGGGGCACACTATGTATGTAATTGTTTTAAAATTAAGTTCCCTTTTATTTGTACCTACAGAGAGCTACAGAGTGTGTATCTGTGTGTGCCAAATAAACTAGTTTTCTTTATTTTTAAATCGGGTTTTTTTTAATTTATTTTTTTTGAATCGGGATGTGAACTGCCATTTTATCACGATAGGTGGCGCATCATCGCTATGGCTATTGAAAGCTGTCAGTTCCATACATTTTGTAACCTAAAATTCAGTAAATTTTAATTTTCTCGAAATATGCCTCTGTTTGCTGTATCAGGATGTACCAACCCCGGTGTTCATTAATTCCCAAAGATACAACGCAAAAAAAACTGGGAAAAGGCAATATAATATTTATAGGTTATGTTATGTACCTGTCTTAGTAACACTGATTATGTTGCTTGGTAATCTTCAGCGAATTAGTGGAGCTATTAACGTATTTGCAAAGTTTTAAATCAAGAATGTCTTTTGCTTGGCCCTCAGAAGCTTCAGAGAGGGCTTTGATTGCCGAAAATAAAATAAAACTTTTAACCCAAAAAGTAAAGAATACGAACACATTAAAGTAATGTTTTGCATTTTTGTAAATTTTCCTACCATGAGTCAAGTAAGAATTAATCCGTTAAAACTAAAAAAACATCCCAATCTAGAGCATATCACCGATGAAAAATATTTTATTATATAAAAGTCTGCCTCTCAATAAGATCTGTTTTCTTTCCAGTTATCCTTGCTCCTAGTTGTTTTAGTTCGTCTTTCAATTCCTTAACCTTCTAGGTACAATACAAGTTAACAATAACGATGGTGGACCTGTTTAAACACAAAATATAACAAAAAAACGTGATGTAAACAAAGCGAAAACGAATTGACAGAAGCCATTGCGCCGCCAGTGACATCTGCGCTGAGCTTTGCGTTCACATCCCCATTGAGCAAAACCTAAACACTAGCGCCACATTTTGCACCAGTCCTTTGGCTAGTTACCTACGCCTCTGCTACGCTGAATAAGGTTGGACAAATTAGACTAAAAAAAAAGTGTTTTCCTTGCACCTTCCTAGAACCCCGTACACGAAGTTACGCTAAGCCACGGGCAGTGTGTTGCGAAATTCGGTT
Source organism: Orthosia cruda (assembly GCA_964057195.1). NCBI lineage: Eukaryota > Metazoa > Arthropoda > Insecta > Lepidoptera > Noctuidae > Orthosia > Orthosia cruda. The sequence continues at coordinate 29,845,340 of OZ059829.1, read as the reverse complement.
AACATACATTCGAAGTCAGACTTCCAGGTTGGCCATAGTAACTCTAACTCCTAACTCTTATCCAGAAGTAGGGTTTCTCAGCTCAGACAATGGGACAAATAAAAAAAATTGATTCCGACGAATTGTGAACCTCCTCCTTTTTTTGAAGTCTAGGAACATACCCTTTCGCCACAACCTACTCATCTCCTATGAACAATCATTGTTGAGAGAGGGAAGGTACACCTTGAGAAAAATAGGAAAAAGGTTTTTCAAGGTCAATTAGTTCGATTAATAAGGCAGCTGGCACAAATTCACGGTCCATCCTTGTCTCTATGGGATTTAACAATTGAACTGCAATCAGTGACGAGGCTATTAAATAAATATCCAAATATGTACTGTGTTTCAAGTTGAATCTTCATTGGAGATTTACAACGATCGAACCGTTTCAGGCCGCTTGTACAAGGTAAGCCTGCCAAGAATATTCACCTGGCCTAGGCAAGAATTCATGTCATAAAATCTGGCTATTCTAAGTCTGCAGAAATCAAAAAAATTTAGCAATCGAAAATGTATTATTTATTTATTTAGATTTCATCCAGCAAAATCCAAAGGCGTACAAAGGCGGACTTAACGCCTCGGGCATTCTCTACCAGTCAACCAAGATACCAAGATTTGGGGAAGTTAACACCGTCTGTTTTTTTTTTTTGTTGTTATGCTACTTTGTTTATATTCTGATTCATTACTGATAAATATAGCCATTTCAGTACGATGTAGTACAGTTTTGTCACTGTTTTCACCACAGACATCTAACTATAATTCATAAAATACCTGCTACCTGGATGCTACAGACGAGCTATTGAACAAGCTTGAGTGCCTGCAAAACTTATGCATTACGCTTTGTTTATGGTCTACGTAAGTATGATCATGTTTCTCATGTTCGCAAAGAACTCAAGTGGCTCCCAATCCGTCTTCGCAGAAACACTCGGATTTTATATCTCCTCTTAAAGATCTTACACAACCCGTCTTATCCTTCCTACCTGCGTGAGCGTTTTCTTACGCCTGCCCTAGAGATACATTAAGCTGGTCACATTTTAGAACCCTCGTAAATCCCATCCTCTTCCGCCTAGCATCAGAGATCTAGATACTATCTCGCTTTTTGAAAAATGATTTTGCATTATCTTTCCTCTGTAATCGGATCTTTATAAGCATATTTATATATATTTAGTAGATATATATTTTATATATTTTAGAGTTATGTATTTATTTAAGTATATATCACTTACACTATATGTTTATGTTTTTATATCATATGTAAGTCTGAACGACTTTTCTTTTCTTCCTGTTTTCACACACTATTTGTCTACATTTCTTCTTCATTTCTCCTTTTCGCGGGCCTGCTGGTAGAAATTTCTCAAGAAATAAGCGGTACCTTTGTACTCCTTTGTCATGATGTGTTTTCTGTATGTATTTTCTGTGTGTACATTAATAATAAAATAAAAAGATAGCTTGATCTCTGCGTTAGCTGTCAGTATCAATACAGTAAGAATAGCGCTTGACAGGCTAACAATGCCGTAACAATAACGTATACGTCACAGAGATCAAGCTATCTTGGAAGTATAGATAAAACAAGTCCCTCCATCTGTATGAAAACTAAGCGTGTCACTTTTGTACAAACAATTTAAACAAATTTACTTACGAATGAAAGAAAACATTTCCAATGCCTAGGCCAACATTTTCTATACATTCTTTACAGCTCAATATGGCAGAAAAAGGCATTATAGCAATAGGTTGCCGCTTGATCACTTTCGCGCATCTACAGCAGATTCACAGAGAATATAACCACTAGCAGATTTACGTATATACGCGACGTATATACGTAACCCTACAATTTGGCACATTATTTAAACCTGGTATCATTTTAGAGCTGGAAACCCTTTATTGACGTGAAGTGGCACTCAATCAGCCAATCAGGAATTGAGTAGTGCATGACATTTTAAAGAAACCAATCAGAAACCAGAATAGCGCCTAGAAAGAACGACACACTTTCGAGAGCAGCTTTTGAGAATATCGCCATCCCTTTTCCTCTAACGCTATCCCATAAGGCTCGCCCACTCTAAACAACTGTTAATAGATAGTAATCTCGTGAAATTTGTTGAATGAAATTATAGCTGTGTCAATCTATATATATTAGTCTATGGTCCTTATCGTTATTGTACGCAAGAAAAAAGCCACGAAGAATAAGATTTTTGTAAAGAATATTTTTCTTCGTGGCTTTTTACAATGTTATTTTGACAATTTTGGTTCATATTTTTTATTCATTAAAATATTAATAATAATTATAATTGATTTTAAATATTACTTTGTTTCCTTTATTTACTCCGCTCTCCCAGATCTCTTAACCGCCCCCCTTGAGAACTTTGCCTAAAAGAAACACTGGTACCATCGAACTGATCTGATGATGAAGCCGGTTGGTAGGCACTGGAATTCCGACATAAAACAATGTATCCTAGTCGTGTGTCGCTGATTGGAATCGTCATGAGATGTGCTTTGGCTAAAAATGAATTTATGACAATTGGAGGTACATATCAAAACTAAAAAGAGATAAATAAAAAACTTGTAACAAAACTAAAATCGACTTAAAAAATATACTACAAAGCGAAAAATATCTTTCTTTTCAGAAGTCGGTGGTTGGTGTCAGTCAAAACCAAAGACCTTATACTTCTTACTACTAGACTGTGCACTATGGCGCAAACACCGGTCCACGTGAGAAGGCTCCCGTTGGTAGTGTGTCTCTTTCTAATGAGGTGACCATGACAAAACAGAACACGGGACAAATTGATTGTAAAAACGATAGTTTAAGTATCCCGATATATTTATGCTACCTAACTGCGCTACCTAAACCTACCGAATTTATAGTTAATAAAAAAAAATAGTGTTTATATTTTTTGGTATCTACATCACTAACCGTATGCTGTCGGGCGTAAAGAATTTCACCATCCCATGTTTGCCCGTGGGTGTCGTAAGAGGCGACTAAGGAAAACACCAGAGAATGGGCAGCAGCTTTCCCTGTGCATTTGTAACAACCATACTGCGATCGCCAACCAGGGCGCAGTATGTTGCAGGCGCAAAGCACACCCCATGAATAGCACAAATAAAACGTAGCCCCTATTGCCCGGCAACCTGTACCCTCCACTACGGTAGCGGTCGAGGTTACGATATGGCAAGGGGTGCTAAGAATCCCGGAGGAGATCCATCTATCCCAACAAATACCGACGACTGGACCTGGCAACGTACAACACGCGCACAATCTGGATCGACGAAAAAATCACCGAACTCGAAGAGGAATTGAGCAGTTTACGATGGAGTATTAAAGGGTTATCTGAAGTTCGAAGAGAGGGAGAGGACTCAATAATCCTCAAATCCCAAGTCTCCTCTAGTCTCATTCTTCAAGACCAATCGTATAGATAGGAACAAAAAGCTCTCTGATCCTACTCTCAAGCTCATGAAGGAGAGGCGTTAGATGACCCTGCAGTCTTCAGACGGTGCTTTGAAATACCGGCAGCTAAATATACCTCAAAGGATCTCTATGATTTCTCATATTGTCCAGTTGCGTAGACAGTTGAGAAATAAAACTACACCAATTATTTTCCACTAGGAATCAATTTGCAAATAATATTAACAGCCGCTGAATTTCACTCGAACAAAGTCCGCCAAAAAATCCTCAAAAAATCCGCAAACTTTTTACCATCCTACATTTAGTATTACCAGGCCCAAACATTTAAAAGTACTACTCTTACTCAGTATTAATGATTATTTTTTTAAATACAACGAATTGATCAAATAAAGGAACTGTAGAAATATTTATATACTTTTCTAGAAATATTTAAATACGTGTCAAAGTCTATGAATTGTTCGTTTTGGTATAAAATAAAAAGAAAAATATAAAATTTTCTACCATTTCTACCAAACCCAATGATTAGTTGAGCTAGCAAGAGGTCAGACAAGGACACACTACCAGCGGAAACCCTCTCGCCAGGACCGCTTTCGGTTAGCTACTGCTTATAAGGAAATAGCTAACCTAGGTGTATGATGATAGATTTCATTTTAGCTAAACAAAAAATTTTGGTACACAGTCTAGTAGTAAGAAGTATAAGGTCTTTGGTCAAAACACGGAAAACAATAGGTACTAAAGACAAAAGTGTTTTTTTTTGTTAATGCTTCTTAATGTTGTAATTTGACACTTCCTAAAACATTTTCGGTTTATACAAAATTTAGAGTGTCCGATCATCCAGTATCCCAAATTACCCCTTTTTAACTTCGAATATAAAGTTTTATGCTTTACTCCCAACATTCTATTTAATATCTGGAATTCAACGCGGTGGTGGGCGATGGATTGGTTTCCAAAAAAAAATTCTGATGCTTCAAAGTACATTGGAGTTGACTCTAATTACATTGGAGCTGCAGTATATTACCAAAACTCCAGGATTATTTTGCAATATAAATGGCCTAAAGATTTATCTGTATACACGGGCGAATTTGTGGCTTTATTGGGAGCATGCCTTTTTATAGAGTCACACCATAACTTTGATTTTCACAGACTCCCTTAGCTATCTACAAGCTATAGTTCAAAACCCCTTCAAAAGCAAATTGCACAGCACACTTATTGTGAAAATTAAAAATTCCTTATTTTCGTGCGCTAATAGTCAAAAAGAGGTTCAGTTAGTTTGGATACCTAGTCATTGTGGCATCAAAGGTAACGAATGCGTTGACACCTTAGCCAAGGATGCTTGCTCGTCAGCAACAGCTAATGTCGTCCACAATTCTTACCAGGGGCATGACTAACTGAACATGCCAAAAGTCAATCTTCTATGTTCATGGCAGGAATAGTGTAATGCCTCTGGTAGGAAGAAGGGCAAGTTCTACCATGCAGTACCACCTACTATAAAACCAAAACCTTGGTTCTACCCATACAGAAAAGTGTCCAAAGCCGTTGTATCCGTTCTTTGTAGAATCTGCTCAGGTTTTTGTAGTACTCCAGTTTTCCTGAAAAAAAAATCGCGTTCGGGACTCCTCTTTATGCGAATGCGGTTTAGAAGATGGCACGTTAGATCACATATTCTTTGAATGTTCTAACAACATCCCTCCTTTAGATTTATATAGCCGTCTCCCTAAATTCAAGATCCCTCGCCCAATTAATTTCCCATCCTTTCTAACTTATTCTTCTCCAGACCTGCTTGTGGCGCTGATGAGCTTTATCCGCCGCAACAATATAAAATTATAATCCTTAGTTTCGATTATTGCGCCTTGTGTGGTTGTGGTGTATGTATTTCAATGTTTTAATAATTTTAATATATTTATGTATTTTCATTACTTTGTTTTTTTTCAAACTGTCATGGTCACTAACATTATAAACGGGATATTTACCATGCTTACTGTGTTTGTGTGTGTTTACAAACAGTAAACATGGTAAATATTCCGCTTATAATGTTAATGTTGTTGGGTTAATACGGGACTGAAACAAACAATTAGTTGTTTGTTTCAGTCCCGTATTAACCCAGCAAAATCAAATGATCAACTGTACCAAAAAGAACTGAGCTTTCATCTACAGTTTCTCCTCATAAAACTACCAATCTCAGACACTCTTGTATTCCAATTTACTTTAGACATTGGCAGAATATGCGACATCGGCTTTGCTTGCCATATTAAATATAGAATAGAATAGTAATTTGTCACGATCTTCTTCTGAGATCTTCTTGTGAACAACATGAACAGGCGTATGATTATAAGAGAAAAAAAAAACAAATTGAAATAGTCTAATAAGCAAAAACCTAAATGGTAAATACCGATAACAACAATAACGATATCTTACAAAGATTGTCCATTATGGCTAAAGACGACATGGTGCGGTTCCTTTACATCTTGGAATTTATTTATAATGTTATATAACCTGACAAGTGTTAATTTATTAGGTTTAACCATGTTTCTACCTTTTTTTTTTTTAATCAATTTCCAGCTGCAATCTGACAGCTCAAGTACCACGAAAGTGGCTGATGTAGAAGTATACTACATATAAAACTTCTTAGAGATACCAATTAAGAGTTCTGCAGACTTAAAATAGCCAGACTATACACGATCAATTCTTCATGAAAACGACAAGAATTTCGTCGGACCTAGGCACGACTCTTGTTTAGCGCTTAGCGCAGACAAAGTTTTTCTTTTTCAGAAACGGGACAGTTCATGTGTAGTTAAACGACAAGACTTCTTGCATAGGCTCAGTGAAATATCGTGTACAAGCGGCCTGAACCGTAAATGCAAGGTACTAATCCATGGAAATAGTAAGTGCGCCCCGTCCAAATGACGGCCATGTTGTCGTAACAAAAAGATGTGACGTTTGGAAACGCCACAAGATTTTAAATGGTGCCGCCAAGGAAAAAAACCAAGAAAGATGAGAGTTATGTATGGCAACTCTGGCAGTTTGTGGCTTCATTTTGTAGGGTGAGGTGTAAGTTGTGTTTTTTGGATTATTTTGATATCGTTATCAATTTTATAATGCTGAAATAGTGTTACAATCTTAAAAGTGCTCAAATATGTGTCGTTGTAGTGATTCATTCAATTATAGTTTGTATGAAGTGTAGTGTCCAACATGTTTCGGTGTATACCTTTGTTCAAATGTAATCGCCAAGTGGAATGTGTAGACAAGCGGCATTGCTCGTTGCCAACAATACCCGAAGACATTTTACGATATTCCAGGAGTTTAGAAGAACTCTTTTTGGATGCCAACCACATAAGAGATCTGCCGAAGGTGAGTGAATTTGTAACCTAAATAGGAGTATTCATTTCACTCGTGGGCGTTTACCTTATCACTGATTAAGTGTAAATAATATCAGTGCATCTTATGTTGTTATTGGTACGCGATGTGTATCAATTCTCCAACCCAATTCGCACGCTTAGTAATGTTCGAGTTGTTTTTTATACAAGCATTTTCTTTATAATAATAAACCTCTTTGTAAATATAGGTAGAAACACAGTCATGTCCCAGAAAACCTAAATATGTTTGAGTTTAACAGATTCATAAACATTCCATTGGGCTCCATACATACACACTAATCATACTCTATCTCATGGGGTTTACAAATTCATTTCATGATACCTACCTATTTATTTCATATGTTGGACGTTTTTAGTTATTTCAGGCTTAAATTCATTAATATTGTAATAAATAATCCATCAGATCTAAAGACAGGTATGATCTTAACTCAAAAGTTTTGTAGCACCCTAAAATTAGAACATGATTTGGGTGATATTCTGTATTATTGATTTTGATGGACATAAAGACAGACAGAAGATATTGTGAAGTCTAAGATTTCAAAACAGGATAACATTTTTATGATTGAACTAGTTTGTTAAATAATGGAGAACACTCTCCCTATACTGAAGGTACCTAGTTAGATACCCAAAATTGCAATATTTTGTTTTTTTTTTTCAAAACCGCCAATTTGAAGACAAAATGTACTTTAATAAAATTGCTAAGACAATATGTACCTAGTTTTTCAAAAACCTTTATTTATTTATGAAGACAAAATGTACTTTAATGGCTAAGACAAAATGTACCTAGTTTTTGAAAACCTTTATTTATTTATGAAGACAATGAACTTTAATTGCTAAGACAAAATGTACCTAGTTTTTGAAAACCTTTATTTATTTATGAAGACAAAATGTACTTTAATTGCTAAGACAAAAAGTACTTAGTTTTTGAAAAACCTTTATTTATTTACGAAGACAAAATGTACTTTAATTGCTAAGACAAAATGTACCTAGTTTTTGATAAACCTTTATTTATATACATACATAATCTCACGCCTTTTTCCCATGGGGGTAGGCAGAAACTACAGAATGCCACCTGCTACGATCCTTACATACTTCTTTTGCTTCACTCACATTCATACATCTAGTCATACACACACGCTGGTTATGAGAAAAACCATAAACCTTTATTTATTTATCTTAATCACTCAATGGACTTACAGTTTGACCCAACACTTTTTATGGTATCCTGATACCGTGTATGACTTGAAATGTATGGGATTGGCTTAACTCATACTTAAGTACCTATCTTGAAATATATTGAAAATAGAATTTATTTTGTTTTTAGTACCTATTTTTCAAGTTGCATTTTGTTTCATATTTTTAGGATATTATTTCCTTATTCATTATGCCAGTAAGCCACGTTTTACCCTACCTAATATAATAATATTTCAGTTTTTAACAAACCTCTTTTAAGTAAATTGTGAAAACAATGACATTATCATAGTAGGTACTAGATATTTCTGATACTGAAGCACCTCTCACAAACTAAGTAGGTAATTTACATAAAATATATACTTTACTCTCATGATTTGATTATAAATAATAATTCATCATTATTCTCTTCTCCAAATCCCTATTTTTTTGCTGTTGACACCAAATGTTTTCTTCTTTCATACTTCTATGTTAGTGGTCATCCCAGAAGGAGGTATGAATCTTTCTTCTTACTAATATTATAAATGGGATAGTTTGGATGGATAAATGGATGCATGTGTATGTATGTTTGTATACTAAATCATGCCAGAACGACGGATCTGGATGAAATTTCGCACAGAGAACGATAATAGTCTGGAATAGCACATAGGCTATTTCATCCCAGGATAATGTTCCGTTGGGATGGCAAACATTTTTAACATGGGCGAAGCCGCTGGCAGAAACTAGTAATTCATAAATCATACCTATTTTTATGAGTAAAGAAAGTACTTTCCTAGCAAACTGACAATTTCATTATTAATATTCAAAATTAATTATAGTTAGTTGGTTTGATTGGTTCTAATTACTTGTTAAAAAAAAAAAAAAGAAATTTATTTAGTCCCAGGTAGCTTGAGGCTGTAAAAAAGGATAGGGTGCCATAAAACCTTTACTTTGGTAAAGTTACCTAATAACGTGTAGATACAGTACTTTTTGTTGTTGACTTACTCTTAAGATGACACAAATCTCCAACATATATAATAAGGAGACTGTGCCCTCTTAGTTCATTTCTTATGTTCTTCTCCTTCGTGTTGATGATTCCATATTGAATTCCAATCCATATCAATTGTTTCCACCAGAACTCAGCCATGTCGTCAACCATAGCGCTCATGTAACTCTTGTTGGATAGGGAACACCAATCTCATCTATTTCTAAATTATTATTATTATTGTAGAGAAGTTTATGTTAAACCAATTTACAGAAAAAATAATTTAGGTGAAGCTTAATTCAATGAAAACACTGGATATATTCCTGTTTACTCATGAAATAATCCAAGAATTTATTTAGAATTCTCGTAACTAAAACACCTATATTGACCTTACAATTCAATGCGCTAAACTTGTTTGTTATTTTTTTTGTGTTTTGCGAAGCCACAAGGTTATAAGAAAATCTTAATTTACTTAGTAAAAATATTAATGTTCTCCTGGCATATTAGTCTTATTGTATTGTATTTTTTGTTACAGAATTTCTTCAGACTTCATAGGCTAAGAAGATTAGGTCTCAGTGATAATGAAATCCACAAACTTCCAGCGGACATACAGAATTTTGAAAATCTAGTCGAGCTAGATGTTTCTCGAAATGGTAAGTTTAATTGTATCAAATTTATTTTTAATGTAGATCTTTTCGGTACTATTCATTAGTTCTTGACATTCTATTTTTAATTGCACTTGTAAATGCTCAAGTTCGAGGTTCCTTAACTACTAAGCATAATAATATAAAAGTAAGCAAACGAGCCATAGACGATAAAAAAAAGATTCCAATGTTTTTGTTAAAAATTAAAACATTCCATTTGATTACACTTTCGATGAAGAAAGGAAGTTTAAATACTTTTGTAACAGATTACGTCACGTTCTTGATCACAAGACTCTTCAATTTACCTTTGAGAGAAAGTTACAATGTTCGAAACGTTTAAGAGACTAGGTACTTGTTTACTTTGTTTTTGTTTACGTTACTTTTGGTAAATTCCTGAAAATCATAACAATCTCTTCTCCGAAATGAGAGTAAAGAAGCCAAACAGTTGGCGAAATTCGGGTAACTTTCTAAAATACTTGTAGCCAAAATAAATAGGTGAAGCTGAAACCTTTAAGGCTGTCGGTAATGTGCCTCCCGTTATCAGTATGCACGTTGCGTCCTTTCCATCAAGCGCATAACTTCACGTACGCAGCAGGTGCGAAATACTCGTGAATGAAATATCATTTGACAACAAAAAACGATTCATCTTATTGTGTTAAACCAGCAACTAAGTCTGTTGCACAACGGATGAACTTCCTGACGAAATTACTAGTCATTTAGAAATGTTACTAGGTACTTAAGTATTTCAAAAGCTGATGACAACGATGTGAAATGATTTAAATGATACCTATTAGCAAAAGAATCTATCGATACTCAATTTGAGGCCATTATCGAGACTATCATTGTTATGGTCTTTCAAGTAATAGTGGCAATAAATGTCTTGTTTAGCTAGCATTAAGTTAATGTGCTATGATTTAGAGTCCATTAAGCTTAGTTGGATGTTAAAACCACCTTTATTGAATGTACAAATTGCACATTATTTTTAGGTTGAATCACTTCACCCAATTTATAGAAATGCTGTTCAAATTAACTAACAGATTGAAAAACTCATGAATGGCTGACTGAAATCAAAATCAATCGAAATGAATTAAGTTTAGTTGGATCTAGATTAAAGCCTAGTCTTTTTAGATTGAATCACTTCATCCGATATACGAAATGCTGAGCAACAGACTGACAAACTTACGATAACTGCTCCGATAGGCTGACTGAAATTAAAATCAATCGACATGAATTTTTCAGGCACTGAGAAAAAATATCAGCTCTTCAGATATTCAGATGTCCTCATAACGGCATAAAATGTTTCGCAAAAGTCGTAATATAAAAACCATGAAAACTTAAAAATCCCGCGATTGCGCGAGGTTAAAATGCATGCCATCTCATCCGTAAACACGTGCGAATGAGATAGATGCTGTGATGAGCAGTAAGAAGCTAGTTCGCGAACGAATTAGCACTTTTGCAAATTTGCATCGAAATGGATGATGATTTAGGACGAAAACGAGCGAATTTTATAAACAGACCTTTGGGAGTCCAGATATCATGAAAAAACTACTAAATGTATATTTTCGAAATAAAATTAATTGCATTTTTGAAATCTATCCCTGTATGGAGGCCGTTTTGCAATTTTTCTTCTTATGGTATTTATTTCCGCCCAAATATGCGTTAAAATTTGTGTTGAATTGTAGAAATTTCGGCGCTCATAACTTTTAAATATTTTATTTCTACTTTTTTGTTTCCATACACGGCTAGATAATGATGAGACAAATTTACATAATTTTTATTTTGAACCTGAACGTACATCGTAAAACAGTGGAGTAATAGCTAGACTACGTTTGTATGGAAGAATGATCGACTAGTGTAACCTTAAGTTTCAAAGCTAAAAATGGCGGCCAAATGATCAAATCACAGCAGTGAGGTGATAATAACATAAATAATAACGACCTACATCGACTTGCTCACATGAGGTTTCCAGCGACCTCGCCTTGCGCAAATGCCACGCGCGGCTGCAAATCTCCACTAAGCGTCTTTCCCTATTGTGTATTGAATGGGAAAATATTTTATTCTTGTCTAGTACTGTATCAGGTGGGAATTTCTACCTTTATCCGTAATCTATTTGCTACAAAGGTCGTGAGCTGACACGAATATTTAAGTTGTTAACTTTATGCGGCTGTCTCCGACAGAGGTTAAATTGATCGTGTCTCGTGTCTACCGTGATACCACGAATAAAAATGTTCTAACATTCTCAATATTTGTGGATTATGTCCTTTTTTACCTACTTTCAAATCAGCTTTATAGTTGCCTTAATTGCCTAGTACTGTATCAGGTGGGAATTTCTACCTTTATCCGCAACCTTTATGCGACTATCTCCGACAGAGGTTAAATTCATCGTGTCTCTTTCAAGCAACGATACCTCGAATAAAAATGTTCCAACTTTGTGACGAATAAAAATGTTCCAACATTGAGGCGAATAAAAATGTTCCAACATTGTGACTAATAAGAATGTCCCAATATTTGTGGATTATCTCCTTTTTACCAACTTTCAAATCAACTTTATCAAATATATTACTTAGAACACATACTTTCAGTTTTGCTTAGTACTTACCTAAAACTGGAGCATTTACTCTCTGCTAATCGAATGCTAATGAATTTGCTCCAGGGAGGTAACATAATAGAACAACCTTTGAACAAGCTAGTTGTAGTTTCAACTGAACATAATCTGTTATGAATTATGTAAAAGGTAACCTAGCACACTCGCGTCCCTAATTGTACGCATGGTAATGTCGGTAAAGCATAGCGTATCGACAATATTGCAACTAAACAACGCGACACCGTTTCGGAAGTAAGTAGGTATATAATAGGTCACTCACTACCGCAAGACCTAATACTGTATCTGTATGACCAATCATTCCAAAACATAACACCACGCCCGTTTTTTCCTGAAAGGGCATACAAAGGTGTACCCATGTACACCACATTTCGTCGGTTATGGTGCCAATAATAGTCCACACTCCGTGTTGCTACTGAGAATTTACACATGCAAAAACCGCCTTAATACTGTTGATTATTTCATTTTCATCCTGCTCTTCGACTCGCAAAGAGTTATCCTGATGTCCCAATTTAATTAAATTTGGGGTCGGTATAGCTTGTTTTCTCAAATACATATCTTTTCTTCTGTTATTATCAGCCGTCATCTATGTAGTAAGTTTGTCACCGCCTTTCCAGCATAAATATCATCCACAATCTGTCAATCGATTATTTGGTCTTCCCCTATATTCCTTTATAGTGGCATATGTCTTGCTTGGATCATTAGGTTCCCTTCATGATGATCGAGCTGAGTGGTGCCAATCCATGCGTCATGTTCGTGAACAGGCACCATCAGTTGGGATGCTTATACTAGCGTAGACTTAGTTGCCTCGGCCTGTTTTTAATTAATTATTGTATTTTGAGGTTGTTTATTTTTTAGACACTTTTACGTGCACGTCTTTTGACAATAATTATGTAATTTTTCAACAAAATGATGTAACCAAATACTTGTAATTAAAATTTATTGATGTAAAAGAGTGTTCTGGAGTTTCTTGCACGTTCTTCTCCATAGATATTACTATTGACGCTTGCGAATGTGCAACTAGCTTCATTTTTGTTCTTTTTTGCTGACTCTTCAAAAGTACCTTTATGGTTTAGTTGAAATAAAATATTTTGATTTTGATTCCCTATGAATTTTTATCAATGTAAGATGTCAATAATGATCTCATCTCACATAACCTATAACAAGATTGAACAATAAAGAAATGCCATTACGTATGCAATGCACAACAAGAACGTGAACATCTTCAATCTCTATTTTTAAGTTTCTCAATAAGTAACTGACTTCTGTTTCACATTTGCATCGAATTGACACCAATCTCGTTTAACACAAGGCGATGCGTTAAAGCTGTACTATTATAAAGATTACGGTACGGGTACCGTTTCAATGCTGACGGGCGGCAAGGTCTCTCAAACGGGGCTGGTCTAAGTAATAAATAATGTTCAATTATACTTCGTTAAATGTGATTATATAAAACACTTCCGCGGTCACATCTATTTGGGCAAAAAATATTTGAGCTAAAAATTGATTTTTAAGCTGACTGATTTTTTATTATATCATCTACTTCGTAGTTCTGGTTGAATAAGGAACATATTAAATGCTTAGATTTCCGGAATTTACTTTCCGGAATTTACTTTCCGGAATTTACTTTCCGGAATTTACTTTCCGGAATTTACTTTCCGGAATTTACTTTCCGGAATTTACCTGATACGAGGTACTACCTCATTACCTCTGAGGTTAGACTTCTACCTCTTTGAAAGCTGGCAACAGATACTTGTTTTGGAAGGTAATCATATTTAGAATGCTAGGAATATTTTAAGATATTTTTATTTCGTTTTGCATGACTTCTGTAAAAGCCATGATAGAGTGAACATAATAAGAAAAAAAAACATTAAATTATCTTTTTTTGAAACAAGCTTTTTTCGTATTTTACTCAGGGAACCCTCTCATTTGATACCCATATCATGGCAGTGCACAAGAAATCCGCCATCTTGGACCGTCCGCCATATTGGATTTAGAATGACGTCACATCGCTAACCATGCATTGTCATCCAAACTAAACGTGTATTTAAAATTTCATCTCAATCGGTGGTGGATAACTGGTTTAAAATACAGTTGCAAGATTTGACCCGAACAAACTTACATACATTGCAAGTTTAATAAAAGCTTGTGATATAAATAAGTTTAAGCAATTTTCCACTTTAATTGCCCTCCCGCAGCTACGTCCCTCACAGTATTGAATATTTTACTTTATTCCCTTTAAGTATTTCTTCTATCAGATTGGTTACCCACCTAATCTAGGATCTGTAAGACTGTAACGCAGCCAGAGTATATTTAATTACGAGAAAGATCCCTGTAACGTAATAGAAAAGGACAATACAGAACAAAATGATCATGGTAAATATTATTGAGACCTCATTGTTATTTATTTACCTGTTTTATTGAAATATCAAAGTTTCCTTATTATGTTTTCCTTTCTGTTTATTAGAGCGGGTAATAAGTGTTTGTATTGTAACGCAACTTGAGCTACCTACATAACTGCTCTTCAAAAGAAGATAATATTCAGGGATTAAAAATACTACAAGGCCTGAATTCCTCCTTTTTTAACCGATGTACTTTGCTCGCAGAAGCCTGTAGGGTAATGGGGATAAAATATGGACGCTTGCTAAATAAACTACACCAAATGAGGGTCCCAAAACGGGGCATTGATTCCTAAATACGGTTAATAAAATAATGCCAAATTTCGATATCGGTATTTAAGCTAACCGGTAAAAAGCTACCTAGATGGTAGCTTTTTAGGGTATGATGTCAGCAGTTAGTCTTAGTAGGTTACGGTCGAACAGAATCCTGAGGGGCTCAAGGAATCCTCGTGGAGGCGATCGGCGATGGCGACCTCACGCGTCCGGCCCAGGGTCAGGCCATGGTACGGAGCGAAAGGGCATAGGTAGCTGTCTCCTCCTACAGCGAAGCAGTAATGCTCGCGAAAGAGGAGGTAGAACGCGTGACGGAGACGCCCTGACGCCCCTAGCCCCCGCAGCAGACGCTCTGGGCGTCGGGAGTCGCAAGCCGATTTCCAGCCACCGTAGGCGCGGGCTTGCGGACGGTGAGTAATGAGTAACTCGCCGTCCGATAAAGACCAGGCCCGAGTCGACGACGTGTAGTGTTCCACGCGCGCCTCAAAGGGATGTCAGCAAAAATTGATGGGGTTCGCGAGGGTCGATGCCTCTCTGAGTCGCGCAAAAATTTGAAAAAGAGTTACCGCGGCCCTGGCTCAAGCAACTGAAGAAATACAGGTGTGTTTTAGTCAGTAAAAGTCCGATACGCCCTCCCGGCTCACCCAGAGCGGTAGAAGTCATTGGATGACTTACCATCGCTAAAAAAAACAAAATGGGCTCAAGGAAGTCGATGTTCGGATGGGTCAATGACATAACTATATTTTTCGGGAAAACCTTGCTTTAAATGTAGAAAACTGGTGTAACAGAGAAAGAGAGGAAATGGTTTATCTCGTCTCACTGGAACACGCATTAGCACGAAAAGACTGCGGAAGACAAAGATGACGATTTGAATCAAACATATGCCCATGGTTATGGTCACCAGTCCGTTCTAGCAAAACGCATGAATCGTTAAAAAGGCAGAGTGCTCTTTTTAAAAGACCTTTGTATAATTTACCATCTACAATCGACCTTGTCCGCTCAACGTTACAATTTAAACGGCTATATATATTATTTTTACCGCTAACCTGACGTCACCAATTGAGCCTTTGTTATTAAACAAATGCGTTCCCACATTAGCTGAACACCAAGAATTTGCCATTTGCGAACTAGTTCAGCAACAAACAACATGTAATCATTGCACGTTATGTGGCATTTGATATTGTTTCTGTTGGCAATTTTCTTTTTAGGTCGCTAATCTTTTTCTGTCATCGATATCATCTTTTATTTGGTAAAGATAACCTTAATATATCAGTTGATTTTAAATCCACCTGTATTCAGGTCTTAATGGGTAACATGCGTTGATTGAAACCGTATGATACGACAATCATACCATCCAAGATTCTGATCTTGGATCACTTAAATGTAAACCGTATTCCACTCAGAAGTGAGGAATAATTTCAAGCCTGTCAAATTGAGCCTTTCACGGGTCGTGATGAACATTTGATCCATTAAGCGTTTCTGTTGTTAAGCAACACCGCTACTTGGATACCGTTTTTATCCACGCAGAAAGCTTTTTCTTGTTATTTGTGTAGTGCAAACAGAGCTTTTGCAAACATGAGATCGATATCAGAAACGGTAACTGTTCGCACACAAGACATTCGGCGTAAGAGCGCATAAAATACCAGAAAAATACGACGAAACTGATCAAATAGGTATAATCCAAGAATATAACCTTTTCAGTAATATTCCATGGGGGACTAATGCAGAAAACGACGAACTGCAAGGCTTAGAATATGTAAATTGGGATTTCTTAGACTAGATTCAAGCCAACAAAACATTAGTTCCTTGTTGAAGCATTCGAAATTTTTTTTGATAAAAGAATACTCCAATAAGTAGCCAAATCCATTCACTAGGACAATATTATCTTGTCCAAATTTTGACCCGTTAGCGGTTATCTAGTGTGATGTTAACCTTTTGTGTTTCACTTCATTAACTAATTTGACGAGGGTCCTACGCGCACTTCTTTGTAGTGCAAAATATCGGCTCTTCAGCTTGCTGAGTCAACATCTGCAATTTTGGTTTGTGTGTCGAATGTTGATGTAAATCAACAGCTTTCTAGTTTACAGTTTTTAAGTCTTTCACAGTTACATACTGCTTCAGATTACGAACATCATGATATGTATGGGCATATAGTATTTTACTAACATCTACCTATACAGATGGCAAGTTCGCGGTGGGTGATTCGAGTACGTTTCCAACGACCCGTGTAGATGAACTAGATTTCCTGTTAAACTCTCCATCAAGCGGTTAGTGCTATGTTATGTTGTATACTATAGTAACCTCTGTGTATTATTCACAGGTAACTGCTCAGCTCTGAATTTTAAAACAATGAATTGAAGTGTTGAGATTTTATGCTGAAACCATATCGTACTATGTGTGTACTTTCCAGCTTGGTAAATAATTTGCGCGCTAAGCGTTGTTAATGGACTCTAATTAACAATTTGTTTGTTATTGCAAAGAGAGCCGTCTGTTGATGACATCGTGAATCTGGGTACTTAATTAAGTCGATCCTGACAGCTGTAATTAAATTACCTTTGTAGTAATAACATTACTTCAGACCAGCAATTACTTTAGCGAGGTGCTTTATTTAGAGTTTAATAATAAACCTGATGTTTCACATGTTCTGTGCAAATATGAGAGAGTTTTCGTTAAAAGGTTCTGACGAGATGTTTGATGTACTTTGAATGTCAGAATAAGCAACTAACTTAGATTTAATTCTACGCTTCTCTTTAATGTATTTCTATTGAAATTAATTATGAACGTGTGGTAGACAAGTTTCTGGCCCATTTTCATCCTAAAACTCTCATCTACGAAACCTTCACTTACAAAAAGGGAGAGCTTTATCTAAAGCTCTCTCAAGAATTTACCGAAAAAATCAAGAACCGTTTTGCAGTAGACCACTTGTATAATATCCTCAGCTTCAAAAGGATAAAAACTAATTCTATCTGACTTTATAGACGCAAGATGCAAATCTGTTTGAGTTATTTCTTCAAGTCTGGTCTAGTTTGCATAAAATATGCCTTCCTTGTTGCTACGGTTCCCCGCTTGCACTATCTTTGTTCAATCTTAGCATGACCTACCAGCTACGTGACGTAGATGCTTTACTGAAGTAACTTGGTAAGCTTTCTACTGGAACGAGATAATAAAAGCTTAATCTAGAATTGTTGGTAACTACTGCCTGACTACCGTGTTGGAATTCTCTTTGATGCACTAGCAAAGTAATAATATTAAGACAACATCATTATAATGTTAACTACCTAGATATTATTACCATAATTGATAAACACGATAAGTGGTGTATTGGAACCACTTGAATCTGGCAGCCACAAATTACATAACATCGAATAAATGTCTGTGACAGGGAGAAGTAAATATAACCGTCCCAAAATCTATTAAACCCAAAAGGTTCCCTCAGTCCTACTATTTCATTCTTCTAAAAATCATCAGCTCTTTGACAATTTTCAATATAAAAACATTTTTGCAAAAAAATACTACCGACTTCCAAATACAAAACTACAAAGTGAAAAATAACTTTATTTTTTTCACTTTTTAGTTGTACCTACCTAATAGGCAAGTTAGTAAGGTAACTATAACGCCAGAATAGATTTCATGAAACTTGAACACCGGTTATGGTGAAATGAGAGATCTGCGTACCCCTTTAGAGCGTACTAGCGTGATGTTATGTTATGAAATGGTATAAACAATAAACATAAATGCGATTGCAGCAATCCCGAGAGATTTGCCGTTATTTATTGAAGAGTTCTGTTGTATATCTCCGAAGTTCTTCATCAGATCTTCACCAAATTAAAATGGGACCAATTTCGGAACATACTCTATCAAACAAAAAAAGAATTTTCAAAATCCGTCCACAATTGACGGAGATATCGGTGAACATACACAAAAAAAAAAAAAACATAAAGTCGAACATAGAACCTCCTACTTTTTTGAAAGTCGGTTAAAAAGTAGCTATGTTTCAAATGAAACAGAGAATCTGCCGTAACAATATAAGTTGGAATGCTTTTACGAGAATATTGTCATAGTATGATGTTATCAGTTCAAGGATAGTTGCAATGCCCTTCGCAATTAATAAACAATTCGGATTCTCTAGGGGTTCATTATCGTTGTTCGCATTAATCCTATTGTGCTGTACTTAGAAGCAATGCGAATTCCATTTTAATTGCCAATTACTTTATTATTCAGATGTTGGTTTGAGGTCAAAATAATGATGATTATGTTGTGAAATGGAGGAATTTTACTTTGCCGATTGCAAAGTAATGTTCGTCTTTGTCCATTCGTAAGCCAATGGAATTCATCTTTATTGTAATAGCAAACTATGCATTCTTAGAAAGTTTTATTCCAATCCTTCGCTTATGCTAGTGGTGAGATTCGCTTGCAAACAACTCGCAAAGTTTTAATCACGAACTGTCTAGACATTTTATTTGTTTTTTTTGGTGGGAGGTCAGAGGTGGAGCGCTGTTTCAGTGACTGCTCGTGGGGCTGTTGAACTAACGGAGCGTGCTGCCGAACAACGCATTGTGCTCCATACTCCCACGCGCTTGTACCGCTCACACTTCTCGCTTGTCTGCCCCATATAGCCGTTATTACAAATCCCATCGCTCTCCACGAATTCCTCTCTCTATTCATGAACACCATTTAAACCTTATTCTTAATTTATATACCGAACGTGTATGCTGTTTATCACGCAAGGCGTTTTCGTTCGTTACAAGCATTGGATCACCGCAGTGAGGTCACTTCTGGACCGGTTTGGTTACAATAAATCGAATTATATGTTATGGGTTGAGAATTTTATATAAGATTTGTTGTCGTTTTTGTGAAACACCAATCGTAGCCTTGAGCCAGAAATTTAAATTGCTAGAAATGTAAATTTCATTTAAGAAAAGCATTGTATTCTTGGTAAAAGATGTTTTCTCAAAGATACTACAGAAAAAATCTGTTTGGTTCAAATCCCACGACATACATTGAAGACGTACAAAAGAGAGGATATTTCTATAAGATTTCGGTCGATGATGTCGTTGTTTGATTAAACAATTCAGGCCGAAATAAAATTCGCTGAGCACTGCCGAGTGCGGATCAAATCGTTCTCAATGTGGAACATCGCTTACGACCAATAAATTAACCTGTATCTTCTCAAAGTTGTAACTTTACACATGTCGTTACATTAATATTCATCTGTACAGTAATGAAATCAAGGCGTCAGGAAATATCCAAGTTGGGAGTCTTGGGAGCAATGGCACGTTTACTGTCGCAGGTGTGACTAATTCTTGCGTGCGAGCGAGTACTTAAAACAAGATGTTTAATATAAAAGATACGTTTAAAATAATTGAAGTGTGCATGTTAAATCTATACTATTATGAATATGTATGATGCAATGTACGTAACGTATTTATTCCCACGTTCGTATTTTGTGGCGAGCGTTTGAAGACTGCCATATGCAGCAACGATGTGCTTCATATCAACGCTGTCAAAACAGTGAGTGTTTGTAAGCCTTCTTTATTTGGATATTATTTTATTTTACATTTTATGTTTTTGTTTGTTTTACATTAGCTTTTTAAATAGATCTTGATGATGAAATTAATTGTGTAAGTATAAAATTGAATAGCACTAACCACGGTCCAGAAAGCTATTTGAGCGTGAATTTCGTCATTAGTATCGTTCAGCCTGCCCGGAAACAAAATACAGTATATCATAATATCGTTTGTTTATAGTCGATGTATGTTAAACATTTAGTTTACCCAGTTACAATGCTTCTCCCAGAAACTGCTTGCAAAATCTAGTTTACGTGAAATATTGTAATATTTGACTGTACAATTTGTGTGCTCGGTTGTTCGCGTATAACCAAATTTGTTTATGCAAACCGCTCAAATACGCAACCGGTTTTGTCTTACTTAACCGATTACGAAGCCAAAATGATTTATCTTTGGACTTTTGCCCTGAAGTAGGTAATTCTCAACGTACCTTTCTGGAAATCCGGACTGTATATTACTGTATATATGCTCACAACGGTCACAACTATACCTACATTTTCCTCACAACATTGTCAGCCATATTAATAACTGCCACACGTTTTACTTCAGCGGTCAACTGACTCGGTGATGCGAAGCGCGTAAATCAAATAGGATTTTTGCCCTCAGGGTGTCTATTGTGCTCTGGGTCCTACTGGTTGAATCAACAATTTCATTATAGTGAGCGCTGCTCGGTATAGACTGGTTCGTTGCTTTGTACAACGAACAACACAATAACGTTCTAATGGGATTCCAGTTGTGGTAAGCCACGCGAGACCGCTCGACCGGCGACTATAACGTTTATCTAACCTGTGCATTGTTTATGTAGATTCGCGACCTATAAAATTTACACCGTATGTTTGATTTAATTTTTGCTCCTCGCCATAAAGGTGGCTCCGAAGCCAGCTGACATTATTGTTACACGCGAATCAAACATCTGTTAACCAAACTATGCGAGATGAGAAATGGGTGCGTCCGAGATCAAATGAAAATCTGTGGTTGCCTGCCGAACACTTGTTACATCATCTCTTAAAAATAAATTGGTTGCTTGTTCAATTAATAAACTGGATCTTGTGCGTATTTAACAGGAAGGTTAACGAGGGTAATTACGTTGACGTTTTGCTTCGACCAAATGTGCATTTGCCAAACAAGACCATTTATGCTCAAGATTTTGAAACTGTCGATGAATCTGAAGTCATTAATTTACATCATGACGTGATAAGTCCAGTTCTTCCACTAGTTCCATAATCTGCTAATCCAAATTTTCCACAACGAGGACAGTATTTAGCTGTCTCGATTTGTTAACTGTTTGCATGCGTACTTGAACCGTTTCGCGACGACACATGGCATGTTATCTTGAAAACAATGCGCAAATAGAATTCTAAATGAGCCTGATTCATTCACCTGCTTACTTTATATGGCGCGACATGTTTTTGTTTCTATTCCTTTCGAATGGCTTGATCGAATTCACCGTATCGGCATCGGTGACTCTACATTCCATCTCTTCGAAAAAAGCTTTTTGCTTATCTAATAAATTCCAGCAATGTGTCTTGATTTTAGTCTTAGATGCATCTATGCATAACTAGTTAATCTTCGTATATGATAGGACAATCATAGCAATAAAGATTCTACCGCAAGACGAAGATTAATTTCCTCCCAGTTGCCGTTTCTAGGTCCCCCATTCGATTCACTGTTGGTTTGTGTTTTGCTACGGATATTATTCGATCCCAGTCATATATACCACTTGGAATATGTCAATCATCGTCTTTGTGATTTGCGGTTTTGATAGACCTTTCTGTAACAAACTATGTACGTATACATCTTCAAATCTTCCAACGAAGCTAGCAGCCTGTTGCTCAAATTATAGACCCCGTCACCACTTTGTTAATTGTTCGCTTGTTATACTTTCCATTTGACCTACTCTTAGATTAGTAGCTATTTTAAACGATTCTCGATCTAATTTAATGGAATGATATGAAAGCGTGCTGTGAGCATGCTGCATTTGATTGAAGCGAACTTCAAAATTATTGGGAGCACTGACATACGGGAACATTCAAGAGTTTGTAGTACTGCCACTTAAATAAACAACTTTAGAACGGTTTTCGAATTACAACGGAAGTGCTATTACCGTAGACCTGAAGTGAGCATCTTCCCGCACCCTTCAGATAAACAAAGAGGCACACTTTGAATCCACATAACATACCTTTCTTAAAATAGCCGCACTCGCACTCAAAAAGAGCATTTCCCCTAGCTCCCTTTTTAAAATATGTTTTACTTAAACATTATTCAATGAATGATTTATCACTGCTTCGAACACCTGTTACATAAATTGATGATTTTCTTTTAGAACGTGCAGTGCAGGAAGTTTTATACTGAAAAGACTATAATGCTGTTCAACCATTTTACGTTTATCGGCGTATATAGCATAGTGTGTGAGATGAGATGGATTGCATGCAGGCATTTGAAAGAAAAACAGATCTAACTTCACTTTTTGCCTTTTTTATTTCTACATTTTTTTGTTTTTATTTAAAATTACTTGTTGTTCTACCAAAGCAATATATCGCTGTAACAGTTTAGCCGCATATATCGCTTAAACATATTACGTTGTCGGGTAAAATTCTGATATAACCAGTATTAAAATTAGTTTCTGGTTAAAAGTTACTGACCTGTGTTATCGTTTGGGTTCATCCATAAAGTAAGCTGTGCTTCGTGGCTTGACAAATAATTGATGACGACACGCTCGTTGGAATGCCCGCCCGCAAACCGGAAACCGGGGCGCACTACCGTTAACATCGTGAAATTAGAAAACCAGTTTGGTACTGCCTCCGTAATGGTGTTTATTTTGCTAAAATCTATCCAAACTTGAATTCAATTTTAATTACTTTGTTTTAGGGACAAGTTTTGGATTAAGTGTTTTGAGTAAAGGTATATCAAACCCTAGTTTAATGGCAAATTTTGACCGATTTTCAGGCTTTGGAAAACTTAAAATTCTTATATAAGAAATCTTTTGTTTGTCATCGACATTGAAAAGTTTCTTGAGATAGTAAATCCTTACAGAGTAGAAAATATTTAGCTCGTTCGAGAAAATTTTCATAACACAATAGGTCGATGTTTTAATAGAAATGCTGGAATGTAACAGTTTTCCTATTATAGCTCTTGATTATGCATATCATTTTGTGCACGCTACTCGACCTACCTTCGTATCCGTTGTTCGATTAACTACGGGTTACGGGACTGTTACGATTTACCTGCTCTAGTAAACACGTTTTTGTAAACGTTTCGTTTGGTAACTTTGCCATAGTACTATATTCATTAATCGTTCGTGTACTTCCTTCGTCATCTTTGCCTTGGCCTTTTTATCCGACTGCCGAAGGAGGGTAATGTGTTTATCAGTCTATGTATGTATGTATGTTTGTTCCTATGTGGCGTTTCAGCCTGATACCAAACGCGTTGACCGATTTTAATGATTCGAACGTCAATCGATTCGTCTTAATCTTGGAAATGTCACTGGCTACATTAAAATCGGAAAATAGAAAAATGGCGGCTTTCGTGCGCCATATTTTTGGGGACCCAATCTTTTTTTCTTCCAATCCCATCGTGTGGGGTTTCAAAATAAATGGTTTTACAGGCGATTTCAATAATCTATAATAGTTTAAATGTACCTAATTCGAAAAAAAAATACTAAAAAGTGTTAAATGAAAAAAAAAAAAAACAAAAAAAAACATGCTGTGCAGTCGGAGAATACACCTTTTTTGGTCAGCCAGCTCGCGAATATGTATCCTCCGACTGCACAGCATGTTTTTTTTCTTGTTTACGTCTTTTTAGTTCGCTTTTTAAGCAGTTGGGTTTTTTGATTTTTGGAATTAATTTTTATTCATTATTTTCTAATAATATCAACGAGTAACGGACATATAAACTGGCATCGATCATTTGAAATGGCGCTGGACAGGACACATGCTTCGATGTAAAATAAACAAATGGAGCAAACTAGTGACCCTATGGTACCTAAGAGATGGAATTTGAAAACATGGACGTCCAAATACAAGACGGGAAGACGATATGCGCATAACTTTGGGACCTTATTGGACCAGAGTTGCAGAGGACAGAGCACAATGAAGAGAGTTGGAGAAGGCCTATGCCAAAAGGAACATCGATCTGCGTGACATCTTATAACTAGCTACTGTAAAAAATTATTTTTAGCAATATGTTTACGTACCCAAATTTCGGCAACAAACGGCTTATATTATTAACAAAGGATGTCACAGGGTTTAAACAGTTTAAAGATACTACCTTACAATGGTAAAAGGGCAAATTGTAAAGTAAAATAAACTGATGTTTCAATCTTGGAAACTCGGGTTCTAAGGGCATTAAGCCGGTTTAATTATTTTGACTTACAGTAATATAATATGCCCTTTGAAAGAGAGACTAATTATTTAAGCTCCGTAGAACAATTAATTCACGAGCCCAGTAGCTTAGAAGATAATAAACTTTTGCGAAGAATGATACGTTATAAATTTGTTTTTAACCCCCGACGGAAAAAGAGGGGTGTTATAAGTTTGAGGTGTGTTGCTGTGTATCTGTGTGTCTGTCTGTGGCATCATAGCGCCTCAACGGATGAACCGATTTTGATTTAGTTTTTTTGTTGGAAAGGTGATTGTGTCGAGAGTGTTCTTAGCTATGTTTTAAAAAAACGGTTCAGCCGTTCAAAAGTTATGGGCGTTTTACTGTTTGAATCGGGATGTTTTCGCAAGATATTTGTGTCGGGGGTTTTTTAAATTTTGAATTTTTACTTGTATAGGTACATATTCAATTTAACATCTTGTCAGACTGTTTAGTATAGTGAATAGGTTACTTCTAGGCAAGATCGAGAGATCGTGAATTCCAACCCCGTAAAAACTTCTTCATGTTGCTGGCCTCCTGGTACTTTGGGTATTATTGCTTATACATGTTCAACATCTTTTTTGTTTGTAATTACGTTATTAATACTATAAAATAATACATAATAATTATAAGATGAGTAAGTTTTGATTGTTAATCGGAAAACAACAGTGACAGGCAATTAATGATCATATATAAAAGTAATTATATTATCTATACCTCTATACCAATATTATAAAGAGGAAAGATTTTTTTGTTTGTTTGATTATTTGTACCGAATAGGCTCCAAAACTACTGGACCGATTTCAAAAATTCTTTCACC
Organism: Orthosia cruda; assembly: GCA_964057195.1. Lineage (NCBI taxonomy): Eukaryota > Metazoa > Arthropoda > Insecta > Lepidoptera > Noctuidae > Orthosia > Orthosia cruda. The sequence continues at coordinate 29,819,720 of OZ059829.1, read as the reverse complement.
GTTGGGAAGCTTCTCTATCCCCGGGTGACATAGGCTACTTTTTATCCTTGTATTCCCACGGGAACGGGAACTACGCGGGTTAAACCGCGAGGCGTCCTCTAGTTATATATATAGTTATGTATGTAATGAAAATTGGTTGATAAAATTTTCTGTATATTCTTAATTAATTGCTTACCCAATTTAGTGTTAGTGCTCTTTTGAGAGAAAAATGTCTTGAATGACGTTCTGCGAAAATGACGTTTTGAGTAAGGGACATTGTGCGAAAATGACGGTTTGCGAAAGTGACATTGTGCGAAAAAGACCTTTTGCGAAAGTGACGTTCTGCATCAAGACCCATCGCTTACTATCAGGTGAGACAGGCCAAACGCAAGCCTATTTTCAATAAAAAAAATCTTGATAAGTTATACAATGATTGTTTGATGAAAATATGACGAGAAAGATTATACTGGTATTCAATATCATCATCCTTGTTCTAATGTTGACATAAAGTAATAAAACATTTAATACTTGAATGACGCACGATTTGTCTAACAATTTTATTTTTTCTCTTCGGCATGTTGCTTTCAATTGAAGCCAATAAAATGTAATCAGTTCGACCAATTTTTTATCAATATCGGGTCCAGATTTTGTCCTATTTTCTTATTTATTCAAATCTTAGGCCTGAACCAACTCTGTGTCCAACCGGGATTTTTTGGATTGGGACCGAGACGTGGTCGCTCACAATGCGCCTTATCAGAAAGCTTGAAAGTCACCCAAAGGGCAATGGAGACGGCTATGCTCGGAGTTTTCTTGCGAGATCGCATCAGAAATGAGGAGGAGAACCAAAGTTACCGACATAGCCCGAAGAAGTGCGAAACTTAAGTGGCAGTGGGCAGGGCACATTGCTCGCAGAACGGATGGCCGATGGGGCTGAACAGTTCTGGAATGGCGACCGCGAACCGGAAGACGATGTGTTGGAAGTCCTCCTACTAGGTGGACCGATGACCTGGTTAAGGTTGCGGGAATGCGCTGGATATGTGGGAAGCACGGGATCGGTCAATGTGGCGACGCCTGGGGAATGCCTATGTCCAGCAGTGGACGTCTTTCGGCTGAAATGATGATACCAACTCTGTGCTCTGCCACATTCAAGAAATGATGATGAAGTCACGGATGAAATAGTTTCAGAAAAAGCAAAGTATGAACAATTTAAGAGTAAATCCTTCATAACTGACTAAAGGGAATCCAATTTGACAATCCAAATGAGATGAAAATTGGCAATTACGAAGGTGAATGAAGTACTGTAACTCTGCTGTAAGTAATACCTAGTTAATAGGAGCGAATGTATAATTTGCCGCTCCGTTGACCTTTGATGAGTGTACAGAATTAAGGTCCGGAGGCTATTACAGGCTCACAAACATTCTAGGTTAGCGTGTGATGATGTTACGTGTAAAGAAAGATTAAATTGAAAGTGAAATCAAACAATTGCTATTGCTCAACTTTAACGTCGGTCATCGCCTTGCCTTAATGTTACACTAGGCGATTATTCTTCCATACAAACGTAGTCTGGCGATTACTCCACCGTTTGACGATGTACGTTCAAAATAAAAATTGATATCAATTTGTCTCATCATTATCTAGCCCTGTATGGAAACAAAAAGAAAAATTAAATAATTTTTTGAAAGTTATGAGCTTCGAAAGATCCATATTTCAACACTAATTTTAACGCATCTTTGGGCGAAAATAAATACCATAAGAAGAAGGAAAATTGTAAAACAGCCACCATGCAGAAATAGATTGGTAGTTCAACAATGCAATTTTTTTTTTGAACAGATACATTTAGACGTATTGTCATGATATCCATGCTCCTAAAGGTCTGTTTATAAAATTTCGCGCGCTCGTTTTCGTTCTAAATCATCATCCATATCGCTTCAAAATTGCAAAAGTGCTAATTCGTACGCGAACTAGCTTCTTACTGCTCATCACAGCATCTATCTCTATCCCACGTGTTGTTGGATAAATAGTTTGTACCGTCGACAACCTTAAGATGATACTATCGAAATAACTATCATTACATTTGATGAAACAAGCAATTTCAGAAATCAGAAAATGTAAAAATATTATTCGTATACAAATCTCGGTTCGACCTTGTCTGGTCGTCGGTTACAATGTTTTGTTTAACGTCTGGAAACAATCGCAAATTATTTTGATGACCGCAGTGTTTATGTCCATGTGCCAATTACTCTCATGTCGACCTTCATCGGCCCTTAGCTTCACTGAATGCGTGCCATGCAATAGGTCCTTGTGTGGCGTTAACTGAGCCATATGCCGAAACTGCGATCCGTTGCCAGCTTGCCACTAGTTGCTAGTACCGTATTTGGATGTTCAATGTTGAGGTAACCTACATGAAGTGCTTTCTTGACGCTACATAATATATTTCTTTATGCCTTATGTACTACATGATAAAAGTACTCATTATTACCTAGGTACAAAAAAGTCTGCGAGAGAAAATATCTAACTATCATCGTTAAGTCAAAATAGCAGCTTTTATGTCCTAAATTTTAATTAGATCGCCATAAGTAAAAAAATTTAGTTATATTCGTATTATAGTATAATTCAAATAAATAGTTTAACAAATTAGTAGGTAGGTAGGGTAGGATAGAGTAGGTAGGGTAGGATAGGAAGAATTGGTGGGTAGAGTAGGTATGGTAGGTAGGTAGGTCGTAGGTAGGTACGTAGCCAGTTGACCGGAGCGAAGCCGCAGGAGTCAGCTAGTACGTATTATATAATAGTTTAATAGCAAATGTATATTGATGCACTTAGATTTCTCACGGTTTGAATTTTGTAATATGAAACAGAACGAACCGAGTACATAGGTAACTATGTGCTATTTCAATTTACAACAAAGTTATAATTATTACAAAGGCGAAATAAATCATGTTGCCCTTTGTTAGTGTGATTAACACAAACAAAGGGCATGAATTTTCTAGCAGGTTTCGCAAGAACAGGTACTTTATTTTTTAAAGCGTCATCTTACCGACCTGTATTCAGAAAACAGCTGTACAACGATACAACTCACCCACTTACATCATTGATGTGTAAACTGACGATGATAAATCATCAAAGTCCTATGGCCTAACGTTAGTCCATAGGATTTGAACCTTTTCCAGTTGTTCTTTTATTCCTTGCCTGTGATCGATTCCAGCAAACATTGACATCTGATCCAATGTATCCAGTCAAAAAATATCTAGAATTACATATCATATTTATTTTACAGACATTCCCGATATCCCGGAGGATATTAAGAAGCTGCGGGCGCTGCAGATCGCGGACTTCAGCAGCAACCCGATCCCGCGGCTTCCGGCGGGATTCAGCCAGCTTCGGGCGCTCACCGTGCTCGGCCTCAATGATATGTCCCTGACCAGCCTGCCCAGCGACTTTGGCAGGTGAGACATACACATTGTTTAACAATTTACTGAACGAGTTACATTCTTAACATACCTAGATACAGGCATTTTTTCTTTGGCGTAGGCCGAAACTAAATTACGCCACCTGCTAAGATCCTTACATAATCCTTTTGCTTCATCTACGTTCATACATCTAGTTCTTTCATTCTTCATCATATCAGCCGAAAGACGTCCACTGCTGGACATAGGCCTTCCACAAGCGTCGCCGTATTGATCGGTCCCGTGCGTCTCGCATCCAGCGAATTCCCGCAGCCTTCATCAGGTCATCGGACCACCTGGTGGGAGGCCTTCCGACGCAACGTCTTCCGGTTCGCGGTCGCCACTCCAGAACCTTTCTGCCCCATCGGCCATCCGTTCTGCGAGCAATGTGCCTTGCCCACTGCCACTTAAGTTTGGCAATTCTTCGGGCTATGTCGGTAACCCTGGTTCTCTTGCGGATCTCTACATTTCTGATTCGATCACGCAAGGCAACGCATAGCCCTCCCCATTGCCCTTTGGATGACTGTAAGCTTTCTGATGAGGCCCATTGTCAGCGACCAGGTCTCAAAGCCAATGTCATCACTCTCATTCTTATTGGATGTTAAATTGGCATCTTGAAAGTGCCTTGCCTACTGCCACTTATGTTTGGCAATTCTTCGGGCTATGTCGGTAACCCTGGTTCTCTTGCGGATCTTTACATTTCTGATTCGATCACGCAAGGCAACACATAGCCGTCTCCATTGCCCTTTGGGTGACTGCAAGCTTTCTGATGAGGCCCATTGTCAGCGACCAGGTCTCAGAGCCAATGTCATCACTCTCATTCTTATTGGATGTTAAATTGGCATCTTGAAACTTCACTGCTCTACTGAACACGGATATTTCGACATAGCCGTAGTCGACTTTGTCCTTTGTCTACAGCTATTCGTATTTATAAAATAATTACATTCCACAAATCGTTCATAAAAACTTTTCTACGACTCATAATTTTGGTGTACAGTCAAAATATTAAGTTTGAGAACTGAACACAATATTTAATTAGTTAACAAGTCAATAATGTTCAAGGATAGAACAAAAGGTCCGCAAAATTGAAGCTCATTTTTACCTCGGGCCAAATCCTGTTGTTAGCAAAGGCTTTGTGGGACATGACCAAAGATTTATAAACTAACAATGAAAAATAGACCTTTGTCACGACACGAAAACAGATTGTACACATTTATTACGAGGTTTCATGTGACATTCGCTCTTTGTACCTACTAGAACATCATAAAAATTATATGAAGTAATTTTTAACGTAGGTCTACTAAGTCGATAGATAAAACAGAATTTTTGATAGTAATGCAGTCACAATATTGGGCGTGTGGCTTGATAAGAATTAAAGAAATTCCTTGAGATCGTTATCTTTTAAGTTATCAAAGGAAGAAGGCAACTTCAATGTGGCCAGGGGAATTTTTCTTTATTTAAGGGCCTATGATTCATTGTGTGTCGCAAACCCTATAGGCATAGAACGGAAAGAAAAACCGGTCAAGTGCGAGTCGGAATCGCGCACGAAGGGTTCCGTACAATTATCGCAAAAAAACGCCAAAAAAATCACGTTTGTTGTATCGGAGCCCCCCTTAAATAATTCTTTTATGCTGTTTTTAGTATTTGTTGTTATAGAGGCAACAGAAATACACCACCTGTCAAAATTCTATTATATTGTCTAGCTATCACGGTTCATGAGATACAGCCTGGTGACAGACAGACAGACGGACCGCGGAGTCTTAGTAATAGAGTCCCATTTTTACCCTTTGGGTACGGAACCCTAAAAATAGATGACTTCACCCTGTGTGACCAGGCGCGGATCCAGAATTTCGCTCAGGGGGGGCAAATGCAAAAAAAACCTGTTCTTGCATTTCGGATCGTATAAATAAACTCCTTGGTTTAGCTTCTCAGTAGATTTTTTATGAAATTTAAGCTTGGGAACCTTTGTGGTTTTAATAGACTGGTCCACGAAAATTTAAGTACTTAATTGATAGATCAGGTCAGGTTTTGACCATTCTTCAAAAGCATCAAGATGAAAGGAATATCTGTTGCGAGAGCGAGCGAAGCGAGCTCGAAAATTTAAGCACCCCGCCTCGGATCTAGATAGATTTTCTATTGACCATTCATACTACCAGCAGGCAATTGCCCCCGTTGCACTCCCCCTGTATCCGCGCTTGTGTGGGACACTTCAGGCTAAAAAAAAACATATGATACAAATCTGTCAAACATCTATGAGTACCATAATCTTTTCATGTCTATTTTCAATTGTTTTGGGCCTTGAAGATTCTTTAGCCATAATTATCACAAAAGGGCCATGTTAGCATGCTATGGCTACGAATCAAATCAATTTGTTAACAAGCTTAGTATACATGTTTGTCCGAAAAGGGGATTTATTAACCGGCACTTATATTTCAATATAACCTTACAGATAACTTCATTACTTTGCTTCTGCTCGATTTGCTACTAATTTCCTGTGGGAAATTGATTTTAGTTCGCCATTATTCAGAAGGCTTTTGCGTTCAGATTCCAACTGACCCATTCCTTCTCGTAGTCTGTATCTATACTCTATACTAATATTATAAAGAGGAAAGATTTGTATTTTTGTATGTAACGCAGCGTTGCCAGAACGTAACTTTTGTTACATTTTACGTAACTTTTGACCGTCTCACGTAACCTCCATGTAACACGACTCAAAATGTAACTTTTACGTAACTTTTAGGTCTTATTAAAAATATTAAAATAAAAATGCATCAAAAAAGCTTTTGTTCGTCATGTTGTCGCACCTAACTCACTCACTCACTTGTATTTCTAAATCATCCATCCCGCCTACTCCGGCGAGCGAGTGAGCATCGTGTTTTGTTTGCTAAAGTTTTAATATCTCTAAAGAAGAGTTAATTAATACGAAAGTTAATAACTGTGGATGTAATTTTTTTTATTAAATTTATTCCGTTAATAATGTAATGATTGGTTTGTTTTCGACTTGTTTGTGCTAACAATACTTGGTTAGTAAATTTTATATTTATTGTAGTTTTAATTTAATAAATAATTATTTAGGGATTCAGTAAATCAACATCAAAGTCGTATTTGCAACTGAAGTAAGTTTATTTTTGTATCAATCGTTAACTAAATATCAAGATTATCAAGTCAAATAAAATAATATATGTGTGCCATGCACTGCACATAACTTCAAGAAGCTCGTTTAGCTATTTATTACTCATTGTTAAGTAACTTTGGTTTCGTTTACAAGAACTACAGTGGACTGAGTACCTACCGGCTGGCGTAACCTGGATTTGATTTTGTTTATCGATCTTTTCGCTAATGTAACCAAGTAGGTACCTTCCCATATAGTTGTTTGAATTTTCTAAACAAAATGCAATAGATTTACCCGTAGTCGCGGGGGAGGGCCCGACCGCGCTAAAAATAATTACAATTGTATTTTTTTATTATTTTAGTGTCGTTTTCCATATAAAATAAGGTAATGTAACTTTTCTCATGAAAATGTAACTTTTTGGGATGTCTCATGTAACATTTGACTGTCTGCCACTGGCAACACTGATGTAACGAATAAACTTAAAAACTAGTGGACCGATTTCACAAATTCTTTCACCGTTGGGAAGCTACACTATCTCCGGGTGACACAGGCTACTTTTTATCCCTGTATTCCCACGGGAACGGGAACTACGCGGGTGAAACCGCGAGGCGTCCGCTATGATTGATAAAAGATACATTAACGTTATTAGACTAGCTTACATACACGTGCCGCTCAATGGTCTAATTGAATAAATAAATTTTGATTTTGATTTTACAATCAAATATTATTAATTTTATTGTCCTGTAAATCATACAGTTTTGAAAAAAAAATACTTAAGATCTTTTTTTCAAAACTGAATAAAATTTTAAATTAATAACGTTATGTCTTGTACGAGGCCTTTGAAGAGTACCTAACTGTTCAAACATTCATAAGGTTGGGCATAGTCAGCTTAAATTATTCAGCAGATTTTAGCAACCTGTGACGTTCCCTTCGCAAAAATGGACGAAATACACTTTATAATTCAATTCAGTGACTCTTGGCAAATTCGAGTTACTGTTCTTATTCCGCTAAATAATTCCTCAACAGGTTACATCACCAGGTTGCCAATAGAATCTAATAAGACTTAGGTAATTATATTTTCATGTAGATCAAAGATTGGTTCTTCTAATTTATCAATTCTGTTGTACATAGTCGTGAAAGTGAATTAAGTGATGGTAGAGGCCACGACTCTTGGACTAACAAATTGTATGACCAAGCTTTGTTTGAGCTCAAGGCGAAAGCGAAAGTTGAACTGGAAAGCTATGGTCGGCTCTTAGTATAACCTCCTATTGACGTCTATACAAGTATACAAACAAATAATACGTTTGTTCAACTTGTTTCACGTTCTTTTTGTCAGGAGTACATTCTTTTTGTTCTCTGTAAGTACCCTCTATTGTGTAACGCTTAGGCCATTGTACGGGGATTACGAAGAGAAAAGCTTTACCGATTCTTCTTTCTATGCTTCGTGTTAAGCTGTTTGTGACTGGTGTAAACAGAAAACTAGACAGCCTTCAATGGTTCTGGAACCTACAAATGCTAAATAGGAAAAAAATTGTAGAAGTTTTGTTATTGGACTCTGAATCCCACCGCACTATTCCCAAACCACTGCAATTCCTGAAAGCCAGAACGAACAGGGGTGACCACCAGAAAAGCGCCGAGACAATGAAGTTTTGTTTAAGCGAACTACGTGGTTCAGGGGCCGTACTATAACGTGTCAACGCCCAATGATGTTATATATATAGGTACTGAGGTAGATAAATTTTACCGACGTCTGCGCGGCAATACAAACACAAGCTGACCAGCTTGAGTGAACTCGGCCCGTCCTGCGTCTGGCCCCGAAACGAACTTACGTTTGAACAGTATGTTTATCTCTTTCTGACAAAGGGGTCCTATTTATAGCAATGTGATCTTTTAATCTACTCAGTGATAGAATTAAAGTTTCAAGTTCCATAGGTCCTAAGTAGGTAGCTAAAGTAAAATATCGCCATGTTTTTATTTCTTTATAATGAGTATGACGTCTCTACTTGTAAAATCAATTTGTCCATGCTGTGAAAAAGATATAGTGCTCTTCGTCCTGTAGCTCTGTCTTTCTAACACAGTTGAACCATTGTAGTTTTGATACGGCTGAGTTAGGCCCTAGGGGTTTGTAAAGTGAACATTGTACTACCTAAACTGTGATTTTTAATTTCGTAGACTAAACTGACAGCTGCCAGTGACGTTATTTTTTTTTAATGTTGCAAGCGCGGAATATAGTGTTGTAGGTAAGGCTCAATCATAGGTGATTCATCGAATCGATGTGACATGACTCCTCAATTTAATTTTACTTATTGGTGTAAATAATTTTTTCATAAATATAAACGTAATATATTTGATATCACAGTATTCATACAAATAGAACATAAACTTTTATTGTGTTAAATATGAGATCAACAATAAAATAAATGCGACCGATAATATGACATCTGACATAAATGAGAAGAAACTAAACAAAGCCGCTAGTTTCTTAACAAACGTATTTTTTTTTGCCGTGAAATCGATCAACTTTCGATCACTCAGATAAAGTGACAACCCCCCAAATGTCAGTTAAGTCTACGAAATTAAAAATCAGAGTATAGTAAGTAAGTTAATACCTACCCTTTTAGCTAAAAGATATAGTATACGATCGTCATCGTCCAGTGGACTGCACCGTACCTCCGTACGCATTATGTTGGTGACTAATGCCGTGTCTTGACAGCATACTACATGTGTATGCAGTTGGCATGATGTTTCAATTAAAACTTATCGGGTTACGAGTAACTTGAATTAATTGATTAATTGATATTACATAACATCCATTAGCACGTAAGCCACGAGCAGCTATTTATAAATTGGCATTTAACATTAATTACATTAAAAAGCCTCAGAGGCTCATCAGAATAAATTTCCTGCTAAAAGCAAATTACTTTATCAAGGACCCAATTTTCAGGCGTTTGAGCTCAAATCACTCTCGTTCGGTTTGTACAATATTTTCTAGACTCATTTGAATATGGAGGCTTCCGGCGACTGATCCCGCAATTAACTGATCCCGCGGGATCAGTTGCCGGATGCATTTATTTTAATATTTTTCTTCCGGCGACTGATCCCACCCATCAATGAATAATAATAATCTATTGTTCAAGCCAAAAACAGTACTGTCAACCGAAAAAATGTTTAACGTAATAATTAAAGGAAAAACTATTTGATTCAATAATATCATTTATTTATATAATATGCCTTTTATATATATTTATATAATATAATATAAAACACCCTTTTGATTACAGTTCTTGTTATTTATCATACACATTAATCATGCTAACAATAATCAACAATTTACTTTGATTATTGTTTGTTGTTACTTACTTGTTGTTAGAAGTAAGTAATTATCTATCAATATTATTAACGTGTAAAAGTGTTTGTAAAAACCAACTTACAGAAAATAAATCATTTATCACAAAATCAGCCTTAACGATGTTAAAATATAATAGCAAATATACACATAAATCATATTAAAAATAAGCAACTTACTATACAATAATTTAAAATTTGTTAAAAATTACCGTCATAGTATCACAGAATCAGTCTTACGAGTTTTAGTTATCAACTCTTTTATTTAAGATACAATAATCACAATCAACAATCACAATTACAGTAGAGTCAGAACACAAGTAGAGTCGCTTTTCAATGTTATGAAAATTTGGCAATTTTGAAACAAATCCCTTGTCTTTGAGAACTTCCATATTTTTTTCAAAGACATGCGCAACGGGGATGTTCATGTCTTTTTGAACCTCTTCTAAACATATTTGCATTTGGCGGTTCACTTCACTATTCTCCAAATTAATAGGTTCATGACAATGATCAGTTTCGTTAAATACAGTCATCCCATCGTCGCTGGTTTTTATCGTCGCATAGCAAACGCCTTTTCTCGTACATCGCCACAGTTTTGAGCCATCTTTGTTTATTATTTTAATAGAATATTCGTACCCATCTCTTGACAAAAGTTCACGTCCCCTTTGTGTAGCACCAATATAAAACCATTGCTGACCGCGAGAAGTTGAAGGCCTTTCTCTTTTTTTCCATTTTGGTAGTTCTAAAATCGAAAAAATATTTACATTTAAGCGACTTATAAATTATTTTTAATTAATAAATTGCACTAAAATAAAAAAGTGAATTAACTATAACCATATATTATATATAACCATAATTTTATTTATGTTTGCTTTAGTAGCCGCATTGGATATTTAATGTGATATTAGAAAGCCTCATCCAAGATAGAAAGCGGTCAAATATTAACGTAAATATTTGCAGCCACGTCGTTTGAGGAAGGACCCCATATTAACTTTTTTTGTTTTTAAATAAGTCAACAATAATTGTACTACGTACCTGAAGACTAAGTATTCCAATCACATCACATTTCACAACAAACATTCAGCACTGTGTCTACTAAACATCTAATATAACATTGTCCAAAGTAAAACCTGACCGACTTAAAGAGATAAGCTTCTTGACAGTGATTGGTCGAGCCAGTCATCAAGCGATGCAAAATCCCTTTTTACAACTAAAGGGCTACATATGCTTCTTGAGATCGACAAAAAACGGACTCGAGTTAAAGAGGGATAGCATTGTATAATGCTATCTCGCTCTAACTTACCTGCACGCTTGAATTAAGTGTTACTAAGCGAATGTAATACATTCATGTCTAGGATAAGTAAATGTTATTTATATAAAAAAATATATTTGTTATTCAAAGAGATTAGAATATTTTTTCATTTGACTGTACTGGTTATGGGTGGGATCAGTCGCCGGAAGAAAAATATTAAAATAAATGCATCCGGCAACTGATCCCGCGGGATCAGTTAATTGCGGGATCAGTCGCCGGAAGCCTCGAATATGGATATTCAAATGAGAATGACTCATTTGGATATTTATTGATATTAATAATTGATATTATGAAACATAATATTTTTTTCAATAAAACTGGTTGTATTGCCGGATACAGAATATTAAAAAATGGAAATTATTGTAAACGGATATTAGACCATACTATGTTCTAATATCCGCCCGAACCAATTATGCATTTGGTATCTGGCCGGTTAGTAAAAAAGCTGGATATCGGATACTTTTCGATGGACGGTAGATGTATGTATGTATTGTAATAAATTATAGTATTTTTTAGGGCATGATCGAAAATATCTTATCAAGTTGTCATATCTTTAGATAGGGTTAGTAAAGAAATAAATGCATTAGGGCACCTCAACTACCCAAACATAATGGTGATAAAATTAACACACTTGTAGTAAGTTATGATATTGTATCACCGGTAACTGTTTTAACTGAGGATATGTCATGTTCATGTCACAATAAAAATAGTGTGTATGAGTTGAGGAGATCCGTTATAAGAGGCGTGTAAAACTGCATTGCACGCTTCGTTGCTATAACCCGTTGCTTAAAACCGCAATGATTAATGTTTTCCTTTACGATTTAATGGTAATAATATTGACACATTGTACTAAGTTACGAATTTTTATCACCGGTAAATGTTTTAACTGGGAATATGTCATGTCACAATACACTTAGTGTGTGTGAGTTGAGGAGATCCGTTATAAGAGGCGTGTAACACTGCGTTGTATGCTACGTTGCTATAACCTGTTGCTTAACACCACACTGATTAATGTTTTCCTTTACGATTTAATGGAAATAAAATTAACACACTTTACTAAGTTACGATTTTTTATCACCGGTAAATGTTTTAACTGTGAATATGTCATGTCACAATAAACATAGTGTGTGTGAGTTGAGGAGATCCGTTATAAGAGGCGTGTAACACTGCGTTGTATGCTTCGTTGTTGTAACCTGTTGCTTAACATCCCACTGATTAATGTTTTCCTTTACGATTTAATTGACACGTTACGTCTCCTCCAATCCGGAGCCGTTTTAAAGACATCTTACTTTTATTATTATAATAAACCTAATTTTCAGACATCGTAAAACATTATTGTGATTGTTGCGGTTAAACATAGCACAATTAACAAGAATACAAGTTTATTAAAGTTCTATTTCTGGATTTGGGTCACGAACATCGAACCATGTTAACTGGGATACGTACATAGGTGATGTTTACTACATATTCTAATTACTTGAGTTCATAAGCGGACTTGAAGTGAGTCAGAAAACGCTGTAGTACAAGTATAAAACCGACGCTAAGTTCTATGACATCGACTACGGAATGTGGCCTCAAGGCTCTGAGCAAACATGACGTGTGCTCACGTATTATCAGTAAACAATAGGGCTTTTTCATAACACCATAACTTCAGACAATTGCTTAATCATTGCTAAGATGCAAAGCAAGTTAATTAACGTTTAAAATACTTTGAGGTAATTTTTTTTTTTTTTTTTGTGTATTTTCACCGATTACTCCGTCAATTGTGGACCGATTTTGAAAATTATTTTTTTGTTTGAAAAAGTATGTTCCGAAATTGGTCCCATTTTGATTTGGTGAAGATCTGATGAAGAACTTCGGAGATATACAACAGAACTCTTCAATAAATAACGGCAAATCTCTCGGGATTGCTGCAATCGCATGTCTGTTGTTTATAACATTTCATAACATAACATCACGCCAGTTCGCTCTTAAGGGGTACGCAGATCTCTCATTTCACCGGTTATGTTCAAGTTTCATGAAATCTATTCTGGCGAAATAGTTCCCTTACTAACTTGCCTATTAGGTACGTACAACTAAAAAGTGAAAAATAAAAAAAACTTTTTGCAAAAAAATACTACCGACTTCCAAATACAAAACTACAAAGTGAAAAATAACTTAATTTTATGAAGTCGGTGTCCATAACGCAAAAAAATGGTACCTACGAAAGACACCGACTTCAAAAAATTCAGTTATTTTTCACTTTGTAGTTTTGTATTTGGAAGTCGGTAGTATTTTTTTGCAAAAAGTTTTTTTATTTTTATGACACCGTAAATTTCCCGGAATGGTGTGTCGGCGCGTTGCAACTGTTTTCTGACAATCCACGACAGAGCAAGCAGAATACCAACGTTATTGTCGGTCGTGTACATTTTTATGTAGAAGGATATTGTGGCATTGGCAAATGTTTTTTCCACAGAGTTGTTGTGGTTTCATTTTCCCCTTTGAGTATTCTCGTCGTATCACAAGAAATATGTGTGTACCAACGTAATTGAACAAAAACATTGACCTTCCGAAATGAATTAGGTATGACACTGGAATTGCAAATCTCCAACTCAAGTTTATTAAAAATAATGACCTCTAAACTGCGCTAAATACGATAACATTATTTTCGAGATAGATTTGGCAGCTTTTTAACCGACTTCCCAAAAAAGAGGAGGTTCTCAATTGGGTTGTTTCTATTTTTTTATGTATGTTCGGGTATAACTCCGTCATATATAAACGGAGATGCAAAATTCATTTTTTATTTGAAAGAAGTTTGTTACGAAATGGTCCCATTTAAATTTGGTAAAGATCTGATGAAGAACTTCGGAGATATACAAAAGAACTCTTCAATAAATGACGACAAATCTCTCGGGATCGCTGCATTCGCATGTCTGTTTATTGTTTACACCATTTCATAATATACCATCACGCCAGTATGCTCTAAACGGGTACGCAGATGTGTACAGTTCACACTGTTACACTCTCATTCCACCGGTTATGTTCAAATTACATGTTATTCGTGTAATCTATTCTGGCATCACTATGGGCACAATAGGTAACTTCCTATGTACCACTAAAAAGTGAAAATATTCTTTTTACAAAAAAATACTACCAATAATAACTTCAATTTCGGAAGGCGGTGTCAAATAACGAAAAAGCAAAAACAGGTACACCGACTTCCGAAATTGTAATTATTCCCTTTGTAGCGTTTTTTGGAATTCGGTTGTATTCAACCATTATCACTCAACATTCATCCCGAAAAAAAAAGAGTATTCCGTAAACGCCAAATTACGCTGTTTGTTTACTCGTACGCTAAAGTTTACTTTGAAAATAAACACACACCTTATTGGTGGATCGAATGTAATTTAAAACCTGTTTCGAACTTTAATAACATGCCACTTCGCAAAAGGGTTTCTTCCACATTCCTAACAGGATAATTTTTTGCCAGTTGGAGAGACTTGAACTTAAAATAAAAATGTATGTGTTAAATGGTTTTAAAACCGGCTGGAGTTATCAAGTGGACTCGTACGTGTCTAGGCAGTGTCTCTTTACGTGCCGCCTCCCGATATGAATTCCGTTTCTTCGGCTAAGTATTTTACGTGCATGTCTAACTTGTTTTTGCAATCAGCTTCGTCGCAGCGTGGCTAGAATCAGATATTATGCTGCCACACAACTCACCTCTCTTATTATTTAAGTTGATGCAGAATACTCCGTTATGTTGATGTGTTATCATTTTACTGACTATGGACTAGTAAGAAAACCTGTAGTTTCAAAGTTTAAACTACTTCTTCACACATCATCAGACTATTAATGTTCCCACTGCTGGGACACACGCCTCCTCTATGTGAGAGGCGATGGGCCATAATCCACCATCGGCTAGTGCGGGTTGGTGGATGTCACATGTCTTCGAATTTTTGGTTCTAGTACATGCCGGTTCCTCACGAACCACTACCAGCTACCACTCACTACTCACCACTCACTACTCACCACTCACCACTCACTACTCACCACTCACTACTTCTTCACTCGACATTATTTTATATTTGATGTCGATCTGTAGCTAAGAAAATTCCGTACTGTGAAATGTTTTCACGTTCGAAAAAAAAATAATCACGGTCGCATCCGCCCGGCATAGCTACTGTTCAGTATTTTTTCCCAACTATAAGCTGAAAATAGGATTTCTCATAAATTCGTATTCCCAAGTTCTGACTCCCACAAACATTCAGTCTTCATTTCATTATCTATTATTGCCATAGCGAAGACTCTTTTTGGCGAGAAGATTTCATTTTCCCGTGATGTAGGAACTCTTTGTACGGACGGATATTACAGAGTAATAATTACTTCCTTCAATAATTTCATTTCGCTATGAAAATCATTTTAATGCCTGACGTAAAGTGAATTGAGTTGTTATATATAGTTTTAACATTTCCGTATTTGTTTCTCTCGATTTATTTATCCATTCTTTGAATTGGTTGCCATCTTTTGCCGTAATCAATCAAATCAATGTTCACCAGAGCGAATCATGTTGTTTCCGAGTGAATTTCAAGAATTAATTTAAAGAATCGGAACTGAAATAAGTGCAATATCGTCGATATGTACCCGGGCTTAAAGAAGCGAGGATGTTGTGGCTAAATAATAACGCCGCACGGTCGATCTTCAAGGTTAAGCAACGCTTGCCGAGGTCGGTCCGTGGATGGGTGACCATTTCAACATACCGAGTTTCCTCCGTGCCTCAGAAAGCACGTTAAGCCGTTGGTCCCGGCTGACATTTGAAGATCTTTGACAATCGTTACGAGTAGTCAGAAGCTTGAGATCTGACACCAGTCTAGCCAAGGGGTACCGTGTTATCCAATTACTGGGTTGTGGAGGTCAGATAGGCAGCCGCTTCATGTAAAACACTGGTACTCAGCTGTATCCGGTTAGACTGGAAGCCGACCCCGACATAGTTGGGAAAAGGCTAGGCAGATTGATTGCTTGAAGAAGCGAGTATACTCAGGAAATCACGTCTGACTGAGTTCTAAGGTGTTTTTTTCTGAGATAAAAATAATATATTTGTGTTAAATTAACCTTGCAGCGATGCAGTGGGAGTCGTAGAGACGTTGTTACCACGATCGTCGTTCCATTGTGTTTCCACCTCGCTGAATTGTCTCATCATATTATTATGTCACAATTATTAGGTAGCGAAGGTCACATGCTATAAAACCTTACCTTTTATTTGTTGTCTATAATCGTTTTAATATTTTTTTTTTATCATTCCAGTTTAATCTCGCTTCAGTCGCTTGAGCTGAGAGAAAATTTACTGAAATCGCTGCCGGAGTCACTGAAAAATCTTACGAGACTACAAAGGTTGGATCTTGGTGACAATGACATTGAGGAACTGGTATGTTTCGCTTTTATTCGATATTGTTTATATTTCAGTACAATTTTCCGATGAAAATAACCATGTCGCGTTGTCAATTTCAGCCAGGTTTCATCGGGGAGTTGCCCGCGCTGGAAGAGTTATGGCTGGATCACAACAAACTCCAGTATCTGCCTCCAGAAATCGGCAATTTGAAGGCATTAATATGTCTAGATGTGAGTGAAAATAAACTAGAGAAAATTCCCGAAGAGATTGGAGGCCTGAGCTCGTTAACCGACTTACATCTCTCCCAAAACATGCTGGAAACCGTACCAAATGGTACCGGAGATTTATCCAAGTTAGCTATACTGAAGTTGGACCAAAATAGATTACATACATTAAACGAAAATGTAGGAAGGTTAGTATATCGCACTGTTTAACATATATTTCATTTTGTTAGTTTATCTTGAGCTATTTATAACGCTAATGATTCCGTATTTCTCTTCCAGGTGTACAAATCTACAAGAGCTTATACTAACGGAGAATTTTTTAATGGAGCTGCCCAAGTCGATAGGGAATCTCAATGAGTTGACTGTACTGAATGTAGATAGGAATACTTTGGCTGAAATACCTTTAGAGATCGGGAATATGACTTTGCTTGGTGTGCTGTGTCTAAGAGATAACAAACTTACAAGGTTACCGAACGAGCTGGGAAATTGTAAATCGTTGCATGTATTGGATGTTAGCGGCAATAGGTAAGTTTTATTGCGATGATAAATTTATTGTTTTTAATCGACTTTCATAAAGGAGGAGGTTCTCAATTCGGATGTTTATATATTTTTTTAACCCCCGACGGAAAAAGAGGGGTATTATAATTTTGACGTGTGTTGCTGTCTGGGCATCATAGCTCCTAAACGGATGAACCGATTTAAATTTAGTTATTTTTGTTTGAAAGGTGATTTTGTCGAGAGTGTTCTTAGCTATGTATGTTTGAATAAAATCGGTTTAGCCGTTCAAACGTTATGGGCGTTTTACTGTTGAATCGGGGTGTTTTCGCAAGATATCGTGTCATAATTACGTGTTCAATAGATTGCCGATCGAAGCGTATCTACTATGTACTAGATAAATTATGTACTTTGAAATAAAAATGAGCCGGGGGTATTTTAAATTTTGTAATTTTACTTGTGTGTATTCGGGCATAACTCCGTTATAATATAAACGGATTTGCAAAATTCTTTTTTTGTTCGAAAGAAGTTGGTTCCGAAATGGTCCCATTTAAATTTGGTAAAAATCTGATGAAGAACTACGGCAATATAATTATACAACAGAACTCTTCAATATATGACGGCAAATGTCTCAGGATTGCTGCAATCGCATGTCTGTTTATTGTTTACACCATTTCATAACATACTATCACGCCAGTATGCTCTAAAATGGTACGCAGATCTTTACAGATCACCCTTGAACACTCATTCCACCGGTTATATTCAAGTTACATGTTATTCGGGTAATCTATTCTGGTACCTTGCTAAAGAACTTGTCCATTAAGTACCACTAAAAAGTGAAAATGGAAAACAATTTATAAAAAAAAATACAACCGACTTCCAAATAAAAACACTACAAAGAGAAAAAATACTTCAATTCCGTAAGGCGGTGTCAAAAAACGAAGAAACGAAAACAGGAACACCGACTTCTGAAATTGAAATTATTTTCCACTTTGTAGTGTTGTTATTTGGAATGGAAGTCTATTGTATTTTTTTGTAAAAAAGTTTTTTATCTATTGATAAGTTATGAATAGTTGCAATGCATTTCGCTGAATAGCAACAACTAACAAACAAATTCTGAGTTGATTTTTGTTGCTGATAATTATGACATTGAATTGCGTATTTTATCTTTGAGTATTTAAATAATATGTTTATATTATGTAACCAGACAGATTACATAATGTTAATGTGAATGTAATTGGTACTACCGTGTTACATAAAATGAAACTTATATTATCTCAAAGGAGATCTTTCTTTAGTAATGACTAGCTGTCGCCCGCGGCTCCGCCCGCTTTTTATTAGTACTTCTCCCAATATCTTTATAAATGATAGTCTATGTGTTATTCTGATGTATAAGCTATATTTCTGTAAAGTTTCATCAAAATCCGTTAAGTAGTTTTTGCGTAAAAGAGTAACAAACATCCATCCATTCAGGCATCCTCACAAACTTTCACGTTATAATCACACTAATATTATAAAGGCGAAAGTTTGTGAGTGTGTGTGTTTGTTACTTCTTCACGCTCAAACGGCTGGACAGATCTAGATGAAATTTGGCACAGAGATAGATTATAGTTAGGAATAGCACATAGGATACTTTTTATCCCCGGAAGATGTTCCCTCGGGATAATATTCGACTGTCACGCGGGCGAAGCTGTTGGCAGAAGCTAGTATCTTTATAAATTATGGTATATGTGTTATTCTGATGTATAAGGTATATTTCCGTAAAGTTTCATCAAAATCCGTTTAGTAGTTTTTGCCTGAAAGATTAACAAACATCCATCCATCCTCACAAACTTGCACGTTTAAAAGAAGTAAGATTTATCATGAAATATTTTAATTGTATTAAATATATTTTTCAGGTTACAGTACTTACCTTACACTTTAGTGAATTTGGAACTGAAAGCGGTGTGGTTATCGGAGAACCAAGCACAACCTCTGCTGACCTTCCAAACGGACAGAGATGAGACCACAGGAGAAAATGTTCTGACTTGTTTCTTACTACCTCAGCTCAGTTATACACAACAACCAGGTATGAATGTGACCTTAAATTATTATCATGGTGTCGCTTTTGGTGTCCTGCTAGTAGAAATATTCTTGAATTCAGGAGCTTAGATGCTAAATTCCATTGCCACTCAATGAACAATCAACTTTATCTACGTGAACTCTAAGTCTATTTTTGAATTTCGCATTGCCGTGAAAAGGTCTCGAATAAAATAGCTGCAATGGAATTTAAACTTTGCAACATATGACATAGAGTTCATTATTAATCATCTAAGTGTCTGAATTTAAGTTTAGTTGGTTTATATACAATTTTCATCTTTGCCTATTCAACACATGGTTATTATCAATTTCATTAGCTTGAGATTTATTTTAATCTTTTTTAAATCTTCTGCTGAAGTATTTGTTTCGCATAATGGATATGTTTTGATTTTAAAACTCATATTAATTGATTTGGTTTTTTTTTCTGATATAGTTGATAATGTTATGGAAATCGCATTGTCAAGCAGATGTAATATTTTCTATATCCTATCAATATAGCATAGTACAGAATATTACTGATATTGTACGTTTGCTTTTTTGTGAGCATTTTGGTACGTAATTTATGTCGTCGTTGCCAATGCTTTTCGTGCTTTTATTTAATTATGCAAAATCAGGGACTGTTCACAATACTCGTTTACATATATCGGCATCGATCTGCCGAGTTCGTTTCGTTATACTCTTGACACGAGATTTTCATTCTAAATATCGAATACTAGCTGGCCCCCGCGGCTTCGCTCCCGGCAACTGGCTACCTACCTTCGCTACTCTACCCTACCTACCTACCATCGCTACCCTACCTACCTACCTTCGCTACCCTACCTACCTACCTTCGCTACCCTACCTACCTACCTCTACCCTACCTACCTTATTCCTACCTACGTACCCTACTCTAACCTACCTGCCTACCCACTTACCTACCTACCCACCTACCAAACCTTCCAACCTACCTACCCTACATACCTACCTACCCCTATTTACTTTACCCTACCTACTCTACCCTATCTACCCTATCCACCTACCCTAACCTACCTACCCACCCTACGCTATCTACCTACAATAAAAAAAAAATCATCCTAAGTGGCCTATGTCCTTTCTCAGGATGCCATCTCCTTGCCAAATTTCATTGAATTCTGTACAGTGGTTTAGGCGTGAAAAGATAACAGACCGACAGACATAGTTACTTTAGAATTTATAATATTAGTATGGATCTGTGCATATATAGGTGATGGTTATCGTTTTTGGCGTCTCAATAATTATGTTTTGAACAAATTCAATCTGAGGCCGGTACCCATACCAGTTATCAATGAATCGCTTTTCAATAATATAATCGACCATTGTAAACGAAACGAGCATCCTTTTACGCAATCAGAAAATATTTAAACGAACATCGAATTGCAAAGTTATTGCTTAATTCTTCGCCATAATTGAATGATTCATCATGGTTGCATTTCTTGTTAATTCAACTTAGCAGTTTTAAAGTATTGTGAACTGTCTCTGTGTCGTTCTTGTTTTGTTTTTGCTGTGTAAATATACTAAATGCACTTGTCACACACGAATAGAGCTGGAACACACTTCAGAGGTTGGCAGTGGACACTGGTACAGGGATCACAGATTTAATTCACAATCGCAAGAGCTAGATAGAAGAGGTAAGGTTCACTGAAGTTTCACTACAATACGATTACGAATTGAAACCTTTTTGGGCTAGCAAATGCTATGGAATGTCCGCGTCCATGTGATTGTACAATATGAGAGCCTTTTTTTTTTGGGTGGGAAATCATCCAATGACTTCTCCCGCTCTGGGTGAAGCGGGAGGGCGTGTAAGACTAGTACTGACTAAAACTCACCCGTGTTCCTTCAGTTGCTTGAGCCAGGGCCGCGGTAACTTTTTTCAAATTTATCCGCGACCACAATGCGAGTGCCTAGATGAAAAAAAACAGGCCAATAAGTGCGTGTCGGACTTCGCACATTTATGGTTCAGTACCAAAGAAAAAATCTGATTTATCAATATTTTGGTATTAGTTAGTAAAATATATATATTAATAAACATTATCTTCAAATTTCAAGTTCATAGCTCAATGGGAAGTTAAAAAATTCTTCAGAAAAAAATTGTGTGACAGACGAGTGAGTGATAGCAATAGGGCTCCGTTTGGACCCTTCGCATACGGAACCCTAAAAACCTTTTTTTTCCTACTCCTCTATTAATGTTATTCTTTTCTGATTAATTTCGTTGCAGGTTCCAAGACAGTTAAATTCATTCTCCGGGACTTCGTCGAGCTTCATTGCCTCGGCGCTTTTCTGGTGGTCGCCACTGTTGATTCTGGCTTTCAGGAGTTGCAGTGGTTTGGGAATAGTACGGTGGGATTGTCCCAAAAAATAAAAAAATCCCGAAAAACTACCTATTTTACGGAGAAAAAAGAATTAAGTAATTAAAATCAATGGTATTCCAATGCTGATGTCACACGGTAACATACCATTGTGATCTCAATAAAAAATAACATAGTCATGTTACTAAAATTGTACAGTAAACTGTACATTTTCTATTCAAACTAAAGAGTGTTAAGTGGTGTTATTTGTACTGAACAAATAAAAAACCTCGCGCCAGTTGTACTATCAGATGGACGCGCGACTTTATCAAGGTTGAAATGAAGATACACTATTATGGTGACAATTTCGCTCTGTTATTATTATTTTTTACGACACAACGCAATTCATGGTCACCATGCTATATCACTGCACTGAATAGAAACTGTAGTGCTTTGTAGTACTTATAAACTTCTTTATTACTGTTTTATTTTCATGAATATTTGGAGTGCAGTTTGAGCTCAGTGTCCACCCTTATTGCATAACACAATTTATGGCAATACTAGCTTTTGACCGCGACTTCGTTCGCGTGGAATAGTGACTTCTGATGCCGACTCTTGACCAATAGATGGCGCTGTATGTCCGGAATAAATTTTATTTTATTTTTTGTAATAAAAACTATCCTATGTCCATTCTCAAGTTCCAAACTATGTCTGTACCAAATCTCACACAAATCGGTTCAGTAGTTTAGGCGTGAAGCAAAGACAGACAGACAGACAGACAGACAGAAAGACAGACAGACAGACAGAGTTACTTTCGCATTTATAATATTAGTTTGGATTTTCCATTACTATTACTATACCTACTACAGGTACCACCTCCGCTTAACGCCGCTATACCAGGGTTGTTGCTGACGCACATTTTTTTCATGTCCGCTGATGCTGATATTTTGACCCTTATTTTGGTCTACTCCTTAAGGAGCTCGTGGCTAAATAATAACAGCCGCACGGGTCGATCTTCAAGGTTAAGCAACGCTTGACGCGGTCGGTCCGTGGATGGGTGACCATTTCAACATACCGAGTTTCCTCCGTGCCTCGGAAAGCACGTTAAGCCGTTGGTCCCGGCTGTCATTTGAAGATCTTTGACAGTCGTTACGAGTAGTCAGAAGCTTGAGATCTGACACCAGTCTAGCCATGGGGTACCGTGTTACCCAGTTACTGGGTTGTGGAGGTCAGATAGGCAGTCGCTCCATGTAAAACACAGGTACTTAGCTGAATCTGTTTAGACTGGAAGCCGACCCCAATATAGTTCGGAAAAAGGCTAGGCAGATGATTTTGGTCTACTCCTTATTGCCGTCAACGAAATTACGGGCTCCGTCCGAAAGTACTCCGAAACTTCGGAGTGAAAAAAACAAGTGTCAAGTTAAATTTTTCGGACAGGTATAAACACATCGGGGGTAGGTACAACTGTCAAATTGTGTTGTCATTCATTCTTAGTTCGGGCCCTGAACGAATCCTCCGTCCGTAGGTGTTAGGGAGTAGGAAAAGTCCGTAACTAAGACCGAAAATACGGACTTTGTGCTTAGGGAGTAGAGGTCCCCTGTGCCGTAAGTCTTTCACCTTTTCAACAGTTTATCCGCAATGATCTAATGTAATGAATAGTAATGATGATTTGATGAGACAAATTTGTTTTTGTTTACAATCGCAATCGGTGCGGTACATCCCAAGATTGGTCAAAACTCGCAACCGAAAAGAATACGTGCCATAAGCCCCGTACCCTCTGCAGTCATGTCATAACTCGAACTTCAGTATCTATCAATAAGGATGCTAATATTGATAATGATGCTGATAATCCGCCGATGCTGATCCTGATATTCGCAACAACCCTGGTAGCTACACCCACTTTTCGGTTTTAAGTTTCATTTAATATGGGGCAATCGTATTAAGGTGATATATACGCCCCAATGTAACGCAGTACTGGCCGTGCGCACGATAGATGCCAAAATATCAAAATTGAACCTCCTTTTGAACAGTTTTGTTTGCAAAATATTATTTGATTTATATATGCTATGTTAGGTAAAAAGAAATTCCAGCCATCAATTTTTCTGTATAAAATTATTTTTAAACATCCAAGTCGTTTTGGAGGAGTTTCCAAAAGTTGCGAAAAAATATCGTGTTGTTAATAATTTTTTTAATGCAAAACTATTAGTTACACGAAAAACCTTGTGTTCCAAATTATGTACATGAATCAATAAAAAATATATATTTTTTTCTAACCTTTTAACCTAGCCGTTACTAAGGAGTATGCTTTAGAAAGTTACCGTTTTACGGCAATAAAGCGTATGTAGGCCCTTAAATGAAACTATTATTGTTATTATCCATTGCATTATTTTTACATAAAAAAGCAATGTATGTAGATTATATTTCAAAATGAAAAGTATTGCCATTACTTGTGCACAAAATAGGGGTGCAGGCTGGGTTTAGTATGATTGGAGAGTTTTCAATGGACACTTATCACACATTCATCAATCAATCATTGATATAATTTTACGCAACGTCAGATTGTGATATCATTTTGGCTTTCAATGTTTGTTTGGTTTGTGACGTAGCGCTGCTGTGTGTTGTCTATTGTCATTTGTGTTTTAGTCTTAGTAAGCGGGAAAATATTTTGAATTATTTTGCAGTAAAGCGGCTAGGTAAATTCATGGTATGTTGGTATAATTAGTGATATCTTATACATACTTATAAATTCATTGATCACTGATTTATTTAGTACTATCGACAGATGAGATAAGTATACTGGTAGCTCATTAAGTAGCTTCATTTAATTAACAGGTTTATTCATTTACTAAGTAAGTGGTCAAGTACGACCGTCCGACTATACCTACCTGTACAGTGATTACAGGATAATTGCACCCCGTCAGTGATGTCTCATCCCATACAAAGAAACCGTGCCGACGTTCTATACTGATTATTCTGATTATTTTTTGTACATCTATCGCATTCGTTCCGTTCCGTTCCAAGGATATAGATGGTGATCTATCTGTCGCCGTGGAATACGGATCGCCGAAAAACGCTATTTACGTCGGCACGCTTTCTTTGTATGGTCATCCCATCTGCATCTGTATGTATTATATTATCTGTGCCCCCAGGTGCCCCCGTATAATTATCTCATTTGTTGTGTGTACCTACTGCAGTATGTTTGTAAACATATTTCTTAACATTCCACTAACTGAATTGGTTCTACAGAATCGAGTATATCTCGCGACCGGGATTCAGACGACGAGAACTGGGAACAGAAGGAGAACTCGCGCACACATTCAGTCAAGTTCACCGAAGATATACCCGAACTCAAAGAGGTGAGCCTTTGCTGTTGTAGTAACTTATTCAACAATACTAAGGGATGGTTTAACAATAGAAGGAAAATGAACCTTAATACAAGGTATTACGCTCACAAACACTTTCGATACAATGTATCTTCTTGCTTCCACTATGCTGGTGACACGCTTAGAGAAAGGTGGAGGATGGTAGGCTCTTGGTGCAGAATACATGTACGCGAGAATTTGTCGAGGCACAGAGCTTACCTAGCACTGAGTACGATACTTGTAGCTTTAGAATAATCGCTAAACTAAAACACATATTATTACATTATTGTAAAAATGTTATTAACGCGTTCATTTAGCATGGTTTTGTTACCTGTAAACAATTGTATAAAGGCAGGAGTACATACAATGATCTGCATATTATTATTATTATTTGGCTTAACAAAACTTCAGTATTATTTTAGGTAGTGTAAACTGAATACTAATCTTTTTTTATGTTTATTTATGCAATAAACTTTTAATTTGTATTATTTGTTTATCTTTTATTTGCATGATTTATTTTGTTACACCTGTGTCGGATATTTCAATAAAATTTACGGTTAAAACCGATGAGATTTTACCAATAGAGACGTCATATTCATAAAGAAATACATACTTGAAGATATTTTACTACAGCTACCTACTAAATAGGTAAAAAATCACAGAGATATAAATAGGACCCCGTTGTCAGAAAGAGATAAACACACTTCAAACTACGTTCGCGTCGCAGCCAGACACAGGACTGAGTTCAATTCAAGCTGGTCAGCTTGTGTTTGTATTGCCGCGTAGACGTTGGTAAAACCTTTCTACCTCAGTATATATATATAACATAATTGGTTAAAACTGAGAAATAATTGGCTATAAAACCAAAAGACCTTTCTAATGAAATCCGTTTTCTTACATTTCCTTATTATTATTTTATTTGTTTAAACTGTATGTATTTTGTTACTGTACATTAATTTAATAGCACATACTTTTGTATCATGGATACCAAAGCTTTTTATACCTTCTGACCGTAAATTGTACTAGACTTTCTAACATGTTGCATCACTGATATAAAATTGCTACTAGATTTCTTGTTAAGGAAGTTACAATTGTTAACAATGAGTCAGCTTATTTCTCCTGTTATTTTTTTTATATTTCTCGATAGGTAATAGAAAATATTATTACTAAGTGCCAGCCAGGATTTTAATAACTATATTTCAAATGCTTCGATATACATAAGTCTTGTTATTTCAGTATTGTATTGTTGTATAGGTGTGTTTATTAATAAGTATAGGTAGGACAAGTAAACAGTAAGCAATGCGCAAATGAATATTTTTATTGAATTGTGTTGAAAATATATTTAATCATTTATTTATACAATGGTATGATGTTACTTAGAAGGAATTTCTATATGTACGTAGACAGTAAAGCCTCTTTGGTTGTCAAGTGTTCCTGGAACAAACAAATTTTAATTTTAAGGTTACGTCGATACAGGAGGAGAGTGATGACGTGATGCCTTCTGACTCGTTCTTCACACAACAGTCGATGCTTGCCTTCAGGAGGCCCATAAACGTAGTTCGCAAGCTAGTCACTACACAACGGAGGAGTTCCCTGCAACGATTATCCTCCTCAATTACTAACCTCACGGAGGTATGCGGCAAAGCGTCTCGCGGAGTGCATTCACAAATAAAACCAACTTATAACACAGTAACACTTTCAAATAGGTATTTACTACAGGGAAAATGTATTTCAATAAGGCTTAACACGCTCTGCGGATTTTATTCGCGCGATTTTTTCCCGCTCATTCTGCTGTACATGAAATAGGGATGTTTCCGTGGTAGAAAAATGATAATTCAATTTAGTCCGTCAGTGAGATTATCAAATAATATTGAACACGTATTTGTTGCTTTACCAAAACAATAAAATTTAAAAAAGTTAAAGCGCATCAAAGTTCCGTAGTGGGGTTTTGTGACGTCACTAAGTCACTATAAAGTGAACTAGCAGAGTGACGTCCAACGATAATTCAACGCATTATATCGTCGTCAGTTTATATTAACGTGTAAAAAAAATACATGTCCTATATTTTTTTATTAATCAACCTGACGGACAAAAATCAAATTTTCAGTAAACTACCCTATTGTATGAAGCTGCACGCATTGCGGTAAAAAAATCACGTGGATATAATACTGCAAAAAATCCGTGTTTTGAAACAGAATCCACCGCACCGCGGTGCGGATCAAATTCACTGGA
This sequence comes from Orthosia cruda, assembly GCA_964057195.1. NCBI lineage: Eukaryota > Metazoa > Arthropoda > Insecta > Lepidoptera > Noctuidae > Orthosia > Orthosia cruda. The sequence continues at coordinate 29,792,469 of OZ059829.1, read as the reverse complement.
ATATTTTGAGCTCTATGAACAGGTAGAAAGAGACAAAAATCGCTCGGAATTTTATCCGCAGAGCATATAAGTTAGGATTTAGTACGCGGACAAAAATTCGCGCGAATAAAATCCGCGCGGCTAAAAACCACAATGCGTGCTAAGCCTTACGATTCGGCACTAATCATTATTTACTACCTGCATTATCTCTTGATCGAAGAATGAAGCATAAAGAGATGTATAAGGCATTTGTAATTTATTTTTACAACCCAATAAACATTTTATTTCAACAGTCATTTTCTGAAATTGCAAAGACCGATATTAATTACCGTCTTGATCAAACCCGCAGTGGAACCTGGAACATTAAACAATTAAATTAGTTATAAACATTGTGAATGCACTACCATCGAGTTGAGTATGCGCTGTCCGCCACTATGCCTCTTGTTCTTTTAGTCTTTAGATAATAGTTTGTTTTATATCGAAGTAGACTAATGCATAGACAAATTAGTGTTGTTTTTGCAAACGCATTTACAATTTTTTATTCGTAAAACTCACACATATCAACAAATAAACATTACGTAACACTGACCACACGGAATGACACATATTTAACAGTTTTTGAAATTCCCAGCCACTCCCCATTATTGTTCATTCACAGCATATTATAAACCACTTTAAAAATATTCCACCTACTAATTCCACATTGCGCACAATATTTGAACTGAACTTAACGTAGATTAGGTCTCCACACCTGGCACGGAATGACACTAATTTAACAGTTTTTGGAATTCTCAGCCACTCCCCAAATTTATTCATTCTTATTCACAGCAAATTATAAACCATACCAGCTTGAAAATATTCCACCAACTAATTCCACATTGCGCACAATGTTTGAACTGAACTTAACGTAGATTAGGTCTTCACACCTGGCACAGAATGACACTAATTTAACAGTTTTTGGAATTCCCAGCCACTCCCGAAAATTGTTCATTCTTATTCACAGCATATTATTAACCGTACCTTAAAATACTCCTCCAACTAATTCCACATTGCCTACAATATTTGAACTGCACTTAATGTAGATTAGGTCTCTTGTAAGAGACGTCGTCATGTCACGATGAAGAGACTACGTGTGATATCATATCCTGTGAATCATTTTTGTTCGTCTCAAACATTACGACATGAAGCGTTTAATAGGTTAAGTGACAATTATCATATTTCGGCACTTTAGTCAGGAATCTCAGCATTACTGGGATAAGCCGATTGAGTCACACGTCATGGATTGATTCAAGGCATTTTTCTATTGAACTTTTCCTTGTCTCCGATTGTAATACCGATATTTGTCGCATTTCATTAGGTAACATGTATACTGGAGATTCTTTATCTTCAGTATAATTAACATAATATGAGTACACACTCGCTTGCTTCGTAGATACTTTATCTTTTATCTTTATCACACTAAATTAATACTGCACAGCGTTATTTTGAATGATGCAATTTGCAAATTTGTATGCTCCATTTGAGATAACATTTGACATTTAAATAAGGCCATTTTACAGCCCGTTTAACCTATTTTGACTTCTATTGCGTTGGTGATATGACAAATGGCAGCTGTAGTAAACAGTTAGTTTTGGTAACAGGTTTATGCTTTTTATGCTATCCTTATATTTACGGGATAGAACTCAAATTCGGTTGAACGAGCTGTAAAAAGGGTTGTAAATTTTTTTAATGTTATTTCAAATGGAGTATAGCATTCCATGATTTTTATTTTTACTAACAATTTTTTTTCAATGTTGCTGATTTTTATTAGTATATCTACCAAATCTATTGCAGCATATTTTTCTTTAAAAAATCAACTTTTTCTTCACTATATTGCCACAAGCTTTTATTCAAACACATTTTTTATTCAAATAGCATGCGCATGTATTTTCTCTCAATTTCAAATGCTGTGATGCAGTAAGTGATGTTCACACTAAACATATTCCCGTGACTCTGTCTGATACATTGTAACTTTCACAGACTCCGTTCGTCCGACAAAACACACCTCACCCGAAGGATTTGAAGGCGAAAGCACAGAAGCTTCTTGCCGGTCGGTCCCCTGAAGCTGCGGCACTACTGGCAGCGAAGCAAGATCAACCGACGACTAACGGGATCACTATGCCAACACCCGAACTCGTTCAAGTGCCAGTGGAAACTATTGAGGTAAGAAAATTATTAGTAACAATGCCTTTTTATCCGACTGCCGCAGCAGGGTAATGTGTTTATCAGTCTATGTAAAAATAAAAGAAGCTTTTATTAATTCCTTACTAAGTACAAAGGTTTAAAATTGTATAACTATTAGACAAAAATCGGCTTAAATTACATTATTGTGTTAGTGAAAAGTAATAAAAAAAAAAAAAACTTAGCTTAATATTTGTTAGTATATATGTTTTCTGTCTCTATCTTAGTGTAAGGACCGCCTGAGGCGGTAAAAGCCTCCTCCAAATCCCTCCATCCAGTCTATGTATACATGTATGTATGTATGATTGTTCCTATGTGGCGTTCTAGAGACAAAACGCATTGGCCGATTTTGATTCTTACGTCAATCGATTCGGCTTAACCTTGCGAGTGTCAATGGCTACATTAAAATTGGAAAATAAAAAAAATGCGGTTTTTAGCCGCCATATTGTGAGGGCCCATTTATTTTTTAAACATATCGTGTGGGGTATCAAAATAAAGGGTTAATGTCGTGTTCAATGACGAGTATGTCATATGTCATTGTGAAATCAACTTAATGGACACCAGCTTAAAGTTGATATTTGTTTAAGTGAAAATAACATCAATTGGAAGATTTTAGATTACTTTCTGTTCATCTGGTGCCATTAAATCTGAAAGTCACTGTAATGGGTTATTACTTATTATGATATTTCAGAGATAATTAAATTTCATATCGTATCGGACTGACGTGAAGTTATTACAACTGACAACTGCTTTATCTATACTATTAATATTATAAAGAGGTAAAGTTTGTGAGTTTGTGACGTTGTAAGGGGTAATCTCTGGATCTACTGAACCGATTTTGAAAATTCTTGCACCGGTAGAAAGCTACATTATTCCTGAGTGTCATAGGCTATAAAATATTTTCAAAAAAAATAGAGATCCTTATGAAAATTGCAATAATGTAACCCAAGGTAGCAAAATGTTGTCTGTAAAATACATTATTTGGCGTGCGCTGAGAAAACTATTGATGATAGATACAAATTAGTAGGTAGGGTAGGTAGGATAGGCAGGTTAGGCAGGATAGGCAGAGTAGGCAGGGTAGGCAGAGTAGGCAGGGTAGGCAGGGTAGGCAGGGTAGGCAGGATAGGCAGGTTAGGCAGGGTGAGTAGGCAGGGTAGGCAGGGTAGGCAAGATAGGCAGGGTAGGCAGGAAAGGCAGGATAGGCAGGGTAGGCAGGGTAGGTAGGATAGGCAGGGTAGGCAGGAAAGGCAGGGTAGGCAGCGTAGGCCGGGTAGGCAGGGTAAGCAGAGTAGGCAGGGTAGGCAAGATAGGCAGGGTAGGCAGGAAAAGCAGGAAAGGCAGGGTATTCTGGGTAGGCAGGATAGGCAGGGTAGGCAGGGTAGGCAGGGTAGGTAGGGTAGGCAGGAAAGGCAGGGTAGGCAGGAAAGGCAGGAAAGGCAGGGTAGGCAGGAAAGGCAGGAAAGGCAGGAAAGGCAGGATAGGCAGGGTAGGCAGGAAAGGCAGGGTAGGCAGGATAGGTAGGGTATGCAGGGTATGCTGGGTAGGCAGGGTAGGCAGGAAAAGCAGGGTAGGCAGGGTAGGCAGGAAAGTCAGGGTAGGCAGGGTAGCCAGGGGTAGGCAGGATAGACAGGGTAGGAAGGGTAGGCAGGGTAGGCAGGGCAGGCAGGGTTGGCAGGGTAGGCAGGGTAGGGGCAGGGCAGGCAGGGTAGGCATGGTAGGCAGGATAAGCAAGGTAGGCAGGGTAGCCAGGGTAGGTAGGCAGTTGACGGGAGCGAAGCCCCGAGGGTCAGCTAGTACATTATACACATACAATAGGGTATTTTACTGAAAATTAGGTGTTTGTCCGTCAGGCAGATTAATAAAAAATATTGGACACGTATTTTTTTTTGTCACGTAAACATAAAGTGGCGACGATATATTTCGTTGAAATATCGTGTGACGTCACGCCGCTAGTACACTTTATACTGCCTTAGTGACGTCACAAGCCCCCACTTCTGGCTTTTGATGCGCTTTAACTTTTTCAATTTATGTTGTTTTGGCAAAGCAAAAAATACGTGTCCAATATTATTTGATAATCTCACTGACGGAGTAAATAAAATAGAATTATCACTTTTCTACACAGGAAAAATCCTTATTTGAAAAATAAACATGCATGAATCATGTTTTTTAGGGTTCCGTACCCAAATGGTAAAAACGGGACCCTATTACTAAGACTCCGCGGTCCGTCTGTCTATCTGTCAGTCTGTCACCAGGCTGTATCTCAAGAACCGTGATAGCTAGAGAGTTGAAATTTTCACAGATGAAGTATTTCTGTTGCCGCTATAACAACAAATACTAAAAACAGGATAAAATAAATATTTAAGGGGGGCTCCCATACAAAAAACGTGATTTTTATGCCGTTTTTTGCTATAATGGTACGGAACCATTCGTGCGCGAGTCCGCCTCGCACTTGGCCGGTTTTTTTTATTTTTTTTTCGTTTTTGGGTTTGCCTATGTACCTGTATGTTGCATGAAGTTTTAATAAATAAATAAATTTGAGAGTTGACACCACTTGACTGATCGGAGTTTCAGAAACGTGGCTTTATGAATAACTACCGTATTTCTGAAAGGCGGACAACATTAAATAGCGTGCTACTTCCTATAAATGAGGGTGACTAGCTATTTCAGTTTATGATCTTACTTTATAGCCAACTTGGTAGTCATGAAGTTATTCTGTGAAGACTATAATTTTCTAATTTTACTTTCTCGTTTAAAATTTATGACCAGTAAGAGTTAATGGTGTATATTAACTACCGACGCGTATAGATCAAGTTAACAGTATTTTGTTATCCCTGAAAATAAAGATAAGTTTCGTATAATATACTCCCCACCCAGTAAAAAAACCTACTTCTTGCGTGCTCCTGGCTTAGGAGCCATTACGTTTGTCATTACGTTTACAGTACAAACTTTTTCTTTATATCCCTCGGCAAACTTAGTGTTCGTCAGTCGTCGGATTTCTATCAGTTGCCCTTTGCACTTGGTGCAGACCGTACGCTCTCAATCAACTTGGAAGTATATAGAGTTGTTACTACTCTTTTAACATAATGTAATTTATTTAAAAATGGGTGGTAAGCTGCTATTATTCCAGCTCTATATATTTCACACGGCAAACAAAACAAAACAATAATAAAGTACTTAGTTCTGAATTCAAATGATACGAGAAATCTAATAATTGAAGGGCATGGAAATTAGCATTCGTTTGTATTCGGAAATGCGATGATTGCCGAGGGACATTAAGAAAATAGTTGTACTGTACAAACAAATTCAAGTGTGTATTAAAGGCTAGTTTGGTTGTATTGCTTCATCATTTAATAAGCTACACTGCAGTTAAAAGTTACAGTCGGGTTCCAATTAGATTTCTCTGTGGAAACTATAGTTCAAGCATGTGTAGATTTATTATGAGGTATAGGATGGAAAGTTCCTCATCCTTCATAATGAAGGAAGGATTCTCCGACCACGAAGATATTGCATCTGGTGAGCAAGCCCGACGGTTGTTTATCGGGCTGACGTAAAGTCTCTATACTCTTAACAAGAGGAAGGTACAATATTTAATAACAAACCACTGACAGCTCAATCAACAGACAGCTGGGGTAAAAATTTCAGATTTGTTCTTATGTTCTAGTCCGATGACTTTAGGTTCTCAAACTATCTTTCATTTGTACTAAACTCAGTAAAATCGATATACAACAGATACAACAATATATCGAATTTATTATTTTTTGTTGTTGTGTAGAGGGTAGCCATAAACAAATGCTGATGTACTTTGTTATTAATAGTACATTACTGCAGCGGCCAGCAAAAGAGGCATTGATGGACGAACGTGTAAATGTGGGCCGAGGCGAAGCCGAGGCACACATACGTATGTCCATCGAAGCCTAGTTGTGGCCAAGGCTTGTATAGTGCTTTTCTCAAATAATGCGCGGAAATTATAACTAAGTAGTACCTAGAACTCATTATGTCAAATACAATAAATTTTTAAAAACCAATGTCGAACAACGAACAACAATAATTATTCCCGCGTTACGCTTAGCACGCACTGCGATTTTTATTCGCGCGATGTTTTTCCGCCTATTCTGTGGCCTATGGAATTCTATGAAGCCAGCAGCATTGCGGTAAAAAAATCAAGCGGCAAAAATACTACATAAATCCGCGCAAATAAAAATCGCAGTGCGTGAAGTGTTCATTTGTTTTTTTTTTCAATAAACAGCTTTCTATATGCAAGCCAGTTCGAAATTTAAATAAAATCTTTGATAAGTTACCTCCTTGATTGCCATGTTTCGGAGAAAAAGATCGTTCCATTTTTAAATTACACGACAGATATGAGTTTACTATGTAATTTATTTGGCCGCTACACACGGCAGATATGGATTTTCATACAACTTTTGCCGGCCGCTGCGCGCATGTGTACGGCCAGTACAGCAATTGCGATTTATCTCGTATAAGGTTGTCAAAGTAATGATCAAATTTCCAAGTATGTTTGAGAAAACATTCTATCTTCAAAATGGCAGAAGTATAGTTCTAGTTCGTATGTATAGATGTCACCACAAGTACTAAATAAAGTTCCTTTTACAGCCGGTCCACACACCACAGCCTCCTCCCGAATCAACAAAGGATGAGGACAGCGACACCCAGACGGCGGCCGATCGAGAATCGTCTGAAGGTGAAAACGACGAAAACGATGACTCTGATGAACTAGAGGTAAGATGAGTAAAAAAAAAGAGGTGTTAATCTATAACTGCCGACACACTGCTCGTTTTATGGCGATTGTACGCATAAAATCAGAAATGAGCAGATTTGTAGACAACTTATAATGTACCCAAACCTTAATCGAAATAGAAATAAGTAAACTACGTCACTGAAAATCCGGTTTCCATGACAACATAGGCTAAGATGCTCCTTGTGTTTCATCCATGGCCACAAATCCGATCGAAAATGCAAAACAAGTCGATTTCCTTCGATCACAGCGCACGCTAGACGTGGTAGATTTTTGTCATGAAAACTAGATCTTATTTTGCTTGTAAAAAGTATCTAAATCAGGTTATATTTGGGATAGAGACTAATATTGACTACTTATTTTGAATTTACCTGGGTTTAACATGATATCCAACAAGTAGAAGATAACTCTCCTTTACCTCTGCTTGTTATAGAAGTACATGAGTTTCTAATGATCTAGAATGGCAATTAACATAAGAAAGGAAAGTATCAATTAACATTATATTTAATAGTAATCTTAATAACAAATTAACTACTTTGGAACCCGGTAGCTATATTGTTGATTTTAAAACCACTTTATATTGAGACTAATTTGAAAATATGCAAATGAAAACTTATATACAATACTTTGAATAGGTCTTTACCTTTCAAATGAATCCCACATCATATTTTACGACATTAATTCAAATTTCTTTATTTCAATTTGGTCAATAAGTAGCACTTTTGAACCTCAGAAATGCCATTGATAATTTGATTGAGGGTCATTGATTTTCATAAGCATATTTTGTCATATTCCTACACATTTCCACTGGATAATGGATTATTTAAGGAAATAGTCATAACTCGAACGTATGCGTTTCTCAAAATCTCGTATTCTGGTTTCGGTCTATAAACGTAGTCACTATTTTGGGACTAGTGTCAGGGTTTGACCAAATCCGGGCGATTACCGATGTGGGTAAACTTTCTTACTCAATGGGGATATCAATCTCAATCGGATGTGGTTAAACCATAAAGCCCGCCTGCACCACAAATCAGAAATTGTGTTTAGCGCTCAATATAATGTTTAAAACATTCTGTCCCTGTCATCATCAAAGGATTGACAGATACAGGACGACATTTTAAAATCGTTTTTCTCTCGAGTGCAACAAGGATATTTTGGCGCGTTTTTAAAATCAGAACGAGCGCCACCATCTTGTTTTTGAGTTAAATTGACTGAGGGGTGTTGTTGGTAACCTTTGTGAAATTGACATGTGACTTAATGAAGGAAAAAAAAAAACAAATAGGCACTTGCACTATAATCATAGTATTCATGAAAGTAGTGTGTAACCATAATATAGATAGATGAACATTTTAAAGGATATTTAGGGGTGTGGCAGAAAACCAAACTACCGCCGCCATCTTCGTTACAACTGCTTTTTCAATACAATTTCCACAGACTATATCACAACTAAAACATTTCTGGTGCAAGCGGTAGTACAAAAACTACAAAACAAACACATCTCAGTATCATTTGAGTAGCTTCGTTCGGGCTATGACTGTTGGGTATATGTATGACGGGTGTCCCCCGGTGGCGGGTAGCGTCCGCGGCGGGTGGCGTGGCGGGCCACCGTGGAGGAGCACGGTGCGCCGGCGCAGCCCGGGCGGCTGCACCGTCGCGACACGCCCCACCACCTCAAGAACAAACGCGTCAATCAGATCGACGCGCGCCGCGCAAGAGACCTTATTGCGCAGGTGCTGCTACCGTCTTCCTAATGCATTGTGTTTATATGTACTTACGGCTTGTTAACTCTGTTTGTGTTAACATTATAAGCGGGATATTTACCATGTTTACTGTTTGTAGCGAGTTTCCGATATTTCGGTGCTGTTGCAAGCACCATGATCACGGATAAACTGAAGTCATTGCGGGTGGGTGTTTATGAGGAGACAAATCGGTCTACCCTCTTTCTTGTTCGTTTTTTGCACTCGGTACCGCTACCACTGTCACTCACAACTCGATTCTGTTCCCGACACACGAAACTCACTGTGTCCGCTCGCGAACTATTTACGGAAAATTAAAAAAAAAAGGGAATATGAAGGGAGGAAGGTAAATATCCCGCTTATAATGTTAATGTTAGTGTCTGTTTGTTTCGATGCAATTTTTAAGAAATGCGAACTACCCTCACTAAATGTGAATTAGTAATTCATTCTTCTGTATGTCAAAGATGGCTCATTCGTGTTACATGTTATGTTGCACCAATCTGTATCCGATATTTATCGCGATTGCTCCTCAAATGACATTATAATAGCTTTCATCGCTTTTACTAACAATGTTTGTTTGAATTTACGTTTGAGAAGTCATAGCTTAAAAGTGAGGTTATTAAACAAACCTCATCAAAATCAAGTTTAGGGTTACTTCAAAATCGTTGAATTAATAATTTCATTAATCCTAATGTTTCCCTCACAAAATCACTCAAATTTGTTAATAAGTTATACCTATTGTGACCCGTTCTTTTGCATTTGTTAACATTTCTATAAATTTGTATTGAAACAGACCCTAGTCTTGCTTGCTCGAATGGTGCTAGGTACATTCATACTAAGGTCTTGATCATAGCTGTCAGCTTTAACCAACCAGTAACAACTCATCTTCATTACAACCTATCATTTAGCATGAAACTGCGTTCCCAGATGCGCATACCCAGCTTTTATGTTATATAAGGAAACTGTTGATTGGTGCAGACAGGCGTGAGAAGACCATAACTGGACAGTAAAAATTGTAAACCTAAGTTTTACAGAGTTTAAAATGTTTTTATCACTACAAAAGTTAATAACAAAATAACGTCTTCCATCTTCACTATTTTCAATTTTTAAAGTCCAGTTTTCTTTGCATCATAGTGGTTATTTCCATTGGTAATCTTTAACTTTACAATACATCACTAAAATTCTATGTTTGCATGTTGTTTATAGTATATATATTTCATAAACTTTTGGTTTGTTCGGGTTAATGTTTTAATTGTATTGTTTAACAGAATTGTGTGTGTACTGTGTATTTTTCATTATAACTACTTGTTTCGACGAACCATTTATTTATTAAGTCTAGTCCGCACGAACAAGACCAAATTACTGCGAAGTATAAAGTTGCAACATGTCTTGAATCATGTTGCAAAACATGTCGCAATGTTGTATAGGTACAAATTGTTCCTAAGTTTTTCCCAATAATGCTCTTGGCCAGTGTGAACAAGACTAGTAGTTTTTGGTACTATGTCCTTCATGTGTACTGTTGTTAATATCAGAACCTTGCTTCGTTTCGTAGTATTTGTACTGATGTTTGGTCATATCCGACCGTTGTTCTAATTAGATTCATAGTGTGAATTCATTCATTAATGCATGATGTACTTGTTCAGTATAAAACCATATTTGTGAATGTTGTATTTCATTTTGTCAGTTTACCTCTTATAACCGGCGTATATGGAATGGAGGTATGATCTTTTAGGAGAAATTAAAGATGACCAAAATTGAATATTTGCCAGAAATAGTGAAAAGAGTTCAATTCGTGAGCTCCTTTTCTGTGTTTGTGGTTGTTTCGGTTTTGGCCAGACAGTCTGATTCCTAAAATTACTTTCTTAATGTTGCCCTAGTCGACGGCACAAACTATTTTGTGAGCGGGGTTAAAATGCGTGCTATCTCATCCGACAACACGTGCGAAAGATATAGATGCTGTGATTAGCAGTAAGACGCTAGTTCTCTTACGAATTAGCACTTTTGGCATATTTGTAGCGAAATGGATGATGATTTAGGACGAAAACGAACGCGCGAAATTTTATAAACAGGCCTGTGGGAGTCTAGATATCATGAAAAATCGACTAAATTTATATTTTCAAATAAAAATTATTTGCATTGTTGAATCACTATTCTATCTCTGTACGGTGGCCGTTTTGCTATTTTCCATCCTCTTATGGTATTTATTTCCGCCCAAAGATGCGTTAAAATTAGTGTTGAAATATGGAACTTTCGACGTTCATAACTTTCAAATATTATTATTTGACTTTTTTTTTCATACTGGGCTAGATAATGATGAGACAAATTGATATCATTTTTGGGGTTCCGTACCCAAAGGGTAAAAACGGGACCCTATTACTAAGACTCTGCGGTCCGTCTGTCTGTCTGTCTGTTCGTCTGTCACCAGGCAGTATCTCATGAACCGTGATAGCTAGGCAGTTGAAATTTTCACAGATGATTTCTGTTGGCGGTATAAAAACAAATACTAAAAACAGAATAAACTAAATATTTATGTGAGGCTCCCATACAACAAACGTGATTTTATTGCCGTTTTTTGCGATAATGGTACGGAACCCTTCGTGCGCGAGTCTGACTCTGACAGACAGACAGACGGACCGCGGAGTCTTAGTAAAAGGGTCCCGTTTTTACCCTTTGGGTACGGAACCCTAAAAACAAAATAAAATAAATATTTAAGTGGGGCTCCCATACAAAAAACGTGTTTTTTTTGCGATAATGGTACGGAACCCTTCGTGCGTGGGTCCGACTCGCACTTGGCCGGTTTTTAAACAACGATTAAACTTATGCGACGTGTTGAAATAAAAACATTTTCGTAAACCACAATCTTTTAATGGGATTATTGCCATACTGCATTATCAATTTTATTTTATCTGACAAACGTGTACAATGATAAATAATTTGAAAAAATATTGTAAGTAAGTGAAAGCTTTGATAGCTAAAATAATTTGAGTAAAAATATTTTGGATAAAAAAATGCTTCGTTGCTCAACCATTAACCATATTTCTATTAGCAATTGATGATATTTTTTGCAGACGGTATTTTATACATGATCGTTCATCAATTAAATACAGTGCTATCGTGCAATCGTGCTGCGCATCACAATGGCATCTAAATTGCGGACTATACAATAACGCGAAAGGGTAAAAGCTGACGCACGGTCCGCGTCGAAATTTCTTGTTCACCAGAGAATAGCAGAAACAATAGCGTCGTGAGATCTCTTTCGCATCGCACCTGTTCTGTGTGAACATGTTACCATAAGACGATCAACGGGGCGACTATTCACACTTCACTCACATTTGATCCTACACTAAAATAATTTCTAAATTCACAAAATCTAGTTTGAAATCTAAGTGGAGAATCTGGTAACATCGCAATGAGTGTGTAAATAGTAATAAATCTCTTGGTGGATCGCTCCGTTTCTGTAAGCACGACCCAACCGTGGGTAATTGTTGGAATACCGCGGTTGTTACGGGCTGGTGCGCGCGGGCCCTCGACCACGACGCTCTCCGTAGACCCTCCGCGAGGCTCGCAGAAATGAGTGCCTTCCACCGCGCACAGACTAACAATGCTTCGTGTGCCGCGATTAATCGATAAGTGAAGTGCCGCTTTCTCAATACAAGTGTAGTGTTAAATAAATCACCAACAAACACCGGGCAATTTCCAAAGTGCTCCTTATCGGTATATATTAAAATGAGGTGCTTGAAAGCGGCTGGAGGATGGCTCGCCCGGGTGAGATGCGTATGCAAGATAGAAAGACATTTAGCGAAAGATTTCAATTTAGATTCGACTGTATTTTGTTTGGCTTGCTTCGCTTGTGTATTGTCGTGTCACGATCATACCATTTCACAGGCATATAGTGTAATGTGACATTTAAGTTACGAACCTACTAGCTGTAATCAGTGTGGCTTATGTGTTTTGTTATTGCCTGTTTATCTTCTCCCGTGATAGACTGTCGTGAAGTTATTCCGGCATATAAAGCATGTTTTCTATTACAGGCAATTAAAAAACGAGAGCAAAGTGAGGAACCGAAGACTGATGACGAAGAGACAGTTGAAGACGTCCACGACGGTGAGTTGCACATAAAATACGATTTGCTTACTAAGCAGTTCATTAGTTGTTATTACGGTGCACTACTTAGGTGGTGCACGATCTTCTCCTGAGATTCGATAGTCGCGACACATTATTTCACACGTTCGTGACCATAGTCTGTCGTTTTGCGATCACGAACGTGAACCGAACGGAGCCCGTCTGTCACTCTCGCGTCACACACAAACGCAACGTCTCGACTTTATTTTTATGTGGGAAACATTTAACTATGGCTGGCAACTTTCCTGACTTGAAAACGTGTGCTCGTTGATTGTCGTAATATAGCTTTTTAACCCCCGACGGAAAAAGAGGGGTGTTATAAGTTTCACGTGTGTCTGTCTGTGGCATGATAGCTCCTTAACGGATGCACCGATTTTAATTTGATTTTTTTGTTTGAAAGGTGACTTTGTCGAGAGTGTTCTTAGCTATGTTTGATTAACATCGGTTGAGCCGTTCAAAAGTTAGTCGCATTTTACTCTTTGAATCTGAATACGAATATGCTGCAGGCTCAACGAAATTGCCCTTAACTATAGTGCTGACGTCATTAGCGACAGCTAAGACTGTACATCCTCTTCGTAAAGTACAATGAATGAAGCAACATACCTACGCAATGTTAGCGTTTTATAAATCGGTATCGCTTTGTTATCAGCTTATCTCGTACACTCGGCGTGCCATTTCGTTCCGTTGAACGAAGCCCCGCAGTGTTTCGCTTGCCTGTGCCGAGTTTGCCGCTAATTCCACCTCCTTCTTCAGTGAAAATTAATAACAGTGTGTTCTAGTCGCGTGACACACTTCAAACTAAGCGATACAAAAATTCGTGATCTGTGCCGAAATCGTGTGATACTTGTATGAGTCAGAATCACAGGTTGATCACATTCGACTCTTAAAACGGTTTGCGTTGACGCAATCCACCTTTACTTCCCAGTTCCTTAATATGTGTATTTAAGTTTACGAAATATTCAGTGCCGGAAATAGTGTTTCAGTGATAACGTAATTTAATAACAGTGTTCTTTAATGGCTTAACAAGATAGAGTTATTGATTCGATTATGAGTAAATAACATTATCTATTGTTAAGAATGTATATATGATATTCTAGAATCTGATGTGTTCAAGCAATGTATCCGTGAAGGTCAAGCTCAGTTATTGTTACATGTAAATGCGTCACTTACTCATGTTTCTGTGTTTTTGTTTCGAAAACATCTCAATGTTCTATGGAACTTCGCGGTAATACGCTCTGCTCCATTTCCTTTAAAATTGCGGGTTATACACCCTGTACTTACGTGCACAGTTGCACACGTATCCACTTTCCCTGTGTCATACCGCAGTAAGCAAACCGCTTCTTTGTTGATTCTCCGTCTAATGAATTACGAAATAACTCAATTGTAACTTGCCCACAGTAACTCTAGATACCGTAGTTTCGGTAGTCCTAAGTAAATAAAACAAGTTGTTGAATTAAGCACGGTCGCGCACAGTTGATAATAATGGTGTGTTTGATTTACAAACAAACACTAACTTGTTTCTTAACACTTCGACCTGCGGCGTGTTGAAACGTTTACATTACACAATCGTCTAATACAAGACACGCCAAATAAAGTTACTGTCGTTTGTTTTTTCAGTATAAAACGCTATTTTCTCCGCATAAATAAAACTTTCACTTCGAATCTAAATCCTTTTAAAGTAATTTGTACTAATTTTATTTCACAATCGTGCTTCATTTTTTCGTAGATGATCGACATTATACGGTGCCGTATTGTAATAAATTGCTTCAAATTTAGAATCATTTGTTCTTTCCCAAAAACAATGCAGAGAGCACCTGTAACCTTGACCTAGTGTACGTATTTTCCATTCGCTCAAGGCATAACATTTTCCTGCCTCAAGTATTAGTAAGTGTACTTCGCGTGATTCACGTGGCCGGCATACCAAGTTGATAAAAATACGTTTTACATTAGCAAACAATAACTTTGCTAAGGTTGCCTAGAAGGTGTTATGTGCCTTTAGGCCCCTAGGGAGCAAACTACATGTTTGTTGATACGAGTTATTGAACTGACGGCATTATCTTATCACTATAATAATAAATTATTATTCGATTGAAACTCATTGTCAGTCTTTGCTGAACGTTGCACTCAAGTAGAGGGAAGTCGTTTATTAAATAGTGATATAATAATATCAATATTAGCTGCTTCAAAATACAATCAGTTGGAAATAGTTAGCCAGACAGTCATCTTTGTTAAATGGTTACGTTTCGTTAGTGCCTTATCGTGAAATAAAAATGTTTTCTTGGATATTTTATTAAAACGGATCTACTCCGTCTGCGTTGATATTGCATGTCAAGAAGTTGTTTATCAAGCAACATCGTTGTTCGTATATTTAATTTAGTAATTATTTATATTGCCAATCGCGGGTTTGTATTTGTGAAATGATTTTGTTAACCGACTTCCCAAAAAGGAGGAAGTTCTATGTTCGACTTCAAGTTTGTTTTTCTTTTTGTGTATGTTCACCGATTACTCCGTCAATTGTGGACCGATTTTGAAAATTCTTTTTTTGTTTTAAAAAGTATGTTCCGGAATTGGTCCCATTTTAATTTGGTGAAGATCTGATGAAAAACTTCGGAGATATACAACAGAACTCTTCAATAAATAACGGCAAATCTCTCGGGATTGCTGCAATCGCATGTCTGTTTGTTGTTTATAACATTTCATAACATAACATCACGCCAGTTCGCTCTTAAGGGGTAAGCAGACCTCTCATTTCACCGGTTATGATCAAGTTTCATGAAATCTATTCTGGCGAAATAGTTTCCTTACTAACTTGCCTATTAGGTACGTACAGCTAAAAAGTGAAAAATAAAAAAAACTTTTTGCAAAAAAATACTACCGACTTCCAAATACAAAACTACAAAGTGAAAAATAACTAAATTTTTTTAAGTCGGTGTCCATAACGCAAAAAAATGGTACCTACGAAAGACACCGACTTAAAAAAATTAAGTTATTTTTCACTTTGTAGTTTTGTATTTGGAAGTCGGTAGTTTTTTTTTGCAAAAAGTTTTTTTATTTAGACTACCTATCTCTTTGGGTTAAACGTGTTTACGATTTCGCTTAAAAGTGCACGAATTTTTATCAGCCTCTTTTGATCTATTACTCCTAAAGTTTTGAGACACCGTTTTGTAAATAATAGTGACAATAGAATAACGTTCATATTGCTGAACTGAAGGTCAACTGTGATTGATAGAGTAAAAGTTAGCTAATCTCTAAACGTATCTATGAATTTTCTCCTCACTAGTTGTTTTATTGTTCTCCTCCGTCTATACGTCAAATTGCCTGCCACGGCATTGACAGTACCTTTGTCCGAAAGTCGTGTCGAAGTTTCGTACAAACTATTTTAACCTCAATTAACTTCGACAACGGCGGTCTTGTTCTCGGGCTTGTGGTCATTTACTTATACATCCACGATCATCATTACTCATCGTACATGATCAACGCCGTTGTACATGCAATTTGCTTTCTTCAACGTGATGTGTTGCTTCGTTGTATAACACCGTAAACTATAATTAATTCGTTATTTAGTCTGACAACGTTTCTAATAGAACACATTAGGTAACAAATGGTGTGTGCGAGGGGGTTCTCACGAAAGTGTATAGAGAGGACATAATGAAAGACAAGAAGAGACTGGAAGTGACGTTAAGTGTTCGCGGTGACGGTTCGTTGAGTAGAAACAACCTTAGGAGTAGTACAAGGAGTAACCGCAGTAATACTAGGAACAATAGTAGCACACTGCCCGTAAGCGAGATATTCGCCACCGAACGTTACTCCGCGCCCCACAACAGATCCTTCGATATACTCGACAAGTACCGCAGGCAACCGAATCAATATGGATATCCAGCACAAAGCTTGCAAGCATTAAATCATTACCAGCAATCGGAAAATAATGGATACGGTATAAGGGAGAGAAACAACCCGTATATTGATTACACGGATTCTACGAAGCCATATTACTATCAGCAACAGCAACAACAGCTGCATAATGTGGGCCAACAACCGTATCAGCCTGTCTATAATGATCCATCAATTCAGCACGGGACGTTGCCTCGATCAGTCAGTCGCCAAGATCAACAAAGAGGCAATCCTGTGTATGATGACGAGTCCTTCCGTTCAACGTTGCCTCGATCAGTCAGTCGCCAAGACCAACGAAGGGGTAATCCTGTGTATGACCACGAGTCCTTCCGTTCAACGTTGCCTCGATCAGTCAGTCGCCAAGATCAGCAGCGGGATAATCAGATTTACAATAATCAGCCAATGCATGGATCGTTACCACGGTCAATAAGCCGTAATGAACAGCCAAGAAACAATCCGGTTTATAACGAGGACTCCTTCCGTTCAACTTTGCCTAGATCGGTCTGTCACCAAGATCAGCAAAGGGAGAATCCGAATTATGACAACGAGACAAGGCGTGGATCGTTGCCAAGATCAAAAAGCCGTAATGAACAATATAGAAACGATCCGAATTACAACGAAGAGCCTACTAGACTGCATGGGTCAATGCCAAGACTACACCGCATTGATGAGCAAAGAGGCAATCCTGGCTACAATGACCCGTCAGCTCGACTGCATGGCACTTTACCTAGATCAGTTAGCCGTCAGGATCAACAAGGGGGTACTCCTATATATCCCAACACGTACTCGTTGCCTGCAAAGTACGGACCAAGACGAGTACGGATAAGCGAACTGGAGCCAATTGTACACGGATATAATGGTAAGTAACCAAATATCACAGTGAAGTTATATTTATGTATCTTGCCTAACAGCACTCGCAGCTCCATGTAGCCGAGTTCTAACAACTCGGTACAACAAAGCGTACATCCTCAAATGTTTAACAATGGTTTTGATGTCGGCTGACACTTGACGGGACTTGCTATCTTCCCTAATATTAGTTCGTTGTTAGATGTCCCTGAGAGAAGTCAGTTGGACTAAAACTAAGTGAAGTTGCCTAGTCGTTCTTCAGTTTTCACCCGTTGCATATTGAGGCAGATTGTTTGGTCAGTAATCGGGGCAATGGATAATATGACATCCGATGATTGAACTTTCATATACTAAATTCTGTTAAATGAAGTGCTTGTATTCCTATGTTTTTCAAATGTATTTCAAGAAATGTTTCACTGGTAAGTAATAAACATTTTGTACAGTGAAGTCGGGAGAGAAATCCACGATAGAAAGTCGTTTTGAATAGAAACTAATCTAGTCGTTAACCTGCAATATATCACGTTGTATATCAAGGTAAAACTACCATAAAATATTCTGCTTTCAGCTCAACCACCATAGTGTTTTGAATACTTAGTATCGATATTCTAACTGCCCATTAAGCTCTCGGGAACCTGTTTATCTTAACTAGTTCGCGACAATTAAATTCAGAGAGGTTATTTATAACTTGCTACAGATTTCTACCTATCCGTTAAACTTAACAGTGCATATAGCTGGCTATTTTAGTCTTGTTTCGTCTGGTTCGCACAACAGGAACTCAGAAATTTTTGGTCAAAATCTTTGCCACTTCCAGGGCATCGTCGCTATTTCAGTTAAGATTTTTAACCGACTTACCAAAAAGGAGGAGATTCTATGTTCGACATCGTGTATGTTTTTTTTTTATGTTCACCGATATCTCCGTCAATTGTGGACCGATTGTGATTTTTTATTTATTTGAAAGAGTATGTTCCGAAATAGGTCCCATTTTAATTTGGTGAAGATCTGATGAAGAACTTCGAAGATGTACAGCAGAATTCTTCAATAAATAATGGCAAATCTCTCGGGATTGCTGCAATCGCATGTCTGTTTATTGTTTATACTATTTCATAGCACAACATCACGCCAGTACGCTCGCAGGGGGTACGCAGATCTCTCAATTCACCGGTTATGTTCAAGTTTCATGATATTCGGGTAATATATTCTGGCATTATAGTTACCTTACTAAAAAACTTGCCTATTAGGTAGGTACAACAAAAAAGTGAAAAATAAGATTTAAAAAAACTTTTTTGCAAAAAAATACCTCCGACTTCCAAATAAAAAACTACAAAGTGAAAAAAGGTGTCCATAACGCAAAAAAATGATACCTACGAAAGACACCGACTTCCAAAAACAAAGTAATTTTTCACTTTGTAGTTTTTTATATGGAAGTCGGTAGTATTTTTTGCAAAAAAGTTTTATTATTGTTGTTATATCAAATGATTTTTTTTTGCCGTCACCTCTATATATAAACAAAAGGTTTATTATGCGTGTGAGCGTAAATAGGACGACATCTGGGCCAACCCTCCCGAGGGACGGACAACAATAGCTGCAGCAGGGCACTCTCCCCGCGTTTACTGGTGCGCTCTAATGAGCCAGACCGTTGTGTAGCTCTCAGTACTTCATATGCCTCTACCATAGGTCCACATTTTTGAAATTCAGTGGTGTTTAATTATTTTTCTCTTTAATCTTTGTGATGGCGGTCACAAAGTCCGCGGTTCGTGGGATTATGTGTTCACTCATGGAGTTTACGTTCAAAGCAAGTAAGATCTCCGAGTTGATTGAATTGAACATTGATTAGACTTATTCAAAGTTAATCCCCTATTAGATAAATCAATCTGACCCACTGTTTTTAATATGTATTCAATAAATTATGCACACTAGGTTAAAATTATGAAGAGATTATGTTAAAAATTTGTTTTTTCGTATTTCGTTTTAATCTTGATCACATTGATAGAATAACAGTAGGTGCCGTTATAATCGTATTTTGATATTCGCGTGTCACCATTTTAGCATTTGCACAAAAAGAGCACTGCCCCAGTTAGAAGGTCGTCGACTATTTATTGTCCTCTGTGTATACAAAAGCTATACCATATACAGCTGTGAAGAAGACGCGTTTCTAATTTTATAAAAGAAGATATAAAGAATATGATTAGTCGCCATATTATCTTCTCATTATAACTTCGTGTGACTCACAAAGCTTCTTTTATGTAGGATAGCCTTATTTGAAAGTTTGCGTTCCAATCTTCAAGAGTTCGTTTTGTGCAGTGAAGTTAGATACGGGTTTTATGTAATGGACAGTTACGGTATAAAATCTAATAACAAACGGTTCGTAAACCATAATCTATATCTCAGAGTTGTGTAATGGTTGGCGATATCGGATAGAAAGTACAATACAGGCAGTGTATAAAGTTGGAGGTTATTTGACCCTAACAAATAATAACGGATGGGCTTTCGTTGCGAGTGCTGGGGAGATGGCCATGGTACCAGAGTGCGCGTGCCTGAGACCAGTTCGTGCACCGATGCCTGATAGAAAAGGAGACGAGCACGATTGACACTCGTGAACTCACAGCTTCGCTCAAATAACATCGCATTTCGATTTTACTAGACCGCACCGTACTGTTTTGCTTACAAAATAAAACAGACGCCAACAAACCCGTATATAATTAACTACTTTATCTTTCACTGGCTGACACCCGCGGCTTCGCTCCCGTCAAAATTAGCCTATGTTACTCGGGAATATCGTAGCTTTTTATAGGTGAAAGCATTTTTTAAATCGGTGCAGTAGTTTCGGAGAAGAACAAACAAAAAAGAAAATCCTCTTTATAATATTGGTATAGACTAGCTGACCCTCGCGGCTTCGCTCCCTTCAACTGGCTATCCTGCCCTGCCTAACCTGCCTACCTTGCCAAGCCTGCCTACCTTGCCAATCTTTCTACCCTGCCTACTCTGCCTACCCTACCTAATAATTTTTATCTATCATCAATAGTTTCTTCAGCGCACGCCAAAGAATGATTTTTATAAGCAATTATTTCAATATAAATATTTCAATGTTCATAAGGATTACAATTTTTTTTTTATATATTGTACTAGCTTCTGCCAGCGGCTTCGCCCGCGTGTATTATACATATAAACATTCCTCTTGAATCACTCTATCTATAAAAAAAAACCGCATCAAAATCCGTTGCGTAGTTTTAAAGATCTAAGCATACATAGGGACAGGCAGACTTTGTTTTATATTATGTAAGGATAGCTTATGACAATCAGGGATAATGTAGCTTTCTACTGGTGAAAGAATTTTCAAAATCGGTTCAGTAGTTCCAGAGATTACCCCTTACAACGTCACAAACTCACAAACTTTACCTCTTTATAATATATGTATAGATGACGGTATATCATGGTTTCATAAACCTTCAAAAAACAAGAAATGCCGGCGTGAAGTAAACAATGACTATGATTGAAATGTTAAGATAATTTGGATACGAATCTAGGAATGTGATTGGGCAATAATGAAAATGTATTATTAACGGTTACTAAGTTAGGGATCTATCAGTCACGTCACACGAACGTAAATTACCGTGTTTTACTTTCGAATTTTAATAAATAAATGTCATAGATTGTAATTTGGTACATGTTATTATAATGTTGGATACAAAACGCCTTTCTCTGCAGCAGTAATTACTATAGGTAGTGCACTCATGTTTTTCTTTTGCATTATCAATCTTCGTGCATCCGCGTCTTATTCAACGCCGTGAAAGTCCTTGTTATTGTGTATTCTGGCCCCGTGAACTTAATAATTGTTATTGCTGTTACAATGGCGTTTAGTAAAGATACGTAACCTTTTCTGATTTCACTGACTATTAATCTCGAGCATGAAAAGAGCACGTTTGCCATCAGTACTTGACGTTGGAATTTTATCGGAATACTGTCTCAATCTTATCTTTTATTTTGTATTATAAGGACGTGTGTTTCAATGGATATGCACGTGAATATGTCTTATATACCTGTCGTAGTTTCTCTAATATCGTATTTGACCTCAGTGTGTCAGATCTATAAGATACCTGTTGGCTGTGGTGGTTTAGAACAGTGGTTCCCAAAGTTGACTGGACCGCGACCTAACAAATACTTCCAAATGCGAGACTCACTTTTGGTTTACCTACATAAAGAGATAAGATCTGTTCAAAAGAAAAAAAAAACATACAGTTTCAATCGAAAATTCAAAGGATTTTTTTTATGAGTGCTTTTTTACAAAATACGGAACCCTTATGGATTCGTCATGTCTGTCTGTCCGTCCGTATGTTTTTCCGAAACTATAAGAACTATGCTGTTCAAACTTGGTAAATAGATGTATTATGTGAACCGCATTAAGATTTTCACACAAAAATAGAAAAATACAAAACATTTTGGGGGCTAGGATTCTTAGAAATGCAACTCGAATTTTTTTCTCATCAAACCAATACGTGTGGAGGGGGGGGGGGGGGGTATCTATGGATAGGTTTTCAAAAATTATATTGAGGTTTCTAAAATCTTTTTTTTCTAAACTGAATAGTTTGCGCGAGAGACACTTCCAAAGAGGTAAAATGTCCCCCCCGTAAAGTTTTATCATTCTCTTATTTTAGAAGTTAAAGCGGGGGGGTGTTTAACTAACTTCTAAAATAAGAGGATGATAAACTAAAAAAAATAAACCAGATCTAGTAAATAGTTTTTTTTTTTAATACGTCGTAAATCGCAATTTACCAAGTATGGAACCCTTCGTGCGCGAGTCCGACTCGCACTTGGCCGGTTTTCATTTATGAGAATGATCCATTTGGTTTCCAATTTATGTCATTACAGCTTCAGCATCAACTGCAATTTTAGTTACTTTTAATCTCAGTGTGTATTCTTTTGGGCTCACCCAATATTCACTCATGACCCACAGTGGGTCGCGGCCCATACTTTGGGAAATGCTGGTATAGAATATGCAAAGTGCGTAGGAAACCGTGCGTTGCTGTTAACATCCGTGCTGCAGGCAGATCTCGAAAGTGAACCTGTGAAATGGGTTATTGAAGCGCATCGAAAACTTGATACCCTGAGAACATGATCCCCTATAATTAATTTGTATTTACTTTTGCTACACTGCTTTTCGCTAGCATTTGAATTCTTATACCTACACTCTGTTTTTTTATTTCGTAGACTAAGCTGACATTTGCGGGGTTGTCACTTTATCGTTACATAAAAATAGTGTAGTATTCTGACTATCCTGAGTGATCGAAAGTTGACCGAAAATCGAAGTAGATCGAAAATCACGGAAAAAAAATACATTTGTCAAGAAACTAGCGGCCCTTATTTAGTTTCTACTCATTTATGTCAGACTTCATTTTATCAATTGCATTTATTTTATTGTTGAATTCTTATTTAACACAATAACAGTTTATATGCTATGTGTATGAATATTTAAATATATTACGTTTATATTCATAAAACATTTTTTTACAGCAATTATTAAAATTAAATTGGGGAGTCATGTCACATCGATTCGATGAATCATTTATGATGGAGCCTTACCTACAACACTGTGCTCCGCGCTTGCAACATTTAAAGAAAAATAACGTCATTGGCAGCTGTCATGTTAGTCTACAAAATTAAAAATCACAGTATACATCAGTCTGTTTCGTTTGTTTGTAATCAAGACGGAAATCGATAACAGCAGGAAGTTTCTTATTTATTATGATGACTAATGATTTAGAATCTAAACTTTTGATTAGCTTCAGCTAAATCCAAGATTTAATGAAATAGAATGGATTTAAGGAGGGGTCGCTACAATCTGTTTTTTTTCACGGATTAACAAGTTTATCGTCGACTCCACCTACGGAGAAACAGTAACGAAATTCTTACAGAGCTATGTCACCATGACCGTTACTCGAAACTTAGTCGCATAAACGTTCGGTGAGAAAAGTGTCCTTTCGAGAACAAGTTTGTTAGTGCTATATTAAGTAGGTCTGTACGTCCATTATTTGTGTGACGCGTGCCGTATCTAATTGGCATCCTTGCATACATTAATCAACCTGCAAGGTGTGTGTTGCCTGAATGTAGATCACCGGTTGTACTGCTTTTCGAAAGCTGAAGTCCTGTTCAATAATCTACGATTAACTGAAAGCCGTATCCCGACTGCTACGCGATTTCTAATTTTCTCCGATAGCTGGTAATATTATATCGTTCCGTTGTGTAATTAAATGTCATCTTGAACATATTTAATATAATTAAGTTAATTAATATTGGCATTCAACAGCAGTTTATGTTTGCAGTTTATTTTGAGTGCTTTTCAATGAGATATTTGATTATTGTTAATTGCGTTCTTCGCCTTGATTTTGCAATTATTGATTGCCTAATTACGATGTTTGTTCTTTAACTTATCGATTTAGTAAACACTAGTACTTATTAATTTTGCTCATTTATTTAAACAAAATATTTGTATGGCCTACGGATAGTTGTTCCGGTCTGGTTGTTTGTGTGTGTGAGTTTATATGTTTGTAAACTACCCAAATACCCACCATATAGGAGAAATTCCTAGTGTGCGGCAATGTTTAAAACATAAAATATTTTTTATTTTTATTTAAGTAAGGTACTGAAGTTAGATACAGGGCCTGATATTTTTAACCGACTGCCCAAAAAGGAGGAGGTTCTATGATCAACTTTTTTTTTGTGTATGTTTTTCGATATCTCCGTCAATTGTGGACCGATTTTGAAAATTCTTTTTTTTGTTTGAAAGAGTATGTTTCGAAATTGGTCCCATTTTCATTTGGTGAAGATCTGATGAAGAACTTCGAAGATATACAACAGACCTCTTAAATAAATAACGGCAAATCTCTCGGGATTGCTGCATTCGCATGTCTGTGTATTGTTTATACCATTTCATAACATAACATCACGTCAGTACGCTCTTAAGGGGTACACAGATCTCTCATTTCATCGGTTATGTCCAAGTTTCATGATAATCGGGTAATCTATTCTGGCGTTAAAGGTACCTTACTAAAGAACTTGCCTATTAGGTAGGTACAACTAAAAAGTGAAAATTAAAAACCCTTTTTACAAAAAAAAAATACTACCAAATAAAAATAAAACAAAATGAAAAATAACTTTACTTTTGAAAGTCGGTGTCCATAACGCAAAACATTGGCAACTACGAAAGACGCCGACTTCCAAAAATAAAGTTATTTTTCTTTGTAGTTCTTTTATTTCGAAGTCGGTAGTATTTTTTTGTAAAAAGCTTTTTATCTCTTTCAGGTTTTTAATATTTTTCTCTCGACTTTTTGATCCTCTGTACGTTTGCAATGTTGTCGAAAATAATTACAGATCATGCCCACCGGATGCATTCCTTCTCATCATTCTGTCTACATTTCGTTTTCAAGTATTAGCTACTTATGAAATAATAGTCATAGGGTTACCAATTTGTGTTTCGTTTCGTTCAGCGTATATAATTTCCGAAGCTATAACTCATTATTCACAGACATTCGAATCAACAATACAGAAGTGATAAAAGCAATAATAACTGGGCATACAATCGATCACATCGATACGTATTCATAAAAAAATCGAAAGTGTCGGTAACGAGATCGGATGTAGATGCGATCGATAGTAGGAGATAATGGGTAGGTAACGTTAGGGTAAAAATAAAGGAATCGGTATGCGCCAGGTTGAGACTTTCTATTTTTAATCGGGCGGAGAGGTCGCGGGCGCGGGCGCCGGCGCCACAGCCTCCGCGACTCCGCGGGGCTCCGCCAGATCTCGTGGTGGTTGCGCGCGCATTCCGTCACCGCATGCGCCCCGGGCTGCGCGCACTCCACGCGTTCTTATACCCAGTTTGGTGTTCACGACTTGTTTGTTTGTTTGTTTTGATTTGCCGTTACAAATCCCGCGCCGGTTACTCTTTTACACCAAATTAGATAAGCAACTTAACAGCTTATAAAAATTATGGACAATTTTTTTTATCGGCAAATTGGACGATGACCTAGTCGGAATGCATTAGGGCGCATAGCCGGCCGGTGCTTCGGTTTGATTGACGGACGATACTAACCAGATAGTATCGTAACGTGAGCCGGTAAATCAACCTCCGCCTACGGACATAGCTGGGCCTATTGAGGAAGTAGTCCGGGACTAGTTTTAGTCGAGGAAATGGGTGTGATCAGGAGGAAAAAGCGTAAGTTTACTTTCTCTACGATTAGATAATTCAGGAGGAAACGTTGTAACAATACTTACCTGAGTTGTTTTAATTAGTTCCTAGTTTGTATCCTTGTGTGAAATCCGTTATAAATATACACATTTTGTGTAGTTTGCTTTTTAGGATTCCGTAATTAAATAGTAAAAACGGGACCCTATTAGTAAGACTGCACTGTCCGTCTGTCTGTCACCAGGCTGTATCTCATGAACCGTGACAGCTAGAAAGTTGATCAGATGATGTATTTCTGTTGCCGCTATAACAACAAATACTAAAAACAGAAGAAAAAAAAATAAAAAAAGTGGGGCTCCCATACAACAAACGTATTTTTTTGCCGTTTTTGTGTATTGGTACGGAACCCTTCGTGCGCGAGTCCGACTCGCACTTGGCTGGTTTTTTTGTTTGTTTGCTAAATCTGCTTTCATTATGTAGACAGTAACCTCTGACACACACATGTTCTGTTTGCGAAATCTCTGATGCAATTCACCCGAATTAACATTCCGCATTGTTGAATGTAATGTTTTGAACAAAAATAACAGTCTACTACAAATTTCTATGGCCTGTTAACTTTTGGTTATGGAAATACAGCCGGGAAACGGATATCGTGCTCTCTATAATATTCTGCGACAGCCGACAGCGAGTCAAGGTTCATTATTGTTTTTATTATATAGAAAATAACATTCACGTTCTATGGGAACTTTATACAATATCACATTCTGTGGTTAATTAAGTGTATTATGTTCTTATTTTTATTAAAGTAGGTGGTTCTAACGAGCAAAATATTTTATGTGGGAGACACCTAAGATGTTTTTTTTTTTACTTTTCTTGATCTTTTTCTTTTTATTTACACTATTTAGGTACCTACTTCGTTTTTCTGGATAGAATACTTGTGATTAGATTGTGTGGTAGAGATTTATGGAGAAGAACGCACAAGAAACTCCATACTTACTCTTTTAAAAAAAATAGTTTTTTTACAATATTTACATAAGTACAAACATTAATAAATTCATATACGTGAGAACGATGCACCCAAAACTACTATACTTACTACATATAGGTATAAAGTATTACAAGCACTAAATGGTAAATTACTTCACTTGATAAATAGGAACATGGTTCTCACATACTTACAAATATTGCAAACGTATTACCTAATTCAACAACGTGATGTACACAATAGTAAAAGTATCAGCTATAAAAATAATGTTAATCTGATAGTAAAGCTAGCGAATCCTACTTATAAATAATGCAGCCATATAGGGACTCGCCATATGCGTTGAATTCATGTTCATCCAGTTCATCTAACCCGTATCAAGTATCGACATAATGCATTCCCGATTCGGTTTGTTTACTACGAACATTAAAAACAATGTTTATTTAACGAACCAACGAGAATTAGAACGTATCTAAAATATTGTTACAAGACTTACAAGTATATCAGATTTTAATTAAGATCCGCCACGGCAAGTAATTGGATAGAAACTACACGAATTCCATACGTAACTTAGATAAGAACAATGTTTTATAATCCAATGTTGGCAGTCAAATTTTACGGCACGTTTCTTCAAAATTTATGTTGTGTAACAGTTGATTTTTTTAATGTTTTCTTCTCATACGATTTTTGTTTCCGAATTCCGATACGAATAGGTCACTCTTTTATATAAAATGGCATTGATCGATACAAAATATTTATTAATTATCCATCTTGAGGAGGAGCTCGTGGCTAAATAATAACAGCCGCACGGGTCGATCTTCAAGGTTAAGCAACGCTTGACGAGGTCGGTCCGTGGATGGGTGACCATTTCAACATACCGAGTTTCCTCCGTGCCTCGGAAAGCACGTTAAGCCGTTGGTCCTGGCTGTCATTTGAAGATCTTTGACAGTCGTTATGAGTAGTCAAAAGCTTGAGATCTGACACCAGTCTAGCCAAGGGGTACCATTTTACCCAGTTACTGGGTTGTGGAGGTCAGATAGGCAGTCGCTCCATGTAAAACACTGGTACTCAGCTGAATCCGGTTATACTGGAAGCCGACCCCAACATAGTAAGGAAAAGGCTAGGCAGATTGAAGTAATTATCCATCTTTAATATTCATCTTCACCTTTACAGTTGCGTATGTTAGTGAACATAATACTTGCCGGTACAAACCGCAGAACAATGCACATAATACCTATTACCTCTAAGTTCTACCTACAGCGCACTTGCACTCAATAACATTTAATCGCAAACTGCCTCTGTTCAATAGGACATACATAACATATTTTACGTGCTATGTACCGTAGTGTGAAGGTGAAGCTATGCGGTCATCGCTTAGCTCATGTATTCGGGTGGGTCCCCCTAAGTTACACATACTCTGGCCATTGTACGTACCTGTGTTTCGTAAGTGCGTAGTAAGTTAAAAGCATCTGCCAAGTTGTTTTCGTCATTATTGACAGAGTATCTCTTGTCATTGGATTTCAATAATAGGTTGCCCTTTTAAGAATGACCTTTAACTTTGTCATCTTCGAAAATAGATTATTTGATAACAACTTCTTGTGTTTGGTTCGAAGTAGTAACTTCCTACTAGTTCCTACTCTCTAAGACTTTGTAATCTCATGATTCATCTATGAAATTCAACGTCATTTCTGTTCCCCTGCCTTTCATAAAGCTTTTACACCATAATTACGTGTTTTTCGTGTAAATTGCCAGCCTCCGTTGGAATTATCTTTCATAACTGTGATTAGTGCTTGCTGCGCGTACTCGAACGTGCAAACTGCAAAGAGTACCGTGTAGTCTGCAGATTGTAACACCAAATAGCTTTCAAAACCAGATCACCCTTACAGCGTCCATTCCCTTCACTGATTTTAATGAATATTTTTCAGAAGCTCAAGCGGAACTTTGTTAAGTTAAGTTTGTTAACTTTGTGTAGTTTTTCTCAAAATCTTTTTTTATATTTTCTGGAACCAAAATTTAATGGCAAGTTAGTCTTACTACCCAGAATAAACATTATTCGCTTTATTTTATTTCAAGAGATCACTGTACTTATTCAGTGTTGTCATTTGAATCCACAGTTAACTTTGATTGATGGCCACTCAGTCACTCAATGTGGTGGGAAATGTCTAATAAAACGTTATTACTCCTCCAAATAGTATTATTGCAAAAACTAAATTTAAAACCCAAAATATATATATATATGCACATTTTATACATCTTAATACCTTTAAACGAGCAATTCTTGTATATATGCTGAATATCGGAAATGGATTCAACGAATTTGATGAAATTTTGTATGCAGGGGTTTTCGGGGGCGATAAATCGATCTAGCTAGGTTTTATTTTTAGAAAATGTCGTTTTCTCTGTTTTCACCCGAGCAGAGCTCGGTCGCCCAGGTACTATTCATAAATCGAGCTAAACATATAATGGTGAATTTGATTTAGCAGCACAAATGCATAATGCAGCTATAAAATATAAGAAAGTGTACTTGAACGGCGAATACGGATAAAATTCATGAATAGCTTTAAAATTATTATATGGTGGTATACCGTTGTAAATGATGAATGTATGAAGTCATACGTTTAGTATATTTACGGCATAATGTTCTCGAGGCCGCAGCGCAGGCAGCTAACGCAGACATTTACGTGTTTACACCCGTTACTACAAAGTGTACATAGCCCACTACGACCATTAAATCAAATTGCCACTCTTAATTTAACATTAAGGTTCCCCTAGTCGACGGCACGAACTATTTTGTGCGCGAGGATAAAATGCATGCTATCTCATCCGGCAACACGTGCGAAAGAGATAGATGCTGTGATGAGCAGTAAGAAGCTAGTTCGCGTACGAATTAGCACTTCTGCAAATTTGTATCTAAATGGATGATGATTTAGGACGAAAACGAGCGCGCGAAATTTGATAAACAGACCTTTGGGAGTCTAGATATCATGAAAAACGACTAAATATATATTTTCAAAATAAAATTATTTGTATTGCTGAATTACTAATCTATCCCTGTATGGAGGCAGTTTTGCAATTTTCCTTCTCCTTGTGGTATTTATTTCTGCCCAAAGATGCGTTAAAATTAGTGATGAAATATGGAACAATAGCATATGTAAATCAAAGAATATTTTGCAAACAAAACAGTCCAAAAGGAGGTTCAATATTGATATTCTGACTCCGAGCAGGCGCACGGCCAGTACTGGTACTAACATTGGGGAATATATACGCCTTAACGGACCGCTATCAAGCACAAGATTTATTCCTGTCATCAAAGCTGCAATTTCTTATATTGCTTCTAAGTTTTTACCGTGGCTCAGACGCCAACAAAAACAGCATTCGCTACATACTCAATGAAAATTGCTTCGCTGCTCATAAAGTACCTCCAGCAATTATTTAATAGTTCCATGCTTTTTCGTTAAATTACTCACTGAATCATTTCACAACATTGACTTTCACCTGTCCGTTACATTTAGATTGGAACTAAATTACCATCATTCCTAGAAAAGAGCATTTTCCAATAAGACTACTGTACAATGAGAGTCACGAATCCCTCTGTAAACTATCACGACTCGTTCTGGGGTACAATAGTTGTGTAGTTATTCTATTAAGCTTATCCGGGGGTGAAAGTATCGCAACTGATTGGCTATTGTGATGCAGAAGACAGGACGCGGGCCCGACCGGCGACCATTCGGGATCATGATTTCACTGTGGTCCATTCATTCGTCTCGAGACATGTTGATTGTCGTGCGAACATTACAGGCCTAAATGCAGAGTGACACGCGATCATTTGTTATTCAACAGGGATGTTAACTGCTAATTTGTTTTTTATACGTCAGGTAGATTAATAAAAAATATTGGACTCGTATTTTTTCTTTTGACACGTAAATATAAAGTGACGACGATATAATGCGTTGACGTATTATACAGTGGGACGTATATATAGTGTGACGTCACACCGTTAGTACACTTCATACTGACATAGTGACGTCACAAGCCCCCATTCGTAAACTTTGATGAGCTTTATCTTTTTCAATTTTCATTGATTGTGTAAAGCAGGAACTCGTGGCTAAATAATAACAGCCGCACTGGTCGATCGTCAAGGTTAAGCAACGCTTGACGAGGTTGGTCCGTGGATAGGTGACCATTTCAACATACCGAGTTTCCTCCGTGCCTCGGCATGCACGTTAAGCCGTTGGTCCCGTTTCCCATTTGAAGATCTTTGACAGTCGTTACGGGTAGTCAAAAGCCTGAGATCTGACACCAGTCTAGCTAAGAGGTATCGTGTTACCCAGTTACTGGATTGTGGGGGTCAAATAGGCAGTCGCTCCATGTAAAACACTGGTACTCAGATGAATCCGGTCAGACTGGAAGCCGACCCCATTATAGTTGGGAAAAGGCTAGGTAGATTGATTTGGTAAAGCAAAAAATACGAGTCCAATATTATTTGATAATCTCACTGACGGACATAATTATAATTTTTCCACCCAGCAAGCATCCCTATTCCGCACTGTTTGCATTGAAGATCTGTGGAATTAGAAATCCGGTTGCGTAGAAACGTATCATCAATAATTGTCGCAGCGCATCGTTTGTCATTTGTCTCTGGAACAAAGCATTTCTCTTAGCGATAGCGGTCGCAGGCTTAACATTTAACAATAGTTCACAATCGTGACGATCGCAAGCGCAGGTGATACGTCACACTGGCATAATGTCTATATCGTGATGGTTTAATTTTGCGTTCATGATCGTTTGAGTGGCGGCCTTGCAAACGTATGCACCGCATTGCATACGGCGCATTGTGCCTATTCACCGGAGGGTCAATAATTAGTTCAGTGCCGGCGGCACTTATAAACGCCCACTATCCTATTAACTCAAAGAAGACCTTGTTTAGGATAATTTGTTTTCCGACTTATGGGGAAGTCGGGTACTCATCTTTAATTAACTAAGTATCCTGACAAGTAGGTTAATTGGTCTAAGCATATAACGTTGTGTTATTCTCACGAATATCCATTTTCATATTGACCTTACACTTGCTGACAATAGATACATGAGCATTACGCAAGTGGCGGAACTCAGTAGTCCGAAACAATACGCATTACATAATGAGTGGTTCAGATAACAGACATATGTATTTACTTTGTATGGACACATCTAATATAATACTAGCATACAGATGCCTCATCCCATACAAAGAAACCACACATCACATCATCAGCCTATTAATGTTCCCACTGCTGGGACACAGGCCTCCTCTCTGTGCGAGGGGATGGGCCATAATCCACCACGCGGGCCCAGTGCGGGTGGATGTCACATGCCTTCGAATTTTTGGTTCTAGGACATGCCGGTTTCCTCACGATGTTTTCCTTCACCGTTTTTGAGAGTAGTGGTGATGAAATAATTTACACAAAGTAAAGCGCCTGCCTGGGTTCGAACCCACGACAACTTGTAAGTCGCGGCCGATACCACTGGGCCACCACTGCTCACTCTCGCTCACTTTGTAAATAAACAAAGAAACCGTGCCGACGTAATTAGCGTTTTTTGTCTGATTATTTTTATATGCACTTCGATCGCGTTCGGTTCCGTTCCACAGCTATAGATGGTGTTAGCAGCGACTTGCAAGTAAAAGGGTTTTCTTTAAATACAGTGACGATTTGTTTTATAGTATTTTTTTTCACGTTTTTACAGTTTCATTGTCCCAAAATGTGTCGCAATACAAATTTAAAAAATCGTGTGGCATGCCTCAGAAATTTAAAACCGCGCCATCTATTGGAATCAATTTTAAATGACCCGTTAAAATAATCTTTGAAATTTGAATTTAGAGCTCAATATTCCATATTTTGGGCAGAGAGTTGATTAAACAAGAACATACAATTTTTATGATCAATTCTAGAAAATATTAATTTTACACACAATTCTATAACAAATCAATGCATATCGCGCCATCTAGTGACATTTATTTGAACCAAATTTTTATTGTTAGCGCTGGGACCCCGTAGTATGGATTAATAAATATTGTTGAATAATATTTGTCATTGAGCTACATGATCTATATTCTTATCAATTCTAAATACAGCAATGACTCAAAATTACAGATAAATAAAGTAAAGGGTTTTACAATGATAAGAATGTTGATGGATGACATAATGAATACAATTCTGGCAATAAATGTATTTAGCAAACGATATTTGTAAACATTATCGACTGAAAGCGTATAATCTTTATAACCTTGGTATACCTACTCAAGGGAATAAATAGGGTGCGGTTAGAGCGAGTGATATCAGTAGCATCTGTGCTCTGATAACGAAATACCACGAGGGCTTTATAGGACAAGCACATGTGCATTTATGAGCTTACATTATGATAACAATATTAGTTTAACCTGCTTTTGTTTTGTCACAGGTGAGTCCGTATCCGAACGGGCGGAGAGTGAAGCGAGGGTGGTGAGCGATCAGCGATGCATCGAAGTCCGTATCGCTCGCACCGCTGGAGGCCTGGGGCTCAGCATAGCCGGTGGACGAGGTTCTACGCCTTATGTTGGTGATGATGACGGCATTTTCATCTCGCGAGTCACACAAAATGGACCTGCGTATAATGCTGGACTTAGGGTAAGTTCTCAGTAACCTTTCAATAATAACGTAACGTTCACGTTACATTGCAAGCATCAGCGTCGCCAGAGGGGGGCAGTGAGAGGCAGTTGTCCCCTTAGAGATTCAAAAATATGTAGCCAAATCAAAATCAAAATTTATTTATTCTATTAGGCCCTTAAGCGGCACTTTCGAACGTCAAAAAAAAATGTAATAATAATTGATTCTACCGTTCATTCGGAAATGTAGCTTGTTATGGAGAAGAATGGACAAGAAACTCCACACAAAAAAAAAAATGTGTTTTGCTAGTAAATACTTGCATTTACATTTAACATTTTTTTTTTTTTTTTACATTAATCTTGTTGGAGAAATACATATATGTGAGAAGGATGTAAAAAAAAACACTCTTCAAAGCGTCTAGAGTAAAACAAACAATTAAAAATACAATAAATACGTAATTAAAAACAGGCGAAGGCAGCTAAGTTATGACCAATCCCAACTGATGGCGCCCGTTCACGAACATGACAAATGGATCGGCACCACACAGCGGCAACCATCATGAAGGGAATGCATAGATTGTCCACTCCCTTAACATATCTAACCGTCGTTGATGTCCTAGGAGAGACAAAAACAGTGTTTCCCGAAACGGAAAAGCGTTGAAAATTTTGATTGCACTATCATGCACGTGTACGATAGAGAGATCGTTTATCAGCTTCGGGAGACTAAAAACCTGGTTAACAATCATTATGGGGGAAAATCGCCTCAATGGTCTGCCCATAATGGTACAGACAACTTACGGGATTTTCATGATAAAGTGGTCGAGAAGTTTACAAAAAACCCTCGAAGATTGTGTTTTAATTAACTTGATCAAAAAAAGTCGCTCCTTTATTGATAAAACTTGTAACGTGTCAATTGACCATTTAATTGCCAGATTCGCACTAGCAGTGTAAAACTTCATGTGCTTTTGCATTGTATTTAAAATTCATACTTTTCCCATCGTCCATATATCAACTGGTCCACCCCTGGGCCACCGGCTGGCGACGGCCTTAATTGCAAGAACAGTGTCAACCGCGACAAAGCTGAATCTTAAACAGCAACGCTGCTGGACGGTAGAAATAAGAGTGGCGTTAGTCTTTAGTACATCCCTGGACGAGCCCCTTTTTAAAGAGTTCTAAATATTACTACTATGTATAATATCACAAAGCAATTCAAAAGACATATGTATAAGCTTACATCACAAGTGTTAGATAGTGTTTATTTCCGTTTCAAATCATATGAATCACAGTGGGATATATTAATGTCGTCGTTAAATTGTTATTGTATCCGTTGAATTACTTTCTTCTCTTTTGTTTTATTTGAGAATTGTCGTTCGTCATGTAGTCGCCTTCCTATTTCCGTAATTGCATTCAAAACGTCGTATAATGAGATCTAATTTTAAATGACGCTCGCTTTTAAATTGTCTTTAACAATTGAATTACGTAAGTAAGAAACTATGAAGTGGCGACGGTAGATTTAAATAACAATATCAATTCCTATGTGATCTTAGACTGTTTTAATAATTGGTTACTATTCGTCCGGTTTTATCCGGACAAGTTCGGACATTTGACCTTCTGTACGGCATTTTTCCGGCCTTCTAATTTGTCTGGCTTTTTCGCTTGGACAAAATTTTGTTGGTTTTCTTACCACCACGGCTAAAAAAAGTATAAAACAAGAAAATATGCGATTTTTTTGTAGTTGTGTTTTAGTTTTTAGACAAAATTTGTTTCTTTAATAACACGTCCGGGCTTTTTTTCAATAGTCTGGATTTTTGTCAGGACGTTAAAATTTTCGAAATGGTAACTCTTTTGGGATAGACTACGAGAGCGATACCGCGGGAAAAAAACAATGTATTGCAAGTAAGTCGCAATAAAACCGTTTATATTGTTTCAGGTTGGCGACAAGGTGCTCTCGGTGAACGGTACGTCTGTCGTAGAAGTGGATCATTATTATGCAGTGGAAGTACTTAAAGCAAGCGGGCCCACGCTCACACTTGTCGTGACCAGAGATTCACCCAATTCGACCAGGCAAGCACCGTTTTGTTCCTTATCTTAATGTTGCATCACCACTGTTGCAATACAGATTGCGAGACCCTAAATTATTTAGAACAGATCATGGGAGTTTGAGTGCATTTTGTTAAATGTTTCACTAGATGGCGCGATATGCATCGATTTGTTATTGAATTGTGTGTACAATTAACATTAAAAAAAATATCACAAAAAAAAATTAAGTTCTTGTTTAATCAACTCTCCTAAGCACAAAATTATAGAATACTAGCGGACGTTTCGCGGTTTCACGCGCGAAGTTCCCGTTCCCGTGGCAATACAGGGATAAAAAGTAGCCTATGTCACCCGGAGATAGTGTAGCTTCCCAACAGTTAACGAGTTTTTGAAACCGGTTCAGTAGTTTCTAAGTTTATTCATTACATACAAAAATACAAATCTTTCCTCTTTATAATATTAGTATAGATTGGGCTCTTAATTCACATTTCAAAGATTATTTGAACGGATCATTTAAAATTGAGTCCAATAGATGGCGCGGTTTTAAGTTTCTGAGGCATGCCACTCAATTTTTTTAATTTTTTTTGTAACACATTTTGGTACAGTGAAACTGTAAAAACGTGCAAAAATACTATAAAACTAATCGTCACTGTATTTAAAGAAGAAATAGTCACGAACCGAGAGAACCTTTTACTTGAAATCGCTGCTAACACCATCTATAGCAGTGGAACGCAACCGATGTACTTATAAAAATAATCAGTATAATCAGACGAAAAACGCTACGCTTACGTCGGCACGGTTTCTTTGTATGGGATGAGGCATCTGTATGCTAGTATTATATTATCTGTGATATAAGTAACAATTTAATAGCAAACATCATTGGTTTCATTTTCGAGAGGCCTAAATCTGGGATCCTCAGATCAATAAGTATTTGGTATCCGTAATTGGTTGATCCACTCAACCTTTATGTTTATGTACAATCCAAACTAATATTATTTGCATTTTTTATTTATTTTTTATTCTGTATTAATAAGGGGTTTTTATCCTCATGGATATGTCAACCCCATTGTACCTTATCCATTATTTCTTCAGCTAACAAGTAAAATTTAAAAATTTAAAAAACCCCCGACACATTTATCTTGCGAAAACATCCCGATTCAAACAGTAAAACGCCCATAACTTTTGAACGGCTGAACCGTTTTTTTTTAAACATAGCTAAGAACACTCTCGACACAATCACCTTTCCAACAAAAAAAACTAAATCAAAATCGGTTCATCCGTTGAGGCGCTATGATGCCACAGACAGACACACAGATACACAGATACACAGATACACAGATACACAGATACACAGATACACAGATACACAGATACACAGACACACAGATACACAGATACACAGCAACACACCTCAAACTTATAACACCCCTCTTTTTCCGTCGGGGGTTAAAAATGAAAAGAAAAGGGAACTACAGACTAGACTTATTTATAGAGCAAGCCACACGTCCATTTCGCGACCTCTGATTTAGGGTATGCCAAAATATTAAGAATAAATCCAACATCACAAATCTTTAATCTGAATTCTTCTGTAAAATCAGTAGTAATTTTTTTTCCAACATAATCCATCAGCAAATGTTGCACATCTTCGGTAATTCCTTTGGTCCAATAAAGGCAGGTTTCTATTGCTATTTGAATTTGTTTGTTAAATTTTCACGTGTAAACGACGAAACAATTTTGAAATTGCCTTAGATTAGACCTTGGAGAAGGACTTCGGCCACTTTTTATCCCGGAAGCACGTTTCCTTGAGATAATTTCCAATCATGACACGCGCAAAGCCGCTGGGAGAAACTAAGAATTGTATGCATTAATTAATAACCATTAATTTAATTCAGAACTCACAGCCGAGCACCGAGCGGAGCTAGCCATCATTCCATATCAAGCACTACCGACACAGTATCAACCCTAGAAAATGGACAGGTAAACATCTCATTCAATATTCACGCCGCAATGTATGTATTATGTAAATCACTTAGCGGGCATATGCAACGCAGTTCTTATTGCCGTAACTGTACCTATTGATAAATACGCGAGTCATTTGAAGAATAAAAAAAAAACTTGAAAGATAGCTGTA
Organism: Orthosia cruda; assembly: GCA_964057195.1. NCBI lineage: Eukaryota > Metazoa > Arthropoda > Insecta > Lepidoptera > Noctuidae > Orthosia > Orthosia cruda. Next base: position 29,754,974 of record OZ059829.1, on the reverse strand, counting down.
GTGGGCCGCGTTCTTTTTTTAAATATAGGCTAGTAGTAGAGTAAAAATTATTTATATTTAATTCTTCTTCTTTTCGTGTGAGGTGGGGCCACCTCTGGTGTCAGAATTAATTAAGCCGCCTCTGGGAAACCCTACAAGCCTCTGAATTGGCTATTTCACTTACATTAACTATATAAGTCCAGGTTTCCTCACGATGTTTTCCTTCACCGTTGCCTGTGATATCCAAGATAAACTTAGAAAGTACATATGATGAAAAAGTCACATTGATACTTGCCCGGATTTGAACCCACGACCTCAAGCAAGACAGGCGAGGTCTTAGCCACTGGGCCACCACGACATTATTAATTGATATTTTATTATTGAATTTAATCTTCTCTTTGTAACATACTGCCACACTCAGAGACGTTAACGATTATTTCAAACTCTCCCTAGTACAGATTTAGTATAAAATGTATACTAAGGATCGCGTTAAGTAACCGTTAAATGTCTGTGAGTGCGGTAGTTAGCCATTAAAATAAATATGATTATAATCATTCTGTGTTTGTGTTGTTGATGTATCATAAAATAATAATTAAACAGGTCCCGACTGGTCGCGGTATACCAACCAAGCCGCTCATCATCAGCAACCAGTATGCGCAGGAGTTTGAGCCAGAGTACAAGGAGCAGGCGAGGGATCAGACGGTGCCGACCGTGGTGACGAGCTACAGCCCCTCTCCCACGGCGCAGGTCACCACGGATACCTACCAGCGACTGCAGGCTTCTCCCCCACCCCCGGTTAATGAGCCGTACATACCACCCGGTGAGTACAAGAAGCAGGCGAGGGATCAGACGGTGACGAGCTACGGGACAGGCTCGCGAAGGAGGAGGCGGAACGCGTGAGGAGACGCCCTCACGCCTCTAGCCGCCGCAGGGGACGCACTGGGCGTCAGGAGTCGCAATCCCATTCACTTCACCACAGGTGCGGGCTTGCGGACGGCGAGTAATGGATAGCTTGCCGTCTGGTAAGGACTAGGCCCGAGTCGATGGCGCGTAGTGATCCACGCGCGCCACAAAGAGTTTTCAGCAGAAACTGACGGGGTCCGCTAGGGCCGATGCCTGTGTGGGTCGCGGATAAATTTGAAAGAGAGTTACCGCTGCCCTGCAAGCAACTGATGGATCAGGGGTGGGTTTTAGTCAGTAGAAGTCATCGAATGGCGATGGATCATACGGTGCCGATCGTGGTGACGACGGTGATGAGCTACAGCCCCTCCCCCACGGGGCAGGTCGCCACGGACACCTAGCAGCGACTGCAGGCATATATACCGCTTTTTTGTGTTTATAACTGACTTAATATAGTCTTTTTTTGTTTCTTAAAAATTTCCAAATTTGCCAATTTTCTTCCTGACTGTGTACTTTTTTCCAAAATCTGTGAATGCGGTTATAATTTTTTCTAAAAGTCAAGGTCTACTAGAAAGTTTTCCTGTAGCTATATTGGTTAACGTACCTGCAGCTTTAATGGCTTACGTCCCTGGTTTTACTGGCTTCATTTAAAAATCCACCCTATAAAAGTAAACATATACAAAGCCCAGCTGCGAGGCAAATTGTGTAGGTTGTACCGGTCATACATTTGAGTATCTCCACTTATTGAAGTTATTTTTACGCACGTCCCATATCATATCTCGAGTGACGAAAGCCGATAACATAGACGGGCGGCTTCCGCAACATATCTACTTAGTAAATCCAGTTTGATGAATTAATAATTTATACAAAACACTAGGACTTGCAGCGACACAGACGGCACATTCATCTGTCTCAAATATCGTAAATTATTCTATGAAAGACGTCACAGGCAATCGAAAAGCATTCAAGCAGGTCTGACCTTTCGATACAGGTATTTCCTCGGGTTGCGGAGGTCAGACTTCAGTTCACCGTCTAAAATACAGACAGTGTACGCATCTGGTTATACTGGAATCCGAACTCGATGCTCGTGGGAAAAGGGCAGGCTCGCAGATTTACTCGTGAGATGATATTATGTAAATTAAGATCATTAATATTGGTAGACAGTTTGATCTTTAGTCGAAAAATTACTTTAAGGTTGGCATAGTCGACGGAACGAACTATTTTGTGCGCGGGTTTAAAATGCATGCTATCTCGTCTGACAACACGTACGAAAGAGATAGATGCTGTGATGAGCAGTAAGAAGCTAGTTCGCGTACGAATACACCCTTTTGCGAATTTGTAGCGAAATCTATAAAGATTTAGAACGAAAACGAGCGCGCGAAATTTTATAAACAGACCTTTGGGAATATGGATATCATGAAAAAACTAATAAATGTATCTGTTGAAAATAAAATTATTTGCACTGTTGAACTACTAATCTATCCTTGTATGGTGAATGTTTTGCAATTTTCCTTCTTTTTATGGTATTTATTTCCGCTCATAGATACGTTTAAATTAGTGTTGAAATATGGAACTTACGACGCTCATAACTTTCAAATATATATATATATATATATATATGTTTACTTTTCTGTTTCCATACAGGGCTAGAGAATGATGAGACAAATTGATACCATTTTTTATTTTGAACGTATACAGTCAAACAGTGAAGTAATCGCCAGACTACTTTTGTATGGAATAATGATCGACTAGGGCAACCTTAAGGTTCACGTCTTACGGGTTGTGATCGCAGAGTTTTGCAGCAAACTTGTCGCAACCTCACAATTACTCGATTGAGAAAGTATTCAATTACTATTATTTCATCGTCCACCAAAGCATAATCTTTTGTGTGTACTAATGATAGACTATCAAAGTCGTCATTTAACAGACCTAATTGAAAACTGTGATGCAACGTCGCATCACTTAAATCTGCGAGCTTTCTCAATGCTTACTGAAACTAGGTACAGTGCAAGCATTTTCTTAAGGTCCGTCGGCAAACTTCGTGTTTCGTCAGTCGTCGGATTTCTACCAGTTGCCATTTGCACTTGGTGCAGACCGGACGCTCTCAATCATCTTGGGAGTATATAGAGTTGTTAATACTCTTTTAAAAAAAAGTTATTTATTTAAAAAATGGATGAAAGCTCTATATATTTCACACGGCAATCAAAACAAAACAATAAAGTACTTAGTTCTGAATTCAAATTATTATACACAATAAATCTAATAATTGATGGACATGGAAATTAGCATTCGTTTGTATTCGGAAATGCGATGATTGCCGAGGGATATTTAGAAAATAGTTGTACTGTACTTTGTACGCGTTCGAAACATATCTCTTATCTTAAGTTCCATCGCGGTTTTGTATTTGAGTCCTAACTGCTCGTGACTGACGTGACACACGCATATAATGACCCACATGAAATACTAAACGTTTTTTTTTTTATAATTTCTAGTATACGAACAAAAGGTGCTAGTCCACACGACGTTGATCCGCGACGGCGCAGGCCTCGGGTTCAGTATAGCCGGCGGGAAGGGTTCCCCTCCATACCGGGACGACAGTGACGCCATCTATATCTCCCGGATCTCTCCCCAAGGTGCTGCCGCCAAGGATGGCAAGATGCTGGTCGGCGATAAAGTTGTTTCTGTAAGTACACTTAACTGTCGGCTGAATCCTTGTTCATACTTCAATTCTATAAAAAAATTAAGTTATGTCTCCATCAATTAACATTCGTTGATTTTGCCCATGAAAATATATGAGATAGTATTAACCGGTTTTCAAATATACAATACTAACGGACGCGCGTAGTTCCCGTTCCCGTGGGAATTTCAGGGATACAAAGTAGCTTATATCATCCGGGGATAGTGTAGCTTCCCAATGGAGAAAGGAATTTTTGAAATCGGTCCTTTAGTTTTAATTTTATTCGTTACATACATAAATACTAATCTTTCCTCTTTATAGATTGGAACCTTGTCATATTAAACATTTCAAATGGCGATGTTAGATTCAAATGACAAATTGACAAGTAACGAGACAACATGTCGACATAATCCAGTATAAAATGACTCGCATTGACTTTACGCTTCCGTACATGAAAGGTGTACTTATACTGGATATGCAAATCTGAAATACAATTCTTTCGTCTTTATAATATTAGTATAGATAATAGATTGTACATGATTGGAACCTTGCCATAATAAACATTGCAAATGCCGATGTTAGATACAAATTGACAGACAACATGTCGACATATTCCAGTAAAAAAAGACCCGCATTGCCTTTATGCTTCCTTACATGAAAGGTGTACGTATACTGGATATGCAAAGCATAACTTGATACGCCGTCCGAGCAAAAGCATATAACGTGTTCTAAAGATGATTGTACAAATTAAACTCGCATTGAATACCAATTTAATCGGAATATCATGCGGAGAAACAGCTACGTAGTGCCTTCAGAAACATTTTAACTCTGATTTAATGAAGAAAACACTCGCTTTTACTTTTAAGATAAGCTAATATGGCTACTCTGCAATCGAAAGCTTGAGTTCGAAGGCAATAATGTTAAAACATTATTGAAATGTATTCATTCTTTGGCCTCTGTCAAGATGAAGAAAGAGTATGTTTGTGTATCTGTCTGTGGCATCATAGCTCCTAAACGGATGAACCGATTTTGATTTAGTTTGAAAGGTGACTTTATCGAGAGTGTTCTTAGCTATGCTTGATGAAAATCGGTTCAGCCGTTCAAAAGTTATGGGCGTTTTATTGTTTGAATCGGAGTGTTTTCGCAAGATATCGTGCCATAATTACGTGTTCAATAGATTTTCGATCGAAGCGGGTCTACTTTTAGATAAAATGAGTAGCATGAAATAAAAATGTTTTGGGGATCTTTCATTTTTAAATTTCACTTGTACAAGAGAAAGGAATTTGTTGACATTAATTATATCAAAACATTTTACGACGAAAGCCACAAGCTAACCGCAAGACTTAATATAGATTTATTTCCTTAGATAAACGGCGTAGATATGGAGAGCGCTCCTCACGAAGCCGCAGTATCCCTTCTCACCGGGCACGAAAGATTTGTAAGGCTCGTTCTACAGCGGACCATCACAACGGAACAGGGTAAATATACTGCTCAATTACTTGCTTCTATGTAGGTTACTAAAAGCTTGCCAAATCAGTTGCTTTTGTATTGGCAATAAAGGAATTGTGAGACGTTGCAGACGTATTTCTGATACATAATCGGTCTGCCCTTAGTATAGAAACTGCTTGGCTTAGTTCTCGTCCATTAAAATATTATTTTTCCCCCGTTTAGGCGAGTTGATGGCGCGGAAGTCGACATCAGACGAAGTGAGAGAACACAAGAGCAGTCTGCAGAATGTGAACGTCACTCCGACACCGAAACCCACCACGAATCACATTAGCACACCTATCGGGAATCACACGCATACTCACACCGCACCGCGCGTGACGTCACAGACCGTACCGGTCGCAACGCCCGCACCGGTCGCACAACCCGCACCGTCGCCGCAACCCGCGGTACACAAACAAGCAACCTTCGCACCCACCGTCCCACCGCAACCCGCACCGCGAAAACTGAGTCAACCGAACGGACAGGTGAGGCTTAGTGATCGCTTTCTGTGGATTTCTTGGTTTAGATTCGTTTTTGGGAACGTAGCATTAATATTAGACGTTTATTAGATTAATTAACTTCCATTTTTGCACTTTAGTGATACAACAATAACATTTAGATTTTGAAAATGCTGATTTTAGTTAGACTAATAATGATGTGTTAAATATAATAGTACATTATTGCAAAGGCCGGGAAATAGGCAATTGCAGGTCGAGCACTAATAGGAGACAGGCAATTGCCATTTCCGCCGAGGCATATATAGTGCTTTTCTCAAAAGAATGCAGGGAAATTAAACATACTTTTTAAATTATACATTTAATTTAATAAATATTAAAAGTTACAACAACATTGCTGGAGCGTTGTAATGTTCTAAATTCAAAAAAACGCTCCTGCAATGGATTTTATCAACATTGCTGGAGCGTTGTAATGTTCCAAATTCAAAAAACGCTCCAGCATTGGATTTGATTTTCTTTGTCCGTAAATTCGGTACATCGCGTGTTCTTTTTTCTAAAATAATGACAATATTTCCATGCATGTTTGAGAAAAAAAAAACAATGCTTTGAGATTTTTTGTCGATATGCTTTATTTGCACATTAGATACGCAAATAAATTCAAAATTAATCCTCGTTCACTCCAGGCCAAACCGACAACTAACAGTACGAGCACGCCCCTAACACCCGGCGCCAATAACGTGCACGGATCTAACGACGATGTCTTCGACGATATTCAGGTAAGATTCACTCATATATTAACATAACAAAGTTCGCAGGTGATGGTATTGGTTTAACACGTTCACATCAGCGCTTTTACGTCATAGCTTTATCACAATTGTGTGCGGTGCCTTATCTGTTTCACTTCACTATGTAGACTAGTCGAAAGTCGGCGATGACATTCAGCCTCCAATCGCTGCGAACGGTATTACGTCCGATGCATTCCGAAATATAGAGCTCATATTTCGTGATGTTCGGATTTGATACCGGTCACAACTATTAATTTTCGGTTGGATGCGATCTCTGTACTTTTTTGCATTTATCTGCTTCACTATTTTATAAAACATTCAACATTTCAGACCTTAAATACTGTTATTAAAAACCTCATGGGTAAAATAAAAATCATATTTATTAAAACCTGGTTCGAATTATTGTAAGTAAACAAAATACATGCTAACGTATCATTAAATTTATTCTAAAGGTGTATTTTATCATTATGTATTTTAGTAATTATGCACATTTTATTGTATTCACTAGTTTGAGCATAATTTGAAAGCTTCAGCTTGACCTTGTAAAATTGCACTATCGCCAATAAACGTTGTCGGCGCTACATTGTATATAACATGCCATATTACACAATTATTAACTATTTATTGTTATCATATAAAATATAATAAAAATATCTATGTAAAAACCGTATATATTATATGTATTTAAGATTTCAGAAGTACAAACAGATGTATGTATTGCCAAAATTGGAACCTACGTTAGTATTTGTAAACCCCAAAATTTTTGTTGAATAAAGTAACCAAAGAGTTTGGTAGCTAGAAGATTTCTAGAAAAAAAAACAACATCTATAAAAGCACTATTTTTTAATTTTTCAGATTTTTAAAGCTGGAAAGCTACGGGTGTGTTTCAATTAAACAAGCTGTACCTAAACTCTTATTTGAATTTCTAAATGTATTTAGTATTTATGTCAAAGAACTACAAGCCTCTTCATATAAGTAGATATTTTACTGGTCTCTGAAAGTAAGCAGAACAGAAACCAATATTTTTTTTAAAGTCACAGAAAGCTTTAACACAAAGTGCTGCTTAGAAATCAATATTAGGATACCTATGCAAACTATAATTAAAAAAACCGTGCCGGACTCGCGCACGAAGGGTTCCGTACCATTATCGCAAAAAACGGCAAAAGAAATACGTTTGTTGTATGGGAGCCCCACTTAAATATTTTTTTTTTTCTATTTTTAGTATTTGTTGTTATAGCGGCAACAGAAATACATCATCTGTTAAAGTTTCAACTACCTAGCTACGGAACTACGGTTCATGAGATACAGCCTGGTGACAAACAGACAGACAGACGGACCGCGGAGTCTTAGTAATAGGGTCCCGTTTTTACCCTTTGGGTACGGAACCCTAAAAACCAGATGCGTTTCAAATATTCAGCCTTCTTTTTAGATTTTCTCGTAAAATTCTTGTAGTTTGATATAATAACGGGCCCGATTCCGTTATTCAATATCTTTTACTTATACAAGGAAGAAATTAATGTAAATAATAAAACACTAAACGTGTCTAAGTGTGTATATAAACACTTAGAGACTAAATATTAAAAAATTATTCATTTATTTTTCTGTCAAACTTTTTTACGTAAAATTACAATGATCCTCTTTTTTTGATCCCTTTAGAAGTTGTTCACCGCCAATGCATTTGTCTAGAGTTGAAAATTTATGAAATTAAAGAATGTTTTGGTAATGAAAATCCTCAAATTTTTTACTCTTACCCTTCACGGTAACTATCAGAGTAATAATTAATAACTTTCCATGGCCTTTTGATAAATACTTGATACGAGTTTTTAAATGGCAGCCAACTAGACTATTTAGTCCGAACTTTTGGCATCAGAGCTCCTAGTAACTATGTTATCTAAAAACTAGGCTCCCATGCATTTTGCATATTTTTTCATGACCGCCAACTTGGATTTGCATTTCGATCTCATTTTCGGTATTAGCACCCCACAAGGAATCTTTTGCAATTATTCATAGCCGCCACCGTGGATTTCTGAATCGACTTCCAATTTCAATCACATTTATAATCATTGAGCGTAAATCCTGTGAATTAATCAAATAGAGCCTTGAACTACTGTGTGAGTTGTCTAATCGAAGTCTAGTAGCACTAAATGTTCAAGCTTGCTTGAATAAATTGTAAAGCTGCTATTGATTGTCATTTTTCCACTTAAATGTGAGGCTTGTATTACTTTGCCAACGTATAAATTCATTCAAAACTTGTATAGACTGACAAAATTAATCTGGGTTATAAATTTATAATGATACGCTACCATGGCCGAATCAACTCTCCTTTTCCATGCACTAATAAACTTAGACTGATTCGATGTGAACGTGTTAAACGCGCAGCCGTCGCGGCCGATTACCAACGAGGACTTCCAAGCGATGATACCGGCGCACTTCCTGGGCGGTGCGCGTGCGCGGCCGGCGCAAGAGCCTCCAGAGCGCGGCGTGCGCGTTACGGTGGAGCGTGCGCCCACTGTTGTGCTGCCGCCGCCGCCTGCAGCTCTCGGCCGCGTCACCGAGACCATCACCAAGTCCACCTTCACCGAGACCACCGTCACCCGCATCACCGACAACCAACTCGTCGAGCCCCTCATCATCGAAGTAAGAACGACGGACGACAACATCTTACAACTACTAGTTTGAGCTCCCGGTCTCGCAATGGCAACTTTTAAATCTCTCGATAAGTGGTGGAGGCAACGTCACTTTTCAATTTAAGTATTTTTAGAAACAGGTGAAAGGTAATATGCACGTTTTATAGCATATGAAATGGATGAAGCCTATCAAGTTTACTTTGATTTTTTTATTAAATAATGTTGGTTACCCAACCCTATTAACTACGTTAACCCTTTCGTGTAAGTATTTCGCCACATGGCTGTGTCGAACATGTCAAAATTCTTTATTAAGGTTGCACTAGTCGATCAATCTTCCATACAAACGTAGTTAGGCAATTACTCCACTGTTTGACGATGTAAGTTCAAAATAAAAAATTATATCGATTTGTCGAATCATTATCTAGCCCTGTATGAAAACAAAGAAAGTAAAAAAAAAAATGAAGTTATGAGCGTCAAAAGTTCCATATTTCAACACTAATTTTAACGCATCTTTGGCCGAAAATAAATACCATAAGAAGAAAAATTGTGTATAGATTAGTAGTTCAACAATGCAAATAATTTTATTTTGAACAGATACATTCAGTCGTTTTGTAATGATATCTATACTCCCAAAGGTCTGTTTATAAAATTCCGCGCGCTCGTTTTCATTCATTTTCGTAAATCATCATCAATTTCGCTATAAATTTGCAAAAGTGCTAATTCGTACGCGAACTAGCTTCATACTGCTCATCACAGCATCTATCTCTTTCGCACGCGTTTTCGGATGAGATAGCATGCATTTTAACCCCGCGCACAAAATAGTTCGTGCCGTCGACTAGGGCAACCTTAAGCCATCCCGCCTGCCTTCGGTTTTTAATTCGCTTGTAAAGGGAAATACGCATGTATAATTTTTGACATGATTTATTCATATTATGAGCATGTTTAAACAAGTTCTAACAGCTGTCCTAGCACCGGCTGAACTGTAGTAGGCTAGAAAATTGTATTTGAGTAAAACAATATTTAAATTGAATCACTGAAGAATATTATTTAGGTAAGGTTCAAAGGGAGAGTGACGAGTGGGATACATTCAGATTTAAGGACGACATAGAATAATGAACCCTTTAACCATTCGGTTGTGTGTTACGATATATGCAGCAATTACCATGATAAAACTAAAAGAGATTCATGATGTGGTGATAAAATGATTCATATTAATTGATAGGTTTTATCGATAACTAATTAAATCAATAAAAAATTACGATATTAAATCTACACATAGAGAATTTAATCTGTATTTTTCATCGGTAGTTTAGGTCTCAAACATACGGAACATTCAAGTCCGGGTCTGTCGCAAAGCCCCCTCTCCACTTTGCCGATAATGCGCTTATGAACCAATCTTTTAAAAATGTTCAATGTTGTATCCCTGGTCAAGCTTGAACCGCAAACGGCCTATACGCAGCAGTGAAACACGAATTATGCTAGGAAAAAAATGCTTCTATTGAGGTTTAAAAAAACTGTCTTCTTGTCCTTGTACAAGAGGCATACTGAGAAGTTCTTTTGAATAACGTACGATTAGAAATGGCCACTTAATTAGAATTAAAAGATTTACCAGCAACATGCGTATTCCCCTTTTTACCGCGGAAAGTAAACGGCAAAATCATCATGCTAAAATGTTCATTCAAAATTGGACCAACACTGCATGATACAATCTTTGCATACGACCTTTCAGTCTTCGTAGTTTAGTATTTTCATGTTATAACTTGATGTTCGGAAGGGAGTGGGTAGAGACAAGTTGACTGACCCACATTTCTTCTTGTGGGTGTCAGCAATATTCTAATATTCCAAGAGTGGTTTTAGAGTCATACATACATTGGTTATGCACGCGGATTTGTTCAAAGTGTGTGGTTCTCGCCTTGCACAATTTATGAGTCAAAATTAATTACCCTTCGTTCCACCATTATGGGTATGATAGGCAAGCCCACAACCCTATTAGACTTGTGACGTCACACTTTGGCTGATATTATATCCAGTGCCTTAATGAAATAACAAACAACATTTCCTTTGTAGGAATGCACTATATTGATCATGAGCGAGTTCATACTCCGACTCGCACTTGACCGATTTTCAGGGAAGTGTGACCACAACATTTTTTGAGGGCTGTATCCGCGCCTGCGTCAATGTTGGATAACACAGGCTATGCGGGTAGTTTTGAAATATTTTACAAACATACGCGCGTGCGTAACCAACTAAACGTATCGCTAAAACCGCCCAAAACCACAACAATAATACATTCCGATTTGCTTAGTAATACACAAACATAACTTCTCGGATAGAGAGCTACTATACGGCGAAGTTATTTTGTAAAATATACATGTTATATCATCTCTTTGGCAGGCGACGGTTTGGAATGTTATTTCAACAAAGGCGTCTAAAAAGGACCAACATTATTAATTTAAATTAAAACATCCAACTTAGTTTTAAGACTTGATTTATCTTGTTACAGGAAGTTACCTTACTTAAGGAAGGAGGATCTCTAGGATTCAGTATTATCGGTGGCACTGACCACTCTTGTGTGCCATTCGGTGGAAAGGAACCTGGAATCTTTATATCGCATGTAAGTGTACAAACATACTTTGTTTTTAACCGACTTTCCAAAAAGGAGGAGGTTCTATGTTCGACTTCAAGTTTTTTTTTTTTTTTTTTTTTTTTTTTTTTTTTTTTTTTTTTTTTTTTTTTTTTGTGTATGTTCACCGATTACTCCGTCAATTGTGGACCGATTTTGAAAATTCTTTTTTTGTTTGAAAAAGTATGTTCCGAAATTGTTCCCATTTTAATTTGGTGAAGATCTGATGAAGAACTTTGGAGATATACAACAGAACTCTTCAATAAATAACGGCAAATCTCTCGGGATTTCTGCAATTGCATGTCTGTTTGTTGTTTATAACATTTCATAACATAACATCACGCCAGTTCGCTCTTAGATAAGTAAGCAGATCTCTCATTTCACCGGTTATGTTCAAGTTTCATGAAATCTATTCTGGCGAAAAAGTTCCCTTACTAACTTGCCTATTAGGTACGTAAAACTAAAAAGTGAAAAATAAAAAAACTTTTTGCAAAAAAATACTACCGACTTCCAAATACAAAAAAACAAACAAAAAAACAACTACAAAGTGAAAAATAACTTAATTTTTTGAAGTCGGTGTCCATAACGCAAAAAAATGGTACCTACGAAAGACACCGACTTCAAAAAATTAAGTTATTTTTCACTTTGTAGTTTTGTATTTGGAAGTCGGTAGTATTTTTTTGCAAAAAGTTTTTTTATTATAGTTACAAGTTGCTTTAACACTTTTTATTGAGAGTCCAATTGCGGCCACCTACATGATCATAATCAGGCCCTATCCGATCGGCGCAGTACCTCTTTTCCTTTCCTTATATTAGACGTCATATCAGCAGTAATCCCCAGGAAAGCCATATTCCACGCGTAGGTAATTAACTTTTATTCTTAGTTCTTTCAGTCCATCTTCTATTCTAAACATGAATCAAATATTGATCAAGATCTCTAATACCGCTCGATAGGTGGTGCCTGGTGGAGTAGCAGCTCGTTCAGGCAAGTTGCGCATGGGCGACCGTCTCCAGAAAGTGAACGGCGTAGAACTGCCCGGCGCAACGCACCGCGACGCCGTGCAACTGTTGCTGCAACCCGGTACAACGCTCACGCTCACCGTGCGACACGACCCGCTGCCGAATGGATTCCAGGTTAGTCACGTCATCACACTATACACCAAACACCGTGACACGGGATTGAATAATAATTTATTTTTTATTAATTTATTGTAATTTATAAAATGATTATGAAGTACGAACATAAGTTTTGGTACATAACTATTTCAAGTAATTCATTTAAAAAGAGATTATAGTGTGTTAAAATCAAAGATGTGCTTTTATTATTTAACTATCTGAAATATGGGAATATAATAATGAAAGGAGATTTCGGGCCATCACTATGTACACTACACAGATAAATAGGCAAAAAATAGGGGCATGCCATAAAAATACTTACAACAAATTTGAAGAAGGGTACATGCGTACAAAAATTATCATTTCATTAGTTTTCATTACGATAACCCTATTTCTAGGGCAGCCATGACAGTTGTTTTACAAGACTTTTGACGACTTTGACAGTTATAAGAAGTTTGAGGTTTTCTTTGTTTTGATTTTGAATTGGATAAGTTTCGGAGTTTTTAGTAATTGTTTTAGTTTTGCAACACAGTTTACTACTACGGACATTGATTGATTGCTTATCTGTTGCTATTGAATTCGTGGTGTTGTTTATAACGCAGATAATACGAGGACACGTCAATCAAATGACATTGTCAAAATGTCATTTTTCGCATACCTACTGCTGATCTGATCCACCATGTTTGTTACTCTACTTGACAAAGTTAATTTAAGTTTACATTGAAACAAAATGAAATTTTAAAACAAAATACAATAAAAAATCGTGGTGTTGTATATAACGCAGATAATACGAGGACACGTCAATCAAATGACATTGTCAAAATGTAATTTTTCGCATACCTACTGCTGATCTGATCCACCATGTTTGTTGCTCTACTTGACAAAGTTAATTTAAGTTTACATTGAAACAAAATGAAATTTAAAAAAAAGTAGAATAAAAAACGGTTTCTTTATTATATAGCGATTTTTACATAAAGTGTACATAGTGTTGGCCCAGACTCCATACATTTCTGGAACATCTCCTTTAAATATCTTTTTAAAAATACTTATAAAATTTGTATTGTCTTCAATCGAGCGTTTGTCAATAGTTTTTGTACAATCCTGTGTCACACAATATCTCAAATTAATAACTCCAATAAATTGAAACATTTAACTGTGACAAATACTCTCAATTTGACAAAGTACAGTCCCCACCATTGGGTATGTCTTGTTATGAATATTCGTAATCTGTGTGTACACACGAACACATACGTAAGCGCGCAATGTTTTGCATGTTATGCAAGTAACCGAATTTGTGGATATAATGGTGAGAAGTTGAAAGCATAATGTGAATTCACGAGTAGAATGATTTGAGTATTGTCGCTTACAGTAGACATTTGGCGGTATACAATAATAAAAAGTATGCATAACGCTTATGCATTGATGCACATGATTGTTCAACATTTATACTGACAAAAGCATCTCGTATGTCTTTGCTACGAATAGGGAATTTTCCTGGGTAGAAAAATGATAATTCAATTTAGTCCGTCAGTAAGATTATCAAATAATATTTGACCCGTATTTTTTTCTTTATCAACTAAATACAAATTTACAAAGATCAAGCATATCAAAGTTCTGGAGTGGGGGCTTGAAAGTATAGCACACCATGACGTCACACGATTTTCCAACGCACTGTATCGTCACAGTATAAATATACAAACAGTATGGCAACTACCTACAAACGCTCACACAAACATGCGCACCGACGAGACCCCTAAGCACCGTCCGCGGTGCTGTCAGTAGTGCGAGCCGCTTAGGGGTGTCGGTCAATGCATATGTTTCCGTACTGTTCGTCCATATTTATTCTGTGGTATCGTCGTAATTTTTTGTTTACGTGGCAAAAGAAAAAATACGTGTCCAATAATTTTAGGTTATCTAACTGACGGATTAAATAGCATTTTTTGGTCAACTACCCTTTTCTGTCGCTTATTTACTAGCGTGTTTCTTGTTCAGGGACGCAATCTTTTGAGTCTCGAACAGCACATTTATTTTGTCGTTATAAAACGCAAACAATTGTTTTGTTCCACACGTTCGCAACACGGCCACCTCCACACGTTCAGGGTCTCATACAAGTTGAGATTGTTGACGCAACTGTAAGTGTGAACGTCGCTCGGCGATCTCGAACTTATGTGTGTTACTTTACCAAATATATATGTCAGTCTCCAACCCCTCATCCAGTCACTCCGTGTGCCCAGCTATCGTCGTATTCGGAATGGTTATTTCGTAATACAGCTTTTCCTATTTAGAACGCGACTATTCATCTTAAACAAGAATCCTTTTTGCTTATAGCTCTTTCTACTGTCATGCAAATTACACTGAATCTTACACCCCTTACAATTTTCTCTGTCATGTGCTAGGTTTTTTTTTTTATTATCTAGAATGTGTTTGTAAATATCTAGTATGAAAGCTTTAGTCACATTGAGTGCATGAGGTTTTGTGTTGTGGCTTTGCATGTTACAAGTGTTTGTGAATGTAGTTGAAGTTATACGATTAAAATAGCGAACTTTCTATATCAGGTACTCAATTTTTGCCTTTAATATTTTGAATCAATGCCTATAGAATTCTTTTTTATTAGTTTTTCTGTTGTTTCAACTGTTTTTACTCTCCAGGACCTAACCATAATCAAACAAGAAGGTGAGAAGCTAGGGATGCACATAAAGGGTGGTTTGAACGGTCAGCGTGGTAATCCAAACGACCCTAATGACGAGGGAGTCTTCATATCGAAGATAAATAGCGGTGGAGCCGCCAGGAGAGACGGTAGACTGAAGGTGAGTACAATTTTATATGTATTATTATTTTGTGGTTTCACCATAACCTACAGACATATTTAAACGTACAATACTGGTCAACTATTTTCATGACTTAGTACTAATAAAATTCTATCCACGTTTTATATAAAAAAAAACCGGCTAAGTGCGTGTCGGACTTCTCACATTTAGGGTTCCGTAGATGCCGTACCAAAGAAAAATTCAGATTTTTCAATATATTGGTATTTGTTAGTAAAGTATACGTAATAATAAACATTATCACCAAATTTCAAGTTCGTATATCAAAGGAAGTTAAAAAAATCTTCAGAATAAAAATGTGTGACAGACGGACACGTGAGTGACAGCAATTGGGCTCCGTTTTGGTACGGAACCCTACAAAGCAAACCTAAGAATTTGTCATAAACCAAATAATTTTCTTCCGAACAGGTTGGCATGCGTCTATTAGAAGTGAACGGTGTGTCATTGCTCGGTGCGACGCACAATGAAGCCGTGAACGCACTGCGTTCAGCCACCAACGCACCTTTACACCTTATTGTGTGCTACGGATACACAAGACCAGAGAAGATCACTGTAAGAACACTATAAACTTAAAGCTTGGCGGAAATATTTGTAGACACCCCACCCCACCATTTTGTTCTAGCAGTCAGTTGCAATGCATGGTCACTATACAGGAGTATATGAGTTACAAATATTTCGGTCTAGCATTGTATATTTTTTTGATTTCATTGTTTCTCATTCAACAATTCAGTCCAAATTAATAAGGAAATCTTTTCCCTTAACAAACAACAATGCTTTTACAATGCTTCCAAAATTTCACGCTTTTATAAATACACTTTTAATAGGGAATATAAATGTATTTTTTTATTTGCTTAATTAAATACTTAGAACAGTAAACAAATATGAAAGAGTTTTTTAAATATCTTGATCGGAGACAAAGCTACAAGGTTGAGAATTAGAAAGATAAGTTCGACGTGCCATCTGACGTCAGAAGGCACGACGCTCATACAACTGCCAAAGAAAACGGCGTTTCTGTAGAGAGGGACAAATATATTTGTTGAAATTGTTATATCTTGTTCGTTTTTCCATTGATTCTCTTTTCATTTTTAGTATTCTATTTTAGTATTTTAATCGATTAACTGGTCAAGTAACAAATATTTTTTTCATGCGTATTCTCTATTCTTTTTAACACTAATTTCTTTTGGCACGCTCCTGAGTGTGTTTTGTCTTCACACACCTGAGTTTGTGTGAGTTCGTTTTGGCGAGTGCTTGTTAGAAAGAGACGAATGTTTGCACAGACCGGTAGCGAGAGCGGGACGGCGGAAACGGGCGGCTCTCTGTCTCACTCAACGTCAAGCCTGGACCGAGATGATAGTACGTTGCACCAACAGCAACAGGTCAGTATTATAAGCGCTTCCTAATGTTCCTTTTGTTGCATTCGAAATTGTTGCATGGTTTTTTCCTTTTTTTTGTTGATTCCTTTGACTTTTTCTGAAAAATCTTTGTTAATATTACCTTAGAATCTTTTCCCTCTCTATTCTGTTACTTGAGGCATCAGAGGCGACAAGTATCTGCCAAAGATATGATTAGCAACACTTCTCGAATGTTTACAGCATTCAAAAATATTTTTTTTATACTTATAGTCCATTTGAAATGACATTAGAAATTTTTACAACCTCTTTGTACAGTCCGTACAAACGATTTTGAGTTCTATTCTGCAAACATAAGAATGACATAAAAAGCATAAACCTGTTACCAAAACCAACTGTTTAATACAGCTGCCATTTGTCATATCACCAACGCAATAGAAGTCAAAATCGGTTGAACGGGCTGTAAAATGGGATTATTTAAATGTCTAATGTTATCGCTAATGGAGTATAGATCTAAATAAGAGAATTGAAATGACTTGATTTAATATTTATATAAAAGACATAATACATAAATTGGTTATCACAGGAGCAACAATTCCAACAGGACCTTGTTGAGTTTGAACACGAGAAACAAGTCGCAGAAATGAGGGAAAAGTCTACACCCGAAAAGGTTGGTTGGCTGTTTTCTAAATCAAATAAAATATGCTTTATTGTCATTTAGTTGCCTGATAGCTAGAACCTTGGGGTCTTTAAGTCAAAAGTGAATAGGTTACTTCTAGGCAAGCGTGCTTCACCGTAGACCACATCAGCGCTTACCATCAGGCGAGATAGTGGTCAAACGCGAGACTACAGTTAAAAAAAAAATACACAAAGATTTAGTTTGAGAAAAGTAACTTTATATACGTATAACAGCACAAATTTTATTATTATATACATAGTTAGCTTTTGTTTGTTTAACAATTTGTTTATGAATGACTTTTGAGAGGACTTAATCCTTCGCTCATAAGATTTTCCTTCAAGGGTCAACTTACTCTACCAAAACTGGATTAAAAAACGTAATTTTTTGGTTAAGAGAGCAATGGTGGCCCAGTGGTAACGGCCCCGACTGACGTGTCGTGGGTCGTGAGTTCGAACCCGAACAGGCGTTCTACTTTGTGTAAATTATTTCATCACCACTGCTCTTAAAAGCGTGAAGGAAAACATCATGAGGAAACCGGCATGTCCTAGAACCATAAATTCGAAGACATGTGACATTCACCAACCCGCACTGGGCCCGCAAGGTGGATTAAGGCCCATTACCTCTCTCACAGAGAGGAAACCTGTGTCCCAGCAGTGGGAACATTATAAGGCTGATGATGATGAATTTTATGGTTTAAAATCTAGAACATTTCGTTAAAACATTTCAGGTCTTAGATATCGTTCACGCCGTAGAGAGCATGGCTCTCGAGCCCGCGCCTCCGATATCGCCCGAACTGCAACACAAGACGACCACCGTCGTAATGTCCAAACACACACTCCAACCTCAGGTTAGTCCAGCATAAATTGTACATATCGATGTAAAACTCTTTTGAATACAAGCTACAGAATAATGACTTTTTTGCTCTTTTAAAAAGCTATATGATTAAAAATTTTGCTCTATCTAAAATGCCAGAATAATTAAATAATTGTTTCTAGTTTAAGAAGAATGCGTCCACTAGTTTAAAAAAGCCAGCCAAGTGCGAATCGGACTCACGCACGAAGGGTTTCGTACCATTATTGCAAAAAACGGCAAAAAAATCACGTTTTTTGTATGGGGGCCCCACTTAAATCTTTATTTTATTCTGTTTTTAGTATTTGTTATAGCAACAGAAATAAATCATCTGTGAAAATTTCAATTGTCTAGCTATCACGGTTCATGAGATTCAGCCTGATGACAGACAGACAGACAGATGGATCGTGGAGTCTTAGTCATAGGGTCCCGTTTTTACCCTTGGGTACGGATCCCTAAAAAAGGCATTGGTTTATTTTGCGCTAGTAGTAGCATTGTTCTTGATGATCCCCTGAGTAAATTTGAATCCCCACAGACGGTCACAGAATAAGTTCAGAATGTCAATTCAGAATTTACTCGAGATTTATAATATTTTTGATTTTATAAGACCGTTTCTTGTTCTGTGTCCAACTGTAAATAATTTTACTTTTTATGCATGTATTATATTGTATTTTCCAATTTGAAAATAACAATTAATTTCTTGAAAATTTGAAGCTTTATATTTTTGATTATTGGAAAGTTTATATTACAGCATGATAAATACATTTTAGCTTTGTATTATATTATTATTATTAATAACTTTATCGTATTATAAAGGCCGAAACAATTCTGCTGTATAACTTTTTTGCACGGTTAGCGTCTTCCTGAATATGATCTTGATAGCATGCACTATGTATATTTTGTTGTATAAATTATTGCTTGCATGAAAATATTTGTAAAATATTCTGTATTGAGTACTTTAAGTATACTATTCGTATGTTTAACTCCTTGTCTTCCAAAATAAATGTTGTTTAGTATATCTACATGAACCTTTAATATGTAGTTGGTTGTGATGAAATGGACGGGTGGCACTTTAGAGAAAACTTCAGTACACCTCTCTCTGTACGGAAAACTTTCAATCTATTGTCTGTAAATGTATTAACTACTACAGCATTGATATTTACCTTAAAGGACTGTTTTGCATGTATCCTCATTTTCTTTTAAGTTCTCTCTTGGGACGTCTACGTAATAATTTGTGATAATGTAATAGAACTTCTAAGTGTACCCTTAGTACTATTAGTATGAGCCTTATAGCAAGACGATGTTGTTCAGTTCTTATTTTAATTTACCGTAGCTTAGCTCAATGTCGTCATGTGTTAGCTTGTATGTGGGTTCTGCCTAGAGGACGGCCCTACTGGTGCAGTTTAAAATAAAATTAATGACAAAAGCGTATTACGTCCATTGCAGAATGCATCCATTGAGGAACAGGAAGAAAACACATAGTACTGCATTGTTACTTCTGTCCAAACACGTTGTAAATAAGTAATGTTCAATAAACTATCGGATACACATAACATGTCCAATAAACTTATTTATATAATGTGTTGAATGATCTGTGAACTGTGGTCTTGACCGAAAAAAATAATAATAATTACGCATTTATAATTTTTGGTTAAACAATATAATGAGTGTTATAAAATAAATTTAATATAATGTGATTTTTAATTTCGTGGACTAAAATGAAATTTGGGGGGTTGTCAGTTTATCATTACAAAAAAATAGTGCCGTACCCTGACTATTCTGAGTGATCGAACGTTTATCGAAAATCGAAGTAGATCGAAAATGCAATAATTCACACAAAAAAAAATACGTTTGTTAAGAAACTAGCGGCCCTTATTTAGTTTCTTCTCATTTATGTCAGACTTTATTTTATCGATCACATTTATTTTATTGTTGATTACATATTTAACACAATAAAAGTTTATGTAATATGTGTATGTATACTGTTACATTAATAGTACATTATGGTACAAGTGTGTAATGTTGGTGATTACCGTTGAGGCGCCATTGAGACCCGAGCCGTTACGTGAGGGTCTTACGAGAGCCGAGGACGGTAACCATCAATACACACGTGTATTATACGACGTTTTTCAGCACACTTGTGAAGAAAATAATACAAAAAAATCATTTCCAACAGTGAAAACGAGTTCTGAAAATGTTTTCGCAATGGCGGGCAAAATTAATCAGTTTTCCTATGCCCGCGCATCTAACAATTGCGATCGGCCATAGACTAAAAATAATGAGTTTTCTTTTTTTGTGCTTTTCGCGGATAGCGTTTTACCCACGTACAAAATGGGGAATTTCAAGTTTTCTTTATTACAGACAAAAATGAAGTTATATTTGATTTTAATTATGAAACTTGTACAAATTGAAATTATCTATTTATATACGAAGTTGCATGAAATGTGTTACATTTGTACTATTGAGCACGATCTTTTTTGTAGCGAAACTTTTTTAAGAACAAAGCAACCCAACCAATAAATTTAAAAAAAAACTCTATAACTCACTTGTGAATAATAGTAAAGAAAAGTCACAGTTTGATAACAGGTGTCATTATGTGCCTAATTGCGGTGAAATTAGAGCCACTTTATGAGCAAGTGTGTTGAAAAATATATTACGTTTATAATAAGTAAAATTAAACTGATAAGTCATGTCACATACAACTGCAACACTATGTTCCGCGCTTGCAACATTTAAAAAAAAAATATGATCATTGGAAGCTGTCAGTCCACGAAATTAAAAATCACACTTTAAATGTTTTTAATTCAGAATAGCTGTGTGTACGAATACAATGCTATTTAGTTGCATTGGTGATCTTTATGTCCGAGGGTTTACTGTATGTTTTGAGTACAAATATCCAAACATACTTTTTCTATATGTCGTTCTAGCTTCGCGCTATTTAACATTATGTAATCAATTCCATGTGAAACATGAAAATGTTCATTATGAAATATAATTTAACATAAAGTGGTAAATGTATATAATAGCAAAATTTATCATTGTACTTAGTCTGTAAGGAGAAGGGTATATGTAGTTAAGATAACATGAAATAGGTATGTGTCAAACAATATTTTAGTTCGAAATATTGGATTAGGCATTTTTCAAATTGAGTGTTAGTATCCAATTTCTCCTTCAAATTCATAACATGTGGAAATCTTTATCCAACCTAACCTTTTAACAGTTTGGGACATAAGTCAGCTGTCGGCTTTACATATTTAATGTCATCCACTACATAACCTGACCTACTTTTAATTCAATAATATTGTTACGAGCTGGGGTTCAGGGATAAATTATTAAAACAGCAGACTTTAATTAATTTCTCTTTACTACTGAAACACTTCTTAAATAACTTTATTAATTCGCACTATTTTCGCTTCGTATCGCTTCCTAATCGAAACTGTCCCACGACGAATCCGACCGCTATTTATATAGCACTAAAAACGTTTCTGGCAAGTTTCATACTGTTCTAGATACTTCGACAACTTTCCAGGATATTTGACTTTCGAACCCATTGTTCCCGAAGCGACTAGAAACTTTTGACTCTAGACTCGATTTGACACTAACTTTCAAGAAATTAGTTTCGCTATTCGATACTAGATGGCGCTACTAGTACTACTAGTCCTTCCTCTTTTCACTTGCCCTATCTTGTAACAATATTAATGTAAAAACATCTCGAATCAGGCACATTTATCCTATTGATATAACCATTTTTATTTACATTATTACTCAGTCCGATACGACCAATTTATATCATTATAATAATAAATGTGTAGTAAAATATTTAGCCTACAACTACATTCTATAACTGACACCTTAATACTGATATATATTTGTAACTCGTTGTATTTGTATTCTATGTAATCTTCAATCCAAAAGACCAATTTTGTATACCTGTTTATCCCTGTTTGTCTAACTAGAACAATTCTATTAATATACATAAATCAAATGAAATAACACGACAAATTAAAGTCGAAATAAAATTTTGAAATGTTTCAGATTTCGCTTCCAACTTTTTGACTGTGTTTATGAATTTATTATTTCTGATAAAACGGTACCTACCTTTGTTGAGTAGGTACCAAATATTTGTTAAAATAATTATTCTCAATTGATTTAAATTATGTAAGACTTAAAATTAAGATTTTTGGCCAAATTACTATTCTCAACTGCCAATTATTTTACATTTGATAAAAACTATTGCGCTTTTACTTTATTTACTTTTTAATGTACAAAATTGTTCTAATTGACGTTATGTTTAGTGTTGCATTAAAATACATGATGTTTCAGATGACGTTTTCTTTTGTTTTATGTTAGCATGTTTTCAATGACATTTATTTTGGAAGATTTTTGTTCCTCGCTGAATTAGGCTTTTGGGTTTTATGCAAAACTAATTATTGTTAATTTTCTCATGATTTTCGTATTCATATTCTCGTGCAAGTAGCTTCGCTATTGTTCGATGTATGAAATTATAATAAATTATATTTGGCTCAATTCGTGATTACGCTCGAGTATGTAGCATTTTGTTTTGGTCTTTCTTTTAGTCGTATGTAGCCAAAGTAATGAGTTGCGTATGTACCGAGTGGTGCAGTATATTTTGTTGGTTTGGTTAGTCGTCTAGTTCGCAAGCGGCGCCCCCCTCGCCGCTCGCGGTGTTCACGCAGCAGAAGGCTCGGACGCCGCCCCCCTCCGCACCGACCCCCCCGCCCACGCCCGCAGACGGCACGCCGGTGGACCCGCCGCGGCTGCAGCGCCCCACCAGGCCACCACCTGCGCCTCCTGCCACCCCATCGACTCCTGCGACCCCGGCATCTCCCGCCAAACAAAAGCCTCAAGTGCCTCGCAAACCACACACGAAGCGAGTTAGTTTCACACAAGAACCGATGGACGAACCCGAACATTATCCCCTATCGACGAACGATACGAATGTATTCCGATACTCATTGCATGACGAGCATGATGACGAACGAACGGGGCCTATCATTGACACTAACGATGCATGCGAGGGGTTCAGCTCCTTACTAATCCGAAACCAAACGACTACCGAATTGGGAGTCTCGAGACCGGTCCCAAAAGCGAGTCGAGTACTTCACGCCGACCTCATCATCCCGCCTCCGCCTTTGTTCGACACTTACATTAGTGATAGAGAATTAATTGAAGATGAAGATATAGAGGCAAGTCTACCACCTATCACTGTCATTCCTGAACGGATTTTGCTGCCTGAGCCCGCGGTGGCCGAAACATCCATGCAGTCCTCAAATTCTACAAATTCTCCTGAAACCGAAGTCCCTCCTCCCCTTGTGAATTACGATGCCTTTCCACATTTGGTTTCGGGGCCGGTCGTTCCTGACGCACCATTTCGCTCGGTTATAATATCAGCAGTGCCTTCAAGTCAAGTCTTCCGTACACCAGAACTTCCTGTAGCCAATGATGAATATTATAAAGAACTTTCTGTAAGTCCTAGTGGAGAACCCGATCCCCCAGCATTGCTACACGCACAATATAAAACTCTGCCTACTGTGTCACATGTTCCTAACTCTCCATGTAGTTTACATCCAGATCAAACTTATATCGATGAAAGAACAATGTATGTACCCGTGCACCGTTCATTACGTGATTTGAGGACAGACAATAGTACACCGGGTATGGTTCACTCTAACACATACCCGCCTATCAACCCTTACCCACCTCTAACGACTGTAGCTGGAACATACAATCCATACACATGCACAGTCCCTGTATGTTCTTCCAATCCAATTGGTTTTATGAATCACAAATCACATACCGCTCTAGTCAGTACTTTAGGACAAGATATAAATGCAAACATCACTTCATCTGTCCCCACTAATAACGATGATGCGCCTAAAAGTGTTCAATCAGAGAGAAGAGTTCGTTTCGGTGAGGTGACGACAGTGGCCGAAACCGATAGAATGTCGAACAGTTCGGATCCCTTGAGGGAAGGGAGCCCTACGCCCGCATCCGCCTTGAAACCCGCATGGAGCAGCAAAATCAAATCCTTCGCCATCGGCGAGGTAAACATCAATGTACGGAATCTTATCCTCGCACACACACACTCAGCTTCTTTTGATTGTGTTCGTCGTCAACCCAACCTGGATTTTTGACTAAAAACCACAGTCATCCCTCCATATCCCATTTTGTTACTTACCCCCATTGATTTATTGTTTTTAACTTGCAATTACTTATATTTTGCATGTTTGATTTACTAACCGCAATAACCTTATTTTATTATTGTTTATTATTAAAACATTGACTGCATGGGTGTGAAGCCTGGAGAAGGGAATTTCAACGCTTGTAAATATCATAAGCTTTTTAACTCATTACTTATTAAATGTGCGTGTCATTTTGTTAGTAAGTTTAGCTAATCAAATCGAATGTCCTCAGGCTTCCCCACCTCATTCTGGTAATTTTGTGAAAGCGTCTGTCAGCGATAAGAAGAAGTTCTTCGAAAATGCAATGGAAGAAAGTCACAAACCGTCGCCCAAACCAGGTAAATATTGACCATTCTGAAAGTTTTGGGGTGTTCGAATATGTAGAATGATTACTGGTTAATAATATCGCGCACTCTGTAATACTCGTATTGATATATGTTCGGCATGACTATATGACACCAGTACCTATTTAAGGAGAACATTGTGCTCCAAAATAATATCACATGCTACTTCAAATACTATTTAACTATACACTATAGCACTAGATCTAAAATCATATTTCACCAGTCCTAGCCAGGGATACAAAGGCATTTATTCAAATAGATGATTCTTAATCGTTAACTGCTGTTTCCAGAAAAAGTTTTCACATTCCTATCAGCGGATGAGGTGGAGAAATTGAAGCAAGAAGAGGAAAGGAAGATGGCCTCTCTGTCGCGATCAGAGCTCGGCTCGTGGTCCCCAGGCGAGGACCGGCAGAGTGGATATAGCTCACATTCCGACGACGAACCTTATGAGAACGGCCATAGGTAAGACATTAGAATTTTTTTTATGATGATTTAGTTAAATTCTTAATTTTGGTAATTCTTGGTCCTGTATAAGCCGCAGGGCCCAAGTGATTCGCACAGGACTGATGGATGTGGCGACACTTGGGGTAGGCCAATGTCCAGCAGTGGACGTCTTTCGGCTGAAATGATGATGATAACTTAAGGTGTAATACTGATGGCGCGACAACTTTGCGGTTCCTAAAAAGTACGGAGTGGAAAGTGCTAACTGATCCTACTAATACGAAAAGATTGCACAGAGCAACAGCTCCATAGATTTTTTGCATAGAGGTAGTTTTTAGGCTAGAGAGGGGACATATGTAACTTTTATGCCGAAAAAACTACGGCAACTCTGCCAATCTCCACACTGCAGAGCGCTGGCTAGTATTTTCTACAAATTCACTTTCGTTTGTTCCTGTATAGTGTGTCTGGAGGCGTAAGTCCGTCTGCAAAGTCACAACGCAGACGCGCGGAGCGTGACGGCGAGGTAGAGGATGCGGCGACGAGAGCTGCAAGACGTGCCGCCTGGCGAGCAGCTAGACTGCGCTCGCTTGAACAGGTTAGTGAGCATAAAAATAACGAAGAACTCTTCGGAAATATATCTACGTCAGCTGTATCCGGTTAAATTCGAAGCCGACCGCAACAACGTAGTTGAGAAAAGGCTTGTTAGTTGATGATGATCATGAAATATAACGACGAACAGACTTCAAAATCATTGACAGCTAGGAAAATTAAACTAAATTATCGTTATGAAATTATAGGTCGTCCTGGCAAAGTGATCAAAACATGATCCGGCTCGAAGGACCATAGAAAATTGTGCCAATATTATATTAGCCCAGGTGTTCAAACTGTCTTAATGATTTTTTTTATTAACACGACAGTTGTAATTCTGATTTTACCTAGTTGGTATATTTTTTAAATTATTTACTATCGCAATATGTAAGTGGTAGTATGTATATGGGCTAAAAAGGTATTTGGTTTATTTAGGAGGCGCTTGAATCACAGAAAGTGATAAAAAGCATGGTGGGACCAGCGAGTGACATCTTAGAAGATCCACCTAGAGAAACCAACGAGGTAATTACTCCAAATAATAGCAACTCCATGTCTTGATGAATCAGTTGAATGTTGTCCAAATTAAAATACTAAAGCAACCCCTGTAAATGGAAAAATGATCATGTTTTATACCCCCAAAACCTACTAGATCACTTCCAATGTAGCATCAAATATCACATCACATTGTCATCGTCGCTTCCCATTTAAATATCCAACGTCATCTTTTTTCCATTTCAGATATAGAATGTTTTGTCATAATCCAATAATATTCCATGTATTAATTTGTTTGTAACTGTTAACATTGTGATTAACACTGAAAGCATTATTGTCTTTGTCCAGTAAGCAATGATAAAGTCTGTCCTAGTTCTGTCTGTATTCCATTTGAATGTTTGAATTGATACCTTCGATGTCTTGTTGCAAGTACCTGTAACAGTACTTATAATTTAACTAACACAATGTGGTAAATATGTCTTATC
This sequence comes from Orthosia cruda, assembly GCA_964057195.1. Lineage (NCBI taxonomy): Eukaryota > Metazoa > Arthropoda > Insecta > Lepidoptera > Noctuidae > Orthosia > Orthosia cruda. Next base: position 29,728,070 of record OZ059829.1, on the reverse strand, counting down.
ATGGGTGGGGATCAATGTCGCTTGGCTGGCATATTATTGTACGTTCACATTGGGCTGCGAATGTCAAAATTGGCTTTACAAATTATAGAAATGGCCCCTGCCACGTATCGCGTTACGTACAAAACCGGGCCAAATACTGGCCGTCAAGGAGAAAGAAAAGTTGTTAGACGAGCGCATTACTCTTCGGACCGAGGAGTTCGTGTGCCCGGCCACCGGCGAGACTAAAGTGCGAACCGTCGAGTACATTGAGAAAGTCATTGAAAAAGAGGTACGCGTATAACGCCGCGACTGTACATTGTGCTACGTATGACGCTGTACACTAGCAATGCCGTATCGTGTGGTTTTTTTTATTATCTTTTGTATATCTTTAAAACTACGCTTAGCTTTCAACGTGCAACTGTTTTGACAGACAAAGACCGAACTCGACTGACGGACCGAACGAACTCCAAACGATATTTGTATCAAGACAATGAAATAAATCGACTGACAAAGATCAATTACGTGTATAAACACTAAAATGTTAACGGGGCCTTTTATGTGCACATAACGATATACACTGTTTAGCACAACACAATACTTTAAACATCACAATTTGCAGTAGTAATGTATTGGAAAAATTACTAATCAGTTGTGATACCTATTTCAAGTTATTGCACTAAATTCCACAATGGCACGAAATGCTTGATTCTGATTTTTATACTCTTTGACTTGAACGTTCAACTTATAAGGTGACTGGCTAACAAAGTCTGAAAGTCAATAAAAGAGGGTTAAAATATAGATTTCAATTACGTTTTTTTATTATTCTAGTACAGTAAATTCAATAATAAAATAATTAAATAAATTTGATTGCCAATCGCTTGTGGATTTTAAGGTAATAATGATGAATATGATAAAATAACTGGTTATGCAACTTTTCTATGAAAGACATGAAGTGTAGATAAATCACGTAGTACCTAATTACACTCACGTTATAGAACTAAAATCGACGTGGCAATAACAATACTTAAGTTATAGAATAATCTATATTGTTATAACAAGACTTAAGTTATAGAGTATCTATATTGTTATAACATGACTTAAGTTATAGAATATGTATATAGTTATAACAAGACTTAAGTTATAGAGTATCTATATTGTTATAACATGACTTAAGTTATAGAATATGTATATTGTTATAACAAGACTTAAGTTATAGAGTATCTATATTGTTATAACAAGACTTAAGTTATAGAATATCTATCACGATATAAATCCCATGTTATATACAATTTATTTGCCCCATTTGACGGTATCCCGATTCCCAAGGTTTCCCCTATTATTTTCTTTTATTTCTTCTTATCTATTTAATGTTTTCACGAGTGTTGCATGATATTTTGGCATGGCATGCTAACTTAATTTATTGTGTAATTTGTCAGACGATACCTGGATTCTAGACACGGCAAGCTTCAACGAAAACAATGGTTTGTTGCGTTTATTACTCTTCAGAAATATATATACTAAAGCTTTTTCATTGCTTTAGCAGCAGAAGCAAAACTAACCCACTAACGCCTGTATATTAGAATATTAACAATTATATAAGTATTTAGTGCATGTCATTTCCCATAGGTAACCTGCATCACATTTATACAAAAAGGTGCTCTAAATTGTGACCATTTTTATGCTGTTTCAGTTATCTAATCACAATTTTGAGCACATACTTCGATGACATTAACTTTACTTTTTTATCGAATTTGAAAAATACATTCATAATTTCCCGTTCTGGAACAAAATACTAAAAGAACTTTCATACATTAAAAGAACTTGGATAACTTTCTGAAATCATTAGATTCCATAACATATCTCAGAAGCATTTGTCATTACTCTCAAACAGAAATACTGAGAGCGGTTACGCACTATATGTCCGTGTCCGTAAATTTAAGTTCCGAGTTCAAAATGTTTTGAATTATGACAGATTAGGATAGAGTTCGGATGTAGTCCGTGAGCTATTCTACAAGAAGTACTACGGCTACTTCGGAACCGAAATTTTACGGACACGGATCGGTTGTAGTGCGTAACCGCCCTAAAGTCTAGAATATCGGTTTTAATCGTACTTATCTATACAGGTGGAAACGACGCAAGAAAAAATAATTTCTTTGGAATTAACAACTAGCCCGAGTAGCGAAACTGCGCCTACCGACCTTGAGGAGGCCGGTATTAGCTTAGGAGAGGGAGAAACCGAGGGTGGGGACTCGCTGCAGCCGGACATCGTGCAGGTCGTCAACCCCCTGCTTGACGGAGGCGCCGGCCGCGTTACGGCCATACCTGTCGGCCCAACGCATCGCGTAACCGCCTACACAGAACAACCGCAGTAGACCAGACCACACACTCACTCAGATCTCTACCTACACGCCTCAATCTCCGCTCCCTTACCTACCTGGACGACCCCATGACAACACATCGGCTATAACCACAGTTGTAATAGACACGACTCGATCGCCGTCGAGCATCGAACTCGATTGTAGATTTCTTCAACGAAACGAACGTTCGTGAAACGAGTTTCCATCTTAATTTTGTATTGTAACTGTGATAATAAATTTAGATTCCACCGACTTGTTATGTTACTTAAAGGCGCTTGAAGAAATCCACTAGCGAGATGCGTTTTGTGGCATTTTGATATTGATCACAATTTTATTTTTTTATTTTAGTTTTGCGACGGAGATTTTAGAATAATGATAGGTGTTACTATATATTTTTTTTGGAAATATTAATAGTTAATATTCTTTGAATACTTTACGTATTTAATTTTAAATAATTTTCATTCCGTGCAAGTTTTTATTTTTGACTGAATGTGGATGCTGAGGAATGTGACTGGTTGATCGACCAGAATGTGTATGTAGGCCGAATTTAAGTTGATATTAGAGGTGTACATACCAGCAACAACACGCAAAGGAATGCGACGCAAGTGTACGAGAGTGGCATCACATTTGACGATATGACTTAATTATATCTACTTGCATTATACAATTACTTATTTTATTTGCGCATTGTTGTTTTATTCAGTATTTTGTATTTGATGATGTATTAATATTTTAATTTAATGTAATATTAATTTAATTTTCTATGTGGTGCCTTGATTTCTTGAAATCAATTTTATTATTATAATTATACGATTTTATTATTCAAACTTCAATAAATTTTATTTTATATTATTCTTGTAATTTTGTTTCGAAAAGTAATTTTACATTAAGTTATAATATAAAGATTGTAATCCTACAGAAGGTGATGAATTATGCATTTGCATCAGTGTGGCCGTAGTGTTTATTTTTAAGATTTACTGTAAATGTCCAGACGTAACAACAAACTGTACATTTCCGATTGTATGAAATGTAATATTTGAGTTTTTATAAAATATGTATTACGGTAAATAAATTGAAGTGTTGAATGGAAGAATGTGTGTCCTTTATACCTTTCTAGTGATATGTGCATTGTAAACTATTGAAAACATTGTATGTTTGTCCCAATTAAATGTTTTAATATATATTTTAATAAAATTAATTTGTGGTTTTATTGAAAAACTCAATCAGTCTTATTACAAAAAACGAGATAAACCATGGTTTAAACCTGTACTATCAAGTCCAGGCTTATCTGCAAAACCATGGTCTAAATTTGTTCGTATTACAAAACTCAAAAAAACCGTGGTCTTCTTAGTACCGTCATTTGAACCATTGTCTACATCAACCACAGATTAATACAAATATCATTCGTTCACCATAATATCATTCAATTGCAACGTTCCGTTTCCCCAGAAATAAAAACGTTTTGATAATACGATAAGGATTAAATTACGTTTAAGAGTGTTAAAAATATTGAGACTTTGTTATTTTGCATGGATATAAACATTTGTTATTTATCGATTGAAGTTTTGTTTAGATTTAAGCAAATTACATAAATTCTTAATAATTACTAATAATTCATCTACGCACGTGTAACGAAACGTAGCAGTCTCGCGCGTTATATGAAACCATAACATTAAACAAAACCATCGCAAGCTGAACAAATATCACTAATCTTTGGTATTTTTATGTTATCGAAGTCTCTAATAGAACAATTTCCTCTTTGTTAATAATATATATAATAATATATTGTGATGGACCAACAAAAAAAAACGATCTGAGAATTGGAGTACCGAGGAAAAAGTAATATCCTCAATAATAAATAAATCAACCATGTTAATATCCATTTTCGGGTAAAAACAACAAAATACAATAAAAAAGATGCTATAACCTAAAAGAGAAACTTTGACAGATACGACTTAGACCATCGTTAAACTAGGGGCCGCCGAGGTTTAGCGTTAGACCATGATTTGGATTATGGTTTATCGCTAAACCATTCTTTGTAATATCATTTTTGTGTAAACCACAGTTTATACCGATTTAGACCTGGGTTTTTAGTTAAACCGCTTTTTGTAATAAGACTGAATAAGATTAACGCTAGTTTATTTAATCTCTATAATAAAAATATACAACACAATTTAAAAGTCTATAACCTAGTAAGAATAACAAAAAACATCTTAGAAATAAGCAACGAATAGAACACTTTTACTTCTTCGGTGCAATAATGCCTTCCAGTTGCGCCTGAAATTAAATAATAGCAATTAGAAAAGTTTTTAAAGGAGATACGTTATTGAGGAAAATTCGAAGGCAACTTTTGGTTGCCATTGACTCGCAGAGACAAATAAAACTCTTGGAATCCCAAAAATAAGTAGTTCTCACCTTGAGTTGAGCGTTAGTCTTCTTCAAAGCGAGTAACTCTTCTTGGTGACGTTTCTCCTCGGCGGCTCGTAACTCAGCCGCACGTCTTTCCAGTTGTTCAGTCTTTTGTTTCAACTCCATACATTGCTTTTCCAAGGCGGAACGTTCAGCTTCCAGCTTTGCTACTTGATCCATCAAGTCTGATTTCCCTTGTTCTGACTGATGACAAAATTACACAATTATTTACGAAATGAAAAAAAAAACATCACGTCTGCATTCCCGGAAGGGTTGGTAGTGGTGAATAGTGGTCCCACATTTCGCCATTGGGTAACATTGTTATCCTCATAGATCAACGGAGCATTAATCCTGATATTGAGCAGCTAGAGATTCCTAAGGCTAAAACTCAATATGACCTGACCATCTTGAGCTTCTTGGCGTTACGTTGACATCGACTTTACATTGCCCATACATTGCGACGGCCCATACATTGAGGCAAAGGCTCAGCTGGCTGCCAAAATGCTGGGGATCCTTACAAAGGTGAGAAGGTACTTCACGCCAGTACAGCTGCTCAGCTTGTATCAAGCGCAAGTTCGATCCTGCATGGAGTACTGTTCTCATCTCTGGGACGGATCTGCCAAATACCAGCTTGATGCTCTAGAGTCGATCGAAAAGCGGGCCAAGAGGCTCATCGGCGATTTGCCAGCTTGTCGGTTTTTTATCGGTTACATTTCGGGGAGTGTGCGATGCAATTGCATGAATGCATGATCTAATTCCGCCCAGCCCGTTTCATCATCGGACTACCAACGGCGATGCGCTGTGTTTTGAAAAAACTTTTATTATGCGTACAGTTAAGGAGTTTCCCGATAGATACAATCTAGGGGTATTTAAGTCAAGAGTGAATAGGTTACTTTTAAGCAAGCGTTCTTCACCGTCGACCACATCATCGCTTACCATCAGGTGAGATAGTGGTCAAGCGCGAGCTAAATAAAAAAAGCATGGCCCCGCCTGAATCGAACCCGAGACATCCAGTTTTAGCGTATGGGATCAATAGATTGTTGAAAAGAAATATATTTTGTAACAACAAACCTGTAAAGCTTTCCTCATACCGAAAGCGATGGAACTACAGTAGAGCGTCTGGTAGGCTTCCATCGTGATTTTCGCTTCATCGCGCACCCTCAGTAATAGGAGGCCCCTTTCGCCACAGTTTATTGTTACCTGCAAGAATAATGTAGCATCAGCAATTATTTTTTGAGTCGGTTATAAATGGAAAACCTTGTTATTTATTTACATCAAGCCATTGATTTGTGGTGCCTCGAATTATATAAAATACTAGCGGATGCCTCGCGGTTTCACCCGCGTAGTTCCCGTTCCCGTGGGAATACAGGGATAAATAGTACCCTACGTCGTAGTCTACGTCACCCGGGGATAGTGTAGCTTCCCAACGGTGAAAGATTTTTTGAAATCGGTCCGGTGGTTTTTAAGTTTATTCGTTACATACAAAAATTTAAAAATACAAATCATTCCTATAAAATACCTATTAGTAGATGTAGATATAGTTTCTTCCAAATACCTTTTCTGGTTTTGCACTGGACCTATGATTTTTCACAATTACATTTTTTAAAGCCTCCAAATGTAGAAACTCATTCAGTTAACTCTCGGAGTGTCAGTTCAATTTGTGGCACTGAATCTGTAAATGTTTTATACAGGCTTTATAAAATGTAATTGTGAAAAATCCATAAACCATCAACACTTTTCTCATTTTACTAGATCTCATTTTACTTTTGTCGTTTCACTGAATTTAGTTCAGTCAACAACGACATTATATTAGCCCTCATATCACTGAACATTTTTTGTAAAAAGACGTAATAAACAAGAATATTTACCGCGATTTCGTGGTATCCCTAGGGATTTCGTGAAAACGATGGTATCCCCATTTCCCTGCGACATAGGTATAGGTAGGTACACTTTTATAGTGTATACCTACCTAAAGAAAGCAGAAGTCAGTCCTTGACTCAGAACTTTAATACACGATACATACAGGGTTTTGTCACATAAACCTACCATCTAGCGTCTAGTTTAAATAATACCACGATCCGACCCTGCCAACATCGGGCGAAAGGAAGACGTAGAGGATCTTTTATGGGCCATAAGGATGAGCTTGTGTCAGTCAAAAAAGGAATACCTACTCTTAGATGCAGCAGTGCATCATACGGTGCTGGTTTTGAAGTAAGTGCAAAATGCGGTACTTATTGTTCGCCTTTTTATTAGTTCTTATCTTATAAGGGACCAAGACATACATCGGACAATTCGACATATTGGGATCTTTTATCGTCAACGTCACATCTAAGGATCAACTATTAAAGTGTGTACCTGTCGTATAAGCTCATCGAAGCACTGCGTGTAGAGCTGCCGACGCACGGGACAAATGCCTGTTTCTCTGGCTTGTCTTTGTTGCAAACGCGTGTCGAGCATCTCTTGTAGGTTTATCACATCCAGACGAGTTGCAGGAGTCGATGATATCTAATTAAAAAAATAGGTAAGATCATTCATCTATACTATTATTATAAATGTGAAAGTAACTCTGTCTGTCTGTCAACCGATTTGGCATGGAGATAGTTAGTTGAGTTGATCCGGGATAAAAACTATCCTATGTCCTTTACAGGGTGGAAAGGACATAGGATAGTTTATATCCCGGATATCAAACTTTAGGGGGTAGACAGGGGGTAGAAGTTTGTATGGTCATAATTTCTCGATTATGGCGGCTCACAAACCTATAGTATAATATTATGGCCCGATATAAAAAAAATTGGCTATTCAAAGTACCTAGGTACTAATGCTACGCAGACGAAGTCGCGGGCACAGCTATTCTTTCCATAAAGGCAAAACGTTGAATTTATTTCCAGGTATCTACGCGGTACAACATCACATAATCGCGTGTCACGGCACGGTTATAAAAGGCTAAAAATATGCTTTCTTACAACATTATTTTCAACGTCTGTCTGTTTTAAGTGCACTTATATTGAAATAATTGAACTGAAGAACCGTCCTGACGGAGCATTGAAGTTTTTAAACGGCTAAAGGTTACACCTCAAATCCTAATGGGCAGACTACTGTACCCAATAAACAAAACTCAAGCTACTGGGCATCCCAAACAAGTATAAACTAAGCAAAGGTGTTACAGCACCTTTTGAGTCCATATTTGGCCATCTTCTTCCCATTCCTTTGGTGGCAAAATGGCATTTAGAATCTCTTCTGTTTCCTTTTTGGCTTCTGTTGGCACACATGGCTGTATGGCGGAACCAGCGAGAACTGGTACCTGCAATTAGTGTTAATAATTAGCGTTGATTGTGTTTGACAAATAACTAGAACAAGCCTGTTTGAAACAAGATTAAATTGCTTACGACTTTTTCCACCCGCTTTGTAACCAGTACAGGATTGTCATAACGAACTAAGGTTTCCTCTGAGGACACGGGAGCTCTCTCAGTCATTTCTAAAACTATTTAATCTAATTAAAATGTTTAATATGTGACTAGAATTATCAATATCGTACAACGAGACGTCGTGTATCAACAAAGTTTCGTCTCCATGGCGACTGCCTGTTGCAATATCTATATCTATACTAATATTATAAAGAGGTAAAGTTTGTGGGTTTGTGAGTTTGTGACGTTTTAAGGGGTAATCTCTGGATCTACTGAACCGATTTTGAAAATTCTCTCACCAGTAAAAAGCTACATTATTCCTGAGTGTCATAGGCTAAAATAAATTTTCAAAAAAATTAGAGATCCTTATGAAAATTGCAATAATGTAACCCAAGGTAGGAAAATGTTGCCTATAAAATTCATTCTTTAGCGTGCGCTGAGAAAACCATTGATGATAGATAAAAAATAGTAGGTAAGTAGGGTAGGCAAAGTAGGCAGGGTAGGCAGGCTAGGCTGGATAAGCAGGGTAGGCAGGGTAGGCCTGGTAGGCGGGGTTGGCCGGGTAGGCAGGATAGGCATGGTTGGCAGGGTAGGCAGAGTAGGCAGGGTAGGCATGGAAGGCAGGGTAGGCGCGGCATGCAGGGTAGGAAGGGTAGGCAGGGTAGGCATGGTAGGCAGGTTAGGCAGGGTAGGCAGGTTAAACAGGGTTGGCAGGGTAGGCAGGGAAGGCAGGGTAGGCAAGGTAGGCATAGTAGCAGGGAAGGCAGGGTAGGCAGGATAGGCAGGGAAGGCATGGTAGGCAGGTTAGACAGGGTTGGCAGGGTAGACAGGGAAGGCAGGGTAGGCAAGGTAGGCAGGGAAGGCAGGGCAGGCAGGGTAGGCATGGTTGGCAGGGAAGGCAGGGCAGGCAGGGTAGGCATGGTTGGCAGGGTTAGCAGGATAGGCAGGATAGGCAGGCTAGGCAGGGTAGGCATGGCAGCACAGATTACCTCCCCCTTGGGGGGTAATCTGTGCATGGCAGTCAGGGTTAGCAGGGTAGGCAGGGAAGGCAGGGTAGGTAGGTAAATATAGTATATATGGATAGCCAGTTGACGGGAGCGAAGCCCCGGGGGTCAGCTAGTTTTTCAATAAAGGTCATCACCTCATCAGTAAAGAGTATCTATGTTTAGGTAGTCTCGTGGGTGCAAGAATCCTTGGTCGACGAGGAACACGCGATGGTGGCTTTAAGTAATTCTGAGTTGTAGGCAACCTACATAGTACCTATGTACCGGTTAAACGGGGTTACATTGAGATCTGGGGTAACTTTGATGATAACTTTATTTTTTTAGGTTTTTAAAGCTCCGTGAAAACGAAAAGCACCTCAATTTTCTTTTTAAAATTTGCTCCTCTTACATGTCAGCCATGTTTTGCATCAACCTCATCGCAAGAATAAGTTTAGGTACTTGTTGCAGAAAAAAAAAATGATTTGTACAGTGTGAATTCATTAAAAAACATTGTAAATTGGGGTAAATTTATATTGCAATGAAAAAACAATGGGGTATCTATCAAAGTAACCCCATTGTTATTTTAGCGTTCATAGGCTCGTTTTTTTTATTTCCATCCAAACAATGAAAATAAAAATGTTGTATTAAGGAATATAAAATCATTTGTGAAGTCGCCAACACTGTATTTTATTCATATTTTCAAAATCTATTTGAAATAGTTGTCAATTTTAATTTCAAAATTAATCAATTTAATCTCGTTTTACGGTAGGTACTACTTACTCTGAGTTTCTCGTTTGCCTTGGTGGGATGTCTATAAAACAAGAGGCTGAGGTCATTTACATAGCAGACGATTGTATGTATTCCATGCCTAATCTTGTGTTTCACAGCGTAGCTGGTGTTGGTCATGGTGTGGCCGGACCTATCCCGGATATTAAGCCCAGCATAATGTACCAATGATATACCCCTGTTTTAGCAAATCTTTACGCAATAACACTGTTATCATAGGATACTTTTTATCCTGGGAATATGTACCCTCAGGATAAAGGGAAATCCCTTTAATAATTTCTATAGATATAAGTTTTATAAACACTAGCTTCTGCCCGTGACATCGAAAATTATCCTGAGGGTACATATTCCCAGGATAAAAAGTATCCTATGTGCTATTCCTGACTATGATCTATCTCTCCCAAATTTCATCCAGATCCGTCCAGCCGTTTGAGCGTAAAGAAGTAACAAACATACAAAAACACAAACTTTCGCGTTTATGATATTACTGTGATGTGAAGTGTGATTGTATAGTCAACAAAATAAAACAGTTGAGTTATAATATTAATTTATTCAGCAAATTATGTCTAAAATAATAGTACATAAATTACATTACAGATTACTTATAAACAGTCTTTTAAATCTGATACAACAGTGTCCAACAGAAAACATCTGTCAGTGTTCTTTCCACATAGCTGTCTATTCAATGTAAACCATCATAATTATCATGATGTTTGATAGTGTATCACATTGTCTTCCTTATTCACTGAGAATCACTGCTGGAACTTGAACTCGAGTCGGTGGACATCACTTCTACATCTTCTTGGTTGGGTGCGTCCTTGCCGCGGCCATCGATTGAGACGGAGTTCCCGCCTCCGACTGACATGTGGAGCTCGCCTGATGGATGCCAGGTGAACTGGTTTGATGCTGATGCTGGCACTGTAAGCAAACAAAAATTATGATGTAGTGCAAAATATCGTGCGTCATTTTCGTATCTAGGCCGTGGCAGACAGCAGTTGTTTTTTTTTCGATATCCTTAATGGGTTCACAGCCCATAAAACAATAGTTAAAACAATACAATTAACAGGTTGGACTGTGAACCTGTTAATTCAAATTGATAAGTAGCTTCATAGACTTGGAAAGAATGGAGAAAGGCCTTTTTTTAGGCTAGCTTATAATATTAACCTACTAGTTTTACTTCCTGGACAACTTCTTTTCTCAAAGGTGTGGGGGTCTCATCCCATACAAAGAAACTGTTGTGACATACTGTACTGATTATTTGATTCATCTTTCGATATCGAATGATTATAAGATGCTGATCTATCTATCACCGTGGAACAAAACCAAACGCAATCGATTTACAAAAAAAAAAACAAGTTAAAAGCGCTAGTTACGTGACACGGTTTCTTTGTATGGGATGAGGCATCTGTAAGCTAGTATTATATTATCTGTGTCAAAGGCAATGCAAAGCGAATTGCTAAACAGATTGAGCTTAAGAAATGCTGAACCTTACATCAGTTATATTTACATCCTACCTGACTCAAGTAATAACTAGCCATAATTTATGACTAGTTGAGGAAATGAAATACACCATACAATAAATCAACCATAAAGCTTAATCAAGCATGGAAATACCCATAATTGCTATAGAAACTTTTAATGTATAAATGAGCTAGAATAAATTTCTTAGGAAAAGTATGAATAATATGACTCACCTCCGCCTGTGGTCATTCTGTGCAATTCGTTTAGTGTTGAGGGAGTGTGTCCATTGAGTGGCAGGTCGCAGAGTCGGCCGAGCATTCCCAACCTCATCTCAAGATCTGTGGGGTACGGTCTGCGCGGGTCTCCAGGCTGCCATGAAAGTGGTGCACTCACTGCATTTGAGGCACTAATTCTGTGAATTTATTATTTGTGTTACAACAAGAAACTGTGAGTACAAAACATTTTTTTTACTACAGCCATATTTTCTTGATGCACTGAGTTGGTAAAATGAACTTACCTGTGTGCAAACTTGATCAAATCTTCTGACGATACTGGCCGTTTCCTAGACTTGACTATTGAGGCAAGCTTCTGTCTAGCTTGATATAATGATGTTGCTAGGATTTGCTCAGCATCTTTGAGTTGTCTTTGTAAGTGGTAGATGTCTTGATCCTAGATAGGCAATACAATGATGTTAGTGTTTGTTTGAACATATTAAGCTAGAAATTAGAATATAAACAATAAATGCTATGTTTATATTACCTTGTTTTCAACTTCAGCCTTTAAGTCGTTCATTTTCTGTTGAATCATAGCTTGTTCATCAGCTAATTCCAACGTTTTCTTCAATTCCGAATCTTTTGAGAGCAGTAGGTCTGTCAGTTGTGCATGGTCTGCCGCAGAAAGCTTCTGAGGCTTTGGAGCGATCGATACTTCTATCATTTCTCTGTAATATAAGGAATATCGTCATACCAGCACTTTCTTTTTTCATACTAAATAGCGTAAAACAATACTCACTTTGAAATTAACTCGATATCGTCAATCAGCGCCAGTAGCCGGTCTTTAGTGCTCAAATGAGATGCCATTTTATCCCACTTAACTATATAACTTAGTTTAACATAGAAAGACGTCCCTTTATTAGTTTATTTTAATAATTAATTGAAATCTACCGATTGTAAACTCCTCAAGAGCCCCAAATTATTGATTTTGACAACTTTGACATTTGAGTTTGACAGCAAACTTGCAAAGCGAGCGACAGCAACACTCAATGACTCAGTGTTGTAATTCTTGTAATTTAAAAACCCACAAAAACTTGTAAACTTGACAAATATTGTATGTATCTACCGTAAGTTAATTAATTTTTTTTGAAGATTTCCAAGATTTTCTGGTTGTGGATCATAGTTATTTAATTAAATATCCTGTGCTAAAAATTATGAAATATCTAAAAAAAAGCGTAAACAATACGGGACAAGCAGATGCGACGCGGCGCATACATCCAGTGCGACGCGCGAATTTCCAAATTGTTTAATTGTGTGTGTTAGAAACAAAACTATTGCAATGTTCTAAAAAGGAAAGCTGCAATATTTTCTCATGAGACTTCATTCTGATAATACCAACATTATCAGAATGAAGTCAGCCCAAGCCATCCCGTTTCTTTAATTTTGTAATTGCATACTAAGTAGGGGATAAAGAATGACGAAAGAAAAAAAACAGCTAGTGTGGTGGTTGGTGGTTAACTGCTGTTGGTGGTTAAAAAAAAAGTTAAATTTCAAAACAATGTCCACACTCTGTCATCTACTTAGTTGGCGATAGCTAAGTGAAAGACTAAGTAAAAAACGTACAAACTATGTTTTAAATTTGTTTCGTTCCTTTTGATAATGAGTTTTACCTGCATAGATTTAATTTAGATAGATTTAATCTGAATCAATCTAAACGCAGCAAGATTTGTCGGTCTTATGAAATAAATACTTTCGTATAGGTAGGTGTATTATTAAATAACTTAGGTAATCCTTAAACTCTATGTACGTAGGTATAGTATTATTTGCATTCATATCTGCTTACACAACGAGTCATATTCATGTACGTGCAGTGAACGGAAATGTAGTTACATATAGTAAGTATAACCCACCTACCTTGGTTTTTGTTTTGTATGCATACATAGTCATAATATTATGCGATTCATGCGAACCGGCTTTTGTGCACGCTGTTGTCGCGTGATCAGCTGATGGCGAGGGAGGGGAATATGGACAGAGGGGAGGCTGGGGAAGTATGAGGGAGGAGAGAGGGGACCACGCTGTGAACATGCGCACTACACGTGCTCGTGAGACTTTATTACTGTGCGGGTGCGTCACCTTCAGTAGCATAAAATGCACCGTCAATGTGTCTGGTTTTTCAAAATCATTTTTATTAACATGTACATCATGGAGATTCATTGAGCATGTTCAATAATGTAGTAAACATGATCACGTCTAGCATGCGTGAACATAAGCAAAATTTGTTTAATTACCTATTCAGAAATAAATTAACAACAGAGGCCTGTTTGGAATAGGTACAATCTAGTAACTTTTTGAAGTTTATATTTTATAATAAAATTCGAAACTTTCACAATATAGCTAGCTGTCTTGAAAGTAGAAACTGAGATATTCTCTCATTCGCACACTAATAAAGGCAACTGTGCCACAGCCTAGCAAAATCAGTTTGTTCAAACGACATGTTTGTTTAACAAATTACTAAATTATTAAAAAATATGTAATTTAAAGTGCATAAACAAGAGATCTATGTAGATGTTCCTTACATAATGAACATTAAAACCATCAAAATCATTCAAATTCATTTGAATCTTTGCAACTTAACAAGCATTTTGTTAGGCTGTGTTGAAGGTTTCTTTTCTGACATCACACGCCAGGGGAGAGAGGGGAGGGGTAAACGTTGTTGATGCGATCGGACGCTCGGTGGTTCGCAGCAAGTATACCAGTTCCAGTCCACGCTTGGCAGTAGAGGTGAAATTGGCTTTTCTGCCAATCTAATGGAAAATCGCTTCTTCGAGAAAGTGTCTTCTGCAATCGTGTTAAACAAATCAAACATTCGCCTAAGGCGCGACAATTGTCGTAAACAACAAATCCTGTTGCTACTATTATGTTGTTTAAACGGATCTTTGAAGGAAAGTCCATGTTGAATGCGGATGCCAAGAATATTTCGTCGGCGAAATGTTCTAGAAGGTGGTCGGAATGCGATGGATGTAGAGAACATTCCACGTAAGTCTGGATCCTGTACTATCTTGGTACTTCTTGTTAAAATTAAGAACTTACTAACTTTATTTTGTGTAAGGCCACTAAACATCTGGATCTAGGTTGAATGCAGCTGAGCAACTATTAATAGACTGCGTTCACACTATCCAGCACTTTCAAAGCAAAAACTGGAACAAAAACCTATGGCACTAACTAGTTTAGGTCGTGGACCGAGAAGTTATTTAATTTGAACGCCAGTTTATTTGTGTTTAAGGCCAGTTTACACACTCCAATGCCACCGTTGTGTATTCTTGACTTGACCGACTTTACCCAACTGGTGAAGATAACAAGCGTGGCCGAATGTTATCCTAATGTTTGTTTACTAATAGCGGTCAAAGAGGGTCACTATTGACCATTATGGTTCAAATGGGGATCATTGATCTTGACTGAATGAATGATAAATCGTGATTCCAATTTACCTATACCTACTTAGGTATTTGACATCAGTCAAATAAAGGTGTTCATGAATAACCCATGTAAACAAACAGGTATGTTTATGAATAATGATATAAAACCGTGAATATTTTATTTTTTTACATACAACTTTGGTTGTGGTAGGTAAGTGCCGTTTGATTAGCTTTTTAACCGGTTTTTGACATAAGGCAGCTATGGTGATAAGGTAATAATTATAATGATGGATAAATATTTATACTCTTAAATACCAAATAGGAGAGACTGGGGTGATCCTTTATAATTTGTATGTACCGTCTCCCGTAGTTTCAAGTCAAATAAATCTATACTTAATATTATAAATTCAGTTTGTTTGTTTGTTTGGACGCGCCAATCTCAGGAACTACAGGACGGAATTGAAAAATTCTTTTGTGTTGGATAGTCCATTTATCGAGGCCGGTTATAGGCTATATAACATCACGCTACAACTAATAGGAGCGGAGCATAAAAGAAAAATGTTGCAAAAACGGGAACGAATATTTGTTTGTTGGGTAGGTAGGTAGTGGTAGGTAGATAGATAGCCAGTTGACGGGAGCGAAGCCGCGAAGGTCAGCTAGTATTTATATATTTTTTATGAAGTTTTGTAGCAAGTTTTTGGTAGGATGTTTATTTAATTAGTTAGGTAAGTAGTTAAACATAAACAAATAAATTTAATTAGATTGCACTTATGATTGTCTAATTCGGCGATGCAGAGTTTGACCTCTAGTTTTTTTTGTTTGTGTTTTAGTCAATCGTACTTTTCCGCCTTCACTTTATTTGTAGACTAGCGGACGCCTCGCGGTTTCAACCGCGTAGTTCCCGGTCCCGTAGGAATACAGGGAAAAAAGTAGCCTATGCCACCCGGGGATAGTGTAGTTTCTCAACGGTGAAAGATTTTTTTGAAATCAGACCAGTAGTTTTTAGGGTTCCGTACACAAAGGGTAAAAACGGGACCCTAAAGACTCCGCGATCCGTCTGTCTGTCTCATGAATCGTGATAGCTAGACATTTGAAATTTTCACAGATGATGTATTTCTGTTGCCGCTATAACAACAAATACTAAAAACAGAATAATAAAAATATCTAATTGGGGCTCCCATACAAAAAACGTGTTTTTTTTTTTCGTTTTTTGCGTTAATGGTAACTACGGAACTCTTCGTGCACGAGTCCGACTCGCACTTGGCCGGTTTTTTTGTTTGAATTTTAGTCAGTCATACTTTTGCGCCTTCACTTTATTTGTAGATAATGATTACTTAGTACTGGCATAGATACGCATAAAAATACAATGTAAAAGAACTAACTAACGTAATAGAAACTTCTCGACTCTAGACGATTACGAGTAGGTACCTAGTATCCAACGTGTTACTAGTAAAGCAAGCATTGACCTATAATGAAGTCAATGAAACCAAGGATAGGTAATTATTACGTAGGTAGGTATCAACTAGAGATAGTCAATAACCCATCTCTAGGGATCATATTTCTGTACTTTCACGCCAAACTTCTTGGCGGCTCTGAAGTTGAGTTTCCGATTTCCGATTGGCGCAAGGCACGGATTGGTGCAGTTTTTGCATGAGATTTACTACTGCGTAGCCAACTTCAGGGTGGTCAAAATAACTGAGCACTCGAAATCATAAACGACCGTACTCCCGCTAGCTAGAGTCGAACGTCAGAGTGACATTGACAGTTCGGGTGCTCAGAACAGATATTTGGAATGTGTAAACCCGATAATGAATAACCAATATTAGTATAATAGAAAAGCTATATTGACCGTGATTAACCATATTATGGATACAAAAGGGATCATTGATCTTGACAAATGAATGAATGAAACTTTATTTTTATTACATCTATTCAAAAAGAGCTAATTTATTATTCGTAAACAGGGACTAAAATAGCTCATTAAACCCTAGGGACTAAAAGTGATTTGAATTTGGAATGTGGATATTTTTAGTAAATGTTCCAAATATATGAATCACAAACCATACGGTCAAAAATAGGATTACATCAATAAAATCGATTACGACGAACGTATGAGGTGAATGGCTAATGAGCGATTGTAATTCTATATCGGACCGCACCGGAACATTGTATTGAACAAGTGACTTGCTGGAAAACCGCGCGCGAGCCAAATTAAAAAAATAAATCTACAACTGTAACGGATGGTACTAATAAAATTGTTATGTTTATATTTGAACAATTATGGAAGTGCATCACTGCACAGCCTCTAATTATTTCTTTGTTATGTCTTATATGGTTCCTAATTGTATATAAATAAACGTAATGTTCTTGTACATAAATTGCCATTACTCCAGAATCCCTCGCTCCACTCAGGATTAAAATAACATGTCGCCTTTAATATAGTTGTTTGCTCCCTAGATAAACACTCTACTAATTTAAACCCCGACGGAAAAAGAGGGGTGCTATAAGTTTGACGTGTGTACCTGTGTGTTTGTATATTTGTGTATCTGTTTATCGGTCTGTGGCATCATAGCTCCTAAACGGATGATCCGATTGTGATCTCTTTGTTTTTGTTTGAAAGGTGACTTTATCGAGAGTGTTCAATAGCCATGTTTGATGAAAATCGGTTCAGCCGTTCAAATGTTAGGACGTTTTACTATTTGAATATGGGTGTTTTCGCAAGATATCATGTCATAATTAAGTGTTCAATAGATTGTCGATCGAAGCGTGTCTACTACAAGATAAATTATGTAGCATGAAAAAGGACGTTTTACTATTTGAATATGGGTGTTTTCGCAAGATATCGTGTCATAATTAAGTGTTCAATAGATTGTCGATCGAAGCGTGTCTACTACAAGATAAATTATGTAGCATGAAAAAGGACGTTTTACTATTTGAGTATGGGTGTTTTCGCAAGCTATTGCATAGTTAAGTGTTCAATAGATTGTCGATCGAAGCGTGTCTACTACAAGATAAATGCATATTAAATAAATGATTATTATTTTAAGAAGAGCCCGATTATTGGGTTTAAACCCATCTCTAGTAACTAGATACCTAATTACCTATTAAATCTAGTTTTTCTAAGAAAGTAATATCCACAAAGTTTCATAAACAGTATTTTATCGTTATTTGTGCAGACATGTTTTTGTTTTGGTATTACCATAATTGAATATGTAACTAATTAATTATTTAATCACTAGCTAAGTACTCGGCGTTTAAACAATTTATTCTAATTAACTCGCTTGTATCTAATCTAATTAGCTCAATGCAGCAATACATACCAAGCTCCCAAAGTTGTTACACCATATTTGAGCAAAAAGTATGAATTTACGTCAGTACAGGGCGTCAACGCGCTTGTACCTCCAGATTCTCAACGCAAGCGATCACGTCCGCCTGGTACATTTGGAGGGTAACAGGCACTCAGCAGGTAGCCCACCAACAAAAAATATTGACTCAAAAAAATTGTTTTGCATTTCCATTTAAAACCCTGACTCCTGTGCTACATGAGACCTTTGTTACAGGAGTAAGTGTCATCATCCGTTATGGTACTAGTGTTCACAACATTTATATATATCATAATAATTATATAGATAAAATCCTGATTAATAATCATTAGTAAAAACTTGATCCTTCATCGCTCCTTCCATTGATCTCTTTATCATACCCCATATGAATTTTTACCCAAAGTGAGCTCGGAATAAATCAAGTTATGTAGATTAAAATTATTGATTTATTGTAGATACCTACCTTATATAAAGGAAACACGACAATTCTAGTGTTGCTGAAAAATAAATTACCTGTTGCCCTACCAAGACATGCCAATACTCTCATGATTGATGACCGTTGAGAAAAAAGGTATAGTGGCTATTCATCCTGTATAGCTCCGTCCCTCTCTCACAACGGAATTTTGTTGGAAAAGAACGGAATTTTGTTACTGAAAATTAGCTTTTTGTCCGTCAGGTAGATTAATAAAAAATATTGCACACAACGTAAACATAAAGTGACGACGATTTAATGCGTTGATGTATCTTGAAACGTCACGCCGCTAGTACACTTTATACTGACTTAGTGACGTCACTCCTGAACTTTGATGCGAATTAACTTTGTAATTTTTTATTCATTTGGTAAAGCAAAACATACGTGTCCAATATTATTTGATAATCTCAATGACATACAAATAGAATTATCATTTTCTACCTTTTTTTTTTAATGTGTGGTGAATCATCCAAGGACTTCTCCCGCTCTGGGTGAGGCGGGAGGGCGTGTCAGACTTTTTCTGACTAAAACCCACCCGTGTTCCTTCAGTTGCTTGAGTCAGGGTCGCGGTAACTCTTTTTCAAATTTATCCGCGGCAAAAGTATGGTGATCAACACTAGGCCCCGACGAGATTCGAACTCGTGATCTCCTGTTTACTAGACAGGCGCTTTAACCAACTAAGCCACGGCGCCTCTATCATTTTCTACCTAGGAAAAGTCCCTATTGGCGCGGCATAGTAGGCCTCACCATTCAAAAAAACTCATCAAACCGCAAAGCGTTAAAAGCAAACGCAAGATTTAGATACCTATGCACTGATATAAAGAAAAATAATAAGGACTATCCGGGAGCATGTTTTGCACGACTGATAAGTTATCTAGGTGAAGGTTTTTAGAGACGTCAGCATTTTAAAAATAATAATCAACTTTCATAATATTTTTCTGTTAAAAATGTACTACTTATGTTCTTATAATGTAGATACTTGTGATGCTTATTATATATTTTACAGATAAATTCCACCCACAGTGAAGTCCATATTAATGTTATTGTTAAAATAAAAGCCTGACTGCATAAAGTTAGACACAATCATGCCTGCATGGTGCATCAAGGGTGCTACAAGAGAAGCAAACCCTAATTTTAACAAGCACGCAGTTTTCTAGTTCTTTAATATTTCAATTGTGTGAGCTGTCAAACCATTACCTAAAGCCATAAGCTAAATAAAAACAAAAGAAACAAAACAATCAAGTAAATATCTTAAAATAAACAAGTAGTAAAAAGTGACCGCTATAAAATATTTACGTCTACCCCACCTTTTGGTTTAAATTTCTCAGTATAGTTTCGTCAGATTCTCAGTAAACTTTTTGTAAAAATTAAAAGAAAACAATGTTAACAAAAACAATCCGGCTACTTGGATATGTTTAACGTGAATGAATTCTGTTATTAAGGTCCAAGTTCTGCGTAGTAAGTTTATGCGTACTTATCTACTAAAAGAAAAACAATATTTAGATTAATTGACAATCAATAGTCAACACCATTGGTTCTATATGTTATGTTGCTAATTTGTTTATGTTCTTCAACACGGATTCTCTGTACGGTTCATAATTATTGTCATTATTAATTATAAGTAGGTAATTAGGAATTCCAAACAAGATTAATTAAATCTATCTTTAGCCGGAACTGCTTCTTGTTATCTTGTGGTTCAGGGGGCTTGGCTTATTTATCGTATATCTAAAATGGCGTATAATTGTGACGTGAAACAAACGTAATAAATATGTCTACACTATCAGTAGGGACATTGGCGGGTTATCACAGGTCAGGCCCCTTCTCGAAAGTCTTCATAAACCTGTTTACCCACCCGTTTGTTGATCAGTTGGACTCCAAACGTCTCAGATATAAGAACAAAGTATGTTAATAGTTAAAATTTGTCAGCGGTTGGTCCTTTTGGCATTTACATAGTGTTATTATTCGTTTGGTGTAGCGGTGACTCATGGTTGGATCCTTTGTTGCAGTATATTGGAAGAAATGATGAAGATGGTGTTGCTTGGTGTGGTGCTCTGGGCGGGAGTCACCTTCGGGAGCCAGGTTGCTCCTTATCCTCTTAATCTAATACTGTCATCGGGTAAGTTCTTACTTCTTTAGTTCATCTTTATCAAACAATTTTGTTATAGGGACCTGGTCTTAACCGTTTTCTCCTTTTGCAGATTTCAGTCATCCACCGCCTTTGTATGATTTTCCGTTCCCGAGTGCTGAAATGTTGAGGAGGTTACCACCTGTCAATTCATTACACACGAATAGGTCGATAAGGATAAGCAAATTGGAAGTTTCAATGTTGGAAAGACTGGAAATAAACTTGCAGTCTGCTGGAATCTCTCCTAGAACTGGATCTCCTGCGCATGGGCTTGCGATTGAGGGTTCTGTTTCTGACAACGCTATGCAATATGAGAAGTCTTCGCTGACGATCACGAAAGCGTCTCAGAATCTTGTCTATACGAGGTGCCGAAGGTATGTGACGATTTTCACTGTTATTTTTATAAAACTTCCTCAAGTTAGGCTGTTTGTACACAACGCGACACACGAACAACAAAATGTTGTCGCGATTCAGTGCTCAATATATTTGTATGGACCGTTTGTTCATTGCATGACACCGCACCATACGCGACACGATTTACAAACGGTTTTTCGGCTATGTTGTCGCTAGTGAACTAACGAACGGACGATAGCCCGTCTGCGGTGTGTCGTGTGTTAAAAATCGTGACCGCAAATCGTGTCGTGCGGTGCCTCGTGAACAAAGGACCTAAAGAAGGTTTGGTTAAAGGTTTTTTTTTGAATACCTGTTTTCTTTGTCCACATTCAGATACGGTTTGCCTAATGATGAGTGCGCGAGTTTCATCAGCACGTTGAACCTGCGCGACAGTGAGTTTGGCGGAGAGTGTGCTGCACTTGAACGTTTCGTATGCCGTTCAAACAAGGTTTCGTCGAAGTATCGTAGTTTTGATGCTTCCTGCAATAACAAAATGCGTTCTTCCTGGGGTCAGGCACTTACCGGCTACAAACGTCTCCTCCACCCCAGATATGCTGATGGCATTGAAGAGGTTGGTTCTAGCAAGTCTTGGACTTGTTTTTTTCTCGAACATTACTCATGAAATTACTTGGAACTGTCTTAATGACCTTTAGGCTTATCTTTTAGTAAACAGCTGGATTGCTATTACGTTAATATGGATTTTTCGAGATAACTTATCAATATTTATTGAGTCTGTTACTTTGGTTTATGAAAAATATGCCTTTGTCGGATTGGAAGTATAATACTGTAAGTTTTTTTGCAGCCTCGTCGTGCTATAAGTCACAATGCTCTACCCTCAGCGCGTGCCGTCAGCACAAAACTTACTAACAACCTGGATGTGCCTAACAACGACAAGACCATGGCTTTGGCTATCTGGAGTCAATTCATCTACCATGATCTGGTTCATACTCCGGTTCGAAAAACAAGTGAGTCTATTAAAATAATTGAAATGTATATTGAAGTGCATCCTTGAGTCACAACGATGTCTGATTGAAACTCGCAACAACACGTTAGATTTGCAATTTTAATTTAGCACACAATCATGAGCTCACAATACCTACAGTCCACGTTTTATAAATCAATTTGGTTAACAAATGCATTATCATATCTACATATAGGGACACACCTACTTTTACCTTTGCGGTCAAAGTCGTACTCACTGCTGTTTTCTGTTACTTCACGAACACATACAGTTATCTAAACAGTGACACCCAAAATTTCAAAAATTTGTTCTAATTTTTCTCACCAGTCCACACGAACCAAGCTATCCGTTGCTGTGGCAACGACGGCTTCCCCCTCACTCCGAGGTACGTCCACCCGAGCTGCATGCCTATCACCGTACCTCACGATGACCCCTTCTACAAGGAGAAGTACGTCAGCTGCATGGAGTATACCCGGTCCGTCACTACTTATAGAGGAGACTGCACTTTTGGAGCTGCCGAACAGGTAAGACTGCCTCTTTGTTTTCTTTATCTGTGTTAAGAATATTAACATCGCCACTCTTAGAGGCTATATACATATAATGCAATTATGCAACCAATTTCTTGTGGTGGGTTTAAAGACTGTAGCAATAATATGTTCAAATACACTCCAGATGTTGCTAAATTTTGTCGCTAAGATAGACAGTGCTCTTGAATAGGTTACAGTTTGGGCCTACTTTTACTCGAAGCTCTGCAGTTCATTGGAACCGCTGTTTCTAATTTCTGAAAGGCGCGCTTCCAAAGCTTTGTCTCGTGTAATGGAGAACTCGCTATAACTACTAAGAGCGTTCTTTTAATTTGCTAAGGTCTCGTAAATTTTTAGAAGTACATGGTCTAGGATATTTCTGCCTTTTAATCTTTTATCATGTTCTAGATTCGTTTTTATATTTATATTCTTATGAGTTAACAACAATTCTCGGTTTCTTGAACTCTTGTATACACCGAGTCGCGCGTCATTCCATATCAAGAAAGGCAAAACAATTTCTGTGATATATACGATCATGTTCGAAGACTTTGTCTGTACATACCTACTTAAGAGGTATGTATTTACGCGTCATCGATCATGTATCGATGCCGTGTTACTCACTTTGTTTAATTCAGTGTCTTTGTATTTTGTAAATGCCTAGAGACTACGTAATTTTGGGTGTTGTCATACCTTTTCATATCACGCGTGCCTTTGCGCGGATTTGGAATCGCTACTGCATTTTTTTAATCAGTAGGTACAGACCAACCTTTTGATTTGAAGGCGATTTATGAGACTTCGACAAGTTCTACTTATGTGTCATCAAAATTCCCTAACATCAAGCATATACATGCGTTTGTTGTTGCGAAACAATTTGGAACTTGTTAAATGCTAACATTTGAATATTTGTTTAACAATATCGATTACGAAGCAAAAACAATAGGTAAGTAGAATGAAGTCCAGTAAAATAAATATAGAAAAAAGCAAATGACATAATCTATTGTGTAGAGCTATGCGTGTTTGAGCTTTAGTTCTAATGGACAGACGAATCTCGAAGGCAATTACGTTAACGACTTTCAATTGACTCGAGAAATTTTTTCCATTACAGTTGTGCAATAATAATCGATAGGTAGTTATTTCATTTAAAATATTGATGGTAATATATAGTACCTACCCATATATACATATGGGTTCAAAAGTCCAAATATTTACAAAGCAAATAGATTTGCCTTATCGATTTCGACTTGCATTGAGTGGGTTCAATTGATAGCAAACACGGACTAATAATGAACACGAGCCATCTGGTACCTAGGTACTATAATAGGAGTAATAGTAGTTAAGTCTAGATGCTTCTATTGACAATGTACTTTTACATAAAGGACCGACAGACTTGTTGTGTGACACAGTTCAATACAGAAAGTCAACCCAATTTAACTTGCATTATTCACCTTCAGATGGTTCTGTATCAGTTTATCAAGATCATATCTATCAGAATTCCAAGGATTTTGAAGGACATTTCTTTATTTATATGGACAAAATATTAATCTGTTTGTTTCACTGTCTCTCTCCCTCTGTCTCTGTGAAGTGCGGGACTATTGTTGCATTCTCGAAATGTAAGGAATTGCAATTGCCATTGATTGTTTTTTACACAATTTATTAATTCTGTTCCCAAGTTTCTAATGTTTTGACTCAATCATGGCTGAAGGAGATTACCCTAGCCTTCGATTCAACTTGAAGACATGGGTAATCTTGTTCAGAGATCTACGATTCCAAAGTGAAATTACTGCGACGCAATTTCCCTGCGCGATGGGATTGCATACGTCATTTGAGTCTTAATAGAGATATCCGGATTAGTTCACAAACATGCAATCGATAAGAGATGATGATGCAGCCCTGACAAAAAAAAAGTTTTTGTGAAACCTACTTGGTAAACAATTCAATGGTTGGATGTAATTGTGATTGACGAACTTGATTAATAATTTTTTTAATTAATTGCAGTTTGCAGTTCGTTCGCCTTGTAACGCGACCCTGATAAAATAATTAAATTCAGTTTTTCCTGCTGTTTGCGTTAAACTACGTTCAACAACAAACGCAGTCTATGCATTTACCCACTTATCATGCAGATGCACTGTAATTGTTATTGTAAGCATTGAAAAACACAGTTCTATTTATACTTTTAAGTTAATTTATGATATCGTAATGCGTGCGTTCTAAATAACTCTGAACTTACTGAAAATAGCATGCGCGTTAGAAATCTTCCAAGGCTAGCAATTGTTTTGGTACCTAAGCTTTGCTATCTGAATGCTTTCTCTAAGCTTTGCTATCTAGGTACTCAAATAGTTTCGAATTATATATTCATATATTTTTTACATAAACTTTCTTCTTGAAACTAATAACAAAATGAGTAACATCAGCGTTGACATAATTACCTAAGAAGGTACATAAATTTGGATAGTTAGGTAGGTCTAGCAACCTAGTTAAATTGATCTTATAATGATCAAGCACGAAGCTATAACATAGCACAGAGGTACTACGTGATGAAATGTCTCTTGTTATGGACTTGTCATGGAAAAATCTGGCCAAAGACAGTACGTACAAATGCATTGTTTTATGAGTAAGGCAATCAATCTCCACGTCCCGTGGTATCGAAGTGTAGGTACCTATTTATAGATTATTACGTGCACTTATAATCGTGAAAATCTAAGAAGTCCGATGACGTTTGTCATTTTTCATGCCGCGATAACTTTGTTGGTACCTACGTAAGAAATTGAAAAATCAAATTCATAATCCTTATTAATTACTTTGTTACCCATACACTATAACAACGAGTATCATTGGTAAGCATCAAGTTTAATTACTATTATTAGTATTTTTAAAGCTGTAAAATCCGATATCTTAGATTGTCACTTCATGTAATTTTAAGTGAACTCAAGTATTTTCATTTCCTGAATGATTTTTTAAATGTTTGCTGTATTATTTCATTTGTATCACAATTACATAATAGGAGTAGTAGCACAGCCTTGAGTTTATTCGATTCTGATATAGCCTCGACCTTCACTGGGCCAGTTATACAAACACATAGTAAATCTTAATATAATAATATACATAGTTAGGCAATAATAAAAAATAGTAAAAAACATACATGAGTCATTATTTTGCGCCCAAATTTTTCTTAATCCCTACATATATTTCAATGCCAAAGTAACTGTCTGTCTGTTACCTTTTCACACCTAAACCGCCGAACCGATTTAGATGAATTTTGGTGTGGAGATTATAGTTTTAAACCCTGGGAGGGACATAGGATAGTTTTCATCCAGGAAATCATCCTTAAGGAGGTGGAAAGGGGCTGGAAGTTTGTATGGAAAACCTAGTATTAATATACTAGGTTTTT
The DNA here is from genome assembly GCA_964057195.1 of Orthosia cruda. NCBI lineage: Eukaryota > Metazoa > Arthropoda > Insecta > Lepidoptera > Noctuidae > Orthosia > Orthosia cruda. The sequence goes on along the minus strand of OZ059829.1, from coordinate 29,701,877 downwards.
CCATACAAACTTTCCTTCTTACTTACTTACTTAACTTTCTTTTATCACGCAATAATTTGCGTGATATAAACAAATAGGCTATTCGAAGTACCAATGCTATGCAAACGAAGTCACGGGCAACGACTAGTATTTTATATATTTTTAGGCGATAAAATGATGCTCTTTAAGTATTTACAGTTCTAAACTGTCGGGGCTATTTTCAACATATCTAACTCATAACAGTTATAACACATGGTTGCTACTTATATTAATTAATTAATTAATCATTATTAATTACTGCACATATTAGGATAAACATGTCTAGTCAATAAGATTATTGGAACCACTTATAACTGGTGGTCACTACATACTTCTAAGTATCAATCAAAGTCAAATAAAATGACAAATATATGAAGCAAATTAATTATACTGACCTCATTAAAATAATTAGAATTACGTATTTACACTGAAGTCCTTGGTAATTACCGAGATATCTTTTACAATCCGACTACAATCATGCCTTTTATTCTTCTCAGATGAACCAAGCGACTCATTTCCTTGATGGGTCCAATATCTATGGCGCAAACAGTTGGGATGCAGCGGCCTTACGTGAGAGAACTGGAGGTCTTCTGAAGACTTCCACCATTGAGGAAGAGGAACACTTGCCATTGGCTGCCGACCCTAAAGAGAAGTGTATGGTGGATAGCAGTTCTGCGACTTGCTTTAATGCGGGTAAGTCTCTCTTGTTTGGAAAGTGAAACGGAAATCTAGCGCCGGCCGAAAAAAAAAAGTTCTATTGGCAAACCCTATGATGTGTTTGAAACACGTAATGGGTCATTGTGCCCTACCTTAATGTTTAAAAAGTAACAAAAACAAAAAAAAACAACCAGTACAAAAGGTATTGGGTTCGATCCAAAAATAAAGACTGACCAACACATATCACAAAGCAGGTGTGAAAATGATCTCATGGGAAGTACATATATATCGGTTTTTTGAATATTTTAAACACGTTCAACTTCTGGTTGCAAATTATAAATTCAAAAAAGTTGCTAATAACTTAATGCATATCACACTTTAGTTCACAATAGATACACTTATGGGCATCGCAAACGCAAACATTTGACTTAAGATCAAATAAAGCCGAGAACTTCAGGTATACTTACTTAAAATAATTATTTACAAACTTTACAAGTGCCATGTGGCAATACGATAACACTGATAACGAAGGAGATAAAGAGATTATGTTATTATGATAACTAATTCCTAAAATGATTGTGTCATCTGTTAAGATACCTTTAGAAATACTTTTGTGGGTAAATTCCATTCAGAAATCTTTAACTGGAATGTTCTGATTCTTTATTTTGAATGAGCCTCGATTTCTGAATTAAGTATTTGTATTTCAGTATCTTTTAGTTTCTACTTTACCCTGAAAACTGTAAAAGTTTGGCATTTAGGTACCTATGGTTTGACAATAGTTCTCTACTCCAAACTCAATGCAGAAATTGGCCCTTATCACAGGAATGAGGTGAAAAGAGAACAAATTCATTTACAAATTAAAAGCATTTAGAGAGACGATGAAAAATATACTAACGAACTCATTTAATTTTACACATTCAATCATTTTGATGAGGCACTATGACATCATCAATTAAGACTTTATTGTCTTGATTAATAGGTTCATTAACTTATGCAACGGTTACCTATGGCAAAAAGTACAATGACCTAGTTTCAGATTAGATTTATCAAAATATCATTCAAGGGCACGTTGTCCAGTTTAAGACCAAGATGTCACATTGATTCAGATTTCAGATTAATTGAACTCTCTGTCTCATCATCATCTTCCTGCTCTTATCCCATGTTACTTGGGGTCGGCGCAACACGTGTTTTTCTTCCATACCGTTCTGTCCCCTGTCATGCTATTACTGACTCCCTTTTCCTTCATATCGCTCCTCACACAGTCCATATATCTTTTCTTTGGCCTTCCTCTTCCTCTCCATCCATCCACATTTATATTCATAACTCTTTTAGTAACATGCGTTTCATCCTTCCTCATCATGACCATACCAGGACAAACAGTTGACCTCTCTGCCTAATTAACCTTTAACTGTGGACGTCATTTTTCATAACAACACCATGGACGTGGGGTTTCTGAGGCTCCTGTACTCCATGATTAAACATTACATGATATTTCGGGCAAAATGATACAGATATGTTTTAGTAAGTATGCTTCAACTCACTTCGTCTTTTATTGATTCGGCACTAACCTGAAAGGTCAGAGCAGCTCCGTGTCGGGCAGCACGGGGAAGTGGCCTTTTAGCGAAATTATCAGACTAAGCGCAGCCTCTGAGACCCCACGTCCACAGTTAAAGGTTAAAATAGATTCTTAATTTTAGTTTTGACTTTCGTTTTTCTTTGGTGTTACTCTTTGTATGATAAGACTCTAATAGCAATTGCTATTAAGATGCGTCATTGTTAAAATAGCAACTTTAAACACGTCACCTCTTTCTAGAAAATGCATGTTTTTGTCCCAGATAATAAGTATCTTCAATTATAAAATATATAAAGTTTATAATAGATCAACTGAATGGTTGGACAATGAGTGATTACTATTCGAGTTCGAATGACTCACGAAAAGTTCAAACATTATTTATTCACTTTTATTATCATGAATGCCTGAGTTTTCTCGTTTATCAGACCCTCTACCCAATAAATATCCATGTAACATTTAATTATGCTTTTTTAACAGGAGATGCCCGCGCCAACAGCCATCCCTGGTTAGCCAGCATGTACTCTATTTGGGTGAGGGAACACAACCGCATTGCTCGCTCTCTCGCTACTCTCAACCCTGGATGGAACTCTGACAGGCTGTACCACGAGGCAAGGAGGATTGTCATCGCTGAAATTCAGCATATTACCTACAAGACCTGGCTCCCAGCACTGACTGGTAAGAAAAAGAAATAAAAAATGTTAAAAAGTATAAAATATCTATTCATTTACGGACTTTTTTATATTAATTGAAGAGTATAGCTAGGAGCTGTACAAACTACTTTGAACGAAAACAAAACAATTGATTATTTAAAAGCTAGTATAGTATCCATGTATCAAACTAAATTGTAGCCGCACATGTTTTCCAACACCTTTTATGCTGGTACAACAAAAATACGGTTTAAATTTGCAGATTTTCTAAAGGCACAATATTCATTGAAAATAAACGAAAATAAATGAAAAAAAAGGTGTGAAACCAATAAGTGTGAAGTCGACGTACAGCAGTCTGGTGTTTCAACAACCGTTTTTAATTAATGTAAATTGTCATTTTCTCAGGAAAGGCATTCGACGAGCTGTATGAGAGCTACGACACTGGGTACAACCCAGACATTGACCCCACCATCACCAACTCCTTCGCCACTGCTGGTTTCCATTTCGTCAACAGTCTCTTGGACCAAGACATCGTGCTGGTGGATGAGAACAAGAACATGGCTTCACACCGTCTCATGAATAACTACTTCAAACCAGAGCTGGTCTCACAGAAGGGAGGTTTGGAGAAGATCTTGAGAGGGATGATAAGCCAGAAGAGCCAAGGATTGGACTTCAACTATGATGATGACGTAAGTTTCTTTGAGATTTTTGGTACGGCAGAGGATAAGAAGGAGAATACTGAAATGGAGGAGAATACGGAGCAATAAAAGATAAAGATATTTTTAGATAAAAATCCAACAACGATTATATAAGACTCAATATGAGTTTAGGGTAGCAGGGACATAGGATTTGACCTGGAAAACATAGATGATGAAACAAAGATGAACAAATTTAGATAATGGTCATGCGCGAGCCTATCAATATTAATAATTAAAAAATATAATAAGGAAGGGAAGATTAACCTTTGAATGAAAAGGTTTACATAAATATCGAAGGTAATAAATACGTAGTAGTGACATAAGCAGTCGGTAATCGATAGGCTGAAGTAATTATGAGTCTGATTAAATGTCAAATAACATCTGAATGTTGATATGTCAATGCTATAGGTAGGTAACTACCAACTTGACTGGGATTTCCGATAAAGAGACCCAAAACATATATATAATATGGTGACATTGATAAGTGAAGTATATAGGTACAGTTTGCACATATGTGCTAATAAAACCCGTACCTAACGATCTGACTGATCAAAAATATTTACTTTTCTTAACTGCAAACACGTCACCTTGAATACATATCAGAGTATATTGACACAGTACTTATATATGCCAAAGTATATGTCCGAGGACAAACTTCGTTTTTATAATCGAATGTTCAAAGAAATAATATATTAAGAACAATAAAAAATCAATTGAATGATTGGAAATTTATTTCAGAAGACTGCCCGAATATGACTCAAGTATTGCTAACAAATATAACAAAGCGATGAGGAGTTGTTATGAATTTTTATACAGCGTCTGTTCTCGCCTTGAATTTATTATGGTTGAATGTCACATTGCACGTATTTGCCTTAAGTAAATAATGTATAGCATGCTGCATAAACGCGGACACAGATAGGTAGGTACACATAACTATATTTGTAAAATTATATATTTACCTATGTACATATATTTGCATGATTTGATATGGCAAGCATGCTTATTTAAATAGCATTGATAACCATAGGGTAAAACGTTGGGATTATAATTAGATCCAGAAATTATATAAAACATTTTAAGCAAATAATAGATATAGAATTTATGAAGGTTGTTTCCCAAACTTGTTAAATTAATTACTATTCAGTCAAATTTTCCTGCAGCTGCTTCTAACGAGCAATATGATTGTGCTTAAGATCCATGGCATTCGTTTAAAAAGTTAAAGCAGAAGGGTTATGTTCTAGAAGAACATATGTAAGTGAGAAAGAAATAAAGTTTAAGTCTGTGTCAAATTTATTTGCAAGCAAAATGCGCTTCAGAGATAAGGAGTTGTAAACGGCAACAATGTGCTCTTTATGACTTCTAACCGCGAGAAAATATTTTGTTTTATAGTTTTTGAGGTAACTCACAATAATTGAATCTATTGTTTAAGCTAAACCACCTGATCGTATTAGAAAATAAATTACTTTTGTTTATGTACTCGATGACATACAAATACTTTGTAACATTGACAATGACTGTGGTGAATAAATTATATGTTTAGTTGTCTTCTTCAAAATCCGTTGTATATTTCTTCTTTGTTCAATCGATGATACCAAATGAAATGTATTTGACCAGAATTCAGCCACGTAGACAGCTTTAGCATTTGCCTCGTAAAAGTCTTTCAAGGTGCAGATGTTGTTGCCCAGACCCGTTTTATTAGTACTTATCTAGACGTTAGATGCGCTATTATTAGCATTCTTATCAACAACGTGCCGTTTGCGTTAGTTATCATTATATCAACATGCAACTAGAACCAATAATAATCGCATATTAATGCATATTATTTATGCTTTCTGCATTTTAACTTCATTAGCGTACTTCCACTAAGTTTCTTTACACAAATTAAATTATTGGCATGGTATAATTATTGCAGTTGGTCTAGGTACGTGATCGATAACTTGAAATACTTAATTACTTATTAATGAAACAATTTTGTTGCCACTCTTAATTTGCTTTGTATTTGTTGACTCTTTAAACTTTACCCCTGATGTTATAATTTAACTTCAATCTTCCAAATACTAAAGTCTAATTTTCTTCAACAGCTCCGTCACCAATGGCTGGGAGGTCTAGACGTGTTGGCAGTGGATGTACAGCGTGGTCGTGACCATGGTCTGCCCGGCTATACTCAGTACCGTACTCTTTGTGGTCTACCTGCTGCTAGCAACTTCGAACAACTCAATGATGTTATTCCTGAAGAGGTATGTGTCAATTGAGAGATCGAAATTTTGATTTATTGATTGAGGTATTTTTCAATAAATATTTTCAAAGTTCTCCAAGAATACGTATATTAGCATCACACATCAAAAAAAATATGAGGATAGTCGTGATCAAATACAAATAAAACACTTAATGGGTAAAAAGGCACAAGATCGCCTGAAAAACTTATCTTAAGACTTTGAAAAATAAAAATACAGGGTATTGGAACCAAGAAAGTGTAGCTCCAAGCTTATTCAATGCCAATAATATCTTATAACCATAACATTTTCATTATGGTATTGCGTATTTAAATAATTTTCTTTTGTTCACAGACGATTGACAAACTGTCAAAACTGTACGAACAGGCTGGAGACATCGACTTGGTGATTGGTCTGATGGCGGAGACGCCTGTCACCGGATCATTGATCGGACCCACCGCCACTTGTCTCATAAGTAAGTGTCATGTGCTATACTAACATTACTGATAATTATTAGTTAGATAGTATTGTAACTAGAAAAGAATATTGTCCATTTTTTTAGTAACATTATTGTCTGAATGTTCAAAAAAAATATTATTATTATTATTACATTTAAACAGTTTCTATACATATTTAAAAAAAAAAAAAAAACTATAAAAATAAAGAAATCATTTCAAATAAATTTATATTTTATTATTATTATATAAAAGAAACTATTACTACCACCATGTATATTACTAGGCAAATAGGAAAAGCACTGAGTTAAAATTTTTCAATCAAAATTTACTATCAAATGATATTCCCTTGAGAACAAAGGCAGTAAAAAGACAATGCAGGTTGAACAGAACTTAGATTTGCAATTACCACAGTTTCATCACAACAGTGATATCACTGAATTAATTTCTAACACTGGCTAAATGAGAAAATATTACGATAAAATCTATAAAACTAATTACTGATTGAAACTAATGATTGACTGTATCTACCCACAGAGGAACAACTATGGCGCACAAAGGCAGGTGACAGATACTTCTACAGCAACCAAGACGAATCCGGCAGATTTACGAAAAAACAGCTTGTTGAAATTAGGCGTGCATCCTTCGCAAGACTGCTCTGTGACAATACACCCTTCGACAGAATTCAGAAGGACGTGTTCAAACCAGCTTCTGAAAGGTAAATTATGGTTTCAAACTACTTGACATAATTGTTATGAGTACAGAACTGATGGATCACAAAATCAAACGTCGTTGTATAAGCATTTGACCTATATAAGCTCCACAAAGAACTTTTATTAAGAAAAATAGTGTACTGCTTCAAAATATGCCGTTACTTAATGCGTTTAAAGTCTTCAATATTTAGTAAAAAGATTTACAACATCTTTGTATTGGTATTGGAACAATTTAGAATACAAAGCTAAAGGAGTATCACAAGGTACAGTTCTTGGACCATCATGATGCAATTCGTAATGGTGATTTTAGTATATGGCTATTTGCGGACTAAATTGCTAACCCTCAGTTTCCCACCTAAAGTAAGTATTGTTTACAGCAGTCACTGAAGGTTTTTGTGGTGGATGACAAGATCGAAACTATGATCTTAACAATTAAATTCCTTATGGAAAGTAAGACACAGATGGAGGTAGAATCATTACTGAGTATAAAGACCTTCGTTGTGATGTTTCCTGCTCCTTTTGTTTATTTGCAAATATTTTCAACATCACCGCATTGAAAGTGGTTTTCCTTCTCATTGTGACATTTGCCTTCATTAATTCTTGTTTCATTTTTATTATAATTGACGTAATCTCTTTTATCTTTGCAGCAACCCTATCGTACCATGCGAAGAAATCAAGAAGGTGAATTTAGAAGCATGGCAGGCTTCAGCAGAACAGCCTGACATTCTGACACGTACCAACAAATGGCTTAAAAACAAAGTCGGCAGCTCGGGAAACTCCACCAAGTAGAGTCTTGCACTTAGCATAAGTATCTTCTGTTAATCTGCAATGCAAGTAAGGCCCATGTAATTAGTTTTTAGTGTTAGTCTTCACGTCATTTTGGACATCGAGTACTTAAAATAAAACTTGATGTTTAGAACTTAGTTGTACTTACAATACCACTGCGTTCTAAGTATGAAACCGAACACCTACGTAGTTAAGTTAATAGAGAATGTATTAAGACTGTTCCAGCTTGCATTGCGGACGTTAAGGAAATAATTTTAGTCGAGAGTTTCAGTATTTCGTTTGATTGTGTCAGTGTGCTTATTTAGTTAGTCATAGTTAAAACCACGTTCCTCGATGCTTAAGCGAAAGTGAACTTTTAGTCGTACGACTTTAATGTGTAGACCATTCGAGTGTCTTCTGAGAATTTGACATTTCTATCATTTATGATGAAGACAGGTTTGGTCGTATCTGCCTGTCGTGTGATTGTACCGTGTCGTACAGTGGCTGTGATATGTGGACATCGAGTCCACTGCATAGAGAAAAAAGTCTCGAGTTCGGGACGTGAGTTTATAATCCTTGAGATCCATATGTTAAAAGATCCGAGGATTGATTCTAATAACAAAAAACAAAATATAACATCTAAATAGTTCGATATATAAAGAGTAATTTGATAATTTTAAATGTACTTAGACTGAGAAGCCAGGGTAATTTTGAGTATATGAATTAAGGAAGAAATATAAAATAAAATATCATCAACCTACCCTGGGCAAGGGTTGTAGCGGGTTGTGGTTTTATAAGCTATACAGTTTTATTATAGTTAAATTGTAAAAAAACATCTTGTGGAATGTCATAATAAATATTGATGAGGAAATACTCATGAGGGTGACAAGAGATTTCTTTTGCGTGACGCACGGAGTGATCCAAATACGGATTCTGGCTTTTGGTGACATAACGAGGCTAACCAGTTCTCACTGAATTTATTTATGATGTCTTGAGCAACATGGTCTTTATTTTGATCGCTATCGTGTTAAACTCACGGTGCAACCAAGTGAAGATTTATAATATGTAGAAACTCAAATATATTGGTCCCAGTATTTTTTGCTTTCTTTCCCTTGTTTGCTGTTATTATCTCGTCTTGTTTTCGAGATCTTTCTTTTCTCTAGTGAATTACTTATGTTGATAGTTTTAAGTTTACGGGCATATATTGTTCTTAATAGATATTTGTTTTATTGACAACGAAATTTAGAAGCGATGGCGAAAATTAATGCCAAAGATTGGAATATGCAAATGATAGTGGCTAGCGATTTTTAAATCAAACAAAAAAACAAAAATAAAAAATAACAAAAATTTTAATTTTTGTTATTTTTTATGTAACTTACGTTGACATTGTCTAAATTACAACATGGATTGTTAATACTGGTTCGTTTAAATTATTTCTGTTTAGCATAGATAAAGTGTCGACTGTAATGCAAAATGTCAATAATAATGTTATTGTAATATATTTTTAATTTTATTACTATTGTGTCTATTTCTCGATAATATTATGCTTAATTTTTTTCAAAATTTATTGGTTTTTGCTCAGGAGACCTCCTATAAGATTGAATCTTTTTGGATATAAAAATATATTTTCGTAATAATTTATTGCACATTGATCTAACAGTGTTTTGCTTCTTGTATAATATATGTATTTGTATCAACTGGATAAAAACCTGTTATCGTCACAAAATAATGCACATTTATAGAAACTGCCAAAATAATATATATCATGCCTTGCCTTATTGTATTTAGTATGATGTTACTCGTCGTGTTAAAGATTTGTCATCTGCGAACAAAATGAATGTATTGAAATTAATTTTATATTTAAATCAGAATGACTTCTTTTTATACTTAAGTTCTTTTTATACATCAATAAATATATTTACTATGTATGTTTGACTTTCATTTGACGAATTTTCGGTGAGCCTTCCCTTTGTCGCATAAGTAGTTTCAGCGGTGACATGACATGAATATGAGAACCAGGGTAGCAGATTCCGTTGGTTTTAATCATAGTGAAACAAAAACTATAATTCATATTCAGTATTTTCTCCTTCATTTCTATCTTGAGTATTTTATATCACTCAAAGGTACATTAGAGTCGATCGAAAAACGGGCTAAGAGGCTCATCGGCAATAAGGCACTAATCGAGTCAAAGCTCCAGAGTCTTGAACATCGTCGCCGAGTTGCCAGCTTGTCGGTTTTTATCGGTTGTATTTCGGGGTGTGTGCGAATTGCATGATCTAATTCCGCCTAGCCCGTTTTATCATCGGAATACAAGACGTACAGCGATGCGCCATCGGTACAAGGCGGACATCCCACCCATACCCACTAAACATTTTGGAAATACTTGAATTATGCGTACAGCTAAGGAGTGGAATTCCCTGCCGGAGTCTGTTTTCCGATAGCTACAATCTCGGGGTCGTTAAGTCAAGAGTGAATAAGTTACTGCCAGGCAAGCGTGCTACACCGTCGACCACATCATCGATTACCATCAGGTGACATATTGGTCAAGTGTGAAAATATATATAAAAAAAGCGGTTTGGAAAAAACAATATCAGCTAAGCTCGCCTTTGTGCTTACATGCTCTCAATTAGATACACACAGTCACAAAATGACTTGTTTACTGAACAATAAAGTAATAAAAATTTAAGTAAAAGCAACAATAAGCAGTTTTACTAACCTTTGGAACAATACCTTCAACTGCTACCTTTACTAAAGTGGTGAACGTAGTTAGTAGAGAACACATAAGAATTTTTGTGTAATCCACTTACAAAGTCTTGGGTGTAATACAGTACACCGCCTTTTGTTCATTTGAATATTTATTTGCAAGGGTATCCCTAATTAACGTAAAATGAATAGGCAAAGTAGAATTACTTAGCGTTTGAAGAGAATACTCTAAGTAATTACTTAAGTATACCAGTCATATCAGTGAGGTTGCTCCGCGAAGCCCCCAGGAAGCTTCTGTGCTTTTGGGTGGAGCTAGGCAAAGACAAAGACAAAATTCTTTATTTCAATTATGCCAATAATATGATTCTACCGTCCATTCGGAAAAGTAGCTTATTATGGAGAAGAAACGAAAAGAAACTCCATACTCACTCTTATTAAAAACAGAGTTTTACAACATTTACATACACACCTAAATTAAATCATATATGTGAGAACGATGCACCCAGACTGACACTACTATGCTACGTACAAGTATAAAGTATTACAAGCACTAACAGGTAAATTCATTCATTTGATAAATAGGAACATGGTTCTCACATACTTACAAATATTGCAAACATAGGTAAATTACCTAATTCAAAAACAACGGAACAGTATGTGAGTCAATTTGGTTAAATAAAAAGAAAAAAGCAATGTTTTAGTTATGAAAATATAAATTAACCAGTTTGTTTTTTGTCTACACTAAAGATTGTACTATGGCGCAGGTTGAGCATGTTCCCAATTTTTCTTGAACATAATCATCTAATTTTCAATATGCTTGTTTACAAATTGTGCTTTTAACAAAAGTTTTAATTTTCCTTCATCAAGGTATTTTGTTATAGAATTTTACACAGTATCCCATGAAAGATTATGTGTGTACTTTAGATAATATATTAGATGGTTAATCTTACTTATCTTTATTTCTAGTGTTACAATTGTGTCTATCACTATTACATAGTGGCAGCGAAGCAGCAAGCATCCTTACATATATAATATAATATTTTCAGAAATGAATTGGCAAGAAACTGTCATAATATTAATCTTATTAAATTGTAGGCTGGCTATATTAGCCAGAACCCCCACGCGGAAAAGGGAGTCATTCTTTTATTTTACTTGTACCTATTCACATTTAAGATTACAATTAAGTAAATAAACAGCTTTCACGTTGATGCAGAGACAAATTAAATAAATGAAAAGCAACAATATTGTTAAATTTAAATAAAAAGTATTATAGGTACTACTATACATGGACGGACAGGATGTGCTTACCAAGTAATAAATCTACCAGTCAAGCATCATAAGATTGCACAATTCCTATCTAAATTTTACATCTGAGGTGTGGGCAGGTAATAATTTGTCTGTAAACAAGATATGTCAGCGGTCAGGAAAAGATTGCTTTTCATTTAGTTAATTGCTCAGTACCTACGTGAATTTATATGCTGCAAGGTTCACTAAAGGCCTATTTGCTAGTGATTGCGGGCACAATCTACAAGATAAAAAAACATGGTAATTTTTGTCAAGGTAGATTATCGTCATCCTTTTCGAAAATAGTCCATTGCTGAACGAAGGCTTCCGTCAAACTTCGCTCGCTTCGGTCTTGTGCTTCTTTAACGTAGTTACTCTCGCGGCCTTCTCCGGATCATCAGTCCACCGTGTAGGGAGTCATGTGGGCGCAGGTATTGACATCGTCGCTTCTGTTCAAAAGCTGGAAGTTCAACACTTGAGATGCTTTTCAGGTCTCCCGGAACCTTGTAGACCGTGTCCGATACTCGGGGCATTCTACTGAAGTATATTGGTATAACAGCTGTATACATTATCTCTATTCAATTGTATTTTGTGTGTTCATTTTCTGATAGTTTAACAGTAGCCTAGTATATCTTGACAATTTAGCTTTATAAACATATCTTGACGATCAATGCATTGATCTCACAATCCTACAGAAAACATAATCACAAAAGTAAACTTGCTACAAAAAGTTGAGTGGTGTCTAATGTTTCTAATTGTGGCGTCACAAAATCAGATCGTTGAACTTCATCTCGAAGAAGCCGACTAAAGCATTCCGCTCTTCGGTCTGCTGCGTTATTGTCCAGCTGTGTCAGTGCAGGGCTAGGGCATCACGCTAATATTATTAAGGTGAAAGTTTGTGAGTGTGTGTGTGTGTTTGTATGTTTGTTACTTCTTCACGGTCAATCGCCTGGACGGATCTGGATGAAATTTGGCACAGAGGTAAATCAGAGTCCGGAATAGCACATAGCGGCACAATTTTAATCCCGCGAATATGTTCCCTCGGGATAATTTTCAACTTTCACGCGGGTGAAGCCGCTGGCAGAAGCTAATAATATCATATTTATTTATTTATATACACTTTATGGTACACCATAATTAACAAGAAAAAAAATAAACTTATTACTAAAAAAATACAATGGGCAGCCTTATCGCATGCTGCGATCTCTTCCAGGCAACCTGGATCATATCATCATAATCCGATAGCTAATAATTATGCTAGATATGTCTATATCTAGCAACTTAGATCATATCGGTCAGCTATATCGAATGCACTTCTGGGTAACTGGCAAGACACTATCCGATCCAGGGGAGGTCTTCCAACGTTGTGTCTTCTGGTACGCCGTCGATATTCCAGAACTTTTCGGTGCCCGATGAGCCCTGCCCACTGCCACTTAAGTTTGGCAATTCCTTGGGTTATGTCGGTAACCTTGGTTCTCTTGCGGAAATTTTTATTTAATTTCTCCAGCTCTATTTTTACATTGCCTTCTATAATACTTCTTACTTTAAACGAAAAACGTTCAGCCTAGACTTTAATCTTATTATCGTTGTATCTATTGGAATTGGAATTTATTTAAGTACCGACACTTTATTAAAGTATTTGGCTCAGTCTCAAAGAAGTAAAGATAAAAAAATAAAAGAAGCATAGTGGTGGTGGCATTTAATCGAAAAACTTAGGTACTTATATAAGCCCAAAGAAATTGGTTTTTCACTAACATACATTTAAAGAAGACCTTATTGGAGACGCTGCTATCACAAAGAAGCAATGATCTAGATATTCTGCCTGACAAAATGCCAACGCCAATATTAAACTTCGGGACTTTCTCACGACTTAACAAGTTACGAAATGAAATCTCGCATTTTTGGTACATTAACCTACGCACTTGTACCAATAAATTGGTTCACTTACGCAACGTAAAAAGTAAGGTCAACCCCGGTCCAATACACGAATTGTTCAAGGCGAGATTTTATGGCGAGTTGGAACGAACCGAAACAAAAGAATTTATACTTAGCAATCACCATAGGCTCGGGGGTTATAGTATCTATAAAGTTAAGGCATGACTTCCGTTTCTATAGAATGGTGATTGTTTCATTGAACTATCTTAATGGAGGCAGCATGTTTTCTATGGTCAATCAATTAATCAAGTCTCATTTAACCCACTATTAGGTCCATGGGCTAATCTTATGGTTGCAGAGTTAGAAAATCTTAAGCCAGTGTTAGTATTCTCTGGTCCGGCCAATTATCTATCGGAAGGCAAATTTTTTGCATTTAGAGACTCGAAATCAGTAACTCTTCCTTGTAAAACTTTAGTCGTGTCTCTGGTATTTGTCTTGATTATCGATCCTGTGTAAGACGCAATAGCTTTGTCTTGCCTGTGTTTTATCATGCGTTCGGAATATGTCTTATTATCTATACGTTAATCCATTGTTTACGTAGAAAATACATTTCACATTTCCTTTGCATCGATCATTACGTCTTTGCATATCTTCCTAACTTACTAATGCCAGCGGGAAGCCGCTGGCAGAAGCTGGTTTATAATATTCTACTCGTAGTAGGATTTCATAGTAAGCATAGGATTATTATTTCATGTTGATTTTGATTGGGATCACTAAATAAACCAACGAGATAGACCCGGGTTAGTTTTAACAGTGTCCGATATTTATAAACAGAAGCCATTAGCAAATAAGAAATAAGAAATCTTCAACATCAAGTGATATTGAAAATACACCACCAGATATAACAAATAGAGCAGTTGCGGCTACAATAGTACATTATGGTACAAGTGTGTAACGTTGGTGATTACCGCTGAGGCGCCATTGAGACCCGAGCCGTTAGGTGAGGGTCTTAAGAGAGCCGAGGACGGTAATCATCAATACACACGTGTATCATACGACGTTTTTCAACACACTTGTGAAGAAAATAATACAAAAAAATCATTTCCAACAGTGAAAACGGGTTGTGAAAATTTTTTCGCAATGGCGGGCAAAATTAATCAGTTTTCCTATGCGCGCGCATCTAACAATGGCGACCGCCCATAGACTAAAAAGAATGATTTTTTTTTTTGGCTTTTCGCGGATAGCGTTTTAGCCACGTACAAAATGGGGAATTTCAAGTTTTCTTTATAAAACAAAAATTATATTTGAGTGAAAGTTTTATTTATTAAACACGTACAAGTTGAAATTATCTATTTAAATACGAAGTTCCATGAAATGTGTTGCATTTGTACTATTGAGCACGATCTTTTTTGTATCAAAACTTTTTTAAGAACAAAGCAACTCAACCAATATTATAAAAAAAAAAACTCTTTATCTCACTTGTGAATAATAGTAATGAAAAAGTCACAGTTTGATAACAGGTGTCATTATGTGCCTAATTGCGGTGAAATTAGAGCCACTTTATGAGCAAGTGTGTTGAAAATAATTTACTACAAGAAAAATCAAGACATGTATATCAGAAATGAAATACTTAAACACACTTCCTGAAATACGTATTTGTCTATATCTGTGTTTTATTCCTTCCTTCGTAGATAAAGTCTTGTATGCAACTGTACGTTATTGGTCTTTTAATAACTCGTGCCCACCTATTTCGGTACGCGCTACGCTTGTACCGAAAAATGGCACTCGTATTAAAAGACCGTCCATAACGTAACAGTTGCATAAATAACTATTACCTGGACATTCTAGATTGACAATTTTGTTTTGTAACCTTATAATATCAATGGCAGGACACTCTTCTCTTCTTCACATTTTTTCACATATGGAGTGAGGCCATTGAGAGGCACGGGGAAGCGCTTGCCGTCTCCCTCGACATCTCGAAGGCTTTCGATAGGGTCTGGCACGAAAGCCTTATTGGTAAGCTTCCTTCATTCGGTCTGCCCGGTGGTCTGTGTGATTGGATTGCAGACTTCCTGAGGGATCGGTCCATTCGAGTGGTTATCGATGGCTGCTCGTCGGACCAATTGGATATTAATGCCGGCGTCCCTCAGGGGTCGGTACTCTCGGCAACATTGTTCTTGTTGCACATCAACGATCTGCTAAAACCCGGCACCTTTGGGTATGCAGACGACAGCACTGTTGCTGAGAGATACTTGTCCAACGCACGTGCTACCGGGCCACTGATCCGGTCTCTCCGTGAGGCCATGGTGGAGCGTTTAAACTTGTCCTTGCAGGCAGTCTCCGATTGGGGTGAAGCCAATCTGGTCAAGTTTAATGCTGCTAAAACCCAGGCGTGTCTTTTTTCCGCTAAAACGAGCCAATTTCACCCGGCTCCAACTTTCCGTGATGTAACCGTGCCAATAACGGACCATCTTGACCTTCTTGGCGTTACGCTGACATCAACTCTCAATTTTGGGCCATACATTGAGGCAAAGGCTCAGCTGGCTGCCAAAAAGTTGGGGATCCTTGCGAAGGTGCGAAAGTACTTCACGCCGGAACAGCTGCTCAACTTGTATCAAGCGCAAGTTCGATCGAGCATGGAGTACTGTTCTCATCTCTGGGACGGATCTGCCAAATATCAGCTAGATGCACTAGAGTCGATCGAAAAGCGGGCCAAGAGACTCATCGGCGATGAAGCACTGGTCAAATCAAAGCTCCAGAGCCTTGAACATCGTCGCCGAGTTGCCAGCTTGTCGGTATTTTATCGGTTACATTTCGGGGAGTGTGCGATGGAATTGCATGATTTAATTCCGCCCAGCCCGTTCCATCATCGGACAACCAGACGCACGGTGATGCGTCATCGGTACATGGTGGACATCCCACCCATACGCACAAAACGTTTTGGGGACACTTTTATTATGCGTACAGCTAAGGAGTGGAATTCCCTGCCGGAGTCTGTGTTTCCCGATAGCTACAATCTAGGGGTCTTTAAGTCAAGAGTGAATAGGTTTTTTCTAGGCAAGCGTGCTTCACCGTCGACCACATCATCGCTTTCCATCAGGTGAGATAGTGGTCAAGCGCGAGCCTATTGATAATAAAAAAAAAAAAAAAAAAAAAACTCTTTTTAAATTAATTTGACTAAACATAAAATTGTAAAATGATTTTTTCGTTAAGATTCTACTAATTTATTATTTTGATAACTTGGCATGTATTATAATTTTAATGTGACATTCTACAATTATTATTTTTGATTTGAATTATTAATTTGTAATTTTTAATAATTATTCTTTAATTGACATTCTAGAATGGTAATTTGCACCAGTATTACTTTATTGACATTTCCACATTTTTTATTGTTAATAGATTTTAAATTCTAAAATAATTATTTTGAATTGTATTCTATATCAATACTAGCTTTCCGCCCGCAGCTTCGCCTGCATGAACTACACGATTTTGGCAGTTTTTTTGTTCCAGTTTTGGCAGGATATTGCAAATTATTATCCAAACATATTAGACCACCAATATTTCTGAATCTCATTATTTTATCGAATTATAAAAATTAAAATATATATAAAATGAGCATTTGAACTGCCTTCGTGTTCTAATAGAGAGCGCTGGGCTTTCATTCTAGAGGTATCGTAGTATTGATTTCTACGGGGAGTTAAAAACAACTTTTTTGAATCCTGCTACCAACACGATAGAAAATTAATGCAGGGTAAAGAAAATTAAAGTTATCACCCGATGTTTTTTGGCTGTAATTTGTTTTTATGCTTGGAAAGCTTTTGTTCTGCTTTTGGATAGTGTTCATTTGGTATCTTAATTTTCTTTTTTCTATTTTATCGATGAAATGATATGGCTAAGTGACCGCCACCATAATTTATATATATTCGGGCCCGATTTATGGCATTTTCCATCACTATTGTCAGAACTTTTTGGCGTATATTATTTTTGAGGGCTTCAAGTTTCTGACGCTAGTTTACATAGAAAATGAAAAAAACCACATGTTCTCCAGCTCCAATTTATTAATTTTAAGGATAGAGAAAGACGTTCATCATGGCTCTGTGACCTCGTTGACCACAGTAGTCGTTTGGTGGCCCGATGACGCCTCTAGCGTAAACATCACAGCATTCAGTAACTTTGAGCGGGTGTGACTTTTACTGGATTATACGCAGATTTTCGGTGCCACAGAAGTGATAAATTTGCTTATTCTATACACAGTGATGATTGCCGATGATGGTCGCGATTAAGAAAGGCTTGACGTAGATTACACGCGCTTGGAGGTTACCAGCTATATTATTAACCGACTTTCTAAAAAAGAGGAGGTTCTATGTTCGGCTGTATGTTTGTTTTTTTTTGTGTATGTTCATTGATTTTTCCGTCAATTGTAGATCGATTTTGAAAATTATTTTTTTGTATGAAATAGTATGTTTCCGAATTAGTCCCATTCAAATTTGCTGAAGATCTGATGAAGAACTTTGGGGATATATAAAATAACTCTTCAATAAACAACGGCAAATGTCTCGGGATTGCAGCAATTGCATGTCTGTTTATTGTTTACGCCATTTCATAACATGACATCAAGCCAGTACAGGTACGTAGAGGGGTATCCCTTTAACGTAGAAACAAAAACAGGCACAAAGACTGCCGAAATTAAAATTATTTTCACTTTGTAGTATTTTTATTTGGAAGTCAAATGCATTTATTTGTAAAATTAATATTGCATCAGTTTATTTCAAAAATGTTAAAACAGAACTGAAATTTTACCGCCATATGCGAAAATTAAAGCATCTGCCAATAGCGTGATGAGTTTTGCGCTATCCTGTACAGTCTGGATATGGTTACTCCAATTAGCTCACGCTAACAAAGTCGCCATCAGGAAATTTGAATTTAATTAAGCACTTCTTTGTATACCGCATTGTTGGTTTTTCTGTCTGGTGCCAAAATGATATCATGAGGCTGCTATTGGTACTGACTCTGGAAAAGACAAAGTAGAATTGCCCGTGTGGGAAGTAATTTCCTTTAAATCTTTGCATTAATGACTGACCCTGAGTTTTATTTAAGATCATTGCAAAGCAGACTTCGATTGTAATCGTTTGAACTCATAGCCAGAGGGTACCAGTGGTATTCGAGATATAAAAACTGATTCCCTCCAGCACCTCCAGTAATCACAGTGGCCTCTATAATATATTTGTGCAGTATTTTGATAACAAACTATTAATTTTTCAATCAAACTTTAACACTCCTTTATACCCCTGTAAGGGATGAAGTTCAAAAAATACGTATTACGTATGTATAGAAGAGCAGAAATACTAACTTACAAGTAAATTTGATTATAAACAATTTTTTTGTCATACAAACTTCAACACCCCTTTTTACCCCTTTAATGGATGACATTCAAAAAATTCTTAAATACTTGTTTCTTTAATTGTACAGAAGAGCAGAAATACTAAATTTCAAGTAATTTTGATAACAAACAATTTATTTGTCATACAAACTTTAACAACCCTTTTTACCCCTTTAAGGAATGAAAAACAAAAAATCCTTGAATACATATTTCTTTAATTGTATTGAAGAGCATAAATACTAAAATCCAAGTAATTTTGTTAATAAACAATTTCGTTTGCACTCAAATAAAAAAAAACCCTTTTTACCCCTTTAAGGGATGAAATTCAAAAATAGCTTAAAGACGTATTTTATTATTTTACATTTAGAGGCTAAGTACCGTATGTCATTCATGTCATATTAAAAATGACAGAGTTTCATACAAACTTTCATCGCCTATTTCACCCCTTTAGTGGATGAATTTCTAAAAATCCTTTCTTAAATGACGCCTACAGTATACAATCAACATCCACTTTAACTTTCAAACTTCTATCATTAGTGGTTTAGGCTGGGCGTTGATATGTCAGTCGGGACATTGCCTTTTATATATATAGATGTATGCAAATAAATATGGCATGCGCCATTGTCCAAAGCAAACATGACGTTCCATTATCTTTTTATTTTAAGATCTTTTCATGCTGGAAATTTGTTATGTAGGTATATTTGTGCAGAAATGACCAAATAAACAGTGATTTGATTTAATTTAGCATTTTAATTGGTGTGCAATTTGAGTTAGCTATTAATAACATTGTTCAACTTAACTTCGCAAATGCATCTGAATTTTCCCATATTTTCTTAGTCAGAGCACCTTACCGCATTAGAAAATCACAATGTGTAAAAAATGCGCATATGCAGTGACATCGGTATTTTTAACTATGACATATAAAAATAGTAATTTCTGGGGAAAATAACTTTCTAGGCGTGAAGTAACTCCATCTAACCAATGCAAACGTTACTAGGCTAGGCATGAAGGGACTTTCCACAGCCATATTTGACCTTGCCTCTTAAATATTCCGACGTCTGTTTATCGTCATAACCTCGTCAGCCAAGCAAGGTTCATCGCATGCTGTTGACGTCAATGTTTAGGGAAGTTGGATGTTTTTTCAATTTCTTCTTTTCCTTAACCTCTTCATAGATATACCTAGTATAATAATAAAGCTATAGTTTACATTCATTTTCTGATCTTTAGTGATGATAATCTTTAGAAAGGTCAGGTGCGTATAGTTAAAATTGTATTAAAACTGTAAACTGAGTAAAATAAGTAGGTGTTCTTGTTCTTATTCGTTGTCTTCATTACCGAAGGTCCCGTGGTGGCCGTCTTGGAAAGCATTCACGGTGTCATTGACGAGCTGCTGCCAAGCCACTCTGTCTTCGGCTCTTCTCAGGGCAGCGGTCACCGTGAGTCCCGTTATCGCCTGATCTGACCACCGAGTGGGTGAGCATCCGCGTGGACTTTTCCCATCCACTATTCCTACAACAACCAGTTTTTCCAGGTTATCTGGCTGTCTCCGGGCGCTGTGAACAAAGTAATTTAGGACTCTTTGTTAGCAGATCGTGGTGAGTCTGGTCTTGATGTTCAACTGGTCGAGAATGGACTTATTTGTGCGTTTTATAGTCCATGATATGCGCAACATTCTCCTCCAGCACCACATCTCGAAAGCCTAAATCTTTATTCGATCCACCGAGCGAATTGCCCAAGATTCGGAGCCGTAAAGGAAAATTGAGAATATCAGGGTTCTAACAAGTCTCTTATTGGTGTTATTAGAGATGTTCCTATCTTGCCATGTCCTCGACATCTTGCTCATAGCAGCTTTGGCCATCTGCCCGAATTTCCCCACTGCAGCCCCCCTGATCGGAGCCCAGATACACAAACTCACAGACAAACTCGAGATCTACAAGTTCCCCTGTGCGTGGAACTCTGTCGATGATCATGACTTTGGTCTTCGACTTGTTGATCGACAGTCCGACCATTTCGCTTTCACGCTCTATCCTCACAAATAGCTCAGCAAGTTCGCGCTCCGAAGATGCAAACATTGAGCTGTCATCTGCATGTCGGAGATTGCTGATCTTATTGCCACCTACCGCTATGCCTCCCTCTCACTCTTCTAAGGCTTTCCTCATGATGTATTTGCCATATATTTTAAAAAGAAGAGGAGACAGAATACAGCCCTGGCGTACTCCTTTCAAGGCACCGACACCACATTATTGATTCTGACTGGCGACTCTCCATCCTAGTATAAGTTTGCTATCAATGCTGTCAAGTGCGAAGGTACTCACATGTCCTCGAGTATTCTCCATAAGCAAGTGGCCTTGCTGCGCTGCGTGTCGCGGGTTCGATTCCCGCACGGAACAAATTTGAATGGCCTACAGATATTTTTTCCGGATCTGGGTGTCTTGTGTAAGTGAGTTTAAATGTTTGTAAACGCACCCACGATACAGGAAGAAATGCCTAGATTGGAGCAAAGTTAAAATTGGCGCCGCCTCAAAATGCGATACAAAAAGTTAATTTTATTTTTTGTTTTTCAGTTCCCTATATCGGCGGTTTAAGTTTTTTTTAAAGGTATTTCCTTCGTCTGGAGTCATTGAGATATCCCATGATTTGAACATTTTATCCTATATTTGTGATTAAACAATAATCCTTTATATTTAATGAAGAATCTAGGAAACAAAGAAGATAATGTACACCACTACTAACATCAACTATTTATCTTTCTACATTCAAGCTGTTTAAACTAGAGGGTTACACATTATTTGCAGTTCTAATCTCGTGTTGCATTACATACGAGTAAAACAATTGCGAGCAGATCATTTCTCTTGAACTAACGAACAGTATAAACGCTAGGAGGTACTTAGCGTTAATAGCACGTCTACTATGCTTACGAGTTATTGTTCCAGGACAGGATATACGCTTCGAGACCGCATTGCCTCAAATGTGTCGCCATGTTGGAGAGACATTCGAATTGACGAGCAGTGATGGGCCTGTCGTCATCTAATTAAGTTTTTGTGTGCAGACTTCAATAATGATGACAGTGGCCTTAAGATTAAACTTATTTTATAGCTTCTTTTTTATTTTGTTTTTGTAAATCATCCAATGACTTTGCCCGCTCTGGGTGAAGCGGGAGGGCGTGTCAGACTTTTGCTGACTAAAACCCACCCGCGTTCCTTCAGTTGCTTGTGCCAGGGCCGCGGTAAATCTATTTCAAATTTATCCGCGACCCAGACAGAGCTCTTACATATCTAAGTATTTTCATTTCATGAAGAAGTGCGGTCTGTCTATTGACCATGATTATTAGTGGAACGAGTGACGTGTCAGGACTAGGAATACCAACCCCGACTAACGGGAAGTAGCGAGTTTGAAGAATATATATCTATGTTTATTTCAAAGAGTTATGAAGCTCGGTATTTCATCAAAAGTTAACTAAGTCCAGTGATAATTACTTAAGCATTTTATAGTTCGTATAGCATAGTTCCTATAATAGTTGGTACATATAGATAGTGGATGGTCAGTATTGCGTTAAATGTCTACTACTCCACATATTTATATCCAACGACATTTTAACTTTAGTGTTAAGGTGACTTTATACGGTCAAGTAAAATCATATAATAAAACTATTTAGGTGTGTTTGATGAGACCTATTAAAAGATAAGTAATTTGGTTAGAGACCACTAATAAAAATAAAATTTGATAAATTTTAATAATATTTTTTTGTGTTGCCTGGAAGAGGTCGCAGAACGCGATATGGCCGCCTGTTGTATGTTTGTTTTATTTTAAGGTTGCCGTATGTATTATTGTTTTTATCTTGGTGTACATTGAAATGTATATAAACAAATATAATAATAATATATATAGACCGTCAAATAATAGACAAGTTATTACTATAATGCTTTTGATATTAAACAATATCCCAGAGGTATGTTTATATAGAGATTGTTAAGTGGCTTGATTACTGCTATTAAGTATTATAAAGGTCGTGAATTCTGTTAATATGGGATGCAGTCAAAAAAATGTGTAGTTTTTTGACGATTTTAGTATATTTTTAGCTAGCTCTGGCAGCAATTACTAAAATCTAGCAAAGAGATTCAAAGGTAAATTGGACTAGAATGACTAGTGCACTGCTTTTACTACCAAATGAGTTTATCTGTTCTCGGGATTACATACAGAGCACAGAACCGCAGCGACTTGATATTCCTTTGCTAATAATATTCGTGGTGCTGCGGAAGTTTGGGCTGTCATAGGCATTATCAGAATGAAGGTTTTCATGCCACCAGTTGGCGCCGAATTGCGAGAGATCCTCTACATATTAAACTCTAGATGTGCCCGCGGCTTCGCTCCCGTCAACTGCCTGCCCCGCACTATTTACCTACCTACCCTGCTTAGCTAGTCTTACCTACCCTACTTACCTAGACCTACCTACCTACCCTGCTTACCTTGCTACTTACCCTACCTGTCTACCAATTTTTTTTTCTAGACATTCTTTCGCGGATAAATTTAGCAACGCCGCTGCCGTTCAGAAAATTACATATATTTACAACGCCATATATCGAATATGGAGTTCAACTATCCGAGTATCTGAATTGCGTGTGTTATGATATTTTACTTCTTGAAGACTTTATATTCATCAAATTTTGATAGAATTAACCGATTGCGATGAAACGAAAAGTAAGTAATACTTCAAGTTTTATGTATACTTAATTTTTTATTTATACATTTTATCTACATTGGTTGCGTGAATTTTACGTGATGCGTGCAGACAAATAGACAAAAATGCTGAGTTAAAGGACCAACAGAACCCTTTGTTCTGTTGGTCCTTTAACTATATTTTTTGGATTATCTTTTGATGTACAAAAACGACTTTTCTACAGATTTATTACATGTAAGTATTGATCATTTAAGTAGGTACTACTAATATTATCGTTAAGGATTTAATTTATGCATGCATATACATAATATAGTGTGTCGTTTTGTGACATATAAACACTTTTTCTCTTGCTTTGGTTTTTTTTTAATGTACAAAAATGACTTTTCTACAGATTTATTATATGTAAGTATTGATCATTTAAGTAGATACTACTAATATTATCGTTAAGCATTTAATTTATGCATGCATATACATAATATAGTGTGTCGTTTTGTGACATATAAACACTTTTTCTCTTGCTTTGGTTTTTTTTTAATGTACAAAAATGACTTTTCTACAGATTTATTATATGTAAGTATTGATCATTTAAGTAGATACTACTAATATTATCGTTAAGCATTTAATTTATGCATGCATATACATAATATAGTGTGTCGTTTTGCGACATATAAACACTTTTTCTCTTTCTTTGGATTTTTTTTAATGTACAAAAATGACTTTTCTACAGATTTATTATATGTAAGTATTGATCATTTAAGTAGATACTACTAATATTATCGTTAAGCATTTAATTTATGCATGCATATACATAATATAGTGTGCCATTTTGTGACATATACACACTTTTTCTCTTTCTTTGGATTTTTTTTGATGTACAAAAATGACTTTTCTACAGATTTATTATAAGTAAGTATTGATCATTTAAGTAGATACTACTAATATTATCGTTAAGCATTTAATTTATGCATGCATATACATAATATAGTGTGTCGTTTTGTGACATATAAACACTTTTTCTCTTTCTTTCACTTGGAAAACGTAACACTGATGTCGGAAAACATAAGCGCTTTGACAGGTGCCTGGAACTGACGTGTCAGTGCCGTCACCAAGCTAGTATGCATTTCAATAAACCCTCATTGCCACGGGCTGTCGATTTCTTTAAGTAAACTATGCCACTCTATGACACGCTTGGTTCGGCAAGTTGTGATGATGCCGTGTCTAGCAGTAGCTGCTGAGGTGTCTTGATGCTCTGAAGGATTGTACATGGTACCTATAGCACAGAATAAATAATACTACCCAACAGCTTCAAATTGATTTCTAAAAGTTGAGGATTCTGTAATTATTTTCGATGGAATCTTGTCACTATATCACATTCATATTTGTTTATTTTCGTTCCACAAGGGAATAAAAGGTGTATCAGCTTGTGAGACAATGTCTACGGTTGTGTTTGGCCTCAATGACTACCGCAATTGATGATATGGTATTAAAACAAATTACTGTAATCAACACTATAGGCTGATGAAGTTGGTGATCGCAGTTCATTTGTTATAAGAAGATGGGATGACGTTGATGATCTCGACGTAACTTTTTGGTCTTCTTTAAAGGTCATCTATTTGTTGCTCGGTCGTTAAAGGGCCAGCAAATAGAGAGTCTGGGAAAAAACATCAACTTTTATTCATGTAAGCAATTACGCAATTAGGGCCGATTGTTTGTGTTTTTGTATTGTGACTCAAAGGTATAATTATATTTTATTGTAAATAAACGATAACTTTTAAAAGACTGAATCTTAGATTTAAGCTTAAATAGAATCAAATTACAGGCAGCTCCAAAAATTCCCGGTTCAATCCAGCCTACTAAAGATGGAAATTTTATTTCTGTAGCCAAGACGTAATCTTTTAGAAATGTAGAAACGATAAAACCTAATTTCCAAATCAGCACCTAGAAAACGAGTTTCTTCGTATTATTTAACGTAAAGTTTGTTACTTTCAGTCTTCTAAGGAATTTGCTTTCCATTCCAGCAAAGCTTTTTCTTATTTTTCCTTTGAACTGTCCTGAATACGTTTTCAAATTATATATCGTGAAATCTTTATCGTTTATTTGTGCGGTTCAGTGAATCTGTATTAGGAGTAGCTTATCGATTGGCGAAGATTTTATTTATGAATTCCAGTTTTTTATATATTGTACGACGTGCTTCTAGCTATAAAAATAAATCTGACACCAGTCTTGCCAAGGGGGTGTTACCCAGTTTCAGGGTTGTGGAGATCAGATAGGCTGTCGCTCCATGTAAAATCAGCTGAATCAAGTTGGACAAAAGCCGACTCCAACATAGTTAGGCTGGAAAAGGCTTAGGCGGATTGATTGTGTTTGTACTGAGTCTATCGAACAAACAGAGCTAGGCAAAATACATGCTTTGCTTTAATTAAAATACAAATAACATAATAGTATCTCGCACGTATTTAAAATATGAAACACAAAATATTTTAAGATCGTGTATTTGAAATATAAAATACAGTATTTTAACTATTTTTATTTAAAATACTAATTACAAAATACAGTCGATCATCCGTCGTGATATTCGTACTAATAAACTTAATTAATACACAGAAAAAACACCATATGGAATGAAAATGACAATTGACAAGATAAATGATAATGATAAATGATGATAAATGATAAATGATTTTATTTCTGTAAGTTGGTTTGTACAAACACTTTTACATGTCGAACATATTTTTAAAACTAGATGAGGTCGGCGTTTCCTATCTCACTACTCTGAGAAGAAAGGCCGAAACAAACTCAGAGGTCACAGTCTCTTTTAAAGTCCTGACAAAATCTTGATTAGATCATGTGAAGACCATGTAGACTATGTCTGAAATGGTCTTTTGAGGAAAGAACCAGCCAGATTGAGTGGACCTGTCCAGTCAGTGCACGCATTTGTCAATAACCGAGCAGCTCAACTCAGAATTTAAGGAGCTCAACGATTCGACGAACAATACCAAAGAAAGGACATTCGGGTAGGCCGCATAAACTACTCAAACTGCCAGACCATGATTAAAAACTAAGATAAATTTAAATAAAAACAAAAAAAAAAAAATATCCACATAGTCTTCACATTCACAATAATTAAAATAAAATAATATAATACTTTAAAAAGTAAATATTCTTGTCATTGCAAGAAAACCAAAAAAATAATAATAATAATAATCATTTTTATAATAACAAAATGCATAGTGCAAAATATAATAAAAAAACAAAATTAATTGGAGCAGCTCAATCCCAAGCCTTTTTGTCCTCAATGTAATCTTTTGTTGTATAAAACGCTTTCTGGCACAACTTACGTTTAATGAAAGACTTGAATTTATTAAGACTTAGATCTTGTACGTGGCTTGGAAGCTTATTATAAAAGCGTACACATTGACATCTAAACGAGCCACCTATTTTCTTGAGCCTTGTTGTAGGTACTACAAATTTGTGTTTGTTCCTAGTATTTATGTTATGGATATCACTGTATTTTTTAAACAATTTTATATTTTTATGGGCATATAAAAGATTTTCATAAATATACTGAGAAGGCACAGTCATTACATTAATCTCCTTAAATTTCTCTCTGAGAGAGTGTCTCGGTCTTAATTTATAAATTGATCGAACAGCTCTTTTCTGCAAAACAAAGATAGTCTGGATGTCGGCGGCATTTCCCCACAACAGAATACCGTACGACATTACACTATGAAAATAGCTAAAGTATACAAGTATACTAAACGGGCTGTCTCTATGTCAGTTAAATTACGAATTTTTCTAACAGCATATGCTGCGGAGCTTAGCTTCTTTGACAATTTATCTATATGTGGGCCCCACTGAAGCTTAGCATCCAAAGTTAAGCCTAAGAATACTGTGCTATTTTCAGGATTCAATTCTTCGCCCTTTATCAACACATCGGTTTTCACCTGCCTAACGTGAGGTAGGGTAAACTTAATGCATTTGGTTTTTTTTTCATTAAGAAGTAAATTATTAACATTGAACCAGTGAACTACTTTTGAGATCGCGCTATTTACATCGTCAGTATCCAGCTGCTGACGTTTAAGTTTAAACAAAAGTGAAGTATCATCCGCAAACAACACTATATCATGGTTATCCTTTATGAGGTAAGGCAAGTCATTAATATAAATAAGAAACAAGAAAGGACCAAGAATCGAGCCCTGCGGGACTCCCATTGTTACCATAGATCCAGGAGATCTTTTTCCATTAACGTCAACGGTCTGAATCCTATTACTCAAATATGAAGTAAGAAGATCCAGAGCGCTGTTCCGGATCCCGTAGTGGCGGAGTTTCCTGATTAGCGTTTCATGAAAAACACAATCAAATGCCTTGGACAAATCACAAAAGATTCCCAAGGCATCGCACTTATCTTCCCATGCATTATAAATATGTCCTAAAAGCTCAACACCGGCATCAGTAGTTGAACGACCCCTTGTAAAACCGAACTGTTTGCTATGTAATAATTTATGTTTATTAAAAAATCTTTGCAATTGCTCTAAAATTAATTTCTCAAATATTTTGCTAAACGTAGGTAGTACTGAAATAGGTCTAAAATTTGTAGGGTCTGATGTACTACCTGATTTAAACAAAGGTATTATTTTACTATTTTTCATAAGGTCAGGAAACTCCCCACAGTCGATACAATTATTAAAGATAATAGCTAAACTAGGTGCGACAATGTCAATAATAGTCTTAGCAACTTCTACAGAATTACCCCACAGATCTGCAGTCTTTTTAACATTTAAAGTGTGAAAGGTTTTAATTATGTCTTTACAAGTAATATGTTCAAAACGAAATTCCGAATTGCAAACATTAACATTTTCTTTTAGCAAAGACTCAGCAACAGAAGGTGATGAGTTTAAGTATTTAGTAGTTGAAATGGGAATATCTGAAAAGAAATTTTCAAAGGCCACTGCGACTTGTGAGTCTGATTTTATGATGTTGCCATTAATAGACAGGCCGTAGTCAATATTTCGGTTACCAGATCTTCCTGTTTCACTATTAATAATATTCCAAGTCGTTTTAATAACATTACTACTGTTTTTAATCTTCGAGCTCAAATAACGCGACTTGGCCAAACAACAAACTTTTTTAAATAATTTTGAATAATTTCTAACATATAAATTAAATTCAGCAGTGTTTACATAAGTCCTTTCACTGTACAGTTCATAAAGCCGTGTTCTACTTTTATGAATACCAATGGTAGCCCAATCACTGAATGATGTGTTACTATTAACGGAGATAGTCTTTGGAACAAAGGTCGAATTAAATTGTTTACAGTATATACTAAAAAAAATATATAGGATAGGTACTTGACAATATGACATACGCGGTCACCATTTTGCTTACGAAAGTTATCGAGCGCTATTTTCTGCAGAACGCACACCCGTTAATAAGATTGCCAAATGTATTTATGTACAAATATATTTTGAAGCCGTAAGTATTTGAAATACAAATAATACAAAGTACCTCAGCGTCTGGTATTTGAAAATCAAAAAAATGGAATTATATTTTTAAGAAGTAATTGAATTACAAATACCATATATGTAGAATAGAATATACTTTACACAATTATTGTATTTGTATTTCAATTACGTGTTTTAATTACAAGTAATTCAAATACTGCCCAACCCTATGTACAAATGACTCTTGTGCTGAACAAATCAATGTATATTATAAGAGTAACTTTTAATAGATACATCGGCAATCTTTCAGGTGGCAAAATAGCTCATGAATAAAAAAAAACTCTCACTATCTAAAAGATAAACAAAAAAAAATCAACCAAACGGTTTCCCGCCATTTTATCGAATTATGCGGATATAAAATGTACCAGAGATTTATGAGTAAAAGTCACCCTTTGTAGTGTGCAGGATATGATGCATTGTGACTGAGAAATTATATAATTTGGCTTCCACTATATTTCACTTAGTGGGATCTACTTTTAGCTTCCTCGTTCACATGGCGTTAAAACAGGTATGTTTCATAGTCCATTCAGATCAAGAACGCTATATATCTTCCCAGAGCACCTTCGTAACACATTTTCGTACAATTTCTTCAGAAGATAAGTGGTTGATACGTTTAACTCGTTTCTAGTTCCCTTTCTAACATTTGAAGAAACAAAATATCTTCGACCGTGCTAAGGTTTCGTAAGCAATTTACTTAATGTAACTTCACTTGTTTTAGTTTATTGTATCTTTGTTAACAATCTATTGAATATTTGGAAAACGGAATGTTTAATGCTAAATTGTAATTTGTTTCGAGGTTTCAATTAGGTTTTTGTATAAATTTTACTTATGTAGAAACTTATACTGTCCAATAAATATCTTTGCCAACTTTCAGT
This sequence comes from Orthosia cruda, assembly GCA_964057195.1. NCBI lineage: Eukaryota > Metazoa > Arthropoda > Insecta > Lepidoptera > Noctuidae > Orthosia > Orthosia cruda. The sequence goes on along the minus strand of OZ059829.1, from coordinate 29,671,839 downwards.
ATTACCTTGCAGGTTTTCATCTGTTTTTTAACAATGTTGTATCTACCCACGTCTTGTTTTAGTAGATTTTCTACGACATCATCATCAATTCAACTGAAAGATGTCAAATTCAAATTAAATTTATTGCATCCATAATGTATTAAAGAAAATAAAAGTAAATACAAGTTACAGAAACAATTATGGATCCTGTCGCGTACGGCAAGATTCTAGATACAGTCAGTGTCTAGGAGAGACGAATAGCACTTAATATTTTATATTTTCTTTGTTAACATTTCAGATACACACGTCCACAGCTTCACAAAGGCCTCCTCAAGTTTTGCCACTTTGACTGGTCTCTGCCTTCACCAGGTGATCGATCCAGCTTGTGAGAGGCAAAAGGAACTGTTGTTTTATGTCATCATTTAATTGAGAATCCCGTAGATTATCTGCGAAAATGCTAAAAATCTTTGGTTTACCAAATTTTTATTAAACAATTACAAGATGAAGATTTTAGGTTTACTGATCAAAAATTTGTACGTAGACGTGCTAAACAATTACTGTCGTATAAATCGTACCGTAGTTACCCACAATAAAAATGCTATATCCTGTTGTTGGCAACATAGATCTAGATCATTTACAACGTGCACTGTTTAAAGACAAAATGAGCAACGCACTTTATTGCACTTAATTACATCCTCTCACTCCAAATACCAAATTCTTTAATGAACGGTAGTAAAATAAAAATTATGCAATGCACGCCTAATATTTAATGTAAGGTGGTCTTCAAAAATTTATGGAATAATAATATTTAGGCGATTTGGGGTGTTTCATATATCCAGTAATCCGTTCGACTAACGCCGATCGACGGAAAATAAAATCACGTAGATCGGCTATGAGTAAAGCTCGTCTTTTAACATGTAGGTTCTTCATTTTACAATGTGTTTAATTTTGTTTATGCTGTAGATACACTTGTACAGTAAAGAGTCGAAACATACCGACAGCTGCATCAATTAGGCCTCACGTATTGAAATATTCGTATAACGCTGTCCGTAATTCCGTATACAGTTGAGGCGTGATGCTATATATTTTTGGTAGATCTTTTCTGTGAAATTGGTCGTCGAATCGTTGTCGAGTGATCGAGTGGCGCTTATCTGTGGGAGCCTTAACGCTGCTTGTCGACAAACTTTGCTCGAATGGATGTTGAAATTGAAACCCCTAGAAACATTTATAAGGACGAAGATAAGTAATACGAAGGTTAAAGTAAATACACAAATAACGTTTAATTATAATATCATTTATTAGTCTGTAAGGATCACTAAAAATATGTGGGTGTTAGAGTTAAACTAATTGCCCTATAAAGTTACACACATATTAACGAAACATGAACTTTCCTCTCGGTCCTCTTATTAGGTTAAATTTCGGTTTTCGCATACTCCCACACATTTTATAATTATATGTGACTGATACAAAATGTAATTTATAGCAGACGAAATAAATCTCGACAACACTTATGACTACTAAAATATGCTATTTAAATTAAGTTATCTATCAAGAATTTGTCTTCATATCTCACAAATATAATTATTGATGATAGTTGTATTTGACTCCGTATGTTCTTGAGTGCACCTGCTTATAATATAAAGTTTTCGATTTTCTGGAATGAAGAAAAGCTTTTATTCTACCGTATATGTGACGATCTGCCATTCTGCCATTTAGTAAAATTGTTTTTGTCGAGAAAAGTCTCATGGCATATTTTTATCATAATATAAATGTGATATTTTAACAGAACAGGTTTGAATGTGGAATGACATTACAAATAAAAAAAACCGGCCAAGTGCGAGTTGGACTCGCGCACCGAGGGTTTCGTACCAACAACTACATTCACCAAAATGACTGTTACGTTACTGAAGTTCATAAACAATGAATGTACCGAACATTGCTCTAACGAAAAGATAAACTGGGTTAAGGGACAAAATTAATTTAGCCATTAGACAATTGTTGTCTCGATACATCGCCCCAAAGGTCGCCGTCAGGTTACCAACTGCAAATAAGTTATTAATTGTTTTTTGGTTGATTAAGAAGTTTGTTTTTTTACAACTCCAAGGGATTGCAGATTGGAGTATTTAAATTTCAATTTGATACTTCCACGCGTTCCTAAGAAAAAGTTCTTGACATACGGATGATAGACAGACAGACAGACAACGAAGTAATCCAATAAGGGTTCCTTTTATTCCTTTTGAAGAAAGTGCCTTAAGAATCACAAAGTACAGAAATACTACCAATAGCAGATAGGTAGGAAGAAATGCCGTGCATGGAGTTATAAATAAATGTTCATGTCAGCATATCTTTCTATGAATAGTTCATGTTGAGATAAACGTAGAGAAACTAATTTCCTTTAGTTGATTGAGTGCACGGTTTGCATGCTATCGGCTGTGTTCTACTCATTCTGGCAAACGTTCAATGTGTAGGTGTAGTTTGAATAATTCCTGCTAATAATGCCTGTCTGTGTACTGTGTATACCCTTGTTTCAGGCTTGTAGGTAATCATTGCAATGAAAGACTTTTATAAAAGGTACTTGTTAAGGCTACACTGCCCTTTTATACACTGTAATCTATAACATTTTTAAAACATAGCCGTAATTTGTTGCCTGCCGGAAACGATTAATTAGAAAACGTGCACCTGGCTTCTAACGTTTCATAAGTGCCCATGAAGTTTTATGTTTTGAATTTGAATTATACGAAAGTGGATAAACCTGTGCATCCCAGTAAATACAACCAAGATTTGTAAGAAAATAGGCAGTGAAAATACCTATTTTTGAGTTTTTTTTTGCTTTAAATATGTTTACATAGCTATCATGTCTTTCTGCATCTTTGTCTATTTTCCAGTTATTGAGTAAGTAACACGTTATCCATAGGGATAGATCATAACTAGAACGTTATTTGAGCCTAATTTGATAAGATGTGAGCTGATATTATATTTTATTTATTCATAGGCAATTTTTCACAATATATAATATTTTATATCTCTAAAATCAAGACAGCAGATGTGGCAAAAAGGATGTCCAACGGTAATATAACTGGGCACAATGGACAGGACAAACCGTGGGCCTAAGTATCCCAGATTCGGTGCCCTGAGACAGTGAGACGGGGTTACGGCAGACCACGAAGGAGATGGAAGGACGAACTAGACAGATTTCAGAGCTGAAAGGAGGAAGGGAGGGCTCGTAAAAGGTTAAATAATTGAATGGAGGCCTTTGCCAAGGAGCTGGACAGAACAGCAACCAAATTGCGTAAGTAAATTCTGCAAGGCAAAGGGTTTAACACCATTTTTTTATTACATGTGCGTTTGCTCTTGACTCTAATCTAGGTCAGAGGCGACAGAGCTAGTCGACGATGGAGTGAGCTTACCCAGAAGAAGCCGGTTTACTCTAACTTTGAAGAGATTCGGGTTGAATGCGTTCGGAAACACAGTCGCAGGTAGTGAGTTCCACTCATTCGCTGTTCGCATTATGAAGGATGTTTGGAAGCGCTTGGTGCAAATTGGTGGCATGGCAACTAGGTAGGGATGGTAACTTATAGTGCGTCTAGATGTCCGATGGTAGAAGGGGGCCGGTGGGATGAGGTCGACCATGAAAGAATATGACAAATAGGGTGTACTATGCCAAATCGAATGCCAAATAATCGAATATCAATTGACCGAACACTTTAAATCGAATGCCTAAATACTCGAACGTTCATAATATCAAATGGTTAATATATCGAACATTTAAATAATTAGATATTGCCAATAATTATTGGACTCTTTCGAAAAGAGTATCTTCACCAAAGTGTCCAAGAATTTTTGATAAAAACTAATTATTTAAAGAGAATTTGTCATACTCTTTGATGGGGTCAATCCCTTTGCCTTGCCGAATTCACTTACGCAATTAGGCTGGAGGCTAGTAAAAAGTAATGTATATTTTATATCTATTATTTATGGAAAATCACCCTAACTTCGTGATATAGATGTAAAATTTTTGTACATAAACATAAAAAAGGGTACCATAACGTAACACCCTGCTTCCTTTAATGTTAGAATCTTCTCGTAACTTCTTGTTTTTTTCTTACTTTATTAGACATTACAGGCTTATGAGCAATGGGGATGGTTTTTTATGTTTATAGGAACTCCTAGAGTCCAAGAGTTTATAACTAAGTTCGTGAAGCCGAGAGAAAAATCTGTTTTTATTAGAACACGCACTGATTAATCCAAAATATCTTAATAATGAACAGGTAACTTAATTTATATTCATAAGATAATGAAGCTACTGCGAAAGTCTTTACTAATTAAATATTGAAGAAATGTTACAATCTTAAAATCTTTTTAGATTTAGGACCTACCTAGGTTTAGAGAGAAGATTTATTTTGGTTCACATAACAATAAACCTACTATATCGTACTTCCTAGTTTCTGTAGGTATGCATAAATATTTTTACCCAATAACACCCTAGGCTGAAGGTTATTACCTTCAGCCTAGGGTGTTAGTTATATATACAACAGAGACGTTCCCGGAGGATAGCTTTAAAATTTTAGCAAAAGCTAGTTAGTCAATAAATAAAAATAAGTACCTTCAGCGCTCATGCCCACGAGACGGTTTTTCGCTGGAGCTAAGCCCGGCGTCAAACCGCGTCTACGTCCGGTGGTCAGTAATGTATGGGACACTATGGAGGCATACACACGACACCGGGGTTAGCGCCGGCTCACTTTGATTGCTTTGGAGTGGCAAAAAACCGGGCCGCGTTAAAACCGTCTCGTGTGCATGAGCGCTCATACTCGTAGATTAAGATAGGATAGATGGACCCCCTTTTCCGCGTTGTGCCTACAGTCCACCTGTATGGGCCGAAATCCACCACGCGGACCCAGTGCGGATTGGTGGTTGTCATATATCTTCGAATGTCTGTCTCTTTAAAAATAAATTTGACTGAAAGAAAGTACCAATATACTCTGTTACAAGAAACTACTCACTAATAAAGCATTTTCTTATCTTTGTTTGTGGGTGCAATGTGCCTTGAAACTGCAGTTTTATACACGTGTGGTTTAGCAGTCAGACAGTAAAGGGTACCTACTTATCACATCACATCATCACATCATCAGCCTTATAATGTTCCCACTGCTGGGACACAGGCTTCCTGTCTGTGAGAGGGAATGGGCCGTAATCCACCACGCGGGCCCAATGCGGGTTGGTGGATGACACTTGTCTTCGAATTTATGGTTCTAAGACATGCCGGTTTCCTCACGATGTTTTCCTTTTTCGTTTTGAGAGCAGTGGTGATGAAATAATTTCCATAAAGTAAAGCGGCTGCCTGGGTTCGAACCCACGACCGGCCACTTGTAATTCGCGGCCGTTACCACTGCGCCACCACTACTCACTTGTAGATTTCAATAAATTGACGAGAACAGCTTGTAAAACTAATACTGTACCCCCTCAGCAAGTAGAACATAGTTTTAATGTCGTCGGCGAAACCAATAGAGATTATTTCATTTGCATGTGAGTTGTTCTATTTATCTTAACCACCGAACTCCGTGGAAAAGCTATTCAAACTCAAGGAGTCATGAAGATACGTTTCGTATTTCCTTGTCACTAAATTTCCTTTTCTTTTCCTTCGTCGGTACGCTGTTGGCAGAGCGGCCGTGCTCATCATATTGCAGTGAGTTTTCGGGCTCACATGATTCACCTCACGATGTGCCATCCCTCTCTGTCGGCTGTAACTCGTGTGCAGTCATGCAATGAGCCACCTACTGCAGACTTGATCTGGTCGGTCCATCGCATGAGCCTGCTCCCGTTCCTTCCACTCTACCATGGACCACGAGCCGCTCAATTGAGACTTTTCGTTCTATAAAGATCTAAATGTCTTCATTCTTGTGCCTATTAGCCTTGTTGGTCTGTCTCTTGCTTGAAATGAATAAGAACAATAAAAAATGTTATTGTTTCCTACTCCTCCGTTATTCTTTTTTGATTAATTTCGTTGCCGGATCGTCGAGGTTAATTGCCTCGGCGCTTTTCTGGTGGCTACTGTTGATTCTGGCTGTCAGGATTTGCAGTGATTTGGGAATAGTGCGATGGGATTGATCAACAAAAATAAATCGCCAAATTCCGAGTCCTTTTGAAGAAAACCAACTACACTCCAATTGACTCAGTCGCCATTATAACTGAAAATAAAACGCGATTAATGTCAATAAATAACATGCTATTACTGTCAGTTTGATTGCGATGAGTAGTGGAAATAACAAAGGATGTAGGGGGAAGCCTTGGAATTTAGTAAAGTCAGTGAATCTAATTGTTTATTTAATTGTAAGGTTGAATGTCAATTGCATGTCATAAAGCGTCAATGTCCATTTGTCTATGTGACAGTTACAACCTTTGTGAAGCTTTGAATTTATTAGGACTTGTTCTTACGCTGTTGAACTTGGATTAGGCTGCATGTCCACTTGGTGCGGAGCAGAGAAAAGAGGAGTGGAGCCAACTAATCGAATTGCATAAAATCTCCGCCCGCACATCAGAGCCTTAGGTTGGCACAGGAGCGTTGGGATTGGCACAAGAAAAGAAAGACCAGGCCCAACAGTGGGCCAAGTCAGGCTGCGGATAATGACGATATTGTCGAAAGTGGTAGGAAATTCACCTCCCTAAATGAACATGAAGTACACATGTAGGGAAGGGGATAAGTCTGAAAAAGCCAAGTCAAGCCTGTGGGGTATCCAGATAGAAGGCGACATAATTAACTCTCTTTGATACCAAAGGTGGCCACAACCTCAAACAAAAAGAAGAAGAAAGGGGATTTTAATTAAGAGTACTTATATCTTAACAGACTGTGATAAAGTCGTGGTATAAGTTTTATTAGAGGCTTTAACACACAGTGCCTTATCTCTAGAGGTCAGTCTCTTATCTTTAGAGGTCCGTTTTACAGATCCATTATATCGTATACGTTTTTATTCAGCAATGGCGTAGGTAGATGTATGAGCGAGTTCACACACACAACTGTAATGAAATACTCATTCGTTTAATTGGACGTCTAACCTTGTAGAAAGTTTGTTGGTCTGAACATCACCTCCAGTATCGATGGATCCGTTAAAAACGATCCAGGAAATACGGATGTTATGTGTGAACGTACCCCTTGTAACAACATAAAGTTTTTATCTCAGTCTTAATCCAAACTTATTCTGTTTTAGTACACTCTAGTCCTTTATAGCTTTACCAGTTTTCAAATTACTTTTCCCGTTAAAAATCTACTCTACTGAGCTGTCTACTGCAAAGAAAAATACATTTAATCACTCGAAAACAAAGATCAAAATAGAATAAACCTCTTTGGTGACGAACCTATTTTACTGTGACTGTACCCAGGTACAGACATACAAATTGATTGATTCTGGCATTGTTTATCCTGCTCATTTAAACTTTTATTAGAACAATGGGGAATAATAAAGATGCAGGAAAAAATTATGATTTTTTTACTTTTTTATTCTTTTTTATTTCTATGTCGCCTAATTGTAATTAAACATTAGCCATTTTAATTAATTACATTATTAAAATAACTTGCTTTATTAAATTATTCATTCAGACTTCTGTACTTCTTTTCCGGGTGGGCTCACTCTTGTTGTCTTGCAACACTACTTGACATTTTTCAAAAGGAAAAAGTAAGAGAAAATCAATTTGAAGTACCTAATATCGAGTCTCACCGGTATTATTTGGATGGACTTTGCTATTCTTGTTGGGTACCTTTCAGATTAGGAGAGATAATAACCGGACCCTTTAGTCGATTCTTTTTGTGTAGTGACCATTGAACCTTTCTTAAAACAAATATCTCCGATCTCGGGGGATTTAAACCCATTTGATGATTGTTCCTCCTTACCTACTGGAGTTCCTTAAGCCTTCGTTTCTTTAAAAATAAATTTGACTGAAAGAAAGTACCAATATACTCTGTTACAAGAAACTACTCACTAATAAAGCATTTTCTTATCTTTGTTTGTGGGTGCAATGTGCCTTGAAACTGCAGTTTTATACACGTGTGGTTTAGCAGTCAGACAGTAAAGGGTACCTACTTATCACATCACATCATCACATCATCAGCCTTATAATGTTCCCACTGCTGGGACACAGGCTTCCTGTCTGTGAGAGGGAATGGGCCGTAAACCACCACGCGGGCCCAATGCGGGTTGGTGGATGACACTTGTCTTCGAATTTATGGTTCTAAGACATGCCGGTTTCCTCACGATGTTTTCCTTCACAGTTTTGAGAGCAGTGGTGATGAAATAATTTACACAAAGTAAAGCGCCTGCCTGGGTCCGAACCCACGACCCACAACTTGTAAGTCGCGGCCGATACCACTGGGCCACCATTGCTCCTACTTATCGAATGCAGTGAATTGAAAAACGTTTTTGCAGCCATAGTATGAGGTTGGTATCAAAATGAACGCACTCAATAGAAATGAGAGTGACTAAATTTTAAAAGTTGTGCTTGTTTATAAAATAAAACTGCTGTGTCCGCGGTTCCTGCAATATGGAATCATAAAACGCTAAAAAATCGAATCTTTTCAGAAACATATTCTAACAAAAATGCTGTAAATCTAGTGAAAATATTTAGTTTTAAAATGTTCCTTTTGGTAAAAGTTAAAATAATTCTCGTCCTAAAGTATACTTTTGGTGTGAACTATGAATGTTGATGTATTGGTTTCCCTTCTTCGCTAAACGAGCTTTAGTGAAAAACTTCCAACTGAAAGTGAAAGAACCCGTGCATATCTTGATTTCATTAACCGACTTCAAAAAAAGGAGGAGGTTCTCAATTCGTCGGAATCTTTTTTTTTTTTTTTTTTTTATGTATGTTCCCCGATTTCTCAAAGACCCCTGGACCGATTTGAAAAATTCTTCTTTTGTTTGAAAGGGTATACTTCCTAGTTGGTCCCATAATCATCAGGTCAGGATCTGATGATGGAATCCAAGAGAAATCGAGGGAACTCCTCAAAAATTATAGGCAAACATATAGCGATTTTGGTATTTTCATCAACAATGCAATCATTTGCACTCAGAAAGTACCATTTGGTGGAGTCGAACTGATGAAGAAGACCACAGATGGCCACTGGAACTCCTAAATGCTAAATATGTCACGGGCATAAGATATCTCGAATAGTAAACCGACTATAATGAAGCAAATACTTATAAATAAATGGTACTGATGAAAATGGCACCATCGAACTGATCTGATGATGAAGCCAGAAGGTAGGCACTGGAACTCTAATATAAAACAATGTATCCTAGTCGTGTTTGGGCTTATTGGAATCGCCATGAGATGTACTTTGGCTATAAATGATAATCATGTTAATTGGAGGTACCTACCAAAACTAAAAAGAGAAAAATAAAAACTTTTTAACAAAAAATCAAACCGACTTCCAGAACAAAAAACTACAAAGCAAAAAATAAATTTCTTTGCCGAAGTCGGTGTCGAAAAACGGGAAACAATGGGTAGGTACAAAAGACACCGACTTCGGCAAAGAAATTTATTTTTTGCTTTGTAGTTTTTTGTTCTGGAAGTCGGTTTGATTTTTTGTTAAAAAGTTTTTTTGATTTTATGGTCAGAAAACTTCGTTAATGATAATGGTTATGGAGCAATTTTGCAGAAAATGTGATTTAAAACTTAGAAACAGTTCGGGATGGTTGCTATTTTTTTGTAGTTTCCGTAGGAAATAACTGACTTCTGACTTCTGGAGTCGAGTAACTTTTTTGATATTTAGTTATCTACCTGCGAGATTCAGAATTCTCAGACGCATCCGTGAAGACTCTACGTGTGATTTTCTAGTTTAATAGCACTTAGACTCAACAGTACCGGTACCACCGATCGAAGAAGCAGAAGAGCATAGAACAATTTAAATTATGATGTTTTTAATGAAGGACTGTATTAAGGAGTCTTCCAAGAACCTACGGTATAAATACGTTCATATTGTATGGGTAATTTAATTATAGAAATAACGTTCTTTAACATACTCACTGCCTTTTGTTTATTTAGTTACTAATATATTACTAGCGTAATTTAGCGATATAATAAAATACATACTCAAAGATGGAAACTCACTTTACATAGAGCAAAACTTATAAATACGGGGAAATAATTAAGTGGACTCAATTAATAGAATAGGTAATAAATATAACAAAAGTAATACAAGTGTGAATATGGTCAAAGTTAGTCATAGACACTGATATTCCTAATAAAATAGTGATTTTATATAAGACGAAGCTGCTTATACCACATAGCGACATGGTTATACCGTAATTTTTTGAATTTTGGAGAGGTTTCTAAAGAGATTGACTAGGTTATAAATTATATTATTACTAAGACGTCCAAAACAAAATGCTAAGTCGGCCAAAGTTCAGTAGGTAATCATGTGATAATTATAGCAATAATACGATTGGCGATGAATTTACTTAATTCAAAGTTAATTGTATGAATCCTGATTATATTAAACACTCTAAATGTTATATTTAGGTTCGTCAATGTCTAGACAGAATATTATTCGTCAGCTAACCTTGTAGCTGCTTGATTGAAGAAAAAAGAAGTTATTATTCTCGGGTTATTACCAAACTATAAAATAGAAGAACACGCTATTAGTTGCATAACATAATATTTACTAAGATTATAATATTGCCTTATTTGTATAGCCTCTTTCTAAAGATTACGTTAGTTATTATTCGCGGAAACAACGAGTTATGGTTGGGTATTCCGATTATTCACAATTTCATTTGCGGTTTCTCCAATATAAGCTCTTTCTTAATTAGATGTTAAACATTGATGACTGATTCCCGGTCGCTATAAATCTCACAAGCTTCTGCCAGCGGCTTCGCCTTCGTTAGAATTGGGATGTCCAATAACCGCAATATCAAGGCAAAGCGTTTGACCCCATGAAAAAGTATGAGAAATTCTCTTTTAATAATTAGGTATTGCCAAATATTATTTGACGCTTGCATTGTTGAAGATACTTTTTATATAAGATTCAATACCTAATAATTTAAAAAGTATTTGTCGTATTGTTTGATGGTGTCAATCAATTTGCCTTGCCGAATTCACCAGTTATGGTTTACCCGAGTGAAAAGTTTCATCCAAATCCTTTTACTCGTGAAAAGATAACGAACAGAGAGACAGAGTTGCTTTGGTGTTTATAATATTAGTATAAAAGCCGATTTTATTGCTTTACCATTGGGAAATATCTGACGGCATTTTAGAAATATCCTGTTATTTTTACTACTTCGAACTCCCAGGAAAATATTAGCTGACAATAGCTGTTTTGTGCCCAAATAGAAAACCATATGATAATAATCATCATTGTGATGTCCCCTTCAAAAGATTTCATGGGTCCAGTGACAAAGAGCACCTTAGCCCGAAAAGGTACCTTTTTCACCATGACAAAGAGAGGAACGAATTCCGCAACCCATTTCTTGAAAAATGAATGATAATAAATAAGTAGGTTTGCGTACGAAAAACATAGTTTTTGATTTTTATTTATTTATACTAGGCAATCATTCTCTACCAGTCAACCTTTGGGTTAAAAAGGACATAAAACTGGTAGGTGTACAAAATCGAAAATAAAAGATATGAGCTATCGAATATTAATAAACTACCTAACTAATCAAATACATAAATATTTTTTTATGATTATTTATTGCTTGACTTTATATAACCGAAAACTTTAAAAGATACCTATTCCAATATTATAAGACCTTTTAAGGACCAGTTTTTGTCATATCAATTGACAAAGATTCTTGAATGTTAATTTTGTTTTTGTCCTCATATATTTTTTTTTTTTTTTTAAAGTTGTTGTGTTGTGTCGTATCTACCAATGTATGTTACATTTCGATGACATATATTTTTTAGATTAGCGTTACATAGCGTTTCAATATTCTGTTTATTTAATATATACCTAGTAATTTTTCTACATGTTATGTATTGGCATACCAATTTTGATTACTCTATTCAAACGCTAAGAAATAGACAGCAATGATTTAATTAAAAGTTATAGTTTGTTTAGAAAGCTTGATTTAAAATTCAATCAGTTTTTAAATAAGAACATATAAGAAAGTATAAGTATATTGATTGTTACTTCACCGATATTTTTAAAGTAAACAGTCTGTTCGAGCTTGTTAAAGGTATCAATATGAATTTAATGTAAGTATCCCCGCTTGTTGGCTGTATATATTTCCTTGTGCGCCCTTCCCGCGGCTTAGTTGATTGAGGTTGGCGCGTGTTGGCAGCACTGTCGACTCTGCGCAAGCGCACGCGAAAGAGTTTCACGTTCGGAAAGCTGTTACAATTAAATTGTACGCAAGTGTAAAGTGGAGTGATTTGGAGATACGTTGATTTGTGTGAACAGGTGAGGATTTCATTATATTTTTTGCGATTTTTAAGTATATTATTTTTAAATTAATAACAGAAGCAGTGTTTAATTTAAACTAAAGGGTTACTAATATAACATATTTTAAGTTCTGAATAGGTAGGTAAGGAAACAGTATGTAGGTACAACAATGTATACTATATCTACGCAATCACGCATATTTTTAAGAATTGTGAAAAAAATAAAGTGATATCTTTGATTAAACCCTAATTAGTCTATTTAACTAAACAATAAGTGAGAAATAAGTACATAGCTATCACTTACACGTAAATATTGCACGCTATAATTAATTCTTTAACAATGTTGAGATATTTATCTCAGTGTGGGAAAAATAACTAAATACTTCGCGAAGTATGTTGCACTTTGTTTGAGAAAACAATTATATCTTACTTTGATTGATAAATCATTTCAAGAAAGTGAGAAAGAATAACTATTGTATTGGATATATTGAGATAACTATGCACAAACGTCTCTGTGCGTAGATGAAAAATTTACATAAGCATCTTTAATTTATATGCAAATGATTAGCAATATTGCCTCTAAATAATTTGAATTTTAAATCTGCTTAACACTGTTATGCAGTTGAATGATTTTATTAATAAGATTGCATGTCTAACTTTGATTGATAAATTATTTCGATTAGTGAGAAATAATTTGCTCTTACTATCGTATAATTTAATTACTAGATTGATACGTTGAGATAATAAGCACCTAGTTAGCGGATGCATAAAATTACATAAACATAATCGTGTTTAACTTATTATTTCATATAATTGGTCCACATTCTTTAATGATAGTCAGCGCCAATCAGTAAGTAATTGTAACACAATAATCAGTGTATTACGAAACATAATGTAAGGTTGTTAAGACTGGTCCACACTGCACCGGTTTTGTGTGCGTGCGTATGCGCATAGGCAATCTTGAATATTGCGTACGAAACAATAAAGGTAGAGATCTTGATATGATTATAAGGGCGCGCGAAGGAAATTATGGTTATAATTAAAATGAGTCCCTTAAATTATATTGAGGTAAAATTCTGTGTTTGTATGTTTATAATATATTTGTAAAAGGTAAACTCTGGAAGTACTGATTATGATAACAATAATTCTTTCAATGGCATAAACACACTTACCTTAATGTTTTATCTCGAAAAAATACAAGGTTACTTTGAATAAGATAAGCCTCGGAAGTGAAGTAACGAAAAAAACTTCGAGTGATTTTAACAACGCGCGAAGAAAATCATTGCGCCTTACAATTAAAATGGTAGTTGTAAATATCAAGTTTGTTCACATTACCGACAAAGACAATGCCATTAAGATACCTCCATTATTTGCTGGTTACAATGACTTATTATTTTTCTCAATCGCACGTTTTTCCTCGAGTCGGTTACGATTAAAAACAACTGACTGTTGCGAAAGGCAGTATCTACTAGTATACCTTATATACCTTCGATTTTCATGGATTCGATTTTCCATTAACGATTTAAATATACAAAATGTATTAATAAAAATCGATTAGTTCTGTTTACGTTATCTGAGGATTTTTAGTCGAGGTTACGTAAAAAATATGAAGGTGCAGTTTTTTGTGATTTTAAGCCATTTTAATTTAATCTTGGTTTGATTAACCGTGTTCGAGGTGAAGGACTTGGAAATGCATTTTACAGAAAAAGAGCGAGATTAAAATACTGATGAATTTATCAAAATATTGTGGCTGTATAGTGATTTAGTAAGGTCCTAAAATTATAATTGGTACCTTGTTTGTCCTAAACGTATCCTAAACAAATATTTGCGCAATTAGGCAAAATGTAGATAAACCAATTATTGTACTTGTCAAGTTTTTATACCTTACAATCATCGTACTGTTACAAAAGATATACATAGGCTGGAGCATTGACATATATAGTCTATATCTGTAGACCGGAGTGTGACAAAATGCAAATTACACTGTTTCAAAACAGCATAAATCTAAAACTCGTCAGCATAAGATAAAATAATTTACATGAAGTCTGCATTCAGGAATAAAATCTTTATGTATATCTATTGTTTATTGATTTCAAATCAATAAATCTAAGATTAGGAACTTATTTAATTACCTAGTACAATCAAATTATTAAAGTGACAAATAGACCAAGTACCTCCTAATGACCGGTTGCTCCATTTATGGTGTTTTTTTATGGTGTTCCAAATTTGGTCAGTGGGTCGTCTTAGGGGCGGTATATTTGAGACCGAGCGAGCCCGAAGCGTCTCCGTTTCAGCAACCTCAACCGATTCTCATGAAATTTTGTGAGCAGGCTCGATAATTATATCGATATTTTTGACGATTTTTTTTTTGGAAATTTGATTTGAACCATTTTGAACCATTTCCTGAAAACTGAATCCATGAAAACATCAAAAGGACAGACTCGCGAGGCCTCCACCTCACAGAGCCACTAGTGTAGAAGTTTTAATTATTTCGTAACACTCGTTGGTGATCCTTAATTGACTGAGTGAGCGCGAAGCGTCTCCTTTTCAGCATGGGCAATAATTCTTTCGTATGTCCGGATGTCTAGATGCCCGGCTATTTTCCTCTACAGATCGCATTTGTCAGCAGATTCTCGTGAAATTTTATGTGCAGGTTTAATAATTATTAAACCTGATTATATAGAAGTTTATGGAAATTGTGCAAACGTGCGCCGCCATTTTTGGAATTTTCCTAAAACTGAATCGATGAAAAATTCAAAAGAACAGATTCGCGAGACCTTTAGCTTACAAAGCCACTAGTAAATAAATAAAATATATAATTGAATTAAGAATCTGCTAACCAGTTCAGAGATTTTATAAATCATCATCAACCTTTTAATGTTCCCTCTGCTGGGACACAGGCGTCCTCTATACGAGAGAGGGAATGAGCCGTAATCCACGTGGCACGCGCGGGCCAAGTGCAGGTTGGTGGACGTCACACGTCTTCGATTTTTTGGTACTAGAACATGCCGGTTTCCTGACGATGTTTTCGTTTTTTTGGAGCAGTAGTGATTAATAATTTACACAAAGTAAAGCACCTGTCTGGGTATGAACCCACGTTCTTGTGGTGGTACACATACCACTGGACCACCACTGCTCATTTTTAGAAATTAAATCCATTATTTGAAACATCAGCTTGTCACTATCATCTTCAAACAATTGACAGAAATTGAAAGATTTTTGTAGAGGTACATACGGACCGGTTTTTGGTATTTCTGCAGCTTCTGTCAGCGGATTCGCCCACGTGAAGTATTGAAATTATACCAAGGGAATGTACTCCCGGGGATAAAAGAATCCTTCAAAAGGCCAACTTGAAGAAGGCTTCAAGGTCCAATCTATGAATCTAGGCCAAAATTCATCAAAATTGGATCAGTGGTTTATGCGTAAGAAACAGACAGACAGATTCACATTTGCATTTATAATAATATAGATGGATGGACATATATAAGTAGACATAAGGCGTCGTGATTGTTTATGTTAAATAAAGTACATGAAAATAAGTTACTTCAAAATTTGATGATCCAATGAAAGTGATTTAAGAAAGGCAATTATAATCATTAAATAAATTAACTATTATGATATTACTCAACATTTGTCAATAACTCATCATCATCTTCCTGCTCTTATCCCATGTTACTTGGGGTCGGCGCAACACGTTTTCTTCTTCCATACCGTTCTGTCCCCTGTCATGCTATTACTGACTCCCTTTTCCTTCATATCACTCCTCACACAGTCCAACCATCTTTTCTTTGGCCTTCCTCTTCCTCTCCATCCATCCACATTTATATTCATAACTCTTTTAGTAACATGCGTTTCATCCTTCCTCATCACATGACCATACCAGGACAAACGGTTTCCTTTCAACTTTTCTGTCACTGGCGCCAGTTTCAAACTGCCTCTAATATACTCATTTCTCACTTTATCCAATCTCGTCAATCCGCACATCCATCTCAACATTCTCATCTCTGCTACATGCAATCTCTTTTCATCCATCTTTTTCACAGCCCAACATTCTGATCCATACAGTATGACAGGTCTAATCACGGACTTGTATATTTTACCCTTTAACTTGAGGGTCAATAACTCATAAGAGCTGTAAATTGAAAAGTAGCGTGGTGTTTTTTAGTACTGCAATTATGTCCTATAATATACGAAATTATGCAGTTTTATTATTATTACCGCTATTTTATATAAGACTACATATATTATAGTATTACACAACTACCTACCTTACCAACCCTATCCTACATACCTTACCTACCTACCTCCCTACCTACCTATCTACCCACCTATCCTACCCTACCCTACCTACCTACCAATTTGTTAAACAATTTATTTGAATATAAATTAATACTACAATACGAATGTAACCAACTTATGTTTCTACCGGCGGCGATCTAATTAAATTTTAAAACACAAAAGCTGCTATTGTGGCTTAACTATGATAGTGAGATATATTCTCTCCCAGACTTTTTTGTAGTTAATAATGAGTACTTTAATCATGTAGTACATATTTTTATTTATCTTCAATAGTTCTTAGTGCGTGCCCAATAATGAATTTTATAGGCAAACAATTTTGCTACTTTGGGTTACATTACTGCATTTTTCATAAGAATCTCTTATTTTTTGAAAATAATTTATAGCCTATGTTACTCGGTAATAATGTAGCTTTCCATAGGTTAAAGATTTTTTTAAATCGATTCAGTAGTTTCGGAGCCTATTCGGTTCAAACAAACAAACACACAAACAAAAAAATCTTTCCTCTTTATAATATTGGTATAGATATATCATGAATTAATTCTATTAAGCAACATCTATTATTTAAGAGATTGGGTCATAAATGACAAAAATCATGAATAAAATTTCCTTAATTCTTTGTAAAACATCTATCTTGTTTTGGCATTGCATAAAGAATTCTATGTTTCTGTAACCATGCAGATAAATAAAATAATATTTTCGTGTTTACTTCCTTAACTTTGAACCTTTTCACGCCTGAAGACCCGGATGATGGATGTGGTGTAGGAATTCACAGGGATACTTTGTAAGCAAGTTACTTTTATACCGGAAAATTTGTTTTTGCGGCAACGATGTTTATTGAACATTACAATTACGAAAAGGCTAAAGTGGGTCAATATTAATATTTTTTTGAGAGGACTTTTTAAAGTAGAAAGTCTTTTGTCGATAAAAAGTACCTTATATAACTACGCGCTTTGTAGGGAAGACACACGTTGACATGTGTTTACATTTAAGCCACTTAGTGGTCTTATTGACGGTTCGACGCAATTCGGTTTATGACAACGATAAGCGATATTACTAAGTGAAATTGCAAATACGTTCAGATGGATGCACTGTGTTGCAATTCAACCGATCTTGTTTGAAATTTTCTTACATAAAAAACTTAATATAAAAATCAATAATCCGACTGCAAATGAAGGAAACTAATAAAAAGCTGTAAACAAGAAAAAATCATGCTGTGCAGTCGGAAGATAAGTAAATATTCTCGAACTGGCTGACCCTCTGATCCTCCGACTGCACAGCAATTCTTTTTTTTGTTTACATCTTTTTAGTTTGCTTCTTTAGCAGTCGGGTTATTGAATTTAAATAAAAAAAAATATTTTCAACTTTTTTTTTCAAATTACTTTTAAACATATAAGTGGTATATATTTTTGTAATCACCTCTTAAAACCCTTTATTTTGATAACCCACTCGATGGGCTTGGAAGAAAAAAATAATTGGGTCTTACGCAATATGGCGCCCAAAAACCACCATGTTTATTTTTTGTTAACATCACCTATCTAAGAACACTTGGGCGGTCCAGACGTATCTAACGATATCTTAATTAAATAAATCCGTTTAGCGGTTTGAAAGATATGAGGTAATAAAGAATACTACAAACATACAAACAAACAAACATACAAGATACTCGCGAAAAAAAAACATAACCCTTTCCTTGCGTTACTTGCGCGATATCGTCTATCGATGCAATTTATATTGCGTCACGCCATCAAAAAGCTCCCTTAGACTTTCATACATAAGTGCCAAGTAATAAGCGACGAGCTTGTTGCAACTGACTAGGCACAAATCCAGAAACATTATGCCGCTCCTAAGAAATTTCTCTGCCAGCCTTGGAATCGCACTCAGGCCATACTCTCCATAGTTCCACTCTTGCAATCACTACACAATCGAGACAATCATTGATACAAAGTATTGCTGAATAAAATATCATGCAACACGCACGTTAGGTGTTTCCCACGATTTCGCGCCCGATCAACTTGGAGAACTCATTAATCAAATAAGACAGGCAGTAAAACTCTTCATGCAAATTGTGTGAAAATTTGCAAGACGATCTTCACTTACTTTGTCGGCTCGTTTTGAGAGAGAAACGCGAGACATGTGACAATTTGATTGTATCATTTTGATGCAGGTCTCTTTTTTATTTCGTGTTATGAAGTAATTTAGATTTTCGGTTTTTCCTCATGACTTTAAGGTTTCCAAGTATTCGTTTGACTTGTTTTGGTTTCTTAATTCTTGGGTCATAATTTACGAAATAAAGTTTAGTAGGTACCTATTTATCTCAACCTATATCAACTAACTTAGTTAAGTATGTTTTATAAAAATATGTATGGTATGTATAAGCGAACAAGGATATAGGATAGGATAACTTTTGCTCTTATCTGTGTAGCAATATCCACTAGTCAATGTCCACGTGCTTAATTTTGTATACAGTACCAAATCAATTTTATTTCCGTATCGAAAGTAATTAAGCAACTTACCGCTAAGTAGCTATACATATAAAAAGTAAACATTCAATATCTCAGCTCACCGGTTCTCAGATTGATGCACCGATTACGTCCGGAATTAAACACGCGATTTTATCAAACTGTGCGTAACCTGTCCGGTTTTTTGCGAGTAAAAAGGAAATTACCTTATGTAGCTTTGGATTTATAGCCGCCATTTTTGGGCAGTGACACCGCCTGTTGAACACATAGGACTTGTCCAACGGTACTCTTGGGTTGTTAACAAAAAAAAAATAAAGGAAAATAAATTATTCTGCCAGTAACGACGCACTTTACACTTAATACACACACACACACATTTCCTTTGAGAGTGACGATATGTGTGTTTACCGTTTCTGAGTAAGATAGAGCTGGCATTCGTCAATTGCCCACTTACTTACCTTGAAAATTACTTTTTATTCCGTCATTTTCAGGAAAGGTTTCAAATAAGTTATAATCGAAATGTTACGGTCTCTTTAAATTTACAGTCACTCATATTTTAAGATAGTTTAAACTTTTAATTTTTTACAATTCTATCGTATTTTATTCGATGTCAGGTAAAAATTAACTGTGCCAAGCGACGAGGATATTTGCACAGTTATTCTGTTGTCATACTCTGCTCCAATTAAAATTGCTATTCCATAGCAGAGAAATTCTCGGCATATTTCTTGCACCAATAAGAGTGAAATACAAAATGATCGATATCCAGTTTATGATTTAAAGCCTTGATTGATAAATAATTTGTATTATAGTTATATCTACCTGCATGGTGGTCGCTTTATATATTTTACTTTAAAATTTCCTGCGTGAAAATGTTCATCAATTACCTACTAGAAAGATTTACTAAATACTCGTATTTACTTTCAATGAATATTTATCGTTTAAGCCTCCAAGGGCTTTTTATTTAACTTTTATCGTCCCACTGCTGGGTAATGGTATCCCTAGTAGCCTTCTACTCTTCCCGTGCGTGACAAAGGCTTCTATTTATTATTTTCATATTGGTCCTTCGAGCCGGATAGTTGTATTTTTTCTTAATCATGCATAGTTACAATACAATAATGTTTTGGTATTGCACTATCGACCTTTAATTGTAGCCGACGCGTGTCGCCTGTATTGGTAGTGTTACGCGTTTTGGTTCATTAGATACGGTTTAAAGCGTTATGCAATAGTCTAGACTGTGTTAGCGATACAAAATAATTATCCGTTCTTACTTACACTAGGTGATACCTAACTTAATGACTATATAAATATTCGCCGATAAATTATCAAGTCTCACCGCTGAGCTGAGCGTTGTAAATCCAACATAGTGCTTATAATTTAGGCATTTATTAAGGTGTTAGTGAAAACAGCTTAATATATCATTGTTAATCATTCTATCTTAGCGAACCAAATTGCAGTGCCAAATTGTATCCTCCCCATGTGAGACATACCTTCTGTAATTGGTATGTATCGCTTTCTTAACGGTCTCTTTCATATTTTATATCATGGTTTTGTGGGCCCATTATATATGTCACGATAAATGTTTATATGGCTATAAGATATGGTTGGCAGTTACGCTTAAGGTCAAACTTTCTATTAGATATGATTTACAATAGACATTTACGGAAATCTGTTTTGACCACAAATATGATACTTACCTATTATGTTGGCTGTTTGTTTGTCAAGTCCAGTAAGTACAATAGAAAAACACAGATTTCTCTTTATTTCTTATCCCATAGTAGTCCACTGAAAGGGATAACTTAGACTCATTGACAATCTTAAGTAGATATTTAAATTTCAATTAGGCTTTACTTATCATTTCGGAACTTCTTGATTCTACCAAAATACATAAAAAAACTAGCCATGTGCGAGTCGGACTTGCGTACGAATGGTTCCGTACCATTATCGCAAAAAATGGCAAAAAAGTCATGTTTGTTGTATAGGAGCCCCACTTAAATATTTATTTTATTCTGTTTTTGTTATGTGTTGTTATAGTGGCAACAGAAATACATCATCTGTGAACATTTCAACTGTCTAGCTATCACGGTTCATGAGATAAAGCCTGGTGACAGACGGACAGACAGACAGACAGATAGACTGATCGTGGAGTCCTAGTAATAACTGGGTCCCGTTTTTACCCTTTGGGTACGGATCCTAAAAAATGATTGCCTTGCTGGCTTAGTTGTTCGCAAACGCTATAGCTGAGATTGAAGTTGGATTCTGCCCGGGTAGGGTTAAGTGTGATTGGATTTTTCCATTTGATATTACTTAGTTGTAAAACGGGATGCATTGTTAACGGGTTCAAGGCTCGTCCCCGTGTAGCAAATGTGGGTAAACCCGATAGACCTCTGCCTTACCTATCGTGGAATACAGGCATTATGTTTTATGTTCTGTTAACAAACAAAACCGGAAAAATGCGGATCGGCCTTCGCAAATTTAGGGTTCCATATTATACGCGAAATTAAGTACCTAACTTTATTTCAAAGAAAAATCTGATTTATCAATATATTGGTATTTATTAGTAAAATATACGTAATAATAAAAATGATCACCAAATTTGAAGTTAGAAAATTCAAGTCAATTGGAAGTTAGAAAATTCTTCGGAACAAAAAAGCTGACTTTGGTGGCTTCTCATACCTTTGTTTTCCAATATTTTTTAAAACAAAAATCATAATATTTATATAACGTATATTTTTTATTTTCGCGGTCCCTTTGTTTGTAGGTATGTAAAAAATTTAAAAATATTTTTGACAATTAATATGGCTTTGGGTCAAAAAAATACTTAAACTGTGAAAATTTGAAGACTGCAGCTCGAAGCATTTGGCTGTAAACCCCGTGTGACAGAAGACGGACAGACGAACGGACACGTGAGTTACCGCAATAGGGCTCCGATGGACCCTTTGGGTGCGGAACCCTAAATAGTAAATTCCCCGTTCATATTAGCACGTATAAAAGTTTCAAATGCACTAAAGACTGACGGAATGCAATAGATAGTGTCACAATCAATCATGTGACCTGTTTCTATTTGTTTAGTTTTACAACCGCTTGAATGGCAATTTATTTTGCATGAACCGATATTAGTTAGATGTAAATGGGATGTAGTTTTCAAATTGATAGGCATTGGTAGCCAGACAGTTATTTCAACACAGCTGAATAATTGTTCCTATGTAGCCTGCAAGCTCTGTTTACCAACATATACGGTTTATGGTCAATAAACCCGAATGTTATTGTTTTATATCGCTCCAAGCGTTAACTGAACGTCAGTTGGAGGTCAATATTATATTATAACCGCTGAAAGTTTTTCTGGGGATAGATTGTGTGTTTTTTATGGTTTGTTGTGAAAATGGTGTAACTTTTCGCAGGGCGAACTGTTTACAGTGTAGTGTAGTAAGTAGGTTTTATTAGTCGTGTTTTTATTCAGTTATAAATGGTTGGTTAGGTTCTTAACTAGTGAAATAACTACCTATTTACCGCCTCTATTTTTCAGTTTCTTTGTGACTGATGAAAATGGAGATAGGGCGACCGTTAGTTAGCTATACATGAATTAAAGTGTCTTGACTAGGCTTTATGTAGCTTACTTTATGTCTCCAATAAATGTGGTCACCTGTTGGGTCCGAACAGACTATATTAAATGTAACGTCGAAACGAAAATACCAAAATTTAATTTAATGTGTACTTATCGACTAATCCATTCAGAATTACACGCAAATTAAATCATTTATTCGTATGAAATTCTGCGCGTGAAAATCAGATGAAAAAAATAATGCAAAGGTTTTAAGGTAATGTTAAAACTTTGTACAAACTTGAATTGCCATTTAATTTTTAAGTGTTCGAATCACGTGTGATATTATAAACAACAATTAAAGTAACTGCGACAATCTATTTTGCAATTCACTTTCAGAAATCAAGAATTCTTGGAGCGGGCCAAGGCTTTTGTCGTTGAAATGACAAAAACATAATTAGTATGTTTCTGTTCCGCGGATTGGCGAAATAAAGTCTTGTTATATTAATGACTGGCTGTTGCTCGCGACTTTGTCCGCGTCAAACTCGCATTTTTTTCCCCGCAGGAACTGTGAATTTTGACGGGATAAAAAGTAGCCTATGTTACTCCTTATAACATCATCTGTCTACCAGTGAAAGTCCCGTCAAAATTCCAGCCTTTTTGGAGATTAAAGACAGACAGACAAAAATCTATCTAAAAACTTGCGTATTTGTTATTAGTAGATACCGTAAAATCTTTCATATGCATTCAATTAAACTTTGTTATTAACCGACTTCCCATAAAGGAGGAGGTTCTATGTTCGACTTCAAGTTTGTTTTTTTTTTTTTGTGTATGTTCACCGATAACTCCGTCAATTGTGGACCGATTTTGAAAATTCTTTTTTTGTTTGAAAAAGTATGTTCCGAAATTGGTCCCATTTTAATTTGGTGAAGATCTGATGAAGAACTTCGGAGATATACAACAGAACTCTTCAATAAATAACGGCAAATCTCTCGGGATTGCTGCAATTGCATGTCTGTTTGTTGTTTATAACATTTCATAACATAACATCACGCCAGTTCGCTCTTAAGGGGTAAGCAGATCTCTAATTTCACCGGTTATGTTCAAGTTTCATGAAATCTATTCTGGCGAAATAGTTCCCTTACTAACTTGCCTATTAGGTACGTACAACTAAAAAGTGAAAAAAAAAAATCTTTTTGCAAAAAAATACTACCGACTTCCAAATACAAAACTACAAAGTAAAAATAACTTAATTTTTTGAAGTCGGTGTCCATAAAAAAAAATGGTACCTACGAAAAACACCGACTTCAAAAAATTAAGTTATTTTTCACTTTGTAGTTTTGTATTTGGAAGTCGGTAGTATTTTTTTGCAAAAAGTTTTTTTATTTTGATATTAGATACAGGCACTTCAATTTTATATAGATGTATAGACTAGCTGTGCCATGACTTCATCCGCGTCAAACTGATCATAATATATAATCGGATTTGGTTCACGTTTTCATAAGCTTAATTTTTTTTTTTGCGCGGGTCTCTGTTTATTTTCTAAAATAAAATTTGAGTTTAGTTACGCCTTATAAAATCAGCTATTTGGCAGTGAAACTCCGTCCAGTAATTTTGGAGATTAGCTGGAACAAACAGACAGACCAACATGTAAAAAAGTTTTTTTGGTTATAAGTAGGTACCGTGTAACACATGCATTTAGTGAAAAGCCGATATTTTAACTTTATAAAGAGACACTTTAATTTTATTTATTAGCACAGTACAGAATACATATTACAGAGATATTTTTCTCATTATTATTTTTAATTTAGAAGACGCATTCAGCTGAAACCAATGAAATTCTAAAAGTTGGCGAGTTCAAATTATCTTTCGAAGCTTTCAAATTAATTACTAAATATTCGAATGTTTTTGTTTGAGTACATTTCAGTCGTTTTAAATATTATTTTAACTTTGAGATATATTCACATTCATTTGTTAATTTTGATATCACATAATGAAAACTGTTCAAGTGCGAGTCGGACTCGAGCACGAAGGGTTCCGTACCATTATCGCAAAAAACGGCAAAAATATCTCGTTTGTTGTATGGGAGCCCCACTTAAATATTTATTTCATTCTGTTTTTAGTTATAGCGGAAACAATAATACATCATCATCGACAGTTAGACAGACAGACAGACGGACCGCGAAGTCTTAGTAATAGGGTCCCGTTTTTACCCTTTGGGTGCGGAACCCTAAAAACACAAGTTGTTTCGTTATTCTTAAATGGTTTTATTTATATGTATAGGTTCGTTTTACCTACATGTCAAATGAAGTTCTCTAGTTATTTCAGTAATATTTATAACGTGTTCTGAGTACTGCAGTTATTACTATTAATAGGTTATATACTTATTACTGTGGCAATTAAATACGTGACTCTAAATACGTAGTTACCTATTTGTAAAATTAAATGTCAGTGTAGTCTATTTTGACTAGATTAGTTTTCTTACCTGATACCATTAATTTAGTATTCCTTCATATACCTGCAAAGATTTGAGGTCTTGGGTCCCAAGCAAAGACGGAGGATGTGCAAAAATCAGAAAATCTAGAAGTAGAATAATCAAGGGATTCATAAATTGAATCCCTTGAATATTTAACTTCTATACTATTTGAATAAACGTTTTATTCAAATTATAATAGGTAGATGAAGACTGGTCTTTGTCTATCCATTGTTATTATTGGTAATATGGATTATATATTGGATATAAACCCAAGTACGCAAACATTCGTTATTACACAAAACTAATTAGTAAATGAAGAAAAATAAAATAAGACAAAAGTTCGCAATTCCCATTTTTTTTTCAGGGTAAAGTATATCTGGAAATTATAAACCTAATTTTGGAAAATATTGAATTTCAGCCGATAACACTTAGGAAACCACTTTTAAATATCGCTGAATGAATAAAGGCTGGAGCAATGCAATGTGATAATGCGAAAACGAGGCGACAATGTTTTTTCATAGAAATTGATGTGTAGAGCAATTTCTACGACAACGCGACGAAGCGCATCGCAACATTAAAACTTTATATATTGACCGCAGTAAAGTTGTACCTTAAGTCGATTTAAGTTGAATAGGTGTTACGAAAAAATCACTCGTGATTATCATCCGGATCCGTGTACAAATATTAAATTAAAAATACCTAGCAATAATGAAAGCGAACAAGTTTAACCCGAAACGAGTTTAAATGTTGATATAACGACACCATTGATTGCTATTATTTGCTTTTATTACCATTGAAATACACTCAGACCTTATGTGAACCAGATTGTGCTGAAATGCGGTCAGTTATGCAACGATTCGATTTAACTCGAGTAAGCGCAACTTAAGGTACTTGTTTTCTACGGTTTCCGTTCCAATATTATCACGTAACTTGTTGATTCCCACTAATCACCTACCGTTTGCGTACCAATATTAATTCCCCGTCAGTGCACGGTCAGGGTTAGGCACATACAAATATATACTCACCCTTTTTCCATGGAGACAGGCAGAACGCCATCTGCTACGATCCTTAAATACTCCTTTTGTTTTGTTTGTGTTCATAAATCTGTCCTACACACTCGCCAGTTGAAAATAAATACTACACAGCTGACATTTTTGATAAATATCACCAGTAGGGTATGTAGGTATACCTAAGTCCTTCTAGGACGTCCCCATCCAACGTTTCCCCTCATATCTGCCTTGTAAATAAGGGCTAGAGTTTAAAAAAAAAATCGCTGATCCTGTAGTGGTCTCCAGAGTAATTTATACACAAACTCACGGCTTTTCCAATGGAGATAGGTAGACATACACTAACTACGTATTTCCTTTGTATTAGTATTCAAATATGAGATCATTGTATTCATAATTAAAATACTTATTTGTAACTCAAGGGGACCGGCGTTGAAGGCTGAAATACACGCTATGCCTAGTTCGGCCTAAAACCTAATAATTTTGTATAAATTCAATTTTTTCAAATTAAGATAGAAATTCAAATTATTTATTAGTAAAAACATAAATTAAAGCTAACTTTTGTTTATGCACTTTTTGTGAAAAATGTACAAATTTCTGTGAATAAAGATTATCATTATTATTAATCAAGACTTTTTTTTAAATGCGCCCGAATTTCGTGTTGAAATCCAGCCCGATAATACGTCATACGTCAGAGTTTATATTCGGGTAAAGTAGGGATAACTGATTTCAAAATATAATGGAAGCAATATAAAGTAGTTTTCTCCTATGTAAACTTCTTCATCTCTTATGTTAACCGGGTAGTTTAACGATTTTGCAGGATAGGTTGCTTAGAGGGATGGTACTTTTTTTTCGTTTTTATTTGCTGTCGGCTTTGATTTTGACTGGCCAGAGATTAGACATTCATCATTCATTCATCTTAGAACTCTTTTGTAGATGATGAATCTGGATTGAAATACCTCAGAATGATAAAATATTATGATACTTACGGCAGCGGCAGGTTCTTAAATCGAAATTTATTCTGAATGTTTACAAAGTCTCCCATAGCATCGTGTTTTTTAAAACCAACATAAAGTATTGAGCACTATTTATATTCAACAGTTCGATCAAAAGAAGGTTTAATTACACTCTTCACTCTATATATATGTAAAAGAGAACCTTATAGAACCTTATAGACTCCGAAACGGTTGGACCGATTTTAATGAAATTTTCAGAAAATCTTTAGATTGACCCAGCGGATAGTCCTGTAAAGTTTGGTGGCGGTCAGAGATATTTTTTTTTTAACTTCGATCGCGGGCGAAGCCGCGGGCAGAAGCTAGTTACTTATATTTGTAAAACATACATTTTCAGCCCTCGAGTCGTTTTAGTTTATTTACTGAAAATGCTTCAAAAGAGATGTATTTTATGAAACTGCACCTTTTATGAATTGAAAAAGGTTTATTTATCTTCAAGTTGTTGCAGTCTGTTTAATGAAATTAATTAATAATTAGAACTATGTGTAAGTAGTCATTTGTAGGTATAATATAACTGTATGCAGTAAATGCAGTTATTAGGTACAAGTTACAATACTGTATTTAATAAGCTAATTATGCAATAGCTAATATTATACTATACTCGTAATAACGTATTGTTTCGTGCGCGCTTCCTAATTGTCTGTCAAACTTTATAAATCATCTATCAAGTACCAGGATTGCACAAACCGAAGGCATTCAAAAAGAGAACACGTAACCGGCCTCGTGCGTCATACAAACTGACCTGAGGCAAGTCAACAGCCGGTATGTGAGGTCTCTAGAGCCTAAGATCCCACTGCAATAATTTGCATATATATCGTTTTTGGTAAAACTTGATTTTTATAAATGATACTTGTTCGTAGAATAGATCATTGCAGGGTTGCCTGGCTTCATCTAGCTGCAACTAGTTTTGGTTTAATTTGTCTTTAATTTTTTTTCTAGTTTGGCTTACACTAGGAATTTCTCCTGTATGCAATATCTAGATCACGATCTATCATCTAGCCGTTGGACCCGGCTGTCATTTGGAGATCTTTGACAGTCGTTACGAGTAGTCAGAAGCTTGAGATCCCAGTCTAGCCAATGGGTACCGCTGTTACCCAGTTACTGGGTTGTGGAAGTCAGATAGGCAGTCGCTCCATGTAAAACACTGGTACTCAGCTGAATCCGGTTAGACTGGAAGCCGACCCCAATATAGTTGGGAAAAGGCTAGGCAGATGATGATGATGCAACATATATATCACAGTTAGCCGCCATTCATGGGTTGCCAGGTTTAGCAGGTAAATTGGTAACCCACAGATTTTGGCTAAATGAGAGCTGGCAGCCTATTCTTTTCCTATTTTCTACACCACTTTCTTTCAAATGACGTTGGGTTCACTTGACAAACTTGTATCATTCATCAAGACGTCCACTGCTGTACATAGGCCATGAATATTTTTGGTTCATTAACAAATTAATTTAATTAAGGTAATTGTGGCTAGATATTGACAGGCAACCTTGGAGTAGTCTATTCTACGATCAAGTATCATATAGTATAATAGTATTCATGAAAATTTAGTTTATTAAAAAACAAATTTAACTGCAGATTTTTGCAGTTGGATCTTAGGCTATTATAGTCACATGAGTAGAGCTTTTCTTTGACCGCACGTTACCTTGACACCACATGCTCAGTCACGTGCTTTGCTTTCGATTATACTCCAAATTATCTGTCCTTGGCTGAACTACAATCGACTTTTGGGCCTATTAATAGTTGTCAATTAGTGGAAACCTGTTTTAACGTTCATAAATCAAGATTTTTAGGTTGATTTATGATTAGTTTAATAAAAGCAATAATAATGATTAATAAGCAAATATTTAATGTTATTCATTTTCAATCTCAACTTTATCATTGAGGCTTAAGAAATAATAACTATTCGCGTCTTTTTGGGCGACAAGTTCAACCCCAATCCCAAAGGAATACTTATCAATCTGAACGACTAAAACTTCATTATTTTATAAGAAGAGAAAGCTCAACCCCAATCCCATAGGAATAACTTATCAATCTGAAGGCATACAACTTCATTATTTTATGAGAAGAGAAGACTTGGCAACGGCCTTGTTTAAACATAATAAGGTCTTTTGACCTTGGTCTGCCTAGTGCTGACTATACATCAGATCAGCCTGGCCCACAGTTGGATAAAAGCCTCTCATTCCTTTTTAATTAGGAGTCAAGTTCATCCCTCAATCTTCGGCTTGGTCTACCGCGTGTTGTCTGGCATTTAATGTAACTCATTAAGTGGTGTGTTTAGTCTTCAGTTCATCTGATATTCAGCAAACTGCCTATATTGGCGAATATAATTTTATCATCTATTATTTTACTCACCTGTAGGTATTATTATTTACTTAGTAAGACGTAGGAGGGGCAAAAAACAACCAGCAGAGGCACTTTCAATGTTATGACATACAATTGTTATTTTAGTTATTGTTTTAATCAGTCACTTTTTCTAGCACCAACGTCTATTGCGTTCAAGTTGTGCAATAAATCGTGGAAAGTGAAGTTTTGCAATATGTGCATACAAATTGTATTACGCACTAGGATACTTTACGATTTCCGTTACTATCTCTTACTTGATGTTTTTAAGGAAATTGTATTTAACTTTGTAGCGCTCATAAATACTGTTAAATGCCAGCTTTCTTGCGTCGTCTTACGTTATGTAACTTATTAGCTTTATAATTGTTTTCATTGATACCAGTTAACGTTCTTTCTTCGTATTAAAAGTTTCGAATCTACTTTCACATGCGTACAGCTGAGGATTGGAATGCCTCTCATTCTATCATTATTCTGGACGGTTGTTGGATCTTATAAACTTGTCGTAAAAGTTTTGGACTTAGTGAATCCATCAAAATCGAGCTCTCTTTATCGGTGGCAGATACTTCATCAATCTGTTGAGTAACCAGTCTCTCAGAATATTCACATTACAGAAGTAAACAGGAGGGTATTTTGCTCATTTCAGTGTCTGAATCGTCGCCAGAAGTGCTTGCCTTTTCCCACTAAAGTTACTCTTGTTCAGTATCTCCTTCCTCTTCTTGACTATTGATGTCTGATTTCTTGATGCGAATGAGGAACATCTTGATAAGCCCGAACGTCTACAGATTTTTTGCATCCATTTCATTTTTGGCCTTCGAAAGTACGACCTGAAATTTCCGAATTGGTTGAAGTGGCTGCCTAATCGACAGCGCTGAGTTACTCACATTCTTTCATTACTCGTATCTGTTCTTCAGAATCCTTATTCTTCTTTGTATCTTCGAGTACGCTTTAAGTATCTTGTTCCGAGAGGAAAACCTTGTCGTCTGTCATCATCTCTTCTCCTTCGTTTTCCTCCCCACTCTTGAAGTCATTACGGTGAAACTTTTACTGTTCGCGCAGTCCGCCTCTGGAATACTTTTCCACACTCTATACGCGATAGCCCTTCGTTGGAGGTTTACAAGAGAAGAATCTGGGAACATTTCCCATCAATATGACACTTTAATTTATGTATTTATAAATATAATATTCAATTTTTATCCTAAACTATTAAACGAGTAATATTAGTAATCACGTTCTCAAAAACGGCTTTAACGATTCGATTAAAATCGATCTAGCTAGGTCTCATATCTGGGCAAATTCGTTTTGTCGAAAAATATATTTTCTCTATTTTCAACCGAGTACTTGTGCATTTGTATGTACTATCCCCATAAGCATATTTCTCTACGCAACTGATTTTTGCTGCTAGAGAACCCAATTATGGGTTAAGCTCGCGTTTGTACATAAACTGTCCTATTGTGTTTGTAGGTTTTGATGTTGTGTTTAAAATAAAATAAAAACATTGTAAAAAAAAAAAAACAACCGACTTCCAAATAAAAACACTACAAAGTAAAAAAATAACTTCAATTTCGGCAGTCGGTGTCTAAAAACGAAGAAACGAAAACAAGAACACCGACTGCCGAAATTGAAGTTATTTTTTTACTTTGTAGTGTTTTTATTTGGAAGTCGGTTGTTTTTTTTGTACAAAGTTTTATTTTTATTTTTCACTTTTTAGTTGTGGTACATATAGGAGCAGTTATATAGGCTAGGCACCAATCATGCCCAAAGTGAAGCCAGAATAGATTAACCCAATAACATAAAACTTTAACAAAACCGGTGGAATAAGAGCATACCAAGGTGAACTGTTTACACCTGCGTACCCCTTTAGAGCGTACTAGTGTGATGTTATGTTTTCAAATGGTGTAAACAATAAACAGAAATGCGATTGCAGCTATCCCGAGTGATTTGCCGTCATTTATTGATGAGTTCTGATGTATATATCCGAAGTTCTTCATCAGATCTTGATGAAATTTAAACGGGACCACATGACAAGCACCAGCTTTCAAATAAAAAAAGAGTCATCAGAATCGGTTCATCCAGTAACAAGTTCTGAGGTAGTCGAATTGTAAACCTCCTCCTTTTTTGGAAGTCGGTTAAAAAAGAATAAGAATCGCAATCGCCGATAGAATGTCAGTAATGTCACATTATCTAGAGGTTTAAACTAGTTTGGTCCTTGCTTCAAGTTCAAATAGAGGGTGATTAGACTTTTAAAAGGTCAAGTGAATGTCACCTTTGTGCTACCACTAATCAATTACCTACTTGTCAGATAGGTTATTAATGAAGAATAATATCGACATAAATATTTTCAAACAAAAAGAGTTTGACAAGTTTATAAGTAGGTTGTTGTTATTGTTCCTTTTTTATTTAACGTCCCTATTAAATAAAATAAAAAAATAATCTACCAAGATTAAAAGTAGAAATATAAGTTAGCAAAAATTCTCTTTATTTATACCATTTTTCAAAGCTGATTTAGCAGCTTACTTTAAACATTGATTTCCCTGAAGGGAGTGAAAATTAATGGGACGACAGTGACTTATGAGGCGGCTGGTTAAATCGACGGCTGATTTAGGGAAAGCTTGTAAAAACTTTTGTCCTTTCTTAATCCTCATTTAAAAAGCCTTTCTGGAAGAAGTTCATGTTTCAAGTCATATACTTAGCTACTTACCTACTTAATAGATGTATCTTCAATGAATTTGCCTTTTTTTTTTTTGTTTTCGGGGGGAAACCTTCAAAAGGCGCCTGGACTTTTGGGGGAAAGTCCAGGGAGTGTGGGATTTCTACCTCACTAAAACCACCCCGGTGATCACCATCAGCACCTGAAAGGGGCTCCGTTACCTCTTAAAAGACCACCCCGGAACCCCCTCTGTGCATCGCCTGCTAGGCGCATCCCTGGGGAGGCTGAAAGAAGTGCCTCCCCTGAGCCTCGCTGTGCACGGCAGCACGTAATCACTGTGCTGCCGTCTTTCCCGAAGTCACTTGGTGGGCGGACAGAGTCCCCAATCTGACCACCCGCGACCCCAGAGTTCCGCTTGCTTAGTACGCAGGCGGGGTTTCGGCGTTTTAGGCATCGAGGCGGTTGCCTCCCCGACGCCTTCTTCTTCGAGCGGGATCGGCCCTCTCACGATCCCGCTCGGCGGCCTCCTTCTGGGCCATCACAGTCTCACAAAAGGAGGCCATTTCCCTCCAATTCACTGTCTCTGCCAGCATGGCCCGCACAGCTGCTGGCAGAGACAGGTCTCGCCCAATCCTGGCGACCAAGACCTGCCGCTCAGAGGCCCATGCCGGGCACTCCTCGAGCGTGTGCTGTGCAGAATCAAAGTCGCCTCCACAATGGTGGCAATTTGCCGTGGTCTCTCGCCCAATCCTATTCAGGTACTCACCGAAGCAACCGTGTCCGGTCAGTACCTGAGTCAGCCTGTAGGAGATGCGCTCCTCTCTTTTCAGCCAGGCTTCGAAGTGTGGCAGGATGGCTTCGACAACGCGCTTGCACGGAAATTGCGGCTGCTGTAGCCGCTCTCGCCACCGCTCGAGCGCGTGTCGCCGTTCCTGCCGCCTCAGCCTTACTATAGCGATCCCCGGCACGCTGTCACCATTTCGACGGATGGCGCGAATCCGGTTATAAATCCTCGCACCCATATCCGCCAGAAGGTCAAGCGGAGGAAAGCGTGCCAGGAGAGTTGCCGCCTCAAACGATACCGTTCGGTATCCTCGTGCGATACGAATGGCCATTTTCCGCTGCAGGCTATTAATTTTAGACCTGCAACGTCGGACACCTGACAGTCTGCTTGACCAAACAGGCGCCCCATAAAGGACCATCGATCGCACAACACCAGCATAGAGGCGGCGAACTTCTTCCCGAGGTCCCCCGAGGTTGGGCAGCAGTCTGTGCAAAGCACCCACTGCTTTTTCAACGCGGGGGATCAATAAATTTGCCTAGCTTTTTTTTTCCTAACAATGTTGGGGTCGTAAATGAATTTGCCTAGCTTTTTTCTAACAATGTTGGGGTCGTAAATATCGTGTGACGTCACGATGTGCTACACTTTATACTGTCAAAGTGACGTCACAAGCCCCCACTCCTGAACTTTGATGCGCTTTATCAATTTTTATTTATTTGATGAAGCAAAAAATTACTCCAATATTATTTGATAATCTCTTCAGAATATCATATAGAATTAAAAAGATCTACGTAGGAAACATCCTTATTTTGATGTGGAATATTAGTATTGTTAATTGAATTTGAGTTGTTAAGACAGTAATATAGGTAGGTACTTTACCGTCAAATAAATGACGAAGGGTATGGTCCTAAAGGTAGGTATGTAGAAGGATTGTAGAGTAATATTATGATAAAAGTGTCATCAATCAAATCTAACAGGTATTGGTATAGTAATAAGCTTGAAAATTGTGTTTTGATTACGTAAAATTATAGGTTCTAGATATGTGCTTAGTAAAGACTGCCATAAGTTTAAAACAGCAATTATTTAGTTAATGATAAGATATTACTCGTAAAATTCATATCTAAATTTAACAATGGCTTGATATAACATCAGCACATAATATTTGTGATCACACATTAGCACCTATTAATTTAGTACACTAGTGTAGATGGTGCAATAAGTAGGATATTAATAAAAGTGTCTATATTGCGTCTTCACACGATTATTCGCTGATTTTGTCATCATTATTAGTTTATTATTTTTACCCCATGTTTTGAACCGCAATACAAATGAATTTGGTTCATCGTTTTCGGAGTGATTGAGTAACAAACATACATAAAACACCTTACGGCGTATTATTTAACGGAGTACTGGCCGTGCTCCCTCAGAGCCAGAATATATTGAACGTCTTTTTGCACAGTTTGGTTTGCAAAATATTCTTTGATTTAAATATGTTATTTTCAGCCATCCATTTTTCTGTGTAAATTTATTTTCAAACATCTAAGTCGTTTTGGAGGAGTATCCAAAAGTTGCGAAAAAATATCGTGTTGTTATTTTTTTTTTTAAACTAAAGTATTAGTTAAACCATGTTTCACAAATAATGTACATGACTCAATAATATAAATATATTTTTATTTCTAACATTTTAACCTAGCCATTACTAAGGAGTATGCTTTAGAAAGTAACCGTTTTACGGCACTAAAGCGGCGCAAAGCCCTTAACTAAAACACTGTAACGTTACGTTAGCTAAAAGAGCTAAACGTTAGGTAGGTTAATAAAAAAAATGATAAAATAAGGGTTATTAAAATTAAAGCTACGAAAAAGGATATAGCGTATAAAACTAAGGGCTGGCTTCGAACAACGTGGGCTGCTTGAGTTAGGCAGCTAACCAGGCAGCAGGACGGGCAGGAAGAAATGATATGCCCGAGAAAGGCAAGTGAGTAGGCACCACGACGGACAAGCAGGCAATCGGGCAGGTAGGTAGTAGAGTAGGTAGCAGGTTGGTTAGGCAGGCAGCTGGACGGAGTCTTCAAAGGTCGAGGTATGCTCGAGAGAGACAGATGAGCAGGCACCACGACGGTCTAGCTGGCACACGGATTGGTATGCAGTTATGTTCGCATACGGTAGGCAGGAAGGCAGGCAGCAAGGAGTGGAACGGCTGGTAGCCAGATATGCAGATATACGGTAGTCAGGAAGGCAGGCAGCAAGGAGTGAAACGGCTGGTAGCCAGATACGTAGGTAAAATAAAAAAATAAAATATATACTGTGTATGACACAGTATAAAACTCACAATATATATTTTAACTAGTGCACTTCAGATATTATAATTCATACACAAACTGGATATTAAGGTATTAGAGAGTTTTCAAACAAAATAGGACACTTCGTAATACTAAGTAGAAAAACAGACTTTCAACGTTCACTGCCAGAATCAAACTAAAAAGCTGACGCCCGTTTTTTCCTCTTTCTGTCATATCTTCTAAATTTCAAATTCAAATCTCAATTAAGAAATCAAGACCAGAACGAATAAAAACGACAGCCACTGCCCTTATTATAATGTACAACTAGCTTAAGGAAGGTCTAGTCCAAGGTATGTTATGTCAATGGCTTAAGAAAACAAAATTGACAGACAGACATCAGATCAGATGAAAATGTCAGTTTTACAAATTAGCAATATAAATTAAGTTGAAGATATTATATCAATCAGAGAAAACTAAAAATATGCGTTTCAGGTGTTAACAGTATCAAAGAATACATACAAATGAGTCACATGAGTTGATACAATATCAAAAGATATGAATGTGTGGTTTGTATAGTGTTATAAAACTTAAGTGGACTAAAAGATGTTGAATGAATACCACAACACACTCCCATAAAAATAAACAGAGTTAAATAATGTATGGCTTAATTATACTTCTGACCTGTAATTTACTGTCACAAAAGCGGGCGTGGTTATGCATACTTTGAGAGCAAAGTTTTTAATAAGCCGGACCACCATACCACAAGCAGACGACACAAAATACGGGCTCTTTAATTAAGGAAATGCCGGTGTCCTTTATATTTGTTATGAGCGTAAGCCTTTTCTCCTGCGTTTAGTAGGATGAAGTTCCGGTAGAACCCACATGTTCTTTATTTTAAATATCGAAGGAAAAACCTTCGTTTGCTGCTTTTATTACCCGACTGCCGGAGGGTAAAAAAAGTTTCTCGAGGCTATAATTATGTATGAATGTCCATTTCTATAACACGCACTACAGCCCAAACGGCTTGACAGATTATGTTTTTTTTTTTTTTTTTTTTAATCTGAATAGGGGCCAAACCACACCATCAAAATGGAACCCATCTAACGCTGTGAAGATTGGTGATTTTTCCATGAAATTCGTAATATAGTATGAAGGATTGAGTCTAGGCAGACACCTATCTACTTATCACTGATTATTTTCAATGACTAATATCTGGTTACAAAATAAACGGCGAAAACATATAGAATTTCTGTCTATAAATAAAACATCACGCCAGTTTTCCCCGAAGGAATAGGTAGAGGTGTCCCATAAAGTATACCAAAATTTCGCAAAAAATATCGCATGAGAGAAGTCGGCGAACCCAATGCCATCAACCGGCCATAAATTCAGACTACAGGCTACCATAAATACCAGATGGGAAACCTACTGATTGAAATTTGTTTTACAAGGAAAACTCAATACCACTTTTGTCAGTGCTTTTGTCTACTCAGGCAACAAACCCAGGAACTCGAGCTTATCTGAGGCGCATGCGACCTCAAGATTAACGGACAGTTAAAATAAAAAGAAGTGTCTATAAATTAAACGTTGGTAATTATTAGGGTTCCATGAAGTTCTTGCCCCACACACAGGATCATTATCTTGCTGAAATACTAACTCGTTAAGCAAACCTACCACTATGTCTGATAGACAATTTAAATATATACGAAACTTGTATATTTTTGGTAAGGATCGGACAGTAATTATAGTTTTACTGTAAAACAAATTTAAGGTTGTTGATTTATTATTAAAAGAGCGTCAAAAACAAAGACTCAATTTGCAGATCAATGTATAGATAATCTAGGAACCTAATAGAACAAAAATGCGTAGTTTTATGAAAAGTTTCTGAAAACTATGATTAATAACAGTTTGCTGAACGATAACGTGTTCCCAATTATCCAAAGTATTAAATGGAATAGTGCTTTCTAGAAATGGAAAAAGTAATTAGTTATTTTTACCATACACGTGTCCAGCCCACTTGAATGCCATTGAACGAAGTTAATCACCTGTAATATTTACTAACATTTTAAAATGCGAGACTGTATTATCAGAACATGCGTAATATTTGTTAAGCATATTAATTATTGCTGTCATTACCACATTTCTTTTGTTAACTACTTACACGTGGAGTTTTGGAACTCGTGGCTAACTGATAACAACCACACGGGGCAATATTCAAGGTTAAGCAGCACTTGCTGAGGTTGGTCCATGGATGGACTAAGTCTGTTGGGGATTCAGCGCAGCAAAACAAACCAGGGCTTATTGAAACAGTATGCATATAAGCAAGTTTTTTTTGCTCTCATCTGATCGTTTTTTCTCTTGAACACTAAATTTTTAGATTCAAGTCAGAATGAAGGGTGAGGATAAAATAAGTTTACTCGGATATAAAACAAGTAATGGCTTGAAATGAATTAGAAACTTCAAGGCTAATGAATTACAACACTACAGTTAGCGGAAGAAGTCTACTTTGTATTCTCTACAATAATTATCAATTTGCGTTTTCCAGATTTTTCTTTCATCAATCTAATTTGCCTAAAACTTGTTGTTGTTTATTCTATCATAAGGGTTTATTTTAATTCAGCACCTGAACCGTATATAAAGCACAAAGTAAATTGGATGGGAAACAATTTTAGCATCAGCAAATTGAAGTGTGTTCACTTGTGCTTAACTGAAATAATTAAATCAGACCAATTTCGGGAACACAGCCGTGACTAGGCTGGAACGGAAGACCTTTTTTTTCTTTTATTCTCCCTGCCCCATCTGGATTAATAAAAACAAAAGGCGATCATCATTCTTGATGTATTGGACAGTTTTTTTTACTATAGGTTGTAGCTATACGGCTGAACATAGCAAAGTATTTAATTATCTAAGGTTATGTATGTGTCATGAGAACCATACAACATAGGTGACCCTTCCATCAATAGATATTTGCTATCTGATTACCATATGGGTCTATCTCACGCCCCGCCTTCCATCCGTTGGCCCCTTGAGAATCGAATGCCTTTTTGTCCCAATGTTAATTATTTCTTCAAGCTTCGTGTCTTGACTTTTGTTTATATTCATCATCATAATCACCATTTCAGTCGTAAGACGTCCACTGCTGGATATAGGCCGCTCTCAAGCATCGCCACATTGACCGGTCCCATGTGTCTCGCATCCAGCGGATCCCCGTAACATTCACCAGGTCATCGGTCCACCTAGTGGGAGGGTTTCCAATGCAACGTCTACCGGTTCGCGGTTGCAACTCCAGAAATTTTCTGCCCCATTGACATTCCGTTCTGCGAGCAATGTGCCCTGCCCAGTGCCACTTAAGCTTAACAATTCTTCGGGCTATGTCGGTAACCCTGGTTCTCTTGTGGATCTCTACATTTCTGATTCGATCACGCAAGGAAAATCCTTACAATGCAATGTTTATATTGCTTTATCAATTTTCATCATTCAAATTACTTATAGATTTCAGGTTCCAAATCTACTAAAAAATACTGTTGTTTAATAATTTTAATAATAAAAATCTAAAACCTAAACGCTCATTCAAAAATATAGGTGTAGCAGATAGAGTAATATTACTTGAGTCTAAGTAGGGACGTGTTAGTTCTAGACCATAAAAAAAGTAATTAAGTACTTCTTGATATACTAGGGATAACAGCACAGACTGTTTAGTTCGTTAAAACTTGATTTACGATGTAGCTTAATGAAATGAGGAACACGTGATTTCACTCCTTAAGTCCAGCTACATTGTTACAAATTGTAGTAATTGGGTTGAGTAAAAATATTTGTAACCGTTCCATTGACTGTCGTGAAGAGGAAGGTAATTGTGATGTCTTATGTACTGTCCAATGTATTGCAAAGGACTATTTAATGTAATTTCATCTTTATGACATAGTACGAGGTTCTAGAATCCGTGAAACGAGTTCATTACTTGTGCGTGATAATTACATTGAGATCTGTATCTCAGCTTTATGGTGTGTGAGGAGGGTCTTAACAAACAATTCTTCAAAGACAACAATTTGCGCTTCTTCTTCTTAGCGTACAATATATAATTTACGCTAGAACACATCTATAGCCATTATGATACATGTCATAACTCGAATTTTGTTTGAAGGGATTCCTGATAACAAACCTTTATATAAAAAGTGCATTTTTACGAGAAAAAAATATGTCAGCTCAGTCGAACGCCGGGAAGTGGATCAAAGACGGGCTTTGATTACATACACACGGATACCGGGACAGGGGAAACTAAATAAACGCTTGTAATAGTCTCAAGTTTAAGCGTATATACAAATTAACCTGGAATAGGTCAGAAATTTTACCAGGATGTTCATAGTTTCATTAAAATGAACAGGCAACGCCAGAGCAGTTATAAGATTTTTTTACCTGCCTCAACAGTTTATAATTGAACCCTCGTTGCACTTTACGCAATCTAGCGTATCCAATAAATATCATAGTATCGACTTTAATATAAAATTGCTATCTTATTAAGATGAATGAGAATATTAATCTTAATAAGATAACAATTGTATAAAAACGATAATAATAATACGAAAAGTTATGACTATCTTATTTCCACAATTTATTGGACACATGTTTTAATTGAAGTTCGAACTAAAATTAAATACAATGCAGACAGGAAAATACAATTTTCTTCAGCTTGCAAACGTGTGTAATTTGTAATTACAAACAAAGCTACGTGGAATGTGTCTAAGTAGATTTGGTTTGTTTTGACCATTTATTATCACTCTTTTACGCTTATCCCAATGAAGCAATATTTCTTCTTCTTTCATATTTCTCTTAAATTCTGTATTAGTCGTTATATAAGTAGTCACTTCCTCTCTTGAGCTTAGCAAATTCTTACGTGACACCTCCATGATCAGCCGGCGTTGGGGACGTAAGGCAGCGTGGTTGGTACAACGTGCGCGCGGGACAAGGGTCATCTGACGGGGACGTCGTCACGTCGCGTCAGCGCGCCGTCACGTCATTGGATAGTAGCGTCCCCCGCCACCCGCTTGCACCATGGTAGTGTCATATACGAATTTGCTGTTTTATCAACCCTGCTGCCTTACGTCCCCCGCGCCCGTGGACCATGGAAGTGTCACGTACGAATTTGCCAAGGTATAGTTATTTTTTTCTTTGAAAGAACTGCTTCTACCTAAGCACTGCCTTACACAGATGAAAACAGTGAGGCGTGTTTACGAGGTCAGTCCGCGGGTCAAACCTATACAATAAACTTTCATTGTCATTGGAGAACAACAACTTGTTAGATTCAATTATTTTTAATACTGTTTACTGCAGCTGATACGGGCAAATAATAGAATTCTACGATTTCAAAAATAGATTTCGCTGTTTTAGAGGCAGCCTGGAGTCTAAAAGTTTACGATAAATGAATATAAAATGCTTGGTGAAATTATTTTACAGTATCGCTATTTAGAAATATATTCAGCAATTTGTTTGGCGAGACCAAAATGGTCCAATTTTAATCAAACTTTCAATTCAGAATATTTGCTCCGAACTAATGATTGTAGCAAATATTTTGAATAGAATTGTCCGAACACGTCTCAAGGTCATTTTACGAGTAAATGTCGTTTTTTGTGTCATTTTATTCAAGTATAACATGGGTAGAAGACATTGTTGCCATCGTGGGTAGTACTTAAGGCGTACATATTCCCAATGTTAACGCAGTACTGGCCATACAATTAATATTAATCCCTTTTGGACCGTTTTGTTTACAAAATATTCCTTGATTTACATACGTTATTTCAGTTATGAAAAAATCTAGCCCTCAATTTTTCTGAGTAAAATATTTTAAAACATCCAACTCGTTTTGGAGGAGTATCCAAAAGTAGCAAAAAAATATCGTGTTGTTAGTTATTTTTCCAAAGAAAAACTATTTGTTACACGAAAACACCATGTTTCACAAATAATATATATGAATCATTAATAAATATAAATATTTTTCAAACCTTCGTTACTAAGAAGTTTGCTTTAAAAAGTAACCGTTTTACGGCACTAAAGCGGTGGAAGGCCCTTAAATAAGGGTAGCCTAGACGCGTGAGGATTGGCACAATACACAGAGGCCTATGCCCAGCATTAGGCAAAATCAAGTTGTGTATGATAATGATGATGAAAACATGGGCGCAACAGCGATGTGAAAAATTTATATTAGAAATCATTAAACCCTCAATCAGATTATGCTAGTTAGCCTAAATCAATCCAATACAATTATCTTACAAGATAAGCTTGTTATCTGTCAGAAGGAGAAGCCATCGATTACTCAATCACCGTGTTAATTATGTCTATTGACAGACAAAATGTCTGTTTTATAAAGTTTAAGCTAACATAATTGTAATTAATAGAGGCCAAACGTTCTATGTAAGTGAACCGATGTAAATATAGATTGAATTAATTAGAGCAGAAACACGTGTTTTGCTGATTAGTGTTTTAGTTAATTTAGATCCAGTTTTTTATCCGAAGTTGACTCAATTAATGATTAAATCTAGTAACCAATGGTCTCAAATTTTCAATTAATTCTCCCCAACATATTTGATACATTTGCTAGGCTAACAAATGATATTTTTTTTTTATCGAAATTTAAAATTATTGGTTGTTTTAATCACTTTTTGTTTATAAGTTGCATCGGTAATAGTATAATGCTTACATTTAAAATCTTTTTCTTTTCTTTCTTTGTACAGCCTTGGTCAATATTATTATGATCATGCGATGAGGAAGAAAGATTTGATTAAAAAAATTGCACCCAAAATTGTTTTTGTTGTGAAGGAGTAGAGGAAGACCAAGAAGACGGTGGATGAATTGTATGAAAGATGATACGTCATTAAACGAATTAGCTATGAGATGAAAGCACATCGAGATATATGGAAGTGGAAGACAAGAATACAAAGGATAGGAGGATGATGATGAATTGACATTTTCTTCGTGTTTTATAGAGGAAGCACTAATTCTGAAATATTTATGTACCTGTAAAAGTTTTGAATATTACGAGACTAAATTGCAAAATGATTACGGTTGTAGTTTCAAGACATACATAGTTACGCTATTCATGCAATATTTTTATTTTAATATATATAGGAAAGCACCGTGCACCGTATGATCCCGGAGAAGGTGCGGTGACATCGCTGTGCTCGCTTGTACCGCCACGCTCCGCTTCCGACTACTCGTTCGTTAAGAACTAAATGCTGATACTGGATATACAATTTGTTTTTATTGATTTGCTCTCGTTTGACCATATCTCACATTGATTGCCCAGAAGAAATTTATTTCCTAGAAGTGTCTTGATTAAATATTTTCTTTAAATACCTTGAAAAAATACTTATTGTCAAAACGAGTGCTTTAAATTATCATATTATCATTGAGAAACTAAATAATTTACCCTTTATCATTATTATTATTTATTACGTAAAGAAAAAAATATGAATGAAAGCAACTTTCACAATGAAATTATGCGTGTCAATGTCACTTGAATGAGTGTGCTTAATTTTAAACAAGTTTGAGTAGATTATTACCAAAGTACGCCCATTTACGGATTAATAATGATTGGCCAAAAGTAGCATTAAAAGCACTGTCCTTTTTAGAATACACATAAAACAAACAATGTCTGTATTTTTACCCGAATGCGTAATGTTTTTCGAGAGTATGTATGTATGTACGTCCATTGCTATATGCGCTCTACAACCCAAACGGCTTGACGGATTATGACATATGAGGTGTCTTTGGATTTGTCTCAATTGTAGAAGTGACATGCTATATAATTTTTGAATATGGTGCCTTCCCCCAAAAAACCCCTTTTTTACCTTTTTATAAAAAAATGGGTATCAAATGAAAGCTACTAAATAGACCATTCTTAAATATATATATCGTAACACTTTTATGCAGGTAACTATTTTGGCACAAATTCTACATAAGCGTAACTTTGTTAGCAGAAAAAAAATCTTTTACAACATAACTTATTTGGAGAACTCGTTGATTAATAAAACTAAAAATTCAGATTAAAATAAAACAAATTATAATAAAAACAAAAAACTCGGCACCTAAAAATAATTAACAGAAAAGAGAATAAAAAGTAAGGCGGAGACAAGCAAAAAATTATAGAAAAACCCACCAAAACTTCGTTTGTCACCGCTGGCAGCACCTCATAATAAATTAATGTTTAAATTATACCTGGTAAGTACTTGTTTGTCTCTTTTGAGTTGATTATTCTTAAGTGTCGCGTTTTTTATTTTTATAATAATTTGTTTTTATTTTCATGTTAAGCTATAACAACGTCAATTTAAATGCAATCATCATTCTCTTGTCCGTATTCAAATTTATTCGAGGTCAGTTAAATTAAAAGCAATGTACGAAATAAAATGTCTCATCTAGCATCATCATCTCTTTATAAATATGATTTTCCACTTGGCATTCACTTATTGGTCACTTGCGCTAAACAAGATGCAGTGAAAGTATAGCGGTCGGAACATCTGTTACCAATAAGTAATTAAAAAGTTTTTCCACTGCAAGTTTGCGGTCTGTACTGGACCTTAGTTTCCAACTTTGCTGCACCTAAAAGTTAATCAATTTTTCAACTTTAGCTTGATAATGAATGTAATGAATAAAAATATGAGTAATGATTTTTAATTTGCTGCGTTTTTTAGGGTCTAGAAGAAATCTCTCTGTTTAAGTAAAAAAAATCATGCTTATATTTTTTTCACACTCTTCCCCTTGTGTCGTTTCTAAAATAACTTTGAAATCAATACTTTTCCCGTAATTATTGGGTGACTAGCTTCTACCAGTGGCTTCGCCCGCGTGAAAAGTGTTATATCATCCCAAAGGAACATTATACCGGGATAAAAAGAAGCATATGTGCTATTTCAGACTATAGTCTATCTCAGTGCGAAATTTCGTCCAGATCCGATGAGCCGTTCTGGCGTGTTTACTGACGACTTTGGTTTTAATTTCATTTTGATAATTATTGCATAAGATTGAACTGTATTTGTTGCCAAGGGCATTGGTTCCTGTAAAGCGGTTTAATCTCCTAGCACAGGAGTCAGGGATTTCACTGATTTGGCCATAAATTACTATCGAAATCCGTTCAGCCGGTGAAGCTTGATTGATAAACAAATGTCTAAAAATCTGAACATCCAAACAAACAGATTTTCACATTCATAATATTGAATAGCATACAAGACTTTTTTTAATCTCCACGGTCGAAAAATTACTTTGTTTCCGCGGTGGTTCCTGTTAATTCCCTTTTGTTACATTACTTCCATTACGTGTGTCCTTTTCAGGACCCCTGAAAGCTTCCATTATACTGTGTTTAA
Organism: Orthosia cruda; assembly: GCA_964057195.1. Taxonomy (NCBI): domain Eukaryota; kingdom Metazoa; phylum Arthropoda; class Insecta; order Lepidoptera; family Noctuidae; genus Orthosia; species Orthosia cruda. The sequence goes on along the minus strand of OZ059829.1, from coordinate 29,627,307 downwards.
AATATGAGAACCCCAGAGGACTTAAAGAGTTACACATTTATATATGGATAACTTTTTTTTAATTACTTCGAGAAACTTTACAGACTGTCTATGTAGTCCATTCATAGATACCAACTGATGTCTTTCCCCAATGGGCTATCTAGACAGAAATGACAGAATGCTAATTGCAGATATAATTTTGTATGTAGGTATTTACTACTTTTGATTTGTTTGCATTTATACCTCTGGGTCTTATTGATATCTTTATAATTATAGTGTTTTGTTTTTATTGATATAATATCTGTTGACAACCTTCGCGATGGTTCGATGCGATTGGATTTTTGAACACATTGTCCCAATACGATGCAGTTTTACGGATTTGTGAAAATACATGCGCCAATTGACGCAATTTAAATTGCGTTGTGCCATCAGGAAAAGCCCGTAAGTTTCACCGAATAATTAATAAACTCATAATTATTAGGTGATGGATAAGTTTTTCAGCATAATCCAGGGGGGTGACCACAAGCTCTTAGAGTAAGATAATTTTGATATCGAGTAAGTGACAGATGTATACATGTCATATACATCTGTCCCTTACTCGATCTCAAAATAACCTTACTCTAAGAGCTTGTGGTCACCCCCCTGTTATATAAAGCTGCCTTTTCACAGAAGCGTCATGCTCTTTTAGGAAGATATTTCCAATTCTAAATCCCTGGAATCCTAAAACGAATAAGCAGGTCATTCGGCTAACTTTTAACTACTTTTAGCTTGCTCTATTTTCCCAAACTAGAGTCTAATTGAGGTTGAAATCTGGGTCGAACTCATAACGAACGGAAGATATTTCAATTTTTATCGGGTTTTGGTATAAAACACTCAATAAAATACAATTCTATTTGTAAAAACTGCAGGTACATAACAATTATAAAGTTAAAATTAGTAAAAATCAACTTTTCTATACGAACTTTTACATCAGGTTTTTTTTATTTGACCACTATCTCATCTGATAGTGAGCGATGATGTGGACGACGGTGTAGCACGCTTGTCTAGAAGTAACCTATTCAATCTTGACCTAACCCCCACGTTACCAACAATCAAAAGAGCAATACATTTCATCAATAAAAACACTTAAGTCTACGAATACGTCCTCATTAATAGAATAACTCGATCGTATACCAAAACTTCGTTTAAAACTACCTTTTATTTAATGTAGGTGCTCATAATACTCAAGTACCGACCCGTTAAATTCGAAGACATGTGACATTCACCAACCCACACTGGGCCTGCGTTGTGGTTTACGCCCCATTTTCTCTCTCACAGAGAGGCCTGTGTACCAGCAGTGGGAACATTACAGGACTGATGATGACCGACCCTCAACCTTATAATGGTACCGTGATAACGCGAATACATACTAAAAATAAAGTTATTATGAACTTTATTTATAGTAATGTTCGTAATTATACCATTCACAGCTATTTTCTTACGAATGGCTGTAATTTCTTTGATTGAATTTTCTTTTTAAATCTTTTCTGTATAATAATTATATACGATGCTTCGATTTAAAAAAGGTTATCGTTGAACCCTTGACGGAAAAAGGGATTCATTATAAGTTTGACGTGTGTACCTGTGTGTTTGGGTATCTGTCCGTGGCATCAAAGCTCCTAAACGGAAGAATCTATTTTTTTGAAAATGTTTTTTTTTGTGTAAAAGGTGTCTTTATCTAGATTGTTCTTAGCCGTTCTAAAGTTATGGGCGTTTTACTGTTTGAATTGGGGTGTTTTCGTTTCGATTGAAAAAAACTTGTACTTTGCCAGTAGTTCGAATTATAAGCATGACAAATCAATCATTCGGATATGATCCTTTTGGCATCTCGTGTTAGGTCTTTATATTTTTGTTATCTTGATGAAATCTGTTTTTGTCTGTATTTCTTTCATAAAAAACGTTTTTCTTTCTTCAAATCAATTATGTACTTACTTACTAAAATTGTTTCAAACTTAGGCATCTGTTTGGTTCATAGATGTTAGGTACTCCATCCACATATATTAATTTTATTATTCTCCTGTGACACAGTAGAGCGAGAGAAAATTACAAGAATCTCTTTTTTTACAACATTCATACAGAATAGTGTTTCTTTCTAACGAAACAAGAAATGAAACAATTCTTGACAAAATCAAGCGTCTCTTTAAAAATCTTGTTATTAGAAAAAAAATCTTTAACTCACAAGTATTATTATTAGTTACGTAAAAGTTAAGATGTTTGTGAGGTTCCAATATTCTCCATTGATGTTTGAGACCTAAATGTTGACTATAACAAAGAGAATACTTTTATTCGGGTGCGTATAGTAGTTTCCTTAGAATGCAAGTGGTATTGCAGGTGACACGCCCTGCCGCTTCACCCAGGGCGTGAGAAGTCATAGGATGACCTAAAAACCGGAAAAAATAAAAGGTAACAGCTAGTTTCATCAACATTAATCCAGAATTTATTTTAATGATTTTAGTTAGACGCCTAGTGGCTTGGTATATTGAACCACTTTCCATGAATAGGTTTGTATGTTTTCGAATTTTGCCAGAAGCTTATCTCGACCTGGTTTGATATTCATGCATAATGTATTGAACATCAATTTAATATGATGTTTTAGGCAAGCCTGCTGATTGCATGTTCATGTTGGTTAACAAATCGATTGTATTGTTATATTTATGGTTTAGTATCTAATAACATAATTAGCCCATTATGTTACGTTCCCACTAATGGGACACGGGTCTCCTCTATGTGAGAGAGGGAATGGGCTATAATCCATCACGCGAGCCCAGTGCGGGTTGTTGGATGTAACATGTCATCGAATTTTTTGTTCTAGGACGTGCCGGTTTTCTCACCATGTTTTCCTTTGCCGTTTTTTAGAGCAGTGGTGATGAAATAATTTACACAAAGTAATGCGCCTGCCTGGGTTCGGACACGTTAGTTGGGGCCGTTACCACTGGGCCACCACTGCTCTAATTCATCATTGCCATAAAAGTATCTAATAATCAAGTATTTATTGGGGTATTGAATGAAAACATTAAAGTATCGATGTATACACATAATTAACGATCTAATTAGATCAATTATCATTCAATAAATATTGACTATGTATTATTTAACGTCGTTATTCAATACCGGACGGAACCCATCGAGGTATGAATTATAGGCAGTCAGCGTGGCTTCGAGTTTTATTGAGTAGATAATTATCTGCTATATAAACACTGGGTAATATCGGAAAAGGAAGTTAAATAGATCGCACAATACGTTCTCAGACTTCTATTAATTAATAATGTGGTAATAATACGACATACGTTTTGTGTTCGATATTTTTAACTTTGTTTTCTTTCGCGTGGTTGCCATTGGCCTCTGCCAAAAGACCGGTTCAATGGCCTCCCCGGGTTCGGCAGTAGTATTATTTATGGGCTGATTGCCCAATGGATCTTGGGATGGGTTTTCCCATCGGAAAAAAAAGGTAGCAAATACTTTTTTTTTCCAAAAGTGTATTCTTTATTGCTTCGTCGCAAAAGAAACTGCTGTGCAAAATTGATAATAATGATTAAGTATACGATGATTCCTTAATGCAATAAAGTTTGACGGATTAACAATTTTAAATTGTATTTTTCTTTCCTTTTGTTATAAATAGTGTTACAACACAGTAGCCAGTAATACTGAAATATTTCATAGGTGTCAGAGAAAAATCTGTAGCATTTGCATAAATCACAGCAGCCAGGCAGTTTCACTGAAGATAGACGTTTCAGGATTCTCTTCAGAAGATTTATGTATTGTACTGTTTCATATCGTAATAGAAAATTTTCATGTTCTTCGTATATAAATATGAGTTTAGTTATGAATCTTTCTACAATAAGGACTATATTTGGCAAAAGATATTGCATCTTTTTTGGTATTTCAGAGTTCATCCAACATCAGAAGTTATTCGTATTTATAGGTGTCTACCTATTCATCATTAAAAACCTGAAATCAACTGAGTACTTCATACATTTTGTCGATATTTTTTAACATCAATGTAAGTAGCAGCTGATTTTTTTCACAACTTCTGTGTTGGTCTGATAGTATAAGTTCTTTATAACACTAAGGTGATCACTAATCCTTGCCATGTTTTGACTAATTCCAATTACATCTCGTGTAATTTAAAACATTAAAAATACTAAAAATATTTAAAAATATTTACTACAATTCTGAATCGGTATGTGTACGAAAAACTTCTAGTACATAGAAATATTTCTAGTTTTTCACAACACATGTGAATGTGAATGGGTATTCAGAAAAGCGATTTTAGTTTTCACTTTTTAAATGCAGCACACCAATGAACATCAAACACACAGCTTTTTGTAAATCACTTTCATCGCTTCAATTTAATATCCCCTTTTCAATTCTTCCCAAAGACATAAATATAAGACCATCTATATGAAGACCAAGCTTGCCACTTTTTCACATGCAATTTAAGAACAAATTTACTTACGGTTGCGCAATGATAGAAAATGTTTACATTGTCTCGGTAAATTTTTAGGGTTCTGTACTCGAAGGGTCCAAAACGGAGCCCTATTGCTACGTGTCAGTCTACCTGTCGTCGGTCACACAGGTTTTACAGTCAAAGAGTTGGAGCTACAGTCTTCAAATTTATACAGTATAAGCACCTTGTTGACCCAAAGGAAAAAAAATATAAAAGGTTTTAAAGGATTTTCCCATAAAGCAAAAGAAGGCAGCTTAAAAAAAAAAAGTGTCCTACCCCATTGTATGGAGTATCATTGTTTAGAACTTATTGAGTAGCTAAATCAGCGTTTTTTTTGCTAAGAATTTTTACTCGTTTTTAGTTATGATCCTTATAGAAATATGGCAGCTACAGTAACAAACCAAATAAAACATATTAACCTATGAACTTTAAATTCAAATCAAATCAAAAATATTTATTCAATACAAATCTATATACATATATAAATACAAATATTAATCTATATATACAAGTATTTATATATATTACACACATATTACAAAAAAATAAAAATGAGAAATTACGGCCAGGTACCTTCATAATTATAGGACTTTCTGCAACCGAATTAGGCGGCAGCCTATATCTTATATTGCAAAATTTATGTTTATTATAATATATAATGTTTATTAATACCCAGGTTGCCTGGAAGAGATCGCGGAAAGTGATAAGGCCGCCCGTTGTATATTTTTTAGTTTTAAGTTTCTTTTGTTCCTGTATTTTCTGGTGTACAATAAAGCATACATAAATAAATTAATACGTATATTTTACTCACAATTACTAATATATTGATACATCAAACTTTTGTTTGAAATTTCCTATTTTTTCGTATCAAAACCAACTTGTTTTTACGGTTTGGTACAGAACCCTAAATATGCGAAGACCGAAACGCACTTGGCCAAATCAAATCAAATCAAAATTTCTTTATTCAATTATTCTTTATGCGGAACTTTCGAACGTCATAAAAAATGAAATTTAATAATAATTGATTCTACCGTCCATTCGAAAATGTAGCTTGTTATGGAGAAGAACGGTCAAGAAACTCCGCATTAACTCTTTAAAAAAAAAACTGTGTTTCACAAGTTTTTGGTTACAATAATCTTGTTGGAAAAATACATATAAGTGAGCACGCACTTGAAAGCGTCTAGAGTAAAACAAACAATTAAAAATACAATAAATAGGTAATTAAAAACAGGCGGAGGCAGCTAAGTTATGACCAATCCCAACTGAGGGGGGGCGTTCACGAACATGACACATGGATCAGCACCACTCAGCTCAACCATCCTGAAGGGAACCGAATGATCCATACATGTGCCACCATCAGAGAGACATTAGAGAGAGCATGACACACTCAACTGCCAGGGCACACTGAAGTCAACGAACGACACATATGAACAGTAAATGGTAGATTTACAGTTGGTACATAGTACTCACATATGTGCTGTGCAGTTATATAATACAAAAATAAATTGAGTTTATACAACACAAATATATTACAGTCTTCAGCAGGTCCAACAATACTACAGAACTTTTCTGCTTATTATACGTATATATTGTTTTTCTTCCCTAGTGGCTGTGGAGCTGGACTAGCGTTGGAAATTTTTATCAGCGATGTAATCCCCCAACCTATAATATGCCTGCCTGCATAGTGTGCGTTTTATACAAGTTTTGAATTTCGCCTCATTCAGTTCTAGAATGTGGGGCGGTATTTTATTGTAACATTTTATACAGTACCCCATAAAAGATGACTTTAGCCAGCCTGAAACCTGGTTGAATTAATTGGTCCCTATTTCTAGTAACATACTATCTCTATCGCTGTTTTTACTAAAAAGATTTAAATTCTTTCTAACGTACATGATGTTCTCGTAAATATATTGACAAGGTACCGTCATGATGTTTATGTCTTTAAACAGTTCCCTTAGAGAATCGCGCCGGCGAAGATTGTATATCGCTCTGATGGCTCGTTTTTGCAGAACAAAAATTGACTGAATGTCTGCAGCCCTTCCCCATTGTAATATACCGTAAAAAATTATACTATGAAAGTAACTAAAATAGACCAGCCTCACGGTATCTACATCAATAAATTGACGAATTTTTCTAACAGCATAAGCTGCCGGACTTAACCGCCCCGCAAGTGATATTAAATGAGGACCCCATTGTAACCTTGAGTCAAGCGTGATCCCCAGGAAAACCGTTTTGTCGATGAATTCTAACTTTTTGTTGTTTAATATAATGTAACTTTTGACATGCGGTAAGGCACATTTTACACACTTAGTTTTTTTAGCATTCAAAACCAAATTATTAGCAGTGAACCAATTTAGAACTTGCTGCAATGCATTATTTACGTCGGAAACGTTACTCGTACGTCTGTTTATTTTAAAAATCAAAGAAGTGTCATCAGCAAATATCTCCATGTTTAGTTTGTTTTTCAATATATGGGGTAAATCGTTAATGTATACTAAAAATAAGAAAGGACCTAAATTGAGCCCTGGGGTACCCCGATTTTCAAGTTCAACCCCGACGAATTGACACCGTTTATTTGAAATAATTGCTGTCTATCATTCAAATAGGATTTTACTAAACTTAATGCTGATTGGCGTAGCCCGTAATGCTCAAGTTTCAAAAGCAATGTTTCATGATCAACGCAATCAAACGCCTTCGGCAGGTCGCAGAAGATACCTATGACATTTTGTCCCTCCTCCGACGCATCAAAGATGTGTTTTAATAAGGTGACACCAGCGTCGATTGTATAACGTCCTTTGGTGAAACCATACTGTTTCTCGTGTAGGGTGTTATTCGTATTAAAATAAATGAGCATTTGAATTAGGATTATCTTTTCAAACACCTTGCTGAAAACCGGCAATACTTATGCTGGTCTATAATTATTTGTGACTGTCCCCGGCCAGTTTATTTTGTAGTTTTTACAGCTCAATAACTAAGCATTTTTCTAGATTTCGATTTATTTTGTCCGGTGCCGATAACGTTAAATGAAATCACGTCACTTTCAATCCCTTTTTTGACATTCGCGTCATCTAATTAGATTTAAGTCTGTGATTCTCCCTCTAGTTTAACAGCGTGTTAATGCTCATCAAATGATCCGGAAATGAAAAGAGCAGTTTCAAATAAATCACGAGAAACGTTGAATACGTCGATTACCTTTTCAATGAATGATAAAGTCCTTGTGATTGCAATTTTCCTCGTCTTGTCACTGGGTATTTATAATTGCTATAGTAGCGTGTTATTGTAGCTACCTGCGTTGTAGTACAGTATGTTTTAGCTTAAGTCAATATTGGTATTTCAAAATTATTGTTTACATGCTCTTACTAAATATAATTTCAGCACAAACATCACGCGTGTATTTCTAAAGGGTTATAAAAAGCGCACTTATACACACACGTTTCAACAGTTATGTTTAAGTCCCACGTAACATAGATCTTAATAATAATATTAAATATTTATTTATCTCGACATCAAAATACAGTGACTATCATAATACGTAACCTTGTATGGTGAAGGATGTCTGAGATAGATAAGGCCCTGTGTTGCATATCACCCATTTTACATAAAGGTTTAATTAACCATGAAATTATTTGTGTGTAGGATACTCTATACAAAATCGAAACCTAAATTTAAGTTTAAAGAAGAATATAATTAAATTAAAATTCAATGAAAATTAAATTTAAAGAGAATTAAAATCAAAGAGAAATGAAATATAAAAATCAAAGAAAAATATACAAAAGAAGTATCAGTTCACTGAAAAGTATGTACAAACAATAAGTACCTATAAAACTATAAAAAAATGAGAATGGAGAAATGAGAAGGACGTGTGTATGAAATATTGTAGTGTAATGTGAGGGTGTAAATGTGCTTGTTATGACACTGGTTATAATAAAAAAATACCAGTGTATATGGATAACACGCACATTTATGTGTGGATCTATTTTCACTAAATAAATGATGCAAGAGTTGTTGTTTCATAAATAGGTACCGATTGGAAAATACAATTTGGCTGAGAATTAGCACTTTTTGGACACCGCCCTTCAATACTTCCTAGTGTTCTAGTTAGGTAAGTGGCGCAACAAGGTCCTTTGCAACACGCAAACAACAATAATTAAATCAAACAAAACAATAATAAAGTAAGTAGTAGCTTTAAAGATCTAATTAAATCTATAATACATACATAGGTAACTTCCAGTGACAATAAAATTGTAAATCAGGTCTTAAAATTAGATACTGCACTACACAAAACAGCTAAAAATTGCCCAACACCAGGAAAAAACAAGGAACAAAACTAAAAATGGTCTATTATCCACTGTTATACATTGCCTCACTGTCGGCCTCGTATTCTACATAACAATAGCACAAAAACTTGACGTAAGGTAGTACAGTACACTAACTTGTAATAACGCCTGTTCGTTTAGCTGAAAAACTTAGCTGACGAGGACCACGCCTTACCAACTGGCCAAGTGTGACGACCTCCTTGGTAAGCTGTTTAGGCGGTTAGAGCAAAAAAAAATGTGGATCATCGATACTTTGATATTGCGATGCCACCACAGAGCTCGGCAATGACTCGAGGGGCCATTATTAACAATATTCGTACTGAAGCAATGCGCGCTTAGCACAAGTTTTGGCTTTTCTTTGTATCTTCTTTTTTTCGTGTGACGAGAGATTCAGAATTAATAAAGCCGTCTCTGGGAACCCTATTTCAGACTTACATTAACTATATAAGTCCAGTTTTTCTCACGATGTTTTTATTCACCGTTGCCACTTACTTTTTAAGATTATCATGGACATTCTGATGTCCATGATAAACTTAGAAAGTACATATGAATTTACTTGAAAAAGTTGCATTGGCACTTGCCCAGATTTGAACTTACGACCTCAAGTATGAAAGGCGAGGTCTTAGCCACTGGGCCACCTCGACATGAGTTTCTTTGTATGAAAAGCTATGACGATACGGTCTTTAGCAGTGGATACTGAGTCGTTTACTTGCTCTGTGATTACCCTTAATTGTTTGGTCGATTATGATGGACAGCACGCATATTATAATCATCATCATCAATCACGCAGACTATAATCTATCTCTATGCCAAATTTCATCCAGATCCGATAAGCCGTTCCGGCGTCATTGAGTAACAAACATACATCCATCCAAACTTTCGCATTTATAATATTAGTAAGATAATTTTGTCCTAAAAATCATTACATTATTTTCGAGTGACTCCAAGACCTGCGCTTAGTTTATTCAGCTGTTTTTATTCATAAACGTGATTTCAGTAGAACGTTGTTTACTTAAACAAAATTGACAGGCAGGTAAATAAAATAGATGTGTATAAAGATTGTGTAAACGTCAGGTTTTTCATGCATCAGAGTAGAAATACACAATCATAGAAATAAGATTCTTTTTCGATAAAAAAACTATGTCAGTCGTTTTTTCGTCGATATTTGATGTTTGCTCACATGGAATAAAAAAATAAGGGTTCCGGTATTACTTTTATCAAATGGTATTGCTAAAGAAGCTGTATGATGACTCTACTATCTCCTTCATGTAATTAATTAAAATAAATAGGTATTATAAAATGGTTACTTTGTCGAATTCGTTCTGTTCTGTCTAGTTTCTGAAAATAAATTATATTTGATACGTCAGAAATTAAATTCAAGTCACGTGACACGATTCATCATCATATCAGCTGAAAGATGTCCACTGTTGGACATAGGCCTCCCTCAAGCGTCGCCACATTGACCGGTCCCGTGCGTCCCGCATCCTTCAGAACCCCGCAACCTTCACCAGGTCATCTGTCCACCTGGTGGGAGGCCTTCCATAGTAACGTCTTCCGGTTCGTGGTCGCCACTCCAGAACTTTTCTGCTCCATCGGTCATCCGTTCTGCAAGCAATGTGCCCTGCTCACTGCCACGTAAGTTTGGCAATTTTTCGGGCTATGTCAGTAACCCTGGTTCTCTTGCGGATCTCTACATTTCTGATTCAATCACGCAAGGAAACTCCGAGCATAGCCCTCTCCCTTTGGGTGACTGTAAGCTTTCTGATTAGGACCATTGTGAGCGACCAGGTTTTAGAGCCATAGGTCATCACTGGCATCACACACTGGTCGTCTTGAGACACTGCGGTAAGTTGGACGAGAAGATACCGCAATGCGCAACTGCCCGAACGCTGCCCAGCCGAGTCGGATTCGACGGCGACGACACGATTGTTTGATGCCAATTCATTAAATTAATAAAATTTGTTACGTAAATTCTTTGATAATTTTAATTAAAGATACTGAGCCTACATTTATTTCTAGCGATGAAATGAAGAATGTAGCTAAAAGGAAAAAATCACATCCTGCCACACGTGTTCCTAATCTCATTTGAACGCGCCTCCATAAAACATATAAACTCTTAATCAAAACACGGCACGTGCCACACGAAGAGACCAGTAGTACCAATAAGTACTTATAACTCATTTCAATACTTTCCCAGAACAAATACTAAGAATCTTACGTCTTTGTCGTTCAACAATAGTGAAAATACCAATATTAAAAATATCTGCCTTATAATCTATGTTATTTTTTTTGTAAAATCTATTATAAGGTATAAAGTATACCACGTTATTTTAAAGTTCGTACATTTTAGTTAAATATCAGAGAATTATTGAAGTTATTGTAGCTTTACCGTCTGAATTTCAAACAGTTTGTCTGATAGATATTCTGAAAGTAGTCTGCCGTATGCCTGAATATGCTATGTTCCGATATTTTGTAATATTGTCATGAATTGTAAACAGTAGCATGTGGCAACGTTAAACTTATTTGTATTTACTGTGCGTATTCTTAAGTGTCAATGTTTCTTTTTTTTTTTTCTCTTGTCTTCTGCAATCAGTCCTAGGACTATGAGCAGAATTGTTTCAATATTGTTCTCCAGCGAGATTTCCCTCTTTATGTTCATGACATTATACGTTCCAATGTCCTACTTTGCGAGGTCCATTACAGCCAACCTTTTCAGCCGCCTTTTGTGATCCAGCTTTGTAAGAGCCTTCGCCAAGGGATTTGGATGATTTTCCAAGCGTGTTCTGTAGCGTTCTGCCCAGATTTTCGCCTCCTGGTGCACTGAGTTTACGTTAAGATATTCATGAACCTCGCAGTTTCTTATAAACCACGGTGCATTTGTGATGTTTTTAAGGATAACATTTTGGAACCTTTGGAGCATATTGAAGTTGGAGACACAAGCAGTACCCCATAGTTGGATACCGTAAGTCCAAATTGGCTTCAGGATTGTGTTGTATACCAATAACTTGTTGTCTACCGGTAAAGTGTCGATGTAAATATTAAACGATTATTTTTAATCGTTTTATATACAGAAAATAACATTTGCTAGGCTAATATAAAGTATTGATAGCCTTGCATAGGTACACCCTTATATCAACAGGCTGAGCTTACAGTAGGTACCTGCTTGTAGGAGCTTGTTCGAGCTTACAGTAGGTAATTTTCCATCCATCATCCAGGTAGCACACGCGTTTAGGACAGTGTACCGAGATAAAGGTATAACGGATGATGTATCTCTCGATTAAATTGTAACACGTCTTGCTTGTCATGTCTCCATTGCTAGGCAAATCCATAATGTTCGAATCCGTGCTTCCAAACTAATATTATAAATGAGACAGTAACCGTATCTGCCTGTGTGTTATCTTTTTGCACTTCAACGGCTGAACGGACTTCTACAACCTTGGCACACGGGTAGACCATGTCCTTGATTAGGACATGAGATACTTTTATCTGGGTTGTTATTTCCCTTGGGATAACAAAACATTTTTAACGCAGGTGAAGCAGCGGGCAGAAGCAAGTCTGTAATATTTGGGCTCAGGACACCGTGACGAGGGTGCCTAAGATTACAGAAATCTGAATTAAGTCACGTAGCATCAGAAATTCAGAATCATTCGCCTGAAAAATATCTACCAACCTAGCTTTTTATTACGATCGTAAGAACCGTCTGTCTGACGGGACGTGGCAAATTTATCTGAAATCTGAAATCATAAAAAATATAAGTCACTGTGGCAAATGCTATTAGTGGGAGAGGTTTTTCTACGTGTGACCTAGAATTTACAAATATTTTTGTGTGTGGTCTAGTTATTCCTGAAACCAATATAACAACAATGTCGTCTATTTAGCAAATAGGGTAGTTCACAAAAATATCAATTTATTGCGTCAGTTAGATAACCAAATAATATTGGACACGTATTTTTACTTTCGCTGCGTAAACATAAAATTACAACGATACAGTGCGTTGAAGTATGTGATGTGACGACACTGTAGTGCGCTATACTATATTCTGACAAAATGACGTCACAAGCCCCCACTCCTGAACTTTGATGCACTTTATCTTTGTCAATTTTTATTTATTTGATAAAAGTGCAAAAAATACGGGTTCAATATTATTTGATAATCTCACTGTCGGACTGTATTTAGTCCTATAATTTTTCTACCCAGGAAACATCCCCATTATATTAAATTTAATGTTTCATTAAAAGGAAAACTTGTATTTCACTGTTATTTACTTTTATATAAGTAGTTACTTCTTTCTTATTCTTCTTTTTATTCTAAATATTCTAATCTAGGGGGATGGAGTTGCTCGCGTCCGTAGGATTTACCACCTTTTCCTAGGCCCACCCTACACGTATCCCCCGGGTGGTGCAAAACGAGCAACAACGCCGAGCCACGGGCGGCGGTTAAATAACCCGTTAATTGGTGTCCACTGGCCATGAAGATCTAAATACCTTCTAGAAGAGTGGCCATAGTGCCTTGGGAAAGTGCTATGAGATTATTTCCCAACCCCCCTTTTATGAAAATGTTGAATAAAGATAGTGAGCTTTTGTCATGCGATCCGGCTAACACCCGGCGCCCTCCGGTATCCGGGCCGGTGGGTGAGAAATTGGTTACCGAAGACTCCATGGAAGTAGGCGACCAGGCTTCCATGGTAGTGAATGTTACTGGCAGCAAGAAATATGTGCAGCAAGCTTTCCACCCTGGCTTGTTCTTATCTCGACCTAGATGCAACTCCCTAGGTAGTACATCAAGCAAAGAAATGCAAGAGCCGGCGTACACCAGACAGCTTGAGGACAAAAATGTAGTTTTGACACCAAGAGAACATGTTGTGAGTTCGAAGACAGCTACTTCTGCTAACGTTCTAGATATACCTCAACGATGACCTGAGTGGCAAAGAGTTCCAACAGCAAGGAGCTACAAGAGGAAGAAACTCTCACAATCGCCCTCACCTGAAGTTGTAACCTCCAATAGATATAGCGGACTACAGATTGACTCTATAGATGCTGAAGAACAACCTAAACAAAAACGATCACCTAAACCCCCACCCATAATCTTGTATGGGGTTGAAGATGTCAACAAACTGTCAGAACTTATAAATACAGTTGTTGACGAAGCTGAATACCTCTTTAAAATTGTAAATAAAAATCAACTCAGAATTACCAGCTCAAATATAGAATCATACAAGAAAATTATTGCAATAGTCCGTGAAAAGGGTCTCATAGGTCACACATTTAATAGAAAAGACCAAAGATGCTATAGGTTTGTCATAAAGAATCTACACCACACAACACCCCATAGTGCAATTATAGAGGAAATCGAAAATACCGACAGCAAGGTACAAGGGGAAATCATTAACGTGAAAATTGGACCCGAAAAGAAACCTACATCAACATTTTTCGTTAATCTTATATCTGGTCCCAATAACAATGCAGTCAAAGCCATAACATCTATACACCACCAAAAAGTCTTAATTGAAGAACCTAAGAAGAAATACTCAATCCCACAATGTCAAAGATGCCAACAATACGGGCACTCGAAAAACTATTGCATGCGCCCATATCGCTGTGTAAAATGCGCACAGGCACACAAAACCTCGGAATGTCCGAAGAAAGACCGAAACACACCAGCAAAGTGTGCTCTATGTGAGGGTGCTCATCCTGCTAACTATAAAGGCTGCGAAGTTTACCGAGAGATTTTGCATAGAAAATTAGGAAATGGGTTATCAAAGGTACCGCCATCAACAAAAACTAACTATGAAAATGCAAAAGTTAATCCGGTAGAGGTAGAGCCAATACAGACACCTAAACATACGCAAAGAAAATCTCACAGCGATCATAGGGAGAACCCAACCTACGCAGAAGTCACCAAAAATCACAGTTATACAACAGACTCCAAACTCGAAATTCTACTCACACAACAAGCTGAAAAGCTAGACAAACTCCTTGATCAAATGTCATCAATGATGACTCTTCTTACAACAGTTATCAGCAAGTTAGTTCGGTAAAATGTGTGCATACAGAGTGGCAACTTGGAACATTAATGGACTGATAAAGCATAAACATGACGTGGAAATACTCCTTGATCTTGAGAAAATTGACGTGCTGCTTATATCTGAAGCTCACCTAACCTCAAGTCATATGTTTTCGATTAAGGACTATTGTACATACTTTACACAACATCCAGACGGAACAGCACACGCAGGGACCGCAATCGTTATAAGAAAACACATTAAGCATGAAGTTCTTCAGGGATATAAAACTGAGCAACTACAAGCAACCTCTATAATTGTGCACGATAGGCAAGGTTCACTTATCCTATCAGCGGTATACTGCCCACCTAGGCATGCAACAAAAGCGGAAAGATTTTCGGACTACTTTGGAACTCTAGGACAAAGATTCTTGTGTGGAGGAGATTGGAACGCTAAGCACACTAGTTGGGGTTCGCGACTAACTCTACCCAGAGGAAGAGAACTGCAGAAGAGTCTAAATGGTAATAACATATATACCCTGAGCACAGGAGAACCTTCATATTGGCCGACAGATCCAAACAAATTACCTGACCTGTTGGACTTCTTTGCATACAAGGGACTTCCCAACTTATACCTGGATGTAGAAAGTTGCCAAGATAGTAGCTCAGACCATACCCCAGTGATAGCTACCATTAGCACAAATATAATTGAAAGACCGACAAGACACTATCTCTGCAATAACAACACAGACTGGGAGGCATTCAGAGACTATATCGAGTCTAACGTAAATTTAAAAGTTCCATTGAAAACAAATGATGATATTGAGGAAGCTGCTGTGTATATTACTCAGTTAATACAAACTGCATCATGGAAATGTACGCCAGAGACAAAACGCCAATCAGGTACCAAAAATGTACCTAAAGAGATTAAAATTATGGTTCTGGAAAAAAGAAGGCTAAGACGAGTTTGGCATAGCAGCCGGCATTCGTCGGACAAAAGAGCATTCAATAAGGCGGCCGCTGAATTGAAACAGTACCTTAAGGAAATTGAAAATGAGACAATGAAGAATAGGCTT
Source organism: Orthosia cruda (assembly GCA_964057195.1). Lineage (NCBI taxonomy): Eukaryota > Metazoa > Arthropoda > Insecta > Lepidoptera > Noctuidae > Orthosia > Orthosia cruda. The sequence continues at coordinate 29,611,450 of OZ059829.1, read as the reverse complement.
GAGAACTTGAATGCTTCAGCTAAGAACGAATTTTCACTGTGGAAAACTGTAAAAAATAGTAAAATAGCACCCCAACTGGCCAAAAATCCTATTAAGTTACAAAACAACACATGGGCTAAAACTGACAAAGATCGTGCCGAGGCTTTTGCTTCATTTCTAGCTGAAGTTTTCAGTCCTAATCGCGATAACACAGGTACTGATGAAGATATCGAGGACTATTTGCAAGCAGACCTACAACTCAGTCTCCCATTGCCTAGCTGCTCACCTCGAGAAGTTCAAAGGGAGATAAGGAAATTGAAGCTTAAGAAAGCGCCCGGATTTTGCTTGGTGACAGCAGAGATATTGCGACAGCTTCCAAAGAAAGCCATTGTCTTCATTTCTCAGCTCTTTAATGGTGTCTTAAGAACAGGATATTACCCAAAAGTGTGGAAGATATCCGAAATCATCATGATTCCAAAAGCGGGCAAGCCTCCAAACCATGTAGCGTCTTATAGGCCCATAAGTCTACTGCCTATAATCTCTAAATTATTTGAAAAGCTTGTTTCACGGCGATTAAAGCAAATTTTAGAGGACAACAACATAATACCACCGCATCAGTTTGGGTTCAGAGCCGGCCACTCAACTGTGGAGCAAGTACACAGAGTGGTTAACTCAATTAGAGTAGCATTGGAAAGGAAGCAATATTGTTCTGCTGCCTTTCTGGACGTACAGCAGGCTTTTGATAAGGTTTGGCATCAGGGACTATTATTTAAGATGAAGAGTCAGCTTCCTCACAATTTATACTCCCTTCTGAAATCTTACTTGGAGGATAGATTGTTTCGAGTAAGAGTAAACGACGACTACTCAAGATGCTACAATATAACAGCAGGTGTACCTCAAGGCTCGGTCCTGGGCCCAACTTTATATCTGATTTACACTGCAGACATGCCCACGTCTGAACATGTTGTATCCGCAACCTATGCAGATGACACTGCCGCTCTTTCCAGTGATAAGAACCCTCATTTGGCTTCTGCTATACTACAGGAACACCTTGACAAAGTGGATGCATGGATGGGGAAGTGGCGTATTAAGACGAGTGCAAATAAATCAATGCATGTGACATTCACTCTACGAAAGGAAAACTGCCCCCCTGTTAAACTTGGCAATGAAGTGTTGCCTCACCAGGAAACGGCGAAATATCTTGGCATGCACCTGGACAGGAAACAGACGTGGAGAGTACACATAAAAAAGAAGCGTGATGAGTTAGATATTCTACTCAGAAAGCTTAATTGGCTTCTAGGAAGGAATTCATATGTTTCTCTGGAAAACAAACTCCTTATCTATAAAGCAGTATTAGTACCCGTCTGGACATATGGTATAGAACTGTGGGGCTCAGCAAAAAATTGCAATGTTGAAATATTGCAAAGATTTCAAAACAAAGTCCTTAGAAATATATCAAATGCTCCTTGGTTTCTTAAAACCAGTGAACTACACGAGCATTTACAAGTAAACACTGTGAAGGAAGAAATTAAGCTCAAGACAAGTAGATACAAGAACCGTATAGAATCACATACCAATAGCCTAGCCACCGCTCTAAGTGTACCACTGCACAACAGAAGGCTTAAGCGCCAGTATATATGGGATATTGTTTAATATAACAAGTAATTACTAAAGAGGTGGTTTCTTCCGATGGGAGGACGACCCTCACTCGACAAACATACACACATCCCATCTGCTAATGGCCTGGTAGGCCGATCGCAAGATAAAAATGGAAAAAAAAAAAAAAAAAAAAAAAAAAATCTAATCGAGATTTTATCTATGGAATGCGGCAGCGAATCGGATCCGTATTCATAACAAACATCAATGCATGATCCTTGAAAATTCTATTCATCGTTGTGTTCGAGCAGTTGTGAAATTTATGACTCTACCTTCTCAGGATTTCGTTCAAGATTTTCATAAAAAATGGAGATTAATAATGCTGAATTGTGTTACACCAGAAACATAAAGTTTTACGCTTGTTTCTGTTTGCTATTGTTTTCAAGCGGATTTAATCTTCTCCTTCTGACTATGTACTATGTATTTATTATCAAACAACCAAAATCCGTGAAATAATAAAAACTTTGACCTTGTTCTTTTGATATGACTTTAAAACTAATTTGAATATCTTGAAAAGTTCTAGTTTAAATGGGAATATTCTCAAGTCTACTTTTATTAAACAAAAGTGCTTCGAACAAATTTTTCCATTGGGACAATACGTTGTCTGTGTACCTACTGTTGAAGTATAATATTATCTGTGCTACTGTGCAAAAAATCTTAAATGTTTTCTTTTATTTTCAGGTGACAAGGATCATCTGAAAACTGGTGAGTGTGATCGCTAACATTGAAACGCCACTCTGTTATTACTGACACTTCATTTTTAATTAATTGTGAAATATGAAGTAAACAATAAGACGATATCCTTCAAAATCAGAACAATATAAAAGTAAAGAAACAATTTCGAAAAATTTTGTTTTGTTAAAGTACTATAAAGTGTTTTCAATGATAAGTAATTAAAACAACAAAAATATTGCACCGATTTTCAAAAGGAGAAACATAATCGCCGCGACCGTGATGCAAGCCACGGGCGACAGGAATATAAGGCCTTGTCAAGAGTAGACACGCGGTGACTAGAGCGAGAGCGGGCGTGGTGGCGTCAGCGATTAAATGGCCACAGGGCAACGTGATTTCTCGTACCAGGCAGTAGAAGTTAAGTTTCCTTAGGGTAAAACATTAGACGATCACGGTATCGTCTTTTATTGGGCGCCGTTCCATAGAGATCTAGTTTAATCTACTTCCAAACTATCGAATTTGTATACTGCCATTTATGTCTAACCACGTAAACTAATTGCAGTGTAGATCTTTTCGAATTTACATACTATTAGTTATTAGCTCTCAATGAGACCGTGCCCTCGAGGCCACTCCGCCTCCGCCGTATAATCCCATAAATATGGACGCAAACGGTGGTTTCATATGTTTGCACCCGCGCAAGCCTCATCATAGCCAGGGCCTAAGGCAGTGACAGACAAGCGGGATGCAAGTAGTTCAAGGTTGGATGGGAGGACGTGGCCTTGACTTGGGCCTTGACTTGGGCCTTTGCTTCACCCCACAATCAGCTGCAAAGTGCAGATAAAGAGAAAGTTGCTCTAGTTTGTAAATAAGCCGTAGAAAATATTTGTGGTGTAGGTTTATTTTATATGGAGCGATTTAAGTGGAGTATCTTTACGAGGCATTTATAGGTGTTGATTTAGTATCATAATTGCTTTTATCACGGACAACACACACGGATCACGGATATTTTTATTTATTCTTAGATTTTTATAAGGGAACTGGCTTAATTAGAGTGTCTGAATTGTTAGTGCATTTCATTACGTAATTGCTAATAAAATTGGTAGTTTGATTGATTGAGAACGGTATCTTAATTACTTTAATGAAGGAACAAACTGCGGTGTTTTATAAGAAGTAACATCTATTTCAATCCTGAAAGTAATAACCTATTACTGTACGTAGCTTTCAACAAGGTTAATAAATAAATGAAGGTAAGGATGGGAAGGTTGGCATTGTTTTCTCTTGTCTTGTATTGTTTAGTATTCATTAGCTTACTTCATGCAGAAATGCTTCTCATTTTCCTACCGCGTGTACTAAATAGATAAAGAACATACCTATCAGAACTTAAGTTTTAAAGAACCTTTCTTTTCTATCGGGGGTAAAATGTGGCATTTTATTCCAGCTTAATCCTTAGCCTCAGTCTTGCCTAAGGCACTTGGTAATATTGTAATTTTTTATCAGTGAAAGAATTTAGGAAATTGGATCTCTAGGTACTTCTGTTTATTGTAGGCACTTATAGGCATAATTTGATATATTCTGGATTGATTTTAAAGGGTTAGCTAAAAGTAAAGTATATTCTAGGTGTGGAACTGATTTCAAATAGCGTTCAAATTTTATAGGTCCTTTCAAGAAAGTAGGTAAAATGGATGTCATGAAATTTAGCGAAGGAAAACTTGAAAACGCACGACATTCAGTAGTCTAAAGTACAAATTCTGTATAGTAGTAGCAGATTATTTAAAAAATGAACTCCTATTTCTCCTGGTCACGCTCACACTATAACTTAACCGATTTCGCTAATTTTTTTTTTGTTATCTTTGTTATTGTTAGGTGAAGTTTCTTAGATAAAAAAAGAAAAAAAGTAGTAGGTAGGTACACAACTACAAAACTACCCTACCTACATACCTACCCTGGTATGTAGGTAGGGTAGTTTTGTAGGTAGGGTAGGTAGGTAGGATAGGAAGGATAGGGTAGGTAAGGTATGGTAGGGTAGGTAGGTAGGTGGGTAGGGTAGAGTAGATAATGTAGGGTAGGGTAAGTAGGTTAGGGTAGGTAGGGTAGGGTAGATAGGATAGGGTAGATAGGTAAGGTAAGGTAGGCAGTTGACGGGAGCGAAGCCACGGGCGCAGCTAATAAAGAATTACAAGACAAAAGCATACCCAGAGGCTCTAGACAAGTGGCATTCGATGTCAGCGAAGGCAATAGCCGAAATGTCAAAATGTAAGGGATTGATCACATGATTTTTCGATATCGCTTGTCAAACGTATACAATATTGCCTTTTTGACAATCGCTATCAACACGCTTTCGATGATTGAATGTCACTTGTCTAGGGCCTCAGGACATTTTGCGAATGGACCTTTTGAAAATCGGACACTGTGCGAATTGAACATTCTGTAAATCGGCAATTCTGCTAATTGGATTTTTCATTCTGGATTTTTCTGGACCAGACGTTTTACGGTTCGGACGTTTTGCGACTATTTTGATACAAATTCTGCCACCTACTTTAGACTTTTATGCCACACATTTTATACCTACATAAAACAAAGAGATTGTAAAATAATCACCTTATTGGCAAAGCGTGGGATAAATTACGACTTTAATTTATTACGATTTATTTAATTATAATCACCTTATATTACACTGCATTACAATAACGGAACTCGCCTCGATCGAATGGTTACAGTTATGTTGCATAAATTATCTTATTACAGCGTCGATTAGTGGTGATCGTGTTTGCTGCCGTAATGGAGTCGCGTGCGCACGCGCAGGCCTGCGTAATGCTAATTTTGAGCGTAACGGCGGCTGTGACGTCAGCAAGGCCATGTTTATTCTTGTTGTGACATTGATTATTGGAGATCTGCAGAAACATGTAGTTATGTATATATATGTGTTTCATAGTTTTTGTTTTAGTTTATTCCACTTGACCTGGTGAAGGTTGCGGGGATCCGCTGGATGCGGGACGCACGGGACTGGTAAATGTGGCGACGCTTGGGGGAGGCCTATGTCTAGCAGTGGACGTCTTTGGGCTGATATGATGATGATGATATGATGATATTCCACGTACCCTTGTTTGTGCTGAGGACAGGTTTCGTATAGCTGGCTGGAAAGAGATCAGTGAGAACCTCTTTTACGGCAGTAAGATCCTGTCCTGAATAATTCTGCCCAAAATTGTTCATTTTATGAATAAGTTAGCGGGTTTTTTATTAATAATTGTTAGAAAAGCGCTGAGCAGTATAAAACGCAATTATTTCTAGGTAACTCTATAACATTTCTTTCGAAAATACAAACGAAGGAATTTTTAGACATTTGTCATGTCATTAACGAAATGTTACAACTTTATGTCCAATTATATTGTGATCCTTAAGCCTGGGTCCCTTTTAAAAAGCTCCCAGATTATCCGCTTAATGAAGGCCTATTTTGATGACGGCTTAAATGTGAATCTGGCCTGTTACAGTGACTGATGAAAAATATAAGTACTACGCTGTAGGAAAAAATATTTGTAACAATGTTTTGAACGTTTTATTGTTAAGCTTGATATTAGTCTGTTCAAAAACGAACGGTTACGATGGATAAGTACGTCTGTAAATCTACCCAGCATTTTTCCTACTATGTTTGGGTCGGCGTCCAGTCTTACGAGAGGTTTCAACTGGATATCAGCCAGGGGGGCTGTTACAAACGTTTTATATCGAATCTCTTTCTACAATCGTTAACGCCTAATATATTGATCCGTTTTCTACTAGAGTTATCGATTGTAGAATGTGAACTCGGCTACAGGTGCAGTATTTAACATGGATCATATTGTTCGATATTATGTCGATTATCAAAGCGATAAAAATGAAGGTGTAGTCGCTGTTTCTATATCTTCATTTATAGTAGTGCGAAATTTTGTCTTGCTACCAAGTGAAAATCGCCAGACGATATTAAAAGTACCTTCTCTCAATACATCATGTTGTACAACCACTGTTATTCAAGGCAACTTGAGTGACAAATCACATAATTACCGCTACGACGACGCCATATTAGCCAATTTCCGTCAAACGGTGACTTGCATAAGATAACACACGACTTTTCCACTAATTTCGTAATTTTCTTTTTAGATTAACCCACATTTTTAAACTAATAAGTAGGCCTTATTTAATTAAAGCTATAAACTAAAATAAATGTATATAACTGACAGCGTTTTGGGCACATTGCCCGTTGACAGCGATGCGGATGAATTGTTTAATGCCCAAAGACTTTTTCCCTCTTTGCTTTTTATACGCTTGTACATAATTATAATTAGTTTGTATGTCATGGACCAAGTGATTAATCAGTTCACAATGTATAATGCCCGGGCAATTATGAATCAAGTCAAGTCAAATCGGGCAATGTAATGAATACTGATTAAAACTTTTATATTTATCGCATTGTCTGATCATTTTGAATATTTTACCGTTGGACAATTCGATAATTATGGTCAATGAATTAGTCCAAGAGGGAGCGAAGTGAGCTAAGGCACTTAGGGTACCCCGACACGTCGACTTTGTTGCTTAAATAGTAGTTGTACTTAAATATTTTATATTAAAACCAATGTCAACATTAAAATAAATAAAAAACACATCTTTCCATTACGCGGCCCATTGAAGGTCATTATTCAGAAAGCCCTGTACATTTAATAATTTCAATTGTTTTTAGCATATTGCCGACTCATATTGGGCATTTTTCAAATTGTCTGGGCATTATGAATAATGCCGTATTAATCGCTTTGTCCATAACATATATATTGTTCATAATACTTTAATAACGTTAAAATATTAATTATTCGGAACTGCTAATTACACAATCACCCAAAATATTTCAAGTGACTAAAAAGGTGCCGTGAAATTTGCCTATTCAATCGTTCGTTCAAGACTTTTTTGAAACGGTACACAAAAAAAGCCGCCACGAATTGAATGGCTTCCCGTCTGACCTGAAGGTTGGCGTATAAAATGTTTGTAAACAATGCCTAGGTACCTAGGCATTTTGGTTGCGTGATTTATTGGTTACCTATAATACTAGCCTTTGTGCCTATTATGCAACCACGAAATTGGTTTGAATATAGATTGTTATTAGCTGTTGAAATTAAGTCACGTGTCAGTTCATTGTTATGTGTATTTGGTTTATAATTTTTAATGCCTAGTTAGTAATTAAGTTTATTTTTGTTGTGCCTGGAGCAAATTAACTCCTTTTTCTTTTCTTATCTTTTTAGGTAATCCGCTATGTTTGATATAGAGGAATTATTTATGACTTAATTAACTCTAAACAATTAGTAATGCCTTAAAAATGAAAACGTACCTGCCTTTACTTATTATTAGTCATATTTATTTTTTCTGACAGACTTAAAAATAAGCTTCCTTTTCATATTTCTGAGTAAATTCTTTTAGATTTTTAAATGCTGAAAATATCCTTTGAACGGAACAGAAACACGGTTATTAAATATCACATAATTTACTCTAGGCCGTTCCATTAATAAAGAGCAGGTACCACTTCATTGTTGCTTCTTGCCAAAAAATAAGTACAATAACGCCCACGCAAAACTGACAAAAACTTTTTTGTAAATGTAATTTTTCCAAGAACCAACTATGTCCGTCAAAAATTAACCCTTCTACGTAAAAATACTGTTGTTAAGTACTCTTTAAAAGTTAATTAAGCGGTATTTATTCTTTAATTAAAAGCGAGACAGTTGTTAGGAGTTTTTAGGTAGATTATGCCCTAACGAAGCTTGGGTTAAGTAGGTAGGTAGGTACTATGGGTACACCCCCCCGGCGGGGAGGAGGGGGTTTATTAGCCGTGGCACCCACAGTGAACCGAAGAGGAATCCGAGGACGGGCCGCTCGTCAGGGCTTTTGCCGATAAGCGACGTACCGCTTGGGCGACACCGCAACTGAGACGGGCCGCTATGTCGTGGAGGACGCGGCGAGAGAGGAGTGCCGGTATTGCGGTGCGCCGCTGTGCGCCCTACCTTTCGCGGCCAGGGCCACAGGGGAGGAGGAATGTCAGTATAGCATTGGTCGTTCTACCTATACGCTTTTTTTGCCGTGTTTCCGCCATAAGCGGCACAAGAGGACACCCTGGAGTTTTAGTGGGCTAGAGTCCTACATAACTGCACTACCTCCCCGTGATAGCACAGTATGCATGAGCACTGCTCCAAGCCAAAAAAAAAGTGCTAGGGCACAATGAGTGGAGACCTTTGTTTTTTTTGTCACGACTTGACTACAATAATCTGGTACGCCTCTGGTTTATGAGTGACATAGTTAAGTTTGGATTTGTGATTATAGAACCGTCTTTATTTCCTTACTTGGCGCCCACGTGAATGTCGTAAATTAATTTACGAGAACGGATTACGGAAATGAATAGTGCCCTATATCCTATTCTATGGTATACCTGTGTACAAAATTTAATACACATCGGTACAGCTGTTGAGGCGTGAACGATTAACAAATATCCAGACTTACTTTATAATGTTTGTACGATAAGTGCTACGTCTCGGTGTGTTGTAGCATGAGTTTGCCTAAAAGAGAGCGTATTATTGTTTAAAGAGTGATTTTTGTTTACAAATTAAACGCAGATGTTCTAAATGTCAGAGTTGGGAATAAATCTGTTTAAAATTCAGAGATTTAAATAAAGAACTTGTACGTAGGCACCTCGTAGGCACTTACTTACAATTTACTTACTTACGTAGGTAATCTCTATGTTTATTGGCAGGATTACTTTAAAAGGTTTTACCTCCAAACTACATACTGAACTTTGAGTTCATAGGTCACATCTAAGAAAAATAATCACTTTATGAAACAACGAACTCGTGCATATTTTCCAGATTTACGTTCGAAAGAACTCGGCACCTTCAAATTCTATGAAACAAGATTCTAAGAAATAAGATTTATAAAGTATGTTAAGATGGTTTGGCCATGTTGAGAAGATGAATAAAAGGCGATTAAAGAAAGATATTTATAAAGCAGACGTGAATGGAAACGCCCGTAGGGGACGTCCTAGAAAGACACATATAGACCTTATTGGTCATGTTCTTCAGAAAGGCCAGGTGCGCAGTACTCATAATCGGCGTGTGTGTATGACTAGATGTAAGAAAGTGAGTGAAGCAAAAGAAGTATGTAATGATCGTAGCATGTGGTTTTCTGTAGTTTCTGCCTACCACCATGGAAAAAATGCGTGAGTTTATGCATGTGTATGTACGTAAGATTTATTTTCAGTTTCTGATATCCTTCTAGCGGAGGTTCCTTTCGAAATGTTTTGGTATTCCTACCGTATTATACATATAAAAGAAACCTTTTTTTCGTATGTTTATTGTGCAAATCTTCCCTGTATTCACGTTTGTGAGAAAATATAGTTTATTCTTTTATTTATTTTTTAAGAGAGCGGCCTCGTGTAGCGTCACTGAGTTCAATAACGCCATAAAGAATAAAACACTTAAGTGACCAAAACCAAATGGATTTTAGTTGCTATTTCACGCAAAAACTACCCAACGGAATAAGATGAAATCTCGCAGACAGGTAATTATTAACCTGGATTAACAAAAGCCTATTGCCATCAACCGGGCACAAACCCAGAATCTGGGCTGCTACGGGGAAATTTCAGATGGAAAACCTCTCCTCTTTGCTTGACTCGGGACTCGAACTCACAACCTCATGCTCAGCAGTAACTTGCAACAATCTTGGAGAAGGAGCTCATAAGATTTTTGAGGACATATTCAGGTCGAGTTATAAGTTGATAGCTGAGTAGGTGGGGAGAGGCCTGCTGAGAGTCGAAAGCTTGACGCAAAATTAAAATTTGCGGACCCGAACATCAAAACAAATAGTGTTCTTTTTCGACATCTGAAAATGGTCCCCTGAATACAGGGCTTCTATCTGAACCTTTTCAGATATATTCTCGGTGGTCTCTCAGCAGGCTCCACCTACTCAGCTATAAACTTTTCGCCCTGAATATGCTTACTCAACAACCTTAAAGCTCCTCTTCTATCGAGGTCTCTAGAACAAATAGTTCGTCAAATTCATTATAATTCAATTAAGCTCACGTGTCATTAATTAATTAAAATGAACAGTCATCCTGCTTACAGCATTGGATATTTAACCAGTTGAAAGCTTATAATCAGGTATAATTATTTATTTTATTACGAGTATATCACTGACTTCCAAACTCGTTAAACAATGACATGAATGGTATAATTTTGTTCTTAGGGTTCTGTACCCGAAAGGTCAAAAAGGGTCTCTATTGCTGTCACTCCGTCTGTCTCTCCGTTTGTCCGTCGTCTGTCACACAGGCTTTGCAACCAAATGGTTAGAGCTACAGTCTTCAAATTTTCACAGTGCAAGCATCTTACAGGCGGTTAGCGCAGAACTTTTTTACAAAATTTTGTTTCGATGAATTTTATAACTTCCTATTGACCTTGTGAACTTCAAATTTAGTGATATTGTTTATTATTACGTATGTGTTCTGTGTTTTTACAAACGAGTAAAGAATATCTAACTTCTTTTGGATTCCCCTTGTATCTTTTTTGGGACAATCCCACCGCACTATGCCCAAACCACTGCAACTCCTGAAAGCCAGAATCAACAGTGGAGACCACCAGAAAAGTGCCGAGGCAATGAATCTCGACGAAGTCCCGGAGAATGAATTTAACTGTCTTGGATCCCGCAACGAAATTAATCAGAAAAGAATAATGGAGGAGTAAGAAAATACAAAATTCCACTTCCCTCCATATCAAGCAGTTTAGCATTCCCCTTGTATGTTGGATAACAGCTGATACACTTATAAATAGATGGTTACATATCATTACACTATATAATAATGCTATCAATCTATTACAGAACACACCATTATGCATAATTTTGCAATATGTGTAATTGCTCTGTGTGCGTGTAGGGCTATTTACACTGCATTGCGCTTAAATCGATTATTGTAAAGATCTTGCATAATATTTGAACCAATCACGAAGTTTAGACAGCGACTAAAGGCCTTTGTTTATATAAATGTATATTTTTGTGATATCGAGGGTACCTTCAAAAGGCAAATGGACTTTTGGGGAAAACCCAGGGAGTGTAGTAATTTTACCTCTCTAAAAACACCCCGGTGATCACCATAAGCATGATAATGTATCTACAGGTTATCACTAAAAACGTATTAAACTGGCTAGTAAATAAATATCTGGTAACTTCAACAAAAGAAAGTGTAAAGATACTATTAATATAATAAATAATGAATATAAAATACTATTATTTCAACTTTATGCAGTGTCAAAATTTAATCAATTAATCAAAAGCGTTCAGCGTCAGGAGTAAATTTGTATCATTTCGAAGCAAATAACTCATACATTTTAGAACGGATTAAATATTGTAGGTAGCAAGATTTTTGATGTTGTCTGTACTATAAGGACAAAATGAAACATCTGTAATGCTGATTGAATACTGAGTATATTTGGTCCAATAGACATTATTATAAGCACGCACACAAGCATACATACGTCAAATACTTACTACATCACAGTACTTTACTCAATATATCAGTTGGAAAGTGAATGTAAGTCAAAATTAGCATGCCTATAGTACAAAGCAAAGGTGTAATCAAGCTTGCAATGATTTAGTTTTGTTTTTATTACTACAAATAACATAGACATAAGTAGGTATGAACGCTAATAAGATGTTGTTTGTCTGAGTACTTAATCATAATAATGGCTCTGTCTGACGTTGAGGCAATATGATTTTCGCTCGCTGGCTAGTGTGGAACAACTTATCTAGAATTAGCTTCTGCCCGTGACTTCTTCTTTTTTTCTATCGCAAGGAATCATACCACCTGTATGGAAAATACCCTTTGCCCTAATCTAGGTTGTAGTTCACTTGTGTGCCAAATTTTCTGTCTTCTGCCAATTTTGTGTAAATCCGTTTAGCCGTTAAGTTGCGAAAAGCTTACATCTATACAGACAGACAGAGTTACTTTCGCATCTAACATATTATTAGTATGGAGTACTAATGAAGGATCAATGACCCGAAAGATTCAGCTAGGTTGGTTGCAGATGGAAACTTTTAGCCATAAGTTTACACTCAACTCAACTATCAATTTCGACTAGACTGATTTATCGTCACCATATATCTTAAGTTATTTAGTCATATATTTTCAATCAAAACTTCGAGAAATTAAAAAGTTATAAGGCAAAAGCTCTGTAAAGGTTGTGGAGTAAATTATAACCATATTTTCCTTAACATTTACCTCAAATTAAGTTGATATTGTAAATCGTTTCTTTGAAATCGAAATATAATTTGGCGGATGTCAATTTATCACTAGGTTTCTTAATAAAGGATAGGTACATATGTTCAGGATGATTTTTATTTTATTGGAAATCGTTCAAAAGATGAAATTACCTACACATAATATAAATAACTTTTATCTACACTCACTACGTAATGTTTAAATATGTACTTTTTTTTTCGTGGATAGGTAAAATTAAAAAAAAACATTACAGTGCAACAATTTCCTTCAATTTTCAAACAACGGTATCATAAAGTAACTTTTTAATTTTTATAGCACAATGTTTAGTTCTAATTTATTGGCGCGTATGGGCGTATGGACTTAAAGTAGAATTTTTTTTTTTTTACAAAAATTACAACGACTTCGAAGTCGGTTGCAATTTTAGTAAAAAAATATATTTCTACTTTTTAGTTGTGATACATAATGGACCAGTTCTATAGGCTAGCATCCAATAATGCCCAAAGTGATGCCAGAATTGATTAAACCCATACCGTGAAACTTAAACAAAACCGGTGGAATGAGAGTATAACAGGGTTAACTGTTCACACCTGCGTACCCGTTTAGAGCGTAACAGTGTGATGTTATGTTATGAAATGGTTTAAACAATAAACAGACATGCGATTGCAGCTATCCCGAGTGGTTTGGCGTCATTTATTGAAGAGTTCTGATGTATATCTCCGAAGTTCTTCATCAGATCTTAATGAAAATTAAATGGGACCACAAGACGTTCAAATAAAAAAAGAATCATAAAAATCGGTTCATCCAATAAAAAGTTCTGAGGTAACACACATAAAAAAAAACAGTCGAATTGATAACCTCCTCCTTTTTGCGAAGTTGGTTAAAAATAGTGTCATTGTCAATGGATGCGCGCGCTGTACAGTCATGCGCAATGAGAATCTAATTTCCCGCCATCCCACATATCTTTTCCATTTCCACTTCTATTTTATTTCAACTGTATGAGTGAAGATAAAAACGTGTATGCAACGGCATATAATTAGGTATTGAAACACTCTTATGGTACTATTATCACTCGGCTTCGCCTCGTTTGATAAACCCACAATCGTGTTTTAATAACCCCTATTATAAGACTGTTGCATAAACTAATATTACTACAGTATCAACTCTGATATATAAAAAATACAGCTATTCACTACATTTTAGGTTCATATAGCGAACAGCAGACTTTATTATTTCAGTGTTGATCCTATGGTAAAACTTGTTCTTATTCATTCGTAATTATATAATAATCAGCATATAAGGTTGCCATGGCCGGAACATAGTACAAATGACTTAAAATCCAGCCTGTAGGTATATCGCAATTACGGAATTAACCGAGATGCATGCTTATGTAGGCTCTTAGTACCGTAAGTGGCACGATAAATGGCATTAGAGAGAGAAGTTCAAACGTCTCCAATTTTATAGCTCCACTGAACCTCGTGGTTTTGCATCAATTAATTATACCGGCTCATTGAACATTACATCCACTTTTTGTCTCGAAAGCCTTGTACTAACTTGTAAGAATTAGAAACCTTATTAAGATTTCAGAGAATGAGAATTAATTTTGTGGAGCGATTTTATTGTTTTAATTACATAAGTTAAACTCCATTAATAGTTTCGATAGTGAAAAGTAAATTGAATTCTAATGTGTTGAATGTAAATGATTAATGAATTTCTTTTGCATTTACTAATCTTAAGGCGTTGAATTAGCTATGCATTAATCAAACTTGTCATATTCAATTCTATCTTAGTGTTAACAGTGAGTCACTTTCTAAAGATTTACTTTTTAAACAAAAACATTGACAGCCATCGTCGAGACTTGATCTGAAGATTAAAACTATTGTAACGTTACGGCCAGTAAAATTGATCATCATATAAATAAAATGAGGGGAGGTTACCAACTACGACTTTTTTATCGATTCATCGTCGCGGAACATTGATCGCAGAAAGTATGGACGATAGGACTGAAAAGTTCTGAGTGGCTATCTCGTACCGCAAGTCGTTGCGTAGGAAGGCCTCCTCCTAGGTGGAGCGATGACCCTGTCAGAGCTGCAGGCATCCGCTGGATGCGAGATGCACAGGAACGATCGAGGTGGCGACACTCGGGGGAGGCCTGTGTCCAGCTGTGGACGTCCTCCAGCTGAAATGATGATGAAGATTATCGCTGCAGTGCTACTTTTGGCCGCTAGAAGCATTTGCCTTGTGTAACTAAAACAATGTAAACGCGAATATATTGATGCTGCATCACTACTAACGCACCACTGCATCGATGCAAAAAACAGATTCGACAGGCATACACAGGAAGCCGCTACAGCGCACGACTGTATCGATGCTGCATTGCGTCTGTATGCCTGATGTATCGCGATAGTAGCGATGCAGAATCGTGGTTACATTGACGAAAAATATAGCAACAGCATCGCGATTGAAACACGATCTTTTTACGATAGTATCGTCACTGAATTGCTAAAAATCTATGTAAACGATCTCCCTAATTAACTTGTCTTAATTATCTTGTAGTGAGTGTGCCAACGCATGACATATTATTTTAATTACTTAATGACCAAGTGCTCTAAATTTTTTAACGAATATAATAACATTTAATGCTCTAGTGTTTTAGTAGTGGTATTTAAAGTGAGTCAATCATTCCGACCTTTCGTGAACTGTGGGAAATATCGCGGTGACATATTGACCTGTAACTGTAGCGAACTATTTAGAATACAAAAGTGGATGGATGGAGAGGGAGGGGACGGCCAAAGAAAGTATGGATGAACTGTGTGAGGAGTGATACGAAATAAAAGGAAGTCAGTGATAGCGTGACGGGGTACAGGACAGTATGGAAGAAGAAAACGTGTTGCGCCGATCCCAAGTTATATGGGACAAGGGTAGGAAGATGATGAACTGTAGCGAATTATTTACATGGAATTACCTTCAACAAGACTGTTATAACTAATAATTGGGTTACAGACTTATTTAAGATTTTACAGCTAGAATATTAACTCTAACAAGTACTTTCATTAAAATATCGTATAAAATTAAAACTAAATGTGTAAAGCCTTAAAATGATTTCGAGAGGAAATCAAAATGCGAAAATGGAGAAGGATTAGCGAGCCTTCAACGCAGCTTACCTAAGCTTTCGATGAATAAACATATTCAAATATTGCTCTTTAATATTTGAATACTCAAGCGTTTAAAAATATATGTTGGTAAGCCTTCCTAACATATTGGTAAGGGAACGCGCTTCGCATATATTAATATTATTTTCGGAAACTGGATTAAACTATGTCTCGTATAAGAGTTAGCTGTAAAGTAAACGCTTTCAATAAATATTTGTGTTCTACCAAAAACTTATTTACCTGAACAATAAAGCCTTTAGTTATGAACTTAATTATGGCAGGTATTTTGCTCCTAAGTCTAATTAATGGAGGATTATTACTTATGACATTTAAGTTTAGGTCGGCCGTCAGCGTTTCTTGATAAATGGTTCTTTTAACATGCGAACCAATGCTTGCGTATTTATAACATTATGACGAAGGACAAATAAAGGCATAGAGACCAAGGGTTTAGAGGGTATCATAGAGAGGTGAAGTAGCATAAGTTTGTGCGAAATAGTATCGTAAAGATGTGCAGCGTAGCAATGAACTGCAGGGATGATGTTCAAAGACGTAGATAAAGAAGCTCTACTCTAAATAAAGTACATTTTGGACTTGAATTTGTCCAGAGCCTAAGATCTCGTAGCTGTAAGAGAGGTAGCGCTGCAAAAGTATGCAATAAAGGAAAGGCTTGCAAAACCATACTGATTCGATGTATTTTTGTCTACGACTTCTGCAAGAATTAAGCGATGTATCAAGGCACGTAAATGATAGTGCACACCAGGGACGGCAGGGCAGAACATTTCATCTTTACTCAGCGTAAATTCATACGTATCAAGTAGTAACAAGATACATATTTCAATGTTTAGAGAT
The DNA here is from genome assembly GCA_964057195.1 of Orthosia cruda. Taxonomy (NCBI): domain Eukaryota; kingdom Metazoa; phylum Arthropoda; class Insecta; order Lepidoptera; family Noctuidae; genus Orthosia; species Orthosia cruda. The sequence goes on along the minus strand of OZ059829.1, from coordinate 29,594,875 downwards.
CGACCCCAAAGTATCAATACAGATTTCCTTTCGGCATTGAAGAGCGCGCAAGAGGATGCCGCGGCGAAATGTGCTGGGGTCCGCTTAATCCTCTGCCCAGCCGTCCCAGGTGTGCGCTGGCCACAAGTCACGCGACACGTAGAACATGTTTAGCCTCAACCTTTAAAATCAGTCTATCTCATTGTTATTTAACTGCAAACTCTTCAAATAAAAGATACATTAAAAATCTGCTAGGCGTTAAATGTTAAAGTACTTTGACAAGGCATCGTCAATCACAATATGTGCCGTCGTTAATCTTTCACACTTCCTTGTGGATTTACGTTTTGATGATTCTTACTTTTGATGGCTTTCTAAGGGTTTGTAGTTAAGGAAAAGGTTATGATAGTAAATAATAGATTTAGTTCAAGACAAAATGGCGGATAGAGAATTCCTCACAGATTATCATACACCTTTCACGTTAATATATCGAACCTTAAACTTTTATTTGTTCACAGTACTTCAGTTGAGTACTTTCAACCTCAGTTGAAGTTATGATAAGTATCGATAATAGTTCTATCTACAATTGTAAATTTATTCACAACACGTCCGAATTATTGCTTGATATAAAACGTTTTAAAATATAGTATCGATATGATAAATGGTTGAGAGTTATAGATTAGGTATGTCGATTCGAAATACCAAAAGGTCTAGTCGGGTTATCTAGACCTTATTTCATATTGGTACTGCGACTCGCGTGCCCTTTGTTTTCAAAGATATTTTCACTAAAAGGATTTGACAATACATATCTACTACAGACACAGTTTAAAACAATGGTGTAATAGATACGACACCGTTAAAACGTTTGTACATCTTTTTTGGGTGACAAAAGTTTGTTTCATTCAAAAATAAAACTTTATTTTGCTATTTACTTTTCATATACGTAATTTTTTTTTTTGAGAAACATTGACTTTCTTGGTTACTCAATTTTAATGCGTGAGGGCTGAGGGGTACCCAGCTGATGACACTGTCTGTACCTATGCATCTTTCTTGTCTTATTAGGTACATTCCTAAATACCTTTATCTTTAAACTGTTTTAGCTCATTTGGTAAAAGATCATAGACACTTATTTGCATTACTAATTAATCTGAAAACTAAAGTAATATTACAAAATGAAACGGAGAATTACACTTTCATACGAAGAAACTAATTTGATTTCAATCTGTTACACACAGTTATGTTTATTAAATCAGAGCAGAATTTTATTCGTTTCAGAGTTAGATTTAACTCGTTTCTCGTTGATATTAATTTTACAAACTCACCGACATACTCGTATAGATCATATAGCTGGAAAAAGATGATGATGATGATAAAATAATAATACTTATTATGAAGGATTGACTTTAAAAAATGGCTCGGAATAGGATTAAATGCTAAATCAGTTAAAATAGATTTTTGGTATTGAATTACAAAACTTAATTCCAGGAAACCCTTTCCATGGTCGAACAACAAGACGTATTGGGATATGGGATTTGATTTGATTTTATGTGCCACTGTCACAACGTTGACTATTGAGTACTCCATCCATACGCACAATATGTTTTGGTAATGCTTTCATAGCGCGTAAAGCAAAGGAATAGAAAATATCCTTGTCGAAGTCTGTATTTCTTACTGTTATTAAAAACCTATGGAAACCTCTTACTAAACAGTAACATTATTACTTTTCTATCTTAACAGATCATGTTAATTAAAACATTGCAGTTAACACGTTTACTTGAACAACAGGCTGCAAAGTAATTGTTAAACGTAGATTATTGCACCAATATAATAAATTCATAAACCTCAATTATCTTGTTCATAAGAACGCAATCTAGAGATAGCATACCAGTGATACGATTGCGATTGTTAGCAATAGTTGCGAGAAAATAACTAGGTCTGATGGCTTAAAAAAAAGGTACAGCGTGATTTCTTACTCTGTTTAAGTTATTGTACTTTTCGTTTACTGATCATTTACCGTAAAAAGTAAATAAAGTAAACGAAAAAAAAACATATAATTTTTTTTCGTAAATGAAAACGAAATACATAGTTTTATTCGAGACTTTTAGTCTGGGTTTTATACAGAACGGATTCAATCTGTCTAGCCTTTTCCTAACTTAAACAGATTTACATGATACCTAGTTTTAAGTTGTAGCATTGCGCTACAAAACTTATAGATTTAGCCTTTTTTATATGTTATTGGTTGGTTACATTTTTCAAAGTTTTCAAATCTCGTTCGACAAGAAAAGGGAAGAAAAATTGTTTTTCTCAAAACGGCACTCATGGCAAATTTATAGCAAAGAAATGGACTAAATTATTGGTATATTTTTTCTTAAAAGCGTCGATATTATTAGAAATGGTGAACAAGATGGTCAGAAAGGCAAAAAAAAAACATGACACCGGTTTCTCTGGGCTGTCTTCAGCCTCGCGTTTAAAGAAAGCTGGTGATGGCTAAGGGTTATTTATGAAAATTGATATCAGTTGATAGAAGCCGACATCAGCCTCAACGCCCGGGCAATGTGCATGAACCTTTGTGTGCCAGCAAACTTCTATGTTCCGTGCATTTTACACTGGGTTCCACAACTTTCCTTCAATGACTTGAGTTTCGCTACGAGAACCGTTACAAAAAAGGAAAAAAGCACTGCACGTAACGAAGTGTAGGATGGATCGCTGTTCGAAATTATTCGAATAATATACCTGATGTTCTTACGCAAATTTGCTTGTTGGCCACGACCTACCAAATATATGCCTACCTGAAATATTAGTTAGTTTTCAGCGCTCTTAAGAATTACCTGAGTTGTCAGCACCAATGCAGTTGCAAAACTTACAAGTTTCACTGAGATACGAATCTATAACCGAGTTCCCTTTCGCAGAGAATTAAATGCAAATTAATGCCGGTCCATATTGATGAATCTTTCGGATGATATTTTATGGAAAGGTATTAAAATGGCAATACAGTCTAAAATAAACGATATCGGAACTTGATGGTAATACCGGACTGGTAACCGAATTGGATTATTTATTTATTTTAATAATGAATTGGTTTTGCTAGCAAAAAGTACACATAGTATACTTAATGATAGATGCACCTCAGCGAGATAAACATAAGATATACATAATACAAAAAGGAAACTAACTCAAGGCAAAACTTGAAGTAGTTCTGGATTTATTTATTTATTTGGAAGATGTTTACCTAAAATTAACTAACGGGCAAACTTACGTCATAATTGTATCGTCCACACATTAACTTACTATACAGTTACTTACTTTTATACTGAAGTGTGTTGAATAAATAAAAAAAATGTTTACAATTGTTTTGTGAGAATCACAAACAAACGCGCTGTTTTATTAAGATATCTAAGAGAAGACGCAATTCTAAGAATACTTTTTGTTAAATAGATTTTAGTAAATTTCTCCCCACACATTACTAAAATAACAAATAATAAACATTATACCACGGGTATTTAACGCGATGATTTCGATTCATTTATTTACCTATTTCACCCGGGTGAAATAGGTAAATAAATGGATCGAAATCATCGCGTTAAATACCCGTGATATATTGTTTCTCAATTATGAAACGCGAAAGTTTTAAAGTTAATATAAATAATAAACATTGTCAAAACAGCGTCACCTGATAAGTTTTATGGTGAAACATTCGTTTGCCACATTAACAAAAGTTTTGGACTACCATTTCTTTAGAATTAGGCCATATGTAAAAATAAACTTAGCAATTTCATTAGGTTTCATGTCTAACAGTTTGTATTTATTGTTTCACGGCTAGGCTGAATGTCGTAAAAGGAATTACAAATATAATGTTCACAGCAATATATACTAAGATAATAAAGCTGGAGAGTCTGTTTTTTTTTGTTTGAACGCGCTAATCTTTGGGCATAATCTTTTGCATTAGAAAGCCCAATTTTGAGGAAGGTTATAGGCTATTTAACATCATGCTACGACCTTTATTATTTCTAAACGGTAGATGAAACCGTGAGGTACAACTAGTAACTGCTTTGCTGTATTGTGGTTTGAATGGTCTGGGTGCTGTATTAAAGGCAACATAACAGAAGAAAAGAAAAATATTGTTTTGTCATAGAAAACTGCATCACCATTGTACCTAGGATGGCAAAGCTTTTTGAATTGTGATGCCTCTAAAATTGTAAAATCTGATAGACTATCTGCTATTAACGCTTTTCTAAATAAGAATTGTATCTGTAGAATGTTGGTATTTGACTAATTTAATTTATAAAAATTACGCAGAAGATAGGAATCTCAAAAATTCTTTGAAACGAGAATAAAAATTATAAAAAGAAACTCAAACCCCGACTTACTTTTGTATGATACTTGTTGAGAATACTTTTATAGATACTTGATTCTCTCAATCACAAACCAGTTGGATCCACATCATTGATTGATAGCTTGCAGGTACCTTCCCAGCGTGACTCTCTTCTCCTTATACAAACTGATGCAGAGGAAGTGGAGCTCCTTCCGTTGGCTACGACAATATTTCTGCAGGTATTTTACACTCGTCACTTGATGTATTTGTTCCTATTCTCACACACATTTGCCAGCTGTCTCTGCCCACGGGAGTCTTCCCTAATGCTTTCAAGAAAGCCATTGTGCACTGAATACATAAAAGTGGTGATGTAGATATTATAAATAATTATAGACCTATTTCGGTGCTGCCAGCTATGTCAAAAGTCCTTAAAAAGTATTAAATAAGCGATTGACGTGCTATCTTGAGAAAAAGGGTATTAATTCAACTCAGCAATTTGGCTTCCGAAAGAAAAAATCCACAGAAGATGCGGTTTTGTCCTTTGTTGATAGAGTGGTCGATAGCCTGGATAAGAAGGAAAAGTGCCTTGGCCTATTTCTGGCCTTGGTTAAGACCAAGGCCTTTGACACCGTGTCAGTCCCGATTCTTATCTCTAAATTGGAAAAAATAGGTGTTAGGGGTGTGGCACTTAAAATATTTCAGGACTACCTGACCAACAGGATACAGGTTGTTAAGGTGGAAGATGTCATAAGTGAGGACGAGACACTGGTTTTTGGTGTACCACAGGGGACTATTTTAGGCCCTCCATTATTCACAATATATATTAATGATCTCTGTGATCTTTGCATATGCAGACGACACGGCACTTTTTGTCCATGGTCCCACATGGAATGACGTGAGAGTTTTTGCAGAGGCTGCCTTAAGAAAAGCTATGTTTTGGCTGTCCCGCAATTTGCTGACGCTCAACGTTAATAAAACCCATCTAATAACCTTCGCACTAAAAACTTCATCTCTCCCTCCGTTTGATTCCTTTTTTATTAAATCAAATTCCTGAATTGAACCCTCCGATAACTGTTCTTGCCCGACAATATCTCGGGTGACCACTGTGAAGTACCTCGGAGTCAAAATAGACCAAATTTTAAAATGCTGCCATTAATGTCATATCGATGCACTGACTACACGTGTCAGAAAATAAATTTATGTTTTTAAAATGCTTCGAAATGCCGCGTCTTGACTATCAGGCAACTATTTGTACAGCAGACTATAACCAAGAAACACAAAACTATAAATTACGACCCTACGATCTATCAAAAAAAACGTCGATCGGATATAGTCTGCCCCTCAGTGAGACACAGAACGACAATGGCTAAACGGCATTACAAGGTTGCTAGCGGTCTCTTATACAATAAAGCTAACAAAATTTTAAAAATTTACCCACTGAAACAGAACGAGTTTAAAAAGAAACTTAGATCATGCCTTTAGCTATTAAATTATATAGAAACTGAAAATGTCCTTAATCAATAGATAGTAATTGCAAGATCTCTATAATAGAATATAAATAGAATCACATTAAATAATTAAAATAACTCATACAAAAAAATTTACGTCTGTAAAACCAACTCAGTACAAGGATCTTAGTATCTAAATATCCCATCTACATTAAGGCCCTTCCACATTCATACATCACACGCACATACATACATTACACAAAATGTGCCACATTTACATGTATGTGTATACATACATGTAAATGTGGCACATTTTATATTTTTATATATTCATTCATATATCCATTTATATATTTAATATTAGTTTTCTTTTTTCATCATCATCATCATTTCAGCCGAAAGACGTCCACTGCTGGACATAGGCCTCCCCCAGGCGTCGCCACATTGACCGATCCCGTGCGTCTCGCATCCAGCGCCTTCCCGCAACCTTAACTAGGTCATCAGTCCACCTAGTGGGAGGCCTTCCAACGTATCGTCTTCCGGTTCGCGGTCGCCATTCCAGAACTTTTCGGCCCCATCGGCCATCCGTTCTGCGAGCAATGTGCCCTGCCCACTGCCACTTAAGTTTGGCAATTCTTCGGGCTATGTCGGTAACTTTGGTTCTCCTGCGGATATCATCATTTCTGACGTGATCACGTAAGGAAATTCCGAGCATAGCCCTCTCCATTGCCCTTTGGGTGACTTTGAGCTTTCTGATAAGGCCCATTGTGAGCGACCACGTCTCGGTCCCATAGGTGATCACTGGCAACACACACTGGTCATATACTTTTGTCTTGAGACATTGCGGTAAATTGGACGAGAAGATACCACGCAACTTCCCGAACGCTGCCCAGCCGAGTCGGATTCGACGGTTGACCTCTTGCTCGAAATTGGACCTACCTAACTGGACCGTTTGTCCCAGGTAGACATAATCGTCTACAACTTCGAGTGTAGAGTCTCCGACCTTGATAGGAGTGGTTGTTACATGGGCATTCACCATGATCTTTGTTTTGTTCATGTTCATTTTTGGACCCACTCTTTCGGAAGATCTACTGAGGTCATCGAGCATTTTACTGAGGCTCTTCATGGTCTCAGCCATGACCACTATGTCGTCGGCAAGCCGAAGGTGAGTAATGTACTCGCCATTAACGTTGATGCCAAGCCCCCTCCAGTCCAGAACCTTGAAGACATCCTCCAGCGCAGCAGTGAACAGTTTCGGAGAAATGACGTCTCCCTGTCTCACGCCGCGCTGGAGAAGGATTGGTTTCGAGGTCTGATCCTGAAGACGGACTGACATGGTGGCGTTTTTGTACAAACACTTCAACACCTCAATGTACCGGTAGTCGATCTGGCACCGTTGGAGAGACTGCAGTACAGCCCAAGTCTCTATCGAATCGAAGGCTTTCTCGTAGTCCACAAAAGCTAAACAGAGAGGCAGGTTATACTCTTCGGTCTTCTGTATAACCTGCCGCAGCGTATGTATGTGGTCTACGGTGCTAAAGCCTTTTTGGAATCCGGCTTGTTCAGGGGGCTGGAAATCGTTAAACCTGCGCGCGAGACGATTCGTGTTTACTTTTGAAAACAACTTGTAGACATGGCTAAGAAGTGAGATGGGCCTATAGTTCCTCAACCGGGCATTGTCGCCCTTCTTGAAGAAGAGTACCACCACACCCCTGCACCATGCCTGTGGCGTTTTGCCCTCGAGTATGACGGAATCAAACAGCTTCTGAAGGGCCCTAAGGACCGGTTTTCCACCCGCCTTCAGGAGTTCGGCCGTAATTCCGTCATCACCCGGCGCCTTGTTGTTTTTGAGCTGTTTCAGAGCCATCCTAATCTCGTACAGGCTGACGTCCGGGATATCTTCGGTATAGTGTCGGGTCAATCTAGCTCTTGGGTCGTTTGCTAGACTCGCAACGGGCTTGCTGATCGATGTGTACAACTGCCCATAGAATCTCTCGATCTCTCTCAATAGCTCCGGTTTGGCGGATACGATTCTGCCATCGTCGGTCTTCAGTTTCGTGAGTTGGCTCTGCCCAATAGCCAGATCCCTTGAAAACACCTTGGAGCCTTTATTTCGCTCGATTGCGTCTTTAATACGCTCAGGATTGAAGCGGCGGAGGTCTTTTTTCAAGGATTTAGAGATCTGCCTATTGAGCTGCCGGTATTTGCACGCCTCATCTGAAGACTGCAGGATCATCTCACGCCTCTCCTTCATAAGCTTGAGGGTATGATCAGAGAGCTTTTTGTTTCTGTCTGTACGACGGGTCTTGAAAAACTTAGACCCGACTGTATGGACAGCTTCCACGAACCCGTTGCTGTATTCATCCACGGAGCTCCCTAGGCACTCGAAACGATTCTGGAGTTCGAGCTGAAAGCTCTCGGGGTTTTGGACCTGGATCTGTGCTGGCCGGAGCGTGGACTTCATCAGTCGAGACCTTTCAAGCTTAATATTAATGTTCAATGTGCCTCTTACCATGCGGTGATCGCTCCCGGTTTTTACCGAGTTGATCACAGAGACATCATTGAACATTTGCTTCTTGGTTGACATGATGAAGTTGATCTCATTTTTTGTTGCACCATCGGGGCTCTGCCAGGTCCACTGCCTGTGTTCACGCTTTTTAAAGAAGGAGTTATATATAGAGGCCCTCCTTCTCCATAAAACTGGCCAGTAGGTGACCCCGGTGGTTCCGTTGTCCAACTCCAAATTGCCCCACTTGCAGCTCATCCTCGTCTCGTTTGCCCAGTTTCGCGTTGAAGTCCGCCATGACAACGGTGAAGTGAGTTTTGAAACCATGCATGGCTCTGGAGATATCCTCATACATGGTCTCTACCTCATCGTCGGAGTGTGCCGAGGTCGGGGCGTAGACCTGTATGACCTTCAGTGAATATCTTGAGGATATTCTGAGTATAAGGTACGCCACCCTGGTCGACACACTCTCGATCTTCACTACGTTGTTCACAAGGGACTTGTGGACGATACACCCGACACCACCCTGGGACTGCCGGTCACCCTCTCGGAAATAGAGCGGGTTACCGGATTTGAGGATTATCGAGTCCTCCCCCTCTCTTCGGACTTCAGATAACCCTATAATACTCTATCGCAACCTGCTCATTTCCTCTTCGAGTTCGGTGACCTTCTCGTCGGTCCGAAGTGTGCGCGTGTTGTACGTTGCCAGGTCCAGTCGTCGGTGATTGTTGGGGTAGCCGGATCTCTTCCGGAGATTCTTAGTACCCCTTGCCATGCCGTAGCCTCGACCGCTACCGTAGTCGAGGGTAGGCAAGCTGCCGGGTACTAGGGGCCATTTTTTATTTGTGCTATTCATTGGGGGGGTTTTGCCATAATCGCCACGCTTGGCAGGCGGGTTGGCGATCGCAGTATGGTTGTTATAGAAGCACAGAGAACGCTGCTGCCCATTCTCTGGTTTGTCCCTTAGTCGCCTCTTACGACACCCACGGGAAGACATGGGATGGTGAAATTCTTTACGTCCGGCACCATACGGAAGTTTTCTTTTTTATTTTATTTTATTACACTGATTCCCTATATACAGGCTTGCCTAAAATGGGAAATCAAAGAGTCAAAATCTTCCTGCTACTAACGTGTTTGTAGGTGTGTTGCAAGTGTGATGGTGGAGTAGGTGCTAAGTGCCTGTAACACAGGTTAATTCCTAGCGCAGGACTAGGTCTTGCTCTGCCTTCTGCTGGAACGCACCTCAATCATCTGTTATATTTAAATGGTAGTTTTAAGGATGATCATTGTACTCAAATTTTGTTGATGAATAAATTGAAATTGAATACAATGATGTGTTTGTCTCTATAAAACTGTTAGTAAAGTAAGTGATAAGAGAAGTTTATTATTTACTTTCTTTGCAAGACTTTACTTTTATCAAACTCGAATAGACCTTACCTTACAGCCATGTCACTTTTCAATATGACAGTCGAATTTTTTTCAAAATAATATATGTATTTTGTTTCGCCGCAGAATAAAATTATATGTTACAGAAGTGATAAAAGTTTTGTGAACACAGATTTTTCTTATTTAAAAATCTTTTTATTAATATAAAACTTCATGCAACATACAGGTACATATGCGGACTTAATGCCTGAGGCATTCTCTACCAGTTAGCCAAGGGTGGTGGAGAGATTACATGGCAGGTCCATAACAATAGAAATGAATATTGAATTATAAAGTTTTTAGTCTTATCCCTTTGCATAAGACATGCAAGCAAAAGGCATCTGACAGTTATGAAACATAAGTGGCACTCCTAGAACATTTCTTTAACAGTTCAGGAAATGCGCTCGAAATATTTCAAAATGTCAAAATGAATGGATTGTGTAAGAAGTGATATCAATGAAAAGGGAGTCAAAAAGAAAATATGGAGAAGAAAACGCGTTGCGCCAATCCCAAGTTACGTGGAACCAGGGTAGGAAGATGATGATGAGTATGATGACACATGTCTCATAAGATATCATTTCATTCATTTGTTTTGTTACGAGACTGAGAATTTTTTTGACCAGTTTGCGTGAACTTTTATGGGTACCTACCTTAGGTAACACTACCTACTATAAGGTTACAAGCATTGTCTCAATTACTTCGCGAACAATTATGTTGTGTGAAAATCGAAGTGTGGATTGCAAAGGTTCGTGGGAAGATGGAAACGCGGTGACAATTTAAATGAGCGTAAATCAGCGTTCAAACTGAGGGCAACGAACCGTTCTGACATAAATGAATTGATCTGTCAATTAATGGAAGAAAATCAATCAAAGTTTCTGTAAGACAAAAAAGTCATCTATTAACGTTTGGATAAACGTTTCGTTAAGACGACGACAGTCGCCAACGACCTCGAAGGAACTTACTTAGAGATAGTAACTAATTGATTCTATGTACATACGTAACTGTTAATTAAGTAATCAATATCTTATTACATTCTTGATTTATATATTTCAACTAGGTATGATCAAAATCTCACTCGAATCCGATAAAATATACTTTCAAGACGACGACAGTCGCTAACGACCTTTAAGGTACAAAACGCGCACTCTTTTCACACCCCCGCGACCGCAAATTCAGGAGTTTTTAGTACTTGCCTTATTATTCTATGACTTAAAAAAAGTCTTACATAAAAATTTAGTTACATTGTAATTGAGATGGTGAAAATTTCATTAATATACGCAAGTTTTTTTGCGATTGACGATTTTTTGTCCGTGTTAGACATAACTTTGTAAATTAATTACACTATGTTATACGAATGAAACTCAAAATATTCATAAATCAAATTATTAAGAATTCTATTGCAACATATATTTTTTACATTACATTAAGACTAGCTGTGACATGATTCTCATTTTAAAAACAGCTACCAGAGTATCTGCGCCTTAAACTTGATTTTTATTTGCATTTAAAAGTTGTTTTGGAGTAAACAGAGCAATGTGTTGCATCATAAAGTACATGAAACGGCATTGATATCTAGTATCAGAAATTGGATAAATTATCAATCTAGTTGATCATCACTTTTAAAGTAAGTATCAAGTACAATGGTACAGTTTGTAGACCGAAAATAATTCCAAAATTAATGCGACAAAAGTATTGATAATCGCCGATTGATTGATTGAACAATTTTCAAAATTCACCTGGCTTTCGTTTAATTTTTTTTCGCTTTTACATGAATGACATAAAAACTGAAACAAAAATATCTACATAATATTATATTGTAGCGCGTTCTAAATATGATCAACCTTCCAAAACCAAATATCGGTTGTCAGATTTACAAAGACGTAAAAATATAGACCTGCTTGCAGAATAAGTATTTTAAGTGATCGAAACAATTTTGGAATCGAGACAATTTCGAGCGTATGATCTTGTTTGTATTTTGTATGTAACAGCACCGAATTCTCTTATAAAACAAGATGTCTTAACGAGGTCATCCAACGAGAATGTCGGGGAATGCTCGTTTATACAACACATGCAAGGATAACGGTAATTAAGCCACGGTACTAAATGTTCGGCATCTTCACCAACTCTATTAAAACGGTAGGTATAAAAACTTACAATACTGTATGCGTCCTGCTTTAGTGGTCGAAAGTGGTATGAGGTTAGGGGTCCGACTCCCGGGTCGAGCACTGTTATTGGATTTTTCGATCTGGAATATCTCGGCGTCTGGTTTTGTGCCCAGTTATTGGCAATAGCCTCGCCCCCTACATCATCTGCCTGCCCTGCTCTCTTGTTATAGTTCTCGCCAAACTTCTTGGCAGCATTTTTAGCTTGTTGATATGCTCATGCATATTGCGCTACCACGGGGAGATAGCGCAGTTATGTGAGACTCCAACCCACTAAAACTCCACGGTGTCGTCCTGTGCCACTAATGGCTGGAACACGGACATGCGTTACCACTCACCGTGAAACCGCCGCGGCTGTCCGTCACCGGACGCTCGTCTGGGGAGTATCCCCCATTACCGGCGCACCAGAACACACTGTGGCCCGTGACCGCCCCAGGGACGAAACCAACACATGCGTGCCAGACGACCCCGTGCATGGCACCCTTGATCCTCTTCTTGGCCGCCCTGACTTGGCTTTCCGATAAGCAAGGCACGGAACGGTACTGTTTATGTATGAGATTTACTATTGCGCAGCCATTGTCGCCAACTTCAGGGTGGCTAAGAATTTTCGCGAGAACAATACTTGGGGTCGGCTCGTCACTATTTCCTCTTACAGACCGTCCTGTCCCCCTTCACGCTATTACCACGCACTTATATATCCCCTACATGGAACTTAAATATAACTGGCTAAATGTGGTTTTACTATATAAGTGCTCCGCTGCCTAACCTTTCGGGGATTACAGGTTTGATTTTAACCGTATGTGTTATGTATACCAAGCATTCATAGGTACGTAGGTACTTTTAAGGTTACGAGACAACTTACGTTATTTAACGATTTCCGCAAGCCTTTTCTGAGATAATAATACCGCTATAAAGTTCTCACCATACAAGTCTTGCGACTTTCCAAAAATAATAAAATTATTGTTAAAAGAGTTACCGCATCGCGTCTGTCTTTAACAAATTTTTTTATTACTATGGCTTTTTTGATCCGTAGTTAACTTAACCAATGGTTGAATATGCTGACCAATGGTTTAAAATTTCGGTATGATGCGTTTTTAACCGACTTCAAAAAAAGGAGGAGGTTCTCAATTCGTCGGTTTCTTTTTTTGTATTTTCCCCTATTACTCAAAGACGCCAAGACCGATTTGGAAAATTCTTATTTTGTTTGAAAGGGTATACTTCACAGGTGGTCTCATGGTCTTCAGGTCAGGATCTGATGATGGGATCCTAGAGAAAACGAGGGAACTCTTCAAATATTATAGGTATACATATAGCAATTTTGGTATTTTCATCAACAATGCAAACATTTGCATTTAGAAAGTATCATTTGGGGAAGTGGAACTGATAAAGATGACCACAGATGGCCACTGGAACATCGTAATGCTAAGTATGTCACGGGTATAAGATATCTCGAATAATTAACCGACTTTAAGTAAGCAAATACTTATAAATAAATAGTACTGATGAAAATGGTACCATTGAACTGATCTGATGGTGAAGCCGAAAGGTAAGCACTGGAACTCTGAATTAAAACGATGTATACTAATCGTGTTTGGTCTTATTGGAATCGTCATGAGATGTACAATTGGCTATAAATGATTTTCATGTTAATTGGAGGTACGTATCAAAACTAAAAAGAAGAAAAACTCTTTAACAAAAAATCAAACCGATTTCAAAAAGGTTTTTATATAATCAATTGTTAGCCTCAAAAATTGTTAAATCAGCTGGAGAGTTAATTATTTGAACTTTAGTTGGACTAAAATTGAGAAATAAACGCGATTTAACGAAAATTTTAACCACTGGTCAGCATAATTTAAACCATTGGTTAAGTTAACTACGGATCAAAAACTGGGCCTAAGTCAAAGCTCGAAACTCAAAAGTTGTTCACTTACTTCATAAAAGTAAATGTTATTTTGGTAGGTAAACGTTGATTGGTTCTTCAACTAATCGTGGTTTTCATGGTAAAAAATTTAAGGATTTCTTATTACCCTATTTGGTATAGAAATTGCATAACTACCTTCAGTTTTTGATATGTATTGTCTCCACGCACCATTGTGAAACCAAAACGAACTAACATCCATCTAATGGTATCATTCTGCCCTTATCTCAATATATATATAATATTATACAATATTTTGGAGATAAATAATTATCATTGTGAGGCATTCCCATACGAAATAGTTTTACCACTCATTGTTATAAAACCAACATTTTATTAATATAACAATGGATCTATTTCAAGTAACTTCACATTGACATTCCATTACAAATTCTATGTGCTCCGTGTCACAATATGTTCACAATAGTGTATTTTATAACGGTATAGTGTACTATATCTGATTATTTGAGCAGTAACTGTGCTGTGACACAACTTCAAGGTTGTCCCACATAGTTTCATGCCCTACTGATTCTTGGTGATGCAGAGAAACGGGCTGAACGCGGCGTTTTAAACGTCAGATAGGAGACAATTATTGCCGGTTTAGCCGTTGTCCTTAACGCAGCGTTTTATACGCCAGATAAGAGACCAAAGAGACAATTATCTGCGGTTTAGAAAACGTCCTGAAAAAATATATATTCCATCTAGTTTTTTCCCAACTGCGTTAGCCAGGACGGACTGTCTTAACGGGTCCAGTTGAGTACCAGAATGTCACATGAACCGTCTGCTTATCTGACCATAGAGACAATGACAACTAAAAAACTCTCATGTGAAATCATTTGCGCAGCTTCTTATGTTCGTACAAAAAATAAAAGCCATAACTTTCTTTATTCTTTATGATCCAATTACTTAACTGCATCCAGACTCTCATCGATTTTGTTTGAAACAGTCGAAATCGTATTTTTGAATAGGTACGTCTTCATCTCGAAGAACATAATTAAAATAATATTCAGAGCGTTTTAACAGTTCGTCTGTTGAATTTGTCGTGAGTGAATTCTACCTCAGTATCTATTTCGATGCCGATTTAAAAGTTTGTTCATATCCTTCTGTCAACAAATCAGGCATGAAGTCGGCTAATGAGAATTTTTAGTTCGTGTTTTTCGTACCTTGATTACCTAGATATTGTAAAGTTATTTTGTGGTCTAACTTAGATACTTCATGCTTATATTTATTTGTCTTGCTGAGCCAGTTGACCTCGATCTCGTCTGATGGAAAGCAATGGCTCATCCATTGCCAGGTAGGGAGCAAAGATGCTTGCAAAGAGATTGGCTGTGTGGATATCAACTGTGGAGGAGAAAGGCTGAGTACCACTAGGCGGGCAATCACAAATGTGTTGATGGTACCCTGGTAGTGCAGTAGTGGAAGGCAGATGGTGGGATCCGGAACTACACACACTGCAGTTCCGCTTACTTGATAGGCGTCCATTATCTAAATAAGCACATCAGTGGCAGGCTAGAAAACCAAAGACGGCCCTAAAGGGGAAAATTACACAGAATGTTAATGAACTTTTTGGTTATATGCCAACCGGCTCGCCATTAAATGCACGTGTTCTTATTTGTATCGATACGTGGAAGTATTTATCAACGGCAAACCACATATGTATATTGCTTTCTAAGCGCATTTGTATGCGACTCATTAAATCCTATAATTTTCTCTGTAATACTAATCTCCAAGTTCAATCAGTTGCAATAATCTTGATAGCTTCTGCGAAATTGCCAGTTCTATAGAAAATTTATGTCAAACATCTACTACACATAACATCACACCTATTTGTTCCGCAGGGTTACGCAGAGGTAAAACTTTAGTACACTAATACACACACACATATCGAAAACATGAAAGAAAATAGCTCTTCATATTGATTGATATCGAATAAGTTACAACACCGGTAAATTATATTTACGAGCGTCTATATCGAAGTGACAATGTTCTACGTATATTATGAAAAATTGAAAGTGATGAGGGTCGAGTATGCATTGAGTATAATGGGTGGCGTTAACGGAAAGTGATGATAAAAAGGCTTCCTAAATGGAAAATATTAAAGACCCTTCATAATATGTGCGTGACAACAATACGTATGGTAATAACTGACATAACGTAACTGATAGTAAGTGAATTATGATAATAAAAGCCGAAAAAGGAAGATTTATTTGTAATATTTTCAAGTGTTTTGAGATACTGTCACTATTAGTCTGTCAGGTCATGACACGAAGTGGTTCGATTCAAACCATCGTCGGATTTAATATTCCAAACAGACAACAGTTAAGAAGATGCAAATCGTTAAAACCGAATTCAATCAAGATCAAATTGTCACGGGTCACTTAATCAGAATGATAATTTAATTTCGGATAAACGTTACTTCGAATTTAGAAGCTTTGGAGTTACTGAACGAAATTCTTCGTGCCAATGGAAAGAATGCGTGATAAACACAGTAACAGTATGCCCATAACTTCATTGCATCGTGAACTTGAACCATACATGATTTGAAATTACTGAGTGACAGGTTATTTATAACAATTATGAACGAAGTCTTCGCTGCCGTCAATAAATAGCTTACGTCATAGTTGTCTTATAGGGGTGGGTAAAATCGGTTACTAGAATTTATGGTCGATAAAATAAGACTAAGAATTCAAGGTAAATATTACGATTGAATAGTAGGACAAAGAGGACTGTACGTGGCCCTATTCGATGGTCTAATAAAGTGAAGCAAAACCTAGACACCAAGATCGCTGACGTTTTGCAACAAGTCAAAAAAAATATACAATTGAAATAATTGTCACTGAAAGACAAAAAGAAAGGAAGAAAAAAAATTTACTTGTCACAAAACGATATTACGTAGGTATGTAATACAGTGACTGAAGTAATATATGTGCCACTGCTGAGCGTCGTGATACCTAAACTTCTTGATCAGCAAACGCCTGAAAGAGGCGATAGAGTCGTCTCCTCTAGCCCTCCTCCGTTAGCTGAAGTCTGTAAGTAGCTTCTTAAAAGTCTTGTATGGGCCATACATTTTTGTAGCTAGCCTATACTAAGCATATCATGAAACATATCAATATGGTACAAACAAAATCCTAAAACGTCTTTATAAATAAAACAGATTTGAATACTGTTTTCTATTAGTTACCGTTACCCCTTGTTTGGATGTTTTGAATGCTTTTCAAGGAAGTTGCGATAATAGTTTTTTTATTATGTTCTGGTAGATCGGTAAAAGTTCTGTACGATGAATAAAAGCACTGGAAATCGCGCACTTACGGAAAATGCACTATTCGTTGTTAATTCGAAATACTAGGCAACTACGATTGTGGACGATCGATGTTTTGTTGTAGGTTCCTTACTCTCGGTTTATTTTTAATGGGTTTTTGTTATTTAATAAATGTGTTCTTGAGTCAATTTGCATTCCAGTTCTTTTTCTGCAAAGTCTATAAAACAATACAGACAGATGTTATTGGTGTCATACAAGTTAAATGAACCACGTCTACTTCATTTTCAAAATGTATTGGAAAAATGTCGTCCAAAATGGAACCGAGATAGCTTTTAAGTTCACAATTCAGGAATCTCACATTTCTTTGCAACTACTCGAGCGTAAATAAAAAATTTAAGACTTTTGAACCAAATTCTAACTTACACGAATATTGAAACAGAATGTGCAGAGTTTTTTCTGCGAAGTACAGTCGACAGCATGACTGTTTTGGTTCTAGGGTTAAGAAAATCCTTAGTAGATAATGATTTTTCATGCATACTTTGTCAGCCTATAGCTCCGATACCCCGTGGCTTTGGGTAGAGTTATTTCACTCGTTATAAGCTATCGATTTGCATACAGTTCGTTCGTATCTATTTCTGGATTTTTGATTATACTTTTTGGACCTTCTCCTTTGAATTAAACAAAATCAGTCGCTAAGCACCGTTGAGTTTTATTAAAAAAGGGTTATATTGTATACCCTAAATATCATCCCACTTACTTCGAATTGGGTTTAACCCAACCGACTTCTCGCATCATGCCCGAATTACCTTTTTCGCTGAAATATGTTCTATGAACTCTGCAAAAGCCGAGCTTGTTTTTTGTTTGAAAACCTTGTACTTACGTATTTTTGGTTGCAAATTGGCATTTAGGTATCATCGCTTACCATCAGGGGAGATAGTGGTAAAACGAGACCATATCGCAAAAAAAAAGCTATCTGTGAAATTTTACTAATTTTAAATAACAATGCGGTCACTAGTAGGCCAGTTATCAGTTATAGTACAACCACACTACTATGTGGTCAGATAATCAGAAATTAAAACATAATAATTTACAAACATCCTGATTACAATTATGCTGTTGTTGAAAGTGATATTGTGCCTACAATAATTGGTGTATATTATGTGACTGTAAAAGCACGAAGTAAGGTAAAAGCACGAAGTAAGGTAAATCCTAGGATTAAGCGGTAAATCCTAAGATTAAGCGGTAAATCCTAGGATTTAACATGTTATACTGGTAAAAGCCTGAAATGATATTGGCTGATTTCGGGCGTTTACCACCAATTAAAAAAATTAATCACGGTGAATGTTAGGATTTTCCTCAGAAACTTTTAAATGTAGAAATGTTTTAATGTCTTTGACATACTATAATGTTACGTATAGTCGACTAAAACGAAAAAATAAATCGTCTAACAAACATAATACCAACTTTGGTGGAGCTAATCAATCAGTCCAAAAATACATTTTTCTCATAATTTCGAATCATATTGTGTCATCGACAATACAATTGTTCAATATTTACGAGTCTCTGACGTAAATCCTAAGATTTATGGTAATAGCCGGCAATTTACAATTATCTTGGACTATTTCGGGCTTTAACCAGTATGACTTGGTAAATCCTAGGTTTTACCGGCAAATCTTGGGCTTTACCGTAGTTCGGGATTTTACAGTAACATATTTAATATTACAATTTCTTGCTGCGGGTGGGGAGTTTATTACGCCGCTTCTTTTTCTTAGTTTCGGGCGGGCGCCGGGCGTTTTGGGGGACTCTCTTTATGAAAAACTTTGATGTTTAAACAGTGCTGGCGTTTAGCCTATTTGAATATATTGATATAATATTGCAAAAATAATAGTACAAATAAATCATAAACATTTCAAACATCATTAAAACTTAATTGTTTATGATATATGATAACTGCACATTTACTTCTCTAGCTAACTATCAAATACTCGGTTCAGTCGCTATACATAACAACCGTCGCATTAAGGCATACCTTTACATTAATTAATTTTTTTTGTTCATGTACGTAAATGGTTTGCTGATAAAATTATTTGCAATCAACACCGATTAAAAAAATAGAACTCTTGCATGCAATTCTTTAGACTATGCTCTTTGTCGACCGGTGCCATAAAGATTCAAATATACATAAATCACTGAATATTCTTGACCTAGTCTATTTAAATTAATCTTACTACCTTAATCTTTCATTATGAACTGGATGGTAAGCGCAGTCATTTTATCTAATATTAGTGTTTTAGTGAAGGTTGTGGGTTGTGAAACTTTACACATGCCTTGTTTCATATCCTCAATATAATATAATGGGTTCAAGGAAATGTTTATTTTTCAACTTTGACGGACTGTATCCGCCTCTGAAAATGTTTTTGTAATTTATTGAGTACCCAGGATGTTTTTCCTTAGCTTGTGAGCAACAGCATGCCCACGTTATATGGATACAAAAAGGTAACTAGAGATATATAATACCACATAACTGTTTCGTATCTATTGAATAACAAAACAATCGATCAAACAAATTAGCAAACACATTCTTCAAATGCGGTACAAAAGATGGCTCAAATCAATTATTAGGACTATTGTCAGTATTATTACTACGGTTTTAAAGGTTACTAAATTATTACGCCATTATTATAAACCTTAATAATAGTAATAAATGCCCCAAAAAACAAAACATGTCATAACCAATGCATTATAATAATTCTCTTAAATTTCGACGATCAAACATCAATCAAATATTACAACACAACGCCATTATCGTCATTATTACAAACAATTATAGTGTTAGCCATACACACTTAACACATAATTAGAGTGCAAGTAATTTATGGAGTATCAACTATCAGCGTACTCATGTTTGGGTCGCGAATAAATTTTAAAGAGAGTTATCGCGGCCCTGACACAAGCAACTGAAGGAACACAGGTGGGTTTTAGTCAGTAAAATACTGACAGCCCTCCCGCTTTACCCAGAGCGGGAGAAGACATTAGATGTTTTCCAACCCAAAAAAATAAATAAAGGCTTCATATTTAGAAGTTGTGTCCAACCTAACTGGTTGCAGCCAATAGGCAGTAACATTGATAATTATTTACATTCCTATGAAGGTATCCTTTATTGCCTCGCGTGTTTAGTACCAGTCATTTCTTATGTTCATATTAATTGAGGCTAAACGAAAAAGTCATTAACATTCAGCTAATCTGTATATTCAACTCGCCTTTGAGTTTTATGAAAGG
Source organism: Orthosia cruda (assembly GCA_964057195.1). NCBI lineage: Eukaryota > Metazoa > Arthropoda > Insecta > Lepidoptera > Noctuidae > Orthosia > Orthosia cruda. Next base: position 29,574,590 of record OZ059829.1, on the reverse strand, counting down.
AAATAAATAATCAACACCAAAGGTTTCACTTTCATCAGAGGAAATAAAGACTGTTTGTTTGGACTAATGATCGCAAGTACAGTAGTTCAGCAGTAGCGGAGCATAAGGTCCTAGGTTCTATTCCTTCCAATTAACTTTGTCGAGTACCTAGAGCAACACAACATAGAATTAAACATGGTGGATCAGATCACCAGCATGCGAAAAATGTTCTTCATCGTTATATCTGCGATAAAAAAGACAACCCGAATTCAATTGCAACAGAGAAGCAATCAATCGATGTCCATAGTAGTAAACTGAGTTGCAAAACTGAAACAATCATTAAAAACTCCGAATAATATCCAATTCGAAGTCAAAGCAAAAAATACTTAAAACGTCACTTCTTAAAACTGTCAAAGTCGTGAAACGTCATGTCAAACACACCTGTCATGGCTGCGCTGAAAATAGGGTTATCTTATTAAAAACTTTTCAAATGATCATTTTTGTATCCGTTAAGACCCTTCGGTCTTCAAATTAATTCGTTGGTATTTTATGGAATTGCCCTATTTTTTCCTATATATCTATGTAGCTTACATAGTGGTGGCCCAAAATCAAACATCTTCTTTCGCAGTAGCATCCCATCTGTATGTGCCCGGTATAAAATGGGACTAAAACATAACTAGTAATAAAATCCGGGGAGTAGTTAAAACTATGACTAACTCTCGGGGAACACACGGGTCACAGGCGTTACGATGTTACGTTATATAAATAAGGTGTTTTACAAAATCGTGATGACAAAATCAGGGCAAAATGATGATATCGGGAGTAAAACAATGACATGAGAACATTTAGGTACTTATCTAACATAATTAAACTACCTAGTGGTAAGCGGTGGCACTGACTTACGTTAACGAATATAAGTTCATTGGCGAAATTACTTGTAAAATTCCGTTTTTTTCGGGTCCACTGAATATTTTAGCTCAGAATATTGAACTATTCAGTGGATTCGCCTCATCGTCCTTTCTGACAACTTTGTATAAAATATGAAGGAGCAGAAGGCCAAATCTTGTAATAAAAAATCGTTCACAGTCAAGTCGCATTATGATCTCGGCGTCAATCAATGACTAAAATTCGACAAAATGTAGGCGAATTAGAGGTATTTTTGACAGCATACGTCTGAGATGCGAATGCAAGATTGGAATGTTCTAGAAATACTGGATTTTACAGTAAGTTCTCAGGTAAAGACCATTCTGCACCGATATAAAAAATACCATAAAAAAAAAACCTTGTGGTTTTAACTGTAGAGCGACACGGTTAACATACTTTAGTAACTATATGTTGATTAATACTTGTTTTTGGATTTTTAAAACATTTTCAACAAATAAATTGCTCTACTAATCTTATTTCATAATGAATTACGGGACTGGGTTAATAATGAATACAACATAGTAGGTAAATAAATTTATCATGAATACATTTACAGTTGTAGATTGACAAAAAAAAATGGTAAATACAAATAGGTCGTTGTAATTAGTTGCCCCTAGCGATAGGTACCTAATTACATAGTCTGCTTTGTAATAGCTATTCAATTATTATAATAACCAACAGAAAACTACATTATTAATTATATTATAAAATAATCGTAATAAGTTGTGTATGTCTGTCCTCATTTTTTTTTAATTACGTGGTTAAAGCACGAGCGCCTGACAAGCATAACAAAGCAACAAGTTTAATAATTGCAAATATTAGCTACTACTACTTGATATGCGGTATATAGCAACAATATTACCAAGATCGAAAACTTAACAGAATCCAGCAAGCTGCAGAAGCAAATTGGCTCTGACTGTCTGACGGGCAGACAGCCACAATACTTACCATATAAGGGTTCCGCTTTTTAATTAGGACGTACAAAACAAACATATTATTGAAAGTATAGCACCATACATCCAGTAAACATTGTGAGCCGTCCACCACTCTTCAAAAACTTGTTGTATCAGGAAAAAAGACCCAAAAATACAATCTATTCCGACTACAAAAAAACTATTTGTGATAATATTGAGTAGTATTATGCTACTCTAGTGCAACGTTTGACTTCGAAGACTATTTTTCTTGCCGTTAAAATGTTCAAAATTGCTCATGCCTTATCTGTATGAGAAGAGGCCCTTGCTCTGCAGTGGGACAGTTACGGGCTGGTATTTTAATACTAATTAATCATTAACCTTTTACAAAAAACCATGTCTACATCGCTCAAACCGTTTTGAAGATAAGTAAGAACATTCATTTATACACACAAACAAACACCCTCAAATTCTTAACGCATACCCCTCGGTTCCGTTCTGGTAATAAAACAAAATAATCATTTGCCCGTAGCTGGGGTTTAGACCTTCTCATTGTATGTGAAATTGGGCACTAATTCACCTCGTGGACCCAATGCCTGCAACAATATTCTAAGTTGGTACCCAGCTGTCAAATTATCATTCCTCAAATCTAAGGTTCATCCTTATCATTATAAGAGCTATTGAGCACTAATTCACCTCGTGGACCCAAGTACTACACATCAATATTCTAAATTAGTACCCAGTTGGGAAATTATTATTACGCTTGGTGTATTATACTATATTCCCAGTTGTGAAATTATTGCAGAAATCAGCATCACGTTCAATAATAATGATCTTTAGGTCCTCGATGGTCGTGAGGGCCCTTAGCATCTAAATGTTTCTGGGTTTCCGCTTCATTTAGTCAAATTCTATTAGGGACTGTAATGGCAGAATTTAGCTTAAACCATAATGTAGGAATACAAAAAATAGGACTGTCTTCCGGAAAATCGTAACAGATTAGTATTATGTTAATGGCATTAGAGTTTAACAACAATAACAATAATCTTTATTCAAACTTGAAATTGGTAAAATATACTAATTGGTCTTATACATAAAGTGGGTACAACAATAAGTTTAAGCTTGATAATGATCATTACTTTTAAGCCACAGAAAAATGTGTTGTACAAAAATAAACAATGTCGCAAAATCTTGCCGTCATTCAGTTTGCACTAAACTATGTTATTTATAAACTACAATTGACTATTTTATTGCCCTGACCCAATTTAGGTACCAAATTGGTGTGAACGATACACCGTAATTGCATGTAGCGACATACTAAGCAGACTTCCCATCATTTCTTTTGGTTCCGGCACAATAACCAAAGGTGCACCATGTACCAGGCAGTTATAAAATAAAAGTGCTTACGCAATTTTCTTTCTTTGCAGATACAATGGCCACGACGACAATATACGTGGCGCTAGCATTGTTTTGTGGCATAGAGGCCATTCACCTCAACTACCGTACCAACCCAGCGCATATCTTCCTGGGGGAGCCAAGTTTGCATCTCTCTGGGCCTGGAGCTTCATTTGCAAGAGTGGCAGCCTTTGGGCCTCAACCTGCTAGATTACCTGTCACTGGATTTGGGTGAGAAACCTAAAAAGTTACTAAGATTTTCAAAGATCCACGTCATTTATGAAAAAAATTGTTTTGTTATACCTAGCATACTGTAGGAGGTATATTAGAATATGAAGGTACTACAGTTATTTCGATATTGTATCTAACTTACAAGCACTTGCTAATATGCCATCGTTTATTTAATAAACAACTTAAATGTTGCTTTTGGAACACAAATTAATGTTGATATGTGTTAATAGTGTATTATTGCAACGGCCGGGAAATAGGCAATTGCAGGTCGAGTATGAGTTTGATTTTACTAATACGAGACAGGCAATTGCCATTTCCGCCGAGGCAAATATAGTGCTTTTCTCAAAAGAATGCAGGGAAATAAAACATAATTTTTATATTATACATTTAATTTATGCAATGCATGTTTGAGAAAGTTAAATTATTATCTTGTATTACCCAGGTATAATAAATTCACTGTTCTCAATGTGTGCTACGGGAATACGGAGTATGAGTTTATGATTTTCATTTCATAATGTAATGCGGGATTCTGCATTGTTGCCTTACTTGTTATATTTTCATGTTACATAATAACTAGAGAGAGAGCTTAAATAATAGACTACATCATGTACACTTCAGAACGAAAAGGTTAATCAGTTTTAAAATATATTCCTTTTCAACATTATCGCACTGTCACTTTTTCGATATGTTATTTTTATTCACAATAGTGTATAGCTGTATTAAGTGTAGCTTGTCGCTAAGTGAAAACAGCCGTACGGGGTTCTTAGAGGTTTAGCATAATAAGATCAATGAGCATTGCGTCTCCGGCAGAGAACCAGGTTGTCGACATAGCTCACAGAATAAGTAAGCTGAATTGGCAATGGGTCGGCCATATAAGTCGTAGAACCGATGACCGTTGGGTTATTGAGTGGAGACTGCGGACTGGTAAACGTAAGGTAGGACACGCTCAGGCTAGGTGGAGCGACGATCTTTACAGCGGGTTGGTAGCAGCTGAATGACAGTTGCCGAAAATCGAATCAAATAGCGTGCAATTGGAGAGGCCTATGTCCAGCAGTGGAGTGCTATAGGCTGGTGACGACGATGAGCATTGCTTACTAATGTCTAAGGTCTGTGAATTTAAGCCGGTGGTTCTGAATATCACTTGTAGATCTTTGGCAGTGGTTGCGGCTAGTAAAAAGATAGAATATTTGACACCAGTCGTGTCAAGAGGTATCGTGTTAGACAGGCTGTCGCTTCTAGTCAAATACTGAAATTCACAACTTGAAGCGACATAGTTGGGAAAAGTCTATAGACTGATTGAATAGTGTCCGTGTCAAACTATATCATTTATCTATACTGCTTTACGTTTTCATTCTGTGATTGTACGTATTTCATGCTTTGTATATTCCTAGTACCATGTTTAATGTCCGCACCGAATATGGTAGAGTAACTGTGAATAATTTTCACCTTACTATTTCGGACAGGCCACTTCTGTACAATTCTCTGTTTGCACTGTATATGCACTGTATGCTAATCCGTTCTTTGTGTTGCATGTACCTGTTGTAAAATGCACTGATTCTGTCTACAGCCCGACGATTGACGCAGACCACTATGGATCGACGATAAGGTTACTTGCTATTTATGTGTTTGACTAACACCATTAACCAAATAACGATTAACTAACCGTAGTTTTAAGTTTAGTTAGTATAATCTTTGTTAACGAAATTAACTATTAACGAGACTAGTAAAGTAATAACAAGCTTGCTTAACACCAAAGTAGATACATTATTTTAAAGCAAAAAATACATCCTGTCTGTAAAGTGCACCTATGCTCCGTAGAGGTCTGAAAAAGGACCAAACGACAAACATTCTTTCACGTAAAAAATAAATTAGAAAAGTTCGATTTACCTATCTAAATTTCATGCAAAATTTGAACACGATCGCAAAAAAAACTAAAATATAGTACTTATGAAATGTTGAAATATTTTATAGGTTTTAACCCTAAATTAATATAATTCTGACACGTCTGAGCCTAACACAAAATAAATAATGTAGTGATTTAATAATATTGCTAGAGTGAACAATCCGCTCACTGTGAAAATAAAGTACCAGTCCTATTTTTTTTACCTATGAGTAAAAAAAATCGTACCCTCTTTAACAGCCCATTCTACCTAATTTTCATATCATAAATATTTAATACTACGTATGAATATTTTAACAGAGGGTGTGAATACAACTAAGTCCGAAATAAAGTGAAATATCACTTCATGATACGGTTCTCACGCCATGATAAGTACCTACGTGTGTTATTTAGCATTCACTCTCGGAAAAATAAAGAATTTTTTCATTGTCGTATAATTCCTTTATTGAGCTCTTTTAGTACCACTTACATAGACATATTAAAAGTCTGAGTGATGCTGCTTAGGTCTGGGGCGACAAACTGACCAAATTTGAATATGACTGGTTTTAATAAGGTTGGAAAATGTTGAATTTGGCACACTTTATTTTTTATAATTATTTATTGAGATGTGCTTCATTAAAGTAGATCATGAAAGCAGCCTGGATTCGCAATCTATAAATTATAGCTCTAAAAACACGCTTTAATGGTAAATCGAACTAAAAAGTCGCTAATCCTGAAGATTCTGGTAAGGATAATGGGACAATGTATTTTAATGAATTCATTGTCATCAGTCCTTCATAATTGTGCAAAGTTTCAAATAAATCTGACGTTTTGAAGGGGGTGAAAATCACGTTCAAAGATTCCGTTACATAGACACATAGATACAATCATACTAATACAAGCGTGTTAAAAACCTAACAAATGAAACAAAAGAATAAAGAACGTACGTAAATGTAATTTCAAACCTGGGTTAACGTAATGAAAAAACTTTGCATAGGTTCGCTATAATATAGTGTACCTAAGCAAAGTTTTTTCATTATTTTAAGAGATATTCTGAAAGAAAGATTTATAAAGTAAAGGTTGCTTGTGGTTCCACGTCATTAAAACACGCTTCAAGAATTTGTTTAGTATTTTGGACTAATTTTAACCAGTGGTTTTACTCGCCTATTTCGGGATAAAAATAACATATGCCACCATTCAGGCCATGGTCTACCCGTGTTCCACATTTCATCCAAATCCGTTATGCATGATTGATTAACAAACAGACTTTCACGTATACAATGAATTAGTACAATAGGATAGGATATAAATAATAATTTTTACTAAATATTATACAAAAATTACTACAAAAATAACTCGTAAATATTACTCACCCTCTAAATCACTCCAGAGATGTTCTATTCAGCGATAAAGAGAGAGAGAGAGAGTCGTAAATGAACAAACTTGAATCCGTGTCAATTTGCTTTACCGCTCCCGCTGCATATAACTGGAAACAAACGAAGGATGCGGTAAATTGTGAAGGTACAAATAGGAAACTTTTTCTTGGTGTAAATGCATGATGAGCGTGGAGATATGTAATCGTATATAAGTATGTAATTAAATTCTACCTACTTAGAATTGGTATCTCAGGCTTTTATATAAAATTCTTCTGATTGAAAGAGTTTGCTGTAATTAGTAGGCATGTTTTCTGCGTTCATAAAATTTTCTTGTAAACCACCAGTAAATATGTTTTCTCCCCAGTGCTTACTGAAGCAATAAAATAAGGACTGTACCTACGTAAATTCTCCTATTATTTGTAAATTATATTATTCTATAAACTAACAACTATGCATGCAAATGACTATTTATCTACATACCTAATCTGCATGCCACAACGTCAACCACCAAAGCCCATTTCTAAAACTCTTCTCCCTTGGTATAGTTTCAGCAACCCGCCACCTCCATTAGGATCTGCCCAGGACCCGGCAACACAGACCTGTGGTCTCTCACCCCCATTCTGTGCCAAATCCCGATACAGGGCCATTGATGGGTCTTGCAACAACCTCCAGAGACCATCTTGGGGTACGCCCCAGACACCATACGGACGGCTTGCGCCTTATAATTATGCTGATGGTAAGTATCTTGTCAATTTTGGTATATTTCAGTATCAGCATAGATATAGTTAGTTTGTAGATTTTTATTTAGTAAACGTGAATGCTACATATACATTGCAAAAGCGAGCTTAATGATTTAGGCTTTCTCTACCCGTCAACCAATGGTGGTGAACAGATAACATGAATGTTGCATTGTTAGAAAGTATTTTTTTGCATACTTAAAGCTAAACAACACGATACAATTAGATACCTATTAATATCACCAAGCTCTGGCAATTGTTGTACGTTTATTTTTTTAGAAATTTTGTTGAATATGATAGGAGTTCAGACAAACAAATAAACAATATGACAAGAAAATAGGCTTGCTTCAAGAATGTAAATTCTGCGTCGGCTTAAAGTAACAAATGATTTTCGAATGTACGAATGCACGAAAACGCGCCCCGGGTCGGTGCTCGGCTTATGCAAATGTCTAAAATGGCCACGTTTCAGGCATTTGCATGCTATTTCACTCGTCATTAACGAAGCTGCATTATTGATGTTTGCCCAGTTAATATACAAATTGAGCCCAGGAGCAATTTAAAGGGGCATTTAGTCTCGAACTCTCAAATGTTTAGTGATGTTTGAAGACTAGTGGCATCTTTTATTGGATTTCCAAGTGTCCTCCTAAGTTCTTCGGCCTTTCTTTTGTCTGAATCAATTTAATATAGAACATTTTGTTTTCATTCGGGATGAACATTATCTTTTAAATCGTTTTATTGCTTTGTCCCGTCTGTTTCAGCTCCGATTACTAGCCTCGAGGCTTGGATTATTAGCAGAATTGTATTACTCATAAATGTTGAATTTGTTTACCATAAAAACATTGTTATAAGGTAAAAAAACAATGATTAAATTATGAAGCAAAAACATATAGGTATAATATAGGTAATAACAAGAAAGGTAATTTAAGACAATTATATAAATTTAATAGGTAAATTAAAACCAGTTTATTAAAGCAACAAGCTGCAGGTACAGAAGTTTTATATTATTTTTACCTTTGTTATACTCAGGTTTATCATCATAATACATTTGGAAGGTAATCACATAGGAATATAATCATATAGAATGTAATCATATAGAAGAAATACCAAGGATATAGGTAGTAAGGACACGCATTCAAAATTACACGAGCGTAGGTAATACCCGCGTAGTAGGAATGCTTCGTATTTGAGACGGTTCGTAGCTAGATATGCGAACTACGCGCGTGCAGTACAAGCCTGTGCAGTACCGCGCGTAGCGTGCGTAGTACGGTTTTTTTTTTATTGTATTAAATTCGAGAAATTTAAAATAGTTCATCATTTTCCTATCCTTTTCCCATGTTACTTGGGGTCGGCGCAACACGTTTTCGTCTTCCATCCTCGTCCTGCTATCACTGACTTACTTTTTTTCATATCACTCCTCACACAGTCCATCCATCTTTTCTTTCGCCATTCCCTCCCTCTCTATTTATCCACATTTATAATTCATAACTCTTTTAGTAACATGCGTTTCATCCCTCCTCATCACATAGCCATACCAGGACAAAAGGTTTCCTTTACAGATTTCTGTCACTGGCGCCACTTTCAAACTTCCTCTAATATCTTTTCATAAATTTTTTCACAGCCCAACATTCTGATCCATACAGTACGACAGGTCTAATTACGGACTTGTAAATTTTCCCCTTTAACTTGAGTGGCATCCGTGGGTCGCAAGTTTTTCTAGTGACCTGTCGCCATTTCATTCATGCCGAGTTGATCCGGTGCGTTACGTCTCGGTCTACCTCGTCAATCTCTTGGACACGCGATCCTAAGGACCGGAAGTCGGCGCGAACGGTACGGTGGTTCCAGCGAGAGGTATAGGCAAAGAACTGGAGAGACCACCAAAATCGCAGAATATCACCAATATTTAAACTACTTGTGGTCTTTAATTTAAGAGTGACTTCTAGGCAAGCGAGTTCCATCGTCGACCACATCATCGCTGATTGGTGTGATAGTCGTCAAACGCGTGTCTATTAATATAAGTATTAGACAAAAATCTCCCAAGACACTGACTGCAGTTCTTATAAAATATTTTTATCTCGTATATATCTGAGTATTGTAAGTCTCTTCCTTTCACAATCAATCACTTCCGCTGGCTCTATTTCCAATAAGATAACGTCCTTATTTATCATTTACTTTCAGTCGAAGGGGATTGCTGCCATTTTCCTTAGTTGGCGACGTTTTAATGAATGATTTTGACGCTCAGCAATTAATTTATCGCGCGACAAATATATAAGGATTTGTTAATTTAGCCCTAATGGCGCAGAATGTGAACAGGGTGAAGGGATGTAGGGATTTATGGGGATGAAATATTCACATAAGGTAGCGAGTGGAACGTGATAGATTATGTCAGCAGATATCTACACTTATGGGAAGCTTTTAGAGAAATTATGTTTGGAGCTTGATTCCTAATTTTGTGGCAAATCAACACTTCATTACTTGGCAGGTATTTTTGAAGCGTATTTAAATTTCTGTCAAGATTATGAGAACAACTAAAACCGATAAAAAAGTTACGATTGGTAAGCAATATACGAGAATATGCAATCAAGGTTTCATAAATTTTCAGTGGGTATCTACAATCTGCCTTTTAATGTAAAGGAATAATTTATCCAATATAAGGTATTGGCTAAATTATTTCTCTCAAGAGATAACATATTTTTGCTTTTCCAGGTGTAAGTGCCATGACACTCTCATCCTCCGGCCGTCCACTCCCGAACCCCCGAGACATCAGTCTCCGGCTGTTCCCCGACCGCCAACTGATCGATCCCGTTTGGAACCTCAACACACAACAGTGGGGACAAATTATAACCCACGACATGTCACTGACAGCCGGCGTAGTACAGTCCCGTAAGTTCTTACATAATTTCTTAGAAGTTGTCGGAAGAAAAAGTTTTTTTGATGGTTTGTTACCTTATTGTACTTGGTACACATGGCGAAAGAGTTTGGTATATTGGCAAGAAATAAAGATTCGTGCAAAGCTCCGACAATATTGTAGCCTTTATTACATATCATAACTGTTGCAAATTTTTTCAAGCTAGACTATTTATAAAAATCTACATTAAGTGTATTTTTTTAACGAGTCAAGGCGTTCTTAAAGGGCTGGCACTTAAATGAAAGACGTTATGAAGAAGACATTATGAAAGACATTTACAGCTTTGATGAGCTAATTTTCGTTTCATAAGTAAATATAAATGAGCATCTCAAGAACTTCACTATCAGCACTCGAACGTGTTACAAAGACTATCATACGATATGTATTTATGTCAAATAAAAATGTTGTCTAACTACTACACTCCCTCATATTTAGCTGTTTTGCTTACTGTACATTAAGGACGTATAAATCAGGTAGGTATAGATTCACGCTAGGATTATCGGATTGTGTCCAAACAATGTTTCTTATGTGTTACAAAAAATTAAGTATCTGCAATGATTCATTGAATAGTTATTTAGTTAGATCAATTTAATCGGTTTTTACTAGATTGGAAGATTTCACTGTAGTCTCCCAATAGAAAGTTTCTGAAATAATCTTTTTAGGATCTGGGGGTAAATTTTTTGGAAGTATGGAAGAAAATAAAACAAAGAAAGATAGAAAAATGGCCAAACCAAAACTAGAGTAAAGCTTCTTCCTGTTTAATTTTCTTTACTTATTAATTTTAATTATTTTTCGACAGCCTATTCTACTGAAGCTGAGAGTAAGTTTAATGTGTGTGTGTAACTAAAAATAATCATTTGGTGTTTCATCAGTCTATAACGTTTTATGTCACACTATTTCATTTATGTACGTACATATTTCTGCGTATGAATCTACCACTGTCGCATGATTTTTAGAATATAGATAACCCACAATTTGGTTTATATAAAAGCCTGGGTATAAGTTGCACCTAAATACTTTAGACTTTTACGAGTCAAAACACAAGACGTTTCGCCAATATAAATTCTTGTTAGATAGGTAATCTATAGAACATGTTAATTGGTTATTAAACAAGACGTTTGATTTAAATTCATGAATCTGTTTACTGAAATAGGTTAACAAATATGAGTATATATTTTCAAAATACTTGTTTCATTTCAAAAATGTGATAAAATAGTTAAAAAAATCTGCATTTATATATTTATTTTTAATTTTAGAGTAGTATTTCATTGTGTTTAAATTGTAAACGCAACACCTCATCATTTTGTATAGTAACACCTTAAAAACGTGCCTTAAACAAAGAGCACTGTTGTAGAAAATAGCTTGAAAATCGTTTAGACCGACTCAGGCTGTAGCTGTTTCCATACCTAAGGCTCTAGCTAGTCAAAAGGGCATTTATTCAGTGATAACGATTGTTGACAATTAAAATGTATTATATTGAACACGTGGCATTTCAGTATCGCATATCAATCCTACTATATATCCTTCTAATATTACAAATATTTTTAACAAAAAAAATACCGACGAAGCAACTAACCGAAAAGACAAAAATTAAAAAAAAAACGCTTTTCAGTTTACCTATTTTTTAACAGAATATGTCCACAATTGACAAATTTGTGTTAAAAGTATCAATACTTGAATCCTTTTTTCTATATTTCGGGGTGGAATTCATTTTTAAATTTTAAATGGTACTAACTTTGAGATATACTCTTTCCAATATAAAGATAAAAAAGAATTATAACTATAAAAAGTTATACGTGGTCACACATAAAAAATAAAACATGCACATGTCGAATTGAGAACATTCTCTTTTTTTTGTATGGATGGATGTCTGTTACTCTTTCACACAAAATAAACTCAATAGATTTTGGTAAAACTTTACAGTAGTATAACTTATACATTAGAATAACATATTTGCTAAAATTTATGAAGATATCAAGTGCAACTGACAAAGTATCCCTATGATACTTTGTCAGTATAAAGTATAGCACGGCGTGACGTCACACGATATTTCAGCGCACTGTATCGTCGTAATTTTATGTCTACGTGGTAAAATAAAAAATACCTGTCCAATATTTTAGGGTAATCTAACTGACGGACTAAATAGTTTTTTTTTTTCATCATCCTATTTCACGCGGGTTGAGTCCGATATATTTAGGACTTTCTGACAACAATCGCTATCGCTGATACAACTTCTAGAACTTCTTATACCATCTTCATCATACAATTAATCATTTCATCCTTTTGTGTAGATAAGGAACTGGTGACTTGCTGCGACGACAACGGCCAACTGGCGCCTGATGTGACTTCGAACCCAGTATGTGCACCCCTGCTGATTCCCCCGAACGACCCCGTCCACGGTCCTCAAGGAACGCAGTGCATGAACTTTGTGAGGACTGGTACAACCAGGGATAGAGGGTGCACGGCTCCCAATGCACCTGCTGAACCGGTAAGGAAAATCATAACCAGACATCATGTCTGAACTCCCTGAACAAGCAGCCGAAGGGTATAACTTTTTATAGAACGTCCACGTTTCCCATATATGTTTAAGTCCCATGTATTGGGGAGCGAGACTATTGCCCTTAACCGGGCACATCTGAGAAATTCGAGATAGAAACTCAATAACAGGAAATATTCCTGTATATATTGCTTACCTTTTTTGGATCGTTAGAATATTTTTTACCAGCTTCTGCCAGCGGCTTCGTCTGTGTAAAACAAGGAAATTAATCCAAGGGAACATACTCCCGGTATACACAAATATCCTTCTTGAGGGTCCAATCTTTTAATGTGATTAGTTAGTTCGTCAAGCCACTGATGCATTTATATATAAGTAGCTTCTGCTAGCGGCTTCGCCCACGTGAATATTGAAAATTATCCCAAAGAAACATATTCCCGGGATGAAAAGTATCCTATGTGCTATTCCTTTTTTATTAGTTATTTTAGTACACTCCGGAGGCTATTACCATTTCCGTGAAAAGGGAACCATAAATTTATGAAAATCATGAATGACATTTTCTGTGTCATTCGTTATACAAACGAGACAGGGTATTATGTTCTGTCAGGTAGGATGAATATTTAAGCAGTTAATCTAATAATACTGTAGCCCGTCCACGCTTAGCTATTAAATGTTCCAAAGCACTGTTGTATATGACAGGTAAGGTAGGTAAGTTGTCGGCACGTAACTTGTCAAGATTTTGGCGTCCTCAAGTAGTCTTTTTTGTCTGCTACTCCTAGAGAGTATATTAAAACCGGAGGCGCGAAAGGAGAGCAATTCACCACAAGCTCACCTCCGCAGCTTCGGCTTGCAGGTCGTCTCCAGCGCCTAGCCTTACTTACGTGCCTATGCTTTCTTACGAAGGGGTTGCACTTCCCGCCGCGCGGAGACGATGCAGAAACAACTTTAAAGTGTTTTAAAAACTGTTTATTGCGTTGTTTGTGTGTACCTCAAAACTAAAATATTATGAAAACTATTCCATTGCTAGGTTTAGGTTGGAAAAGGGGTACTCCCTAGACACCCTCTCCCCCTCCCATTAAAATCCTCAAAATTGATATCCTGGATACTAAGTATTTCCCATTACTTCATTTTCAGTGTTTCTTGTCGCTTGAGTGAAGTAGAATGCAATTTTTTGTGAAACCATCACTGAATATGCACAACATTATTGACTGGGTATACCATGTTCACCGATGGTTCTGCAACTATAACAGAACAAAGGTCCATTCTCACGCAGAGAAGGCACAAGCATTTATAACCACTCTTGACTCTAGACATAAGGCGTGTTGGCAATTTTAATCTTATATTAACTATGTTTTTTTTTTTATAACCAGATAACAACAGTTACCGCCTACATGGATCTGTCACTAGTCTACGGCAGCAGCCAGGGTCAGGCCAACCCCATCAGAGCTTTCCAAGGAGGCCGTCTGCTAACCAACGTGAGGGGAGGTCGGGAGTGGCCTCCACAAGACCCCAATGTTACCATTACTTGCGAGTCTGCACAGACCCCTAATGAACCTTGCTACTTGACTGGTAAGTTACTTATGAGATCTGATGTTCCTTCCTAATTCTGTAAGGTATTAAAATACTTAGGCCTGTATTAACTTGGCCTTTGTTTTGTAACAGTAGTACCTACAATAAGTGTGTTTAGGTATTTTAAGAGCTGATAAATAAATATATAAATAAATACACAATAAATATTCTAACACCAATATTTCAAGTCCATTTGAAAGGCTTCACTCGAATCAGTCGCCATGATAGTGAAACATAAACCCCTCCATTAATGTCAATAAATTGCATTAACTGTCAATATTTTATTGAGTCGAGTTAGAGAATATGACTTATGATCTAAAGGTGTTACCTTAAAACATGCCAAGGCAGTTCAATAATTTTCTTGAAATATGCTAATTATTCTTGCCATAGTATATCCTGTCTATACTGGTTCGCCATTATCTACATTGCTTACTTTACCAATTTATTTGTCTAATTCATTACAAAATCACACAAAAAGATTACGAAATAATGTAGGTATTGCGATAACTCTAATAGCACCTAAATCATTTATTGTTAACATTACGTATAAACTAGCCTCGAAATATCTTTCGGGAAGCTAAGCCAATATTAGACATAAAATACTGGCCATCTAAGCTGAGAGGGTTCGCAATAATCTGCTTAGGTATATTGACAGAGTTTAAGGCTGCTAAGGAAACTGATCATTCTTAGATATGCTTACACAACCATAAGCCTTTTAAATACTGATAGGATCCACTTGATCTTTGCTTACAACCCCGTTGAAGGCAATTACAGAGTCGAGTGACTCGAGTAGCACTGTAGAGGTTCTTTCAATCAAAGTTAGGTAATATAGTAGGTAAAAGTAGTTATGTAGTACAAGTAAGGAAGTTATCGTACTTATTAACAACTTTCAGGCCAGTTGGCAATATAAGAGAATTGTTTTTGCTGTTTTCCGATTGTTTCACACGTGTCACCATACAGGGAGCGATTGAGTTTTCCGAGAAATTGAGCTGGAAAACACTGATAACACCCATTAGGTTTGTTGAGTGAAGCAGTTGATTAAGTTACTGAGATCGTTAATCTAGGACCGCCATTAAGACCGCCTTTGTACCTTTTTGTGCAAGAAGTCTAAATAAATAATAAATACTTCCTAGTGAAGAATTGGTAGTGAAGTAAAATACAAAGTGAAATTCTAGCAGGGATAACAATTGTCAAAATTGCAAAATATAATAAGGATGTTGCCTGGGTAGAAAAATATAATTCCCTAATCAAATAATATTGGACACGTATTTCTTGCTTTACCAAATCAAAAAAAAAATACAAAGATTAGGCGCACCAATGTTCAGAAGTGGGGGCTTCTGACGTCACTATGTCAGTATAAAGTGTACTAAAGACGTGACGTCACACGATATTTCAACGCATTATATTTTCAAGACATTAAATAAATCTTCTTTTCTCTATCAGGTGACATCCGTGTGAATCAAAACCCTCAGCTGACGGTCCTCCAAGTGGTTCTGATGCGTGAACACAACCGCATCGCCGACAATCTGGGACAACTCAACCCTCACTGGAACGACGAGACTATCTACCAGGAAGCAAGACGCATCCACATCGCTGAGA
This sequence comes from Orthosia cruda, assembly GCA_964057195.1. Classification (NCBI taxonomy): domain Eukaryota; kingdom Metazoa; phylum Arthropoda; class Insecta; order Lepidoptera; family Noctuidae; genus Orthosia; species Orthosia cruda. Next base: position 29,558,594 of record OZ059829.1, on the reverse strand, counting down.
TACAACACATTAACTATTATGAATACCTTCCTATTCTTCTAGGTAAGAAACTTCATATGCCAGGCTGTAACTGTCTCACTGCAGGGAAAATTCCTCTTCTCATACAGAGAACGCACGAGCATTTGTCACCACGCTTGCTCAAAAGCGTTTGGCGCTTTGAAACTTATACTAAGAAACTACAACAATCTGTTATTAAAAAAAAAACATATTTATATTTAAAATACTACCGCGTTCGAATTTTCCGCTGGGGTCGATGATGTAGACTGAAGTCGTCAAAATGCTTTTAGCGCAATTTTTTTTATTGTTGTGAATATTTTCAAATATGGTAGATTTACCAACCTTTAATAGAAATATTTTTTCGGGAAATGTTATTCCTTCTTTTTTTCGAAAAAAGGGCCTGTGCAAAACTGCGGAATACTCGATTTTATATTTAATCGCACTTTTACGGCATTGGGTAATGAATTTTTATTCAAACTTCCGTGTTCGTTATAACAACGTTTAAAAGCTATATTTATGGGCCTTGGTCAACAGTGGCGCCATCTGGTGAGCAATAAAACGTTAGCTCCCATTGAATTGAATTTGTAAATATTATTTGCTACTGATCAAAGCTGCTCGTTTAGTTTATAATTTTTAACCTTCTCACGTTTTTAAGTACCTTGAAAGAGAGAGAATAGACATCAGTTTTTCTGTAAATATAGCTTTACCAGCAGCGCAATAGTCGAAAATTTGCCGACTGAACGATTTTTTTTTAAATCAAAGACCACTAAACATTAAAAAAAAAAAACAAAGAATTTTTTTTATTGAGTCACCCTAGCAAATTATGTTAATCGTTATGACTGGTCATCATAATGTCAATGTCGTCTTTAAACTCCGGAGAAAAATAAGGAGCCTTGTATTGGCAAAATAGTTTGCTGGAAACCTTACGATCTACTTAACATTATACAAGAAGATTCGTGGCTTCAAAAGTAAATAAAAAGGAAACCGCCTACTTAACCTTAGTCGATTTTTTGTTATATGTGTAAAGAAGAATTTCCTAATATTTCTAAACTTTTTTTGTCTTCTTACCACTTTGATAATATTTTGTCTGGGTTTGGTTCAGTTTAGGCGCTCAACAAATTTCAACGTTTGAGCCGTGTAGACGGTGAATAAACACGCTGGTTAAGCCGCATCTTCGTCTGCGTTAGCGTCACGTAGTTACCTTTCGAACGCTGCGTGTTTTCAACAATTTGTGCAAAACGCTACCAAAATGTGATTTTGTAACATTTCGAGATGCCTTCAAGATCTTAATCTAAACCAATTTCTTTGTTGGCCATATTTTAACTACTATAATTCCCATCCAGGCTATGAAAACATGGTGAAGAACAAGCTGATCTGCCCGGGGGTTGACGGCTACGTGAACGACTACAATCCCGGAGTGGACCCTTCAGTGCTTGACGAACATGCAACAGCTGCCTTCAGACACTTCCACACATTGATAAGGGGTTACTTGAAGTATGTATTAAAGCCAAAAATTTAAACCTTTTAGTAAGACCTCCCTAATTTTGTAAACATAATTGAATCTGTCACCAAAGTTACATCTATTTGGACGTATATATAAGTTGTTTTTTTATGATATCTTTTGTCTTGATGTATATTTGATAAAACATAGTAGGTGCGGTGCCTACCTTTCATCATCATTAACATCATCATTGTAAAGACCTCGACTGGTCGATAATTTTGATGCCCTTAATCTTAACTTGAACAGTTACTAAATTTGGATGCTGAATATAGAAATCTTTAACAATAATGGTCATCACCATTACAATACTGGTCATTAAGGTCAACACTGTGCTCTATATCAATTTAATAATTATAATGTTTTTACTAAATTGGCTCTAACGCAATCACGCCACACATTTATTGACTATTAATGTTAATGATATAGGAAATTGCAATTCCGGTCACATCTAGGTTTGTTATGTAGGCCGAACTTAATACTGCCATTAACAATATTTCATGATTTTGTCTTTCTTTAATTACCTTAAAATACCTTCTCTAGAACCGAAAGCGAATTTTGTACCTTCATCATCATCATCATCATATCAGCCGAAAGACGTCCACTGCTGGACATAGGCCTCCCCCAAGCGTCGGCACATTGACCGGTCAATGTTTGTACCTTACCCATAAGAAAATAAAAACTATTCTTCCGTGTGTTATTCACAGACTTATTTCGGAGAACCGTCGCACAGTCGGCACGGTGCGTATGAGTGACTGGTTCAACCGACCGCTGCTCCTAGAACTTGATAACTCCTTTGATCACTTGGCGAGAGGACTCGCAACGCAGGAACAAGACTTCAGCGACCAGTTCTGGGACTCGGAAATAACCCAATTCCTTTTCAAGTAAGCCATTCCTACTTTGAAAACTAATAAAAACTTTGAGCTTCAAACTAACGCAACTAGATCTTCAGACTTCGGCATTCAACATCGAAATGACGTTACATCGGATGCAGAAGAATATTTACGCTGACTAACTTAAGGAGCAAAAATTCAAAATTAGCTTCTGCAAACAAAATCAAGGGCTGACAATGGTCGCAAAGTCGATGATTTACAAATAGTCGCCGAAATTGTGCTGAAGTTTTACTGTATGGAAGATACGAGAGGAAAATTTATTGCCTCATTAATATTAAAACCAGTTTGAGAAGATATTACGGCTCTAAATTGAAATGTCTATAAACTTGAAGTTAGGCGTTGTACGGATGAATTGTCAAGAACTAAGGCGAATAATTATTAGATTATTCTAATAGTGCTTGGTTTGGCAATCACGGTATTATGACGTCAAATCAAAAGCCTGGCAATTTTTCGGTTATGTTCACTTGTGATGGGTTTACCGACAGATGTTTATCTTACTTCAAAGTTCCTATTGTCATGTCTTTGATGTCACGATTCCTGGAAGTAGTCCCGCAGTCGACGTAATTTTATGTTGATTTGATTCAACTGTTCCTATAGACGGAAATTGTACAAAATTACTCTGAAAAAATAATACGGGAGCGTATTTTATGCTGTAGAATGGCTTATTGTTGCCACCGTAGGTACAAGTTGTAATATATAATGGTCAGTCAAGAAGTTAGTTACCTCTTGGTCCTGGTTTGCTTTGTGCGCCCCCAAATATTGAAATGCGTCTATGAATTTTGAACGCAGATTAATTTTTACTAAAGCGTTTACAAACACTATAAATTGGTTTATCGTGGTGTTTATTCAAGAAAATGTTCATGAAATTGTTGCTACAAAAACAATGAAGGCACGATTCAAGACCTGAAAGCCTTTATTATTTACGTCTTGTTGAAAGTAAATATCCGTCTATCTATTTAGCTTTTTATTATATATTTATATATATATTTTTATATATATTATGTAATCTAGTTGCCCTAGTTAATTGTTTTGTTCTACAAGTTTAATAACAAAACTGTGATACTGAACATTTCTAATTATAATACCTACTATTGTTTGTCTTGCGTGTCTTCGCTTGAATTCTAAAGGTCGTTGAGATTATCTTATAGAACTAATTATCACTTCTAATTTTGTAAACTGATTACGGATAAACTGATTCTCAGCTTAAATTTCGGGCGTATTTTTATTCGTTTTAAAATGAGTTAGTGACTTGTTATTATAAATACAATTACTTATAATTATTTTCCGAGTTTTTATTCTGAATAACACTTTATTTATACTTATTTTTATTAAATCGTTTTATTAGGACAGCTTTTTTAAGAAGACGAGCTTAACCCAAAATTAGGTTCTCAGTTAACTGCGATAGAGAAATTTGCAAATGACCCTAATATCCTATACCCTATGATTTAAGGGCAGATTAATAAACAAAATTAGTACATTATATCTATACATTTATTAATATTAATAAAATTGAAGTGTCTGTATGCAATATCAAAATAACAACGTTTTATTGAATGGATGTGAAAGTATATACGGTACTAATAACAAATAGGCAATTTTTTTTGTTCCGGGTAATCTCCGTAACTGCTGGACCAATTTAGAAGGGCCTTTGAACTGTTAGATAGCTGATGTTATAAGGAGTAAAATAGGCTTTTTAGCCCGGAAAAATCACAGATTAAGTGGCAAATAAAAAAATTAAACAAAAAGATTACGACTTTGTCGCAGATGAAGTCGCGGGCAACAGCTAGTCTTTGAATACAAATAGTGTAAGACCTTATTCTCTAAATAGTATATGTAAATCGTTTCGCACTAATAAAAAATGCCGTCTTGTATCTTTAAACATTGCAAAATTTGTTACAAAAACAAAAAGAACTATAAACGAGGAAGTTTTATATATTTTCATGTCCAAAACCGGGGTGTGAAGCTATAAGTAAACACTTATCACCATTCCACAGGCGTAACAACACTTTCGGAGGTGACTTGCGAGCGACGGACATTCAAAGAGGCCGTGACCATGGCTTGGGGTCTTACACAGCCACCCGAGCTGCCTGCGGCCTGTCTGTACCTAAGTCCTTCCATGATATGTTGGACTTCATCTCAGAAGAGGTATGTTTATTATTGTATTGCTTCCATATTGCGAGGCAATTCAAAAAACGAACGGTAACTAAATCGGGGTATACTGGTGTTGCAGCTATATTATCATTTCCATCCAAAATTTAAGTACACCACTGGATAGCTAGAGGATCAAAGAATTCGTCACGCTACGTGAGAACTGTGACGAGCGCGCTGACGGGAAGCGCCGCCATATTGTTGCGTTTCGAGATTTTATAATTACTTCCATATTGGGAAGCAATTCAAAAAACGAATGATAGCATAATCGGGGGATACAGTCTGGTGTTGCAGCTACATTATCATCTCCATCCAAAATAATATACACGACTGGATAGCTATAGGATCAAAGAATTTGTCACGCTATGTAAGAACTCTGACAAATCCCGCGCGGTGGAGTGGGAAGCGCCGCCATTTGAGATCATTTTGCTGCGTTTCGAGATTTCCATTTCCGTTCAACTCTAGTCCACAAGTTTTTCGGTTACCTAGGCGATTATCTTTATAATGTTATTAACAGCAGTCAAAATATTTATCCTTTACCTAAGCCCAGTTGTAAGCAAAAAGTGACACTTGAAAACCCTTTGCTATGATGACACGGAGAAACTGCTTCAGATAATTAAATAAATTCCATCACCGTTCTTCCGTCCTTGTTGCGAAATTCGATATTGTATACTCATGGTTCCATAATTCCTGATTTAAATTTTAAGCACATTTACCACAATTCACTTAAACTATCAAATTCACCTACACCTTACCATAATACACCCACTAATTCACCACAATTCAGCTACACGTTTACTACTTTTTACTTGCACATTCACCACTATTTACCCACATATTCACCACAATTCACCTACAAATTTATCACAGTTCAAAAACGTATTCATCACCATTCACCACACACCTTTTGACTGTTTTTGTTGTTATTTTTATTTTCCTTTTCATTTATTGATTTTTTGTTTTAATTGTTTAGTGGAAATACATGGTACCTGCCTGTTAATTTGCATGAGACCTCTAAGTGGGGCCTGGTGACCTGTAACACAGGATTTAACTAAACCTACATCAGGCACCAGCTCTCACAATGTGAATTTATACAATTAAGAACGGATAAGTGTTAAAACCATTGTGAGAGAAAATAAATGAACTTATTATTACTTACTATTGAGTATAACTTTTGACTCAGAGAAGCTACGACGTTCGTCTAAGTTTCAATCGTCAGCTCTTGTCAAGTTCCATCTTTGAATATATAAAAAATCAGTGTAAAATAGTAACAGTGAATATATGAGACTAAAAAAAAAACTAAAATATTATAATGTCGGCGTACGCGACAAGAGAGAGCTCAAGAGCAATCCAATGATACAAATAAAACACCATATGCAGCCGTGCGGATTAACATGTAAAATACTGGTACTCGGCTGAATCCGGTTAGACTGGATCAGACTTGATGACGATGGTCAAAATGCCTAAATGTAAGGGATTGATCACGGGATATTTCGATAGCGTTTGGCATTCCCATTCATTTTTTGGTGTTTGATAGAATATCATTAATTTACACTACACTATTTTTATGTGACGATAAAGTGACAACCCCCCCAAATTTCAGTTTAGTCTACGAAATTAAAAATCACAGTATAGAGACATAGGGCGTCTTATATAGTTCTGAAAGTACTGTAACATTCGTTATTAACCGCCTCTAACCATTCTAATTTTAACAATCAAAAGTACTCATTTTATTGGAAGTAGGTACCATTGTTAAATCGACTTGGTAGCTTACTTGTTGGTAGTAAGTAATGGAGCTTTGCAACAACAATCTATTGTAATACGGCGTGTAGGCGTGGCAACACTTGGGACTGAAATAACTTACCCGGAGTTCGTGTTAGGACATAAATATTAGCATTGCTATCTATTGTAAGAATACAGTCTATTTTAATGGGACGGTAACCTACATGCCATGAACTCTAAGCCCTTTTTTATAGGGATGTTTCCTGTGAAGAAAAATGATAATTCTATTAAGTCCATCAGTGAGATTATCAAATAATATTGGACCGGTGCTTGATCAAATAAATAAAAATCGACAAAGATAAAGCGCATCAAAGTTGAGGAGTGTGGGCTTGTGACGTCACTTTGTCATTATAAAGTGTAGCACACCGTGGCGTCACACGATATTACAACGCACTGTATCGTCGTATTTTTTTGTTAACGTGGCAAAAGAAAAATTACGTGTCCAATATGTTTAGCTTATCTAACAGACTAATGACTGACGGATAATTACCCTATTTTAAATAAACCATTTACAGGCACTTTTGATCTGTTAGTAGAGTCGGCCAGCAGAAAATATACACTATCGATGATATTACTTTACCTATTACAGATCTACTTCCTCCCACCTCTTTACTCTCCACCTCCTCCTTCTTGCGTCGTTTCCCCACTGCTTGAGGGTCGTGATCACAATATCATAACAATTAGTTGAATTGAGAAGGTACTAAGTACAAATTAATAAAATAGATACTTAAATACATACATCAAAATTGAAAGGCAAAAAAAAAAACATGCATTTTATATAATAATAAAATCAAAGTGACAAGTAGTGCTCCTTTACAAGTTTCTTAAAAAAAATTAGTGATTGCGCGCGTTTTATGGTCACAGGCAATGCATTCCATAGACAAGTGGCTTGAATAGTAAAAGATTTGTCTAGGAAAGTAGTGGAATGCATTGGCATTTTATGTTTCAAGTTTTCCGATGACCTAAGAACCTTCACGTGTGTGTTGCATAAAAACTGAAATCGTTTCTTCAGGTAAAGAGGGGTAGAAGGAAGAAAGAGTATATTATACAGAAGGTAAAGAATATGAGCATAAGTTTCTTAATTATGCTTCAATTGTTCCCACATCATCGTAGGTTTTCCGCAAAGCATGAAGTCTACAGATCATCTTACTTCAACGCTTGAATGTGCAGCAGAAATACAATCACTTCTATTCTAAACCATTTTTTCTCTCCAACAGAACGTGAAAGTACTCCAAAACCTATACGAGACTCCACAAGACGTTGAGCTGGTGGTGGCAGGCTCCTTGGAGCGCAATGTCCCTGGTGCTCAGGCTGGGCCTACCTTCCTGTGTATCCTTACTGAACAGTTCTACAGGACAAGAGTGGGAGACAGATACTTCTATGAAAATGGAGCTGATCCTGATACTGCTTTTACGCCAAGTAAGTATCATATACATATACTTTGTACACAACACAAACAGATGCAAATACAATAGGTCAGTTTATGTACAAAAGCGAGCTTAATGTATATTTGAGTGATCATTTTCATAATATGTAAGCATAAAGCCTCAGATAATTGAAAGAAAAACATGATAGACTAGGGTAGAATAGTTTAAAGTCTCTGAGAGATTTTGATCTGCAAAAGCTTGGATAGTCTCCCATTCCCTTAAATCCAAGACTTCGATTTGTTCAAAAATGTTTCCAGAAAAACTAGCTGGAATATTTGTGGTTATCGTATAAATTTATCTACACATGCCCAAAGCCCAATCTGTCTGGCAGAAAAGGAGGACGAAATCATTTTCTAGCTAGAAAAGTTACCCCAAATCTAGACAAAATAGGCTATCTGATAGTCGAAGGATATGGCTATATCAATCCAGTTGTTGTTTGCCTGAATTCTGAGCAACTAATTTGATATTATTTATTGTGAGTATACATAAAACAGAACAGTAAATATTTCTCTTATTTATTCCGGTACATTAATATTTTTGTGTACGTATAAAGCATGAAAATTCAGGTCATATTTTATGGCGTCACTTGAAAATGCGTGATTGTTAATAATTGTTTCAGTACACAAATTACATTGTGGCAAACCCATGTCAAACATGTATGTCTTTTATAAATAATGCTATTTTTGTGAATGAATAACATTTCCCCGACGTATTTTTCAGCAAAGCACGCCATAAAATGGGGATAAAGGCAATTATTCACCAGATCCAGAGCACATGGGTCAAGGTTATCAAAACAGTCTTCCGTATACACACAGATCCTTATTTAATTATTTTCCAGTAGCAGTAGACAAATACTACGTCACACAAATTAATATTAGTTACGCCAAATTAAGGCAGTTGGAATGTATGGCATTGTGGCAGATGAAAAAATAACAAAAAATTTTCTCACTTCTGAAATCACATGTGCCGAACAATGAGAAAACCAATGATTAGGCATTCTATTCCGCTTTAATTGGTTTTCCTCAATTACAGGTGTTTAGATAATATAAAACAATACACACACACAGTTTAGCAAATTCTTTGTTTGCAACATTGTAGCATTGTTATTTTCTTTTTGTATTTGAACTCGAGATTCATACAGGAAAAAGTATCGATAAGAGCAAACAAAATATATTATTGTAAATACCAATATTTATAAGTAACTTCAAAAACTTTGATCGCATAAAACTTTTCAGCTCCGTAGTATGGATTGCGTTACATATTAATTTAAAAAAAAACTTCCTTAGCCAATGGCTGCTCCATATTCAAGTTAATTACAGTTCCGGGGATATTATGATGATCTAGCGTATTGTGTGTGTATTTCATAGATATATAATACTGTACTTTAATAAACAGGTCAGCTTGATACGATACGTAAAGGCTCATCAATGGCGCGTCTACTCTGCGATAACGGTGACGGCATTCGAGTCATGCAACCTAGAGCCTTCCAGCAGATATCGCAAGGGTAAGTACTGTCATTACTTACAGTCGCGTAGTTTACGGCTAATATAATGTGGTGAGCGAACCGGTTTGATGGTGATTTTATGATACCGTCATCACAATACTCTCTGAATTTTCTTCTTAGATGCATTTAGATCAATTGTTTAAACTTATTCTAAGAAAGTTTATGTGTAAAGAAATGAACTGCTGCGAGAGAAAATTGGCACAGCATTTAAACAAAGGTATTGCATTCCCTATGAAAGAACATGAAAAGTTGAAAAATGATTTAGCAAAGATCTCTAGACGTCTATTTGTCTAACCAGAATTTTTGCAGGAAGTTGATTAAAACTGCCACATTATCTCTACATGTACAATACATGTTTACAATGTATAAGTACAGTTTTGATAATATATATTATATATATAAATATATTTTAATAATTGTGACATATTTTTTACAGGAACAATGTGGTCCCCTGCGATCAATTGCCGTTTGTTGATCTAACTTTATGGCAGGATGCAAGAGGCCATTTCTAATAAAATTTTAAGAAATAGTTAAATTAAGTCAAATCTATGACAAACAAAAAAGTTACCGCCAACAATCAACATTTATTGTAAAAAAAACTTTTATAACTTGGAAAATGTAAAAGACTTTATTTTCCACTACAAAATAGTTTTCCTAGGTGTCATAACAAAGTTATATATGTAATCAGTTTTATGTTTCTTTCATAAGTTTACAATTAACTTGACTGAACCAATAATACCTTACCAAGCGGTATTATAAAAAATACCATTTATGATAGATTCTTAATTAAAAAATCTGTGGAGTATTTGAATAAAGAATCTTTGTAATCAGTATTTGAACTACTATGTTTATTAATTTTTTAGCAATTAATTCCTATTAAATTTATACTTTACGGCAACTTTTCTTTGTTTGTGAATCTGTTGAACAACTTTATTACCAGTGTTAAAAATTTTGAAAACCAACTTTTTATTTATTTGTACAGATTATGATACTAAGTTGTAAATGTGTGGATCATGGCCATTTATAAATGTTTGTATATATATATTATGTGCTGTTTTAGAAGTTACAAAATTATTTGTTTTGATAATTCTGACTGTATAAATAAACTTTTTACATACTTTATTTGAAATGAATGGTAAGTGAGGAAGTTGTGTGTATGTAAGTAAAAGTAATAATAAAGTATTTTTTTTTATTATTATTGGTCTTATTTTTTATTACCAGGAATGGAAAATACTAAAGATATCGGGTTTTCTTAAATCTGTTTGAGGGTAAACCTTTGTGATTTGTATACCAATATATTATATGTAAAAATCAGAGGATCAAATACTAGATTTGCTTCCAAGACAGAAACATACAGATAGATGTAAAAATATATGCGTAAATAGCGCGTATAATCTGCAAAACTCTTATAGCAAAAAGCGGGCTTAAAAGTAGGTTAAGAGTTTTATAAAGTTCTCGCTTCATAAAAATAGAAAACGCTGACATAGTTATACAAAAGCGCGCACTGTCGTACAAATGTCAGGAAAAGTCAAAAAGACCTAGATAACCTCAAAATATATCTTAATTTCATGAACACCCTTTGCTGTGATACTATTCCAAAGTGCCTCTAAGCTGCAGTTGCATAACATTTAAAGTTCAGTTAAGAGTCTGCACTTGCCACTGACTTGGCAGTAAAGGGCAACAGCAGTCAACTGCAGGGTGAATGCAGCGCAGTGACCACTTAAAACAGTTACGGCATTTGAAGGTTGTACCTAAGTTTGTTTGCGCACTATGCTTCCGGCTTCAGCCTCGACTAGTGGCCGCCACAGAGTTGCGTTTGAAATTCCAAAATAAACCACATAATTATGTAGGTATTAGAGCAGTGATCAAAAAGTTCCTTTAAGTGATAGCATTCGTACACTCGGCGTTAATAAGGGGCACCTTTTCATTCACCGAATATAGTAACATAAAACAAGTGAAGATTGCTTGAAATCAGGACCCAACTACACTAGTCTGCAAACCTGTCAGTGGTCTCTTGATTGTGTTTTTTAACAAATCTGTAAAAATCGCCATAACTGAGAGATCATGGCAATTTCTAAATGAGTGGAGATAGAGACCTGGTTTTAGTAACAGGTAGTGTAGCGTAATCACTAAAAGCCTCTTTGGTTTAGCTTCCTTTTTAATTTGTCAAAACCGGCCGGTAACAATTATTCAAATTTTCACATTGCACAACATTGTCTAGCCGGTCCCATCTCACATTTGTGCAACTTGAGCATGATGTCGTGAAGGGTTCCATCCCAGTTAAAAATAGCGAATATCTAAGGCTGGAGATGCGTCGGTTCCATCTAATTATAGACCTATATCTCTTTTTACATCTCTATCCAAAATTCTGGAGAAACTAGAAGAGTGAATAGGTCACTTCTAGGCAAGCGTGCTCCACCTTCGACCATATTATCACTTAACATCAGGCGAGATAGTGGTCAAACGCGAGCCTATAACGAATAAAAATAAAATAAAACTGGTAAACAAGCGAGTATTGGCGTATTTGCAGGGGAAGCAACTGCTGTCTGTGAACCAATACGGCTTCCGTAATGGTAGGTCAACGGAGGAAGCAGTCTCTAACTTGGTTGATCATATCATAGGTAATCTTGATAGTGGTAGCAGGTGCGTCAGCGTCTTTCTTGACCTTGCCAAGGCCTTTGATACCGTATCCAGGCCAATTCTTATCAAGAAGATGGAACGCTTAGGTATCAGGGGCATTGCCTTGGAATGGTTCACCTCCTATCTCACGGAACGCAAACAGAAGGTATGCCTGGGTGACTACAAAAATGCCTTTGCGAAGGTAGCATATGGGGTGCCCCAGGGCGGTGTCCTTGGTCCCACTCTGTTTTTCCTTTACGTTGATGGTATCTGCTCACTTAAGTTGGACAATGCGCAAATATACGCTTACGCTGATGACACAGCTATTATTTTCCATGGCGAATTTTGGAAGGAAGCCTACAGTGCCGCAGAGGCTGGCATGCAGAAAGTTTCCATATCACAACCTGCTCACCTTAAATGTCAAAAATCTAAGGTTGTTAACTTTTCAGTGAGTAAAAAGACAGATGCTCCTGATAAACTTGCGCTTAAATTTCACCAAAGCAATTGTGACGCGGGTCGTGTCTGCAGCTGTGCTGTCTTTGAGCGGGTTAGGTATATTATATATCTCGGAATAAACATAGATCAACATTTGACATTAACAAAACAGATAGAATCGGTTTTTGCTCGCGTAAGGAAGCTTTTGTATATATTTAAAAAACTTCGATCGCTGACAATAGTACTTTGAAGATGATGATGACCTGGCCTTATATCAGTCTGTACTTAGTTACTGCATAGTATCGTGGGGTTCTGCTGGAAAAACTTTTATGATTGCTGCTGAGCGTGCACAAAGAGCTATCCTAAAGGTCCCTCATAGATTTGGAATCCGATACCCCAACTAATATCCGATATAAACTTACTTTACGTGTATGCTTAAGCCATCACTAAACCGGTTGCAACTGCGTTGAGGATAAGCACGTGTCTATAGGCCTTGCTAAAATTTCACTCATATGTTTATTTTGCTAAATATATAAAATAATTAATTCGATATTGACTATTGCGGTTCTAAATGCTTTTATTAATCAATGTGTTTTACCTTTGTCTATTTACATCTACCCCATCTTCAGGGCTGGTGATGCGTCAGTTCCATCTAATTAGAGGCCTATATCTCTTCTTACATCTCTGTCCAAAATTCTTGAGAAACTGGTGAACAAGTTACTTTTGGCGTATTTGCAGGGGAAGCAACTGCTGTCCGTGAACCAACACGGCTTCCGTAATGGTAGGTCAACGGAGGACGCAGTCTCTAACTTGGTTGATCATATAATAGGTAATCTTGATAGTGGTAGCAGGTGCGTAAGCTTTTTTTACCTTGCCAAGGCCTTTGATACCGTATCCAGGCCAATTCTTATCAAGAAGATGGAACGCTTAGGTATCAGGGGCATTGCCTTGGAATGGTTTACCTCCTATCTTACTGAACGCAAACAGAAGGTATGCCTGGGTGACTACGAAAGTGCCTTTGCGAAGGTAGCATATAGGGTGCCCCAGGGCAGTGTCCTTGGTCCCACTCTGTTTCTTCTTTACGTTGATGGTATCTGCTCACTCAAGTTGGACAATGCGCAAATATACGCTTACGCTGATGACACAGCTATTATTTTCCATGGCGAATCTTGGAAGGAAGCCTACAGTGCCACAGAGGCTGGAATGCAGAAAGTTTCCATATGGCTACATTACAACCTGCTCACCTTAAATGTAAAAAAACGAAGGTTGTTAACTTTTCAGTGAGTTAAAAGACAGATGCTCCTGATAAACTTGCGCTTAAATTTTACCAAAGCAATTGTGACGCGGGTCGGCCTGCAGCTGTGCTGTCTTTGAGCGGGTTAGGTATATTAGGTATCTCGGAATAAACATGGATCAACATTTGACATAGACAAAACAGATAGAATCGGTTTTTGCTCGCGTAAGGAAGCTTTTGTATATATTTAAAAAACTTCGATCGCTGACAATAGTACTTTGAAGGTGATGATGACCTGGCCTTATGTCAGTCTGTACTTAGTTACTGCATAGTATCGTGGGGTTCTGCTGGAAAAACTTTTATGATTGCTGCTGAGCGTGCACAAATAGCTATCCTAAAGGTCCCTCATAGATTTGGAATCCGATACCCCACTGATATATTATATCGGGTGACTAAACTGCTTACGGTACGCCAACTGTTCATTATGTCAGTATTACTCAAGTTCCATAAAACTGCAGCTGTCACAGTGATTACGGACCAGCGCTCGCGTAGAAAGCCTAAGTGGAACAGAGTCTCCAGCAGGCTTAAATTTGGCAACAAAGCATTCTCATATATCGGTCCACATCAGTATGAGAAAGTCAATGACAAACTAAAAATCCTCCCCATGACCAAGTATGGGGGGAAAAAATCAAGTTCGGGATTGGCTACTAGGACTTACATATAACGAAACAGAAATCCCATTAGTAATTTAGTATTAACTCGCCATATATGACCATACACACCATTGCAAACACACCACCACATACACACCATCGCATACACTCCATAACTTACATACCAGTACACTTACGCTTACACCTTTAGTTACCTTTCAGTTTTTGTTTAATGATTGGAACCGTTGCATTTGATATGTTTAATCAAACAATCATATAATTTGCCGAGAGAGACTGGATTCTGCGACACAAGGTATCCTAGTGCAGGATCCAGTGTCACATCTTAATACTGTAACACTCTTTTATTGAATCAATAAACTTTATTTTATTTTGTATTTCATTTGTCAAGAAAAGAGGAGTCAATTTTTTGCGGACTGACAGAACTTCTACCAAATTATTGGTACTTCTATATTTTTATAGTAACTGTTTAGAGCGGGAACAGCAGGAATACATTCCTTGTTGTTAGGCAAAGGGTATGTGATCGTACATCACATACCCTTTGCCTAACAACAAGGAATGTTGCCGACGGGCGCGCCGGAGCTCATGGACCGCATGCCGCTGCGACTGAGCTCTGGCAGAAAAACCATTTTTTTTTCATTTTCCTTTTCAAAAAAACCTTATCGCTGACAAGAATTTATGCATCATGAATCAAAACTGGTACGTAATATCTCTTCTTCCTAATTATTCTAAAATTATGGGCCATACATTGAGGCAAAGGCTCAGCTGGCTGCCAAAAAGTTGGGGATCCTTGCGAAGGTGCGAAAGTATTTCACGCCGGAACAGCTGCTCAACTTGTATCAAGCGCAAGTTCGATCGTGCATGGAGTACTGTTCTCATCTCTGGGACGGATCTGCCAAATATCAGCTAGATGCACTAGAGTCGATCGAAAAGCGGGCCAAGAGACTCATCGGCGATGAAGCACTGGTCAAATCAAAGCTCCAGAGCCTTGAACATCGTCGCCGAGTTGCCAGCTTGTCGGTATTTTATCGGTTACATTTCGGGGAGTGTGCGATGGAATTGCATTCAAAATTCAAATTCAATTCAAAATTGTTTATTTCTTAACCAAATCAAAACAACAAGTTATGATTGGAGCCTCTTTTTAGGCAAATGATGCCTGTATTAAGAGACTCCGCTCTTCCATAGCAAGATAACTTTACAAAACAGAACAGAAAAGAGTAAGATTATTCACGTGATTGTGTTTTCGTGTATGGGGTGTTGAGTGTGTTTTGTGTGTGTGTGTGTGTGTGTGTGTGGATGGATGTGTGTGTGGATAAGTATGTGTGTAGAGAAAAACGGGTGAGTTAAACCATATGTTGCAAGAGCGCCTCAGTATCTTCATAAGTAAATGGTTTTATCCAATTTGTTAGCATTTTTTTACATTCATGTAGTTGTTTAGTGTATATGTATACCTCTTTGTTTACCCTATTATAAAGCTGAGCAGAACGTTTGTTGCATTGTACAGAAGCGAATTTTGTTTGAGTTTGTGGGATTTGTGCGATCATGTCTTTCCGTCTTTTTGATATTATATTTGCATTATAAGGAAGTGTCTTATGTTTTTTTAGGATTGTATATATGATGAACAGTTTTCTAACAGAAAGCAGGCCACTAATCTGATATAGACTGTCAGTAGGGTATCTGATCTTTTTAAAATACATTATTTTTATTAGTGCTCGTTGTGCTCGTTCTACATCTATAAATCTTGTTTTTGCCGCACCGCCCCATATGGGAATACAGTAGACTATAACAGATTGCACAAGTGCCACATAAACTTCATTAAGGATATTTCTATGAAAGCCTACTTTTTTATTTATAGTTGTGGGGATGACATGCCGTAATGTTTTAAATATCCATCCTAGTTTCCTAACTCTTCCTGTAACATGGTCTAGGTGAGCATACCATGATAATTTTTGGTCAATCATGACGCCCAAATACTTAGTTTTTGAGACTTTATTAATTGCAGGACACTTACAATTATTATTGGAAAAATTATCACATGAGTGTACTTTGATGCTAAAGGTTTCATTAGGTTGTGAACGATTCGAGATAGTAAAACAAATGTAGTTCGTTTTTAATGTGTTTAGTGTGAGTAGGTTGTCGTTGAGCCAGTTTGTTATTTGGACCATGCCCATCTCCGCCTTGAACCTAACATCGGACCAGTTGTTCCCGGAAAAGACAACAGCCGTATCATCAGCGTATGAAAATATTTTTGCGTTATCGACTTTTAAGTTGCAGAGATCGTTAATGTACGTTAGAAATAATGTAGGGCCTAACACGCTTCCTTGCGGTACGCCGAATAACACCTCTGCGTCATCACTTATATAGGTTCCTATCTTAACCCTCTGCTTTCTATTTGATAGGTAATCCTTGAAAAGATTTAGAGGGGCTCCTCTTATTCCGACTCTTTCCAACTTGTTCACAAGGGTTGGAACAGAAACGGTGTCAAAAGCCTTTTTTAGATCTAGAAATACCGTTAGGCATTTCCTTCCTGTATCGAGATCGTCGGTAACTAGTGAGCTGAGGGCAGTAACGGCATCCTCGGTAGATACTCCCCGTCTAAAACCAAATTGTGTAGGTGATATTAATTTAAATTTGTTTAAGTACTTTATGAGTCTAATATTAATTAATTTTTCAATAATCTTAGACAGGGCTGGCAGGACCGAGATAGGTCTATAATTGTTGACATCATCTCTGTTCCCTCCCTTGTGTACCGGTGTAATAATGGATTTTTTCAAAGGGGCTGGGAAAGTACCATTTTTGAAACAAAGGTTGGCCAGGTGGGAAATGATGGGAACTACTTCTTTGTAAACATACTTTAGGAAACTAGTAGAGATACTATCCCATCCTGGAGCACTGGACGATTTCAGGCTCATCAGGATTCCCTCAACTTCAATTGGGTCCGTGTCCAAGAGCACAAAGGAATTAGTTTGCGCAGAAAAAATGTTAGGTTTAGCAGAAGGAATTTTATTGGTCCTGGGTTGAATTTGCTGGGCTAATTCTTTGCCAATATTCACAAAGTAATTGTTTACGAAGTTAACTGATTCAGTTGGAGACGATCTAATACTTAATAATTCTGTGCTTTGGCTGTTTACTTTATTTGAGTAGGTGATTGCTTTTATGTTTTTCCATAGTAATTTAGTGTTTGTAACTGATTTAGTGAGTAATTCTCTTTCATATTTTCTTTTAATTTTTTTGATAAGATTATTACAATAATTTTTGTATCGACAGTATGTGATTTTTTTCCGTTTTGCATGATTGCAATTGCATGATTTAATTCCGCCCAGCCCGTTCCATCATCGGACAACCAGACGCACGGTGATGCGTCATCGGTACATGGTGGACATCCCACCCATACGCACAAAACACACAAAGTGTCCACAAAACGTTTTGGGGACACTTTTATTATGCGTACAGCTAAGGAGTGGAATTCCCTGCCGGAGTCTGTGTTTCCTGATAGCTACAATCTAGGGGTCTTTAAGTCAAGAGTGAATGGGTTTTTTCTAGGCAAGCGTGCTTCACCGTCGAACACATCATCGCTTTCCATCAGGTGAGATAGTGGTCAAGCGCGAGCCTATTGATAATAAAAAAAAAAAAAAAAAACTTTGGAATTTCGTTTTCTTCTGGCATTTCAGACCTTTTTGTTGCATAATTTTGATGGTCCGTTTCCTTGTCTGTAGATATCAGTTGAGCCGACATCGACTTTCACCCTCGGGACAGAACGACTGACCCCTGGTGTATCTGCAGTCTTCGGAATTCCGAAGATCTTTCAACAGGTTCCGTATATATGTTTTTAAAACGGCCTGTGTTTTTGGAGAGGTACTACGGAAGGCAGTTTGTTCATCCAGCGTGGATTGCCAAAGGATGGCTGTTATCTTATTTTTATTTAGTTTATTTAGGTATTAGAGTTCCGTATGGTGCCGGACGTAAAGAATTTCACCATCCCATGTCTTACCGTGGGTGTCGTAAGAGGCGACTTACGGACAAACCAGAGAATGGGCAGCAGCGTTCTCTGTGCTTCTATAACAACCATACTGCGATCGCCAACCCACCCTTGTCCGTTCTTCTCCACGTAGGCTTTTCCGAACGGATGGTAGAATCACTTTATCAGATCCGGCCTTTGCCATCCCCCAAGCGACGCCCTGAGCCGAGGTCCGACCCCAACTGGGGTAGCCCTTAGTGCTGTCGCTTTAGGTTTAGAAATTTTAAGCCTGGCCGGAGGCTACATAGCTTAGTCTCCACAGGTTAGTCCGGATAAGCAGTGGACGGCTACTTTGGCCAAACTGCGAGACGCCACGTATTAAAAAAAAAAATAAAAAAAAAAAAACGCCAACCCACCTTCCAAGCGTGGCGATTATGGCAAAACTCCCCCAATGAATATAACAAATAAAAAATGGCCCCTAGTACTCGGCAGCTTGCCTACCCTCGACTACGGTAGCGGTCGAGGCTACGGCATGGCAAGGGGTGCTAAGAATCTCCGGACGAGATCCGGCTACCCCAACAATCACCGACGACTGGACCTGGCAACAAATAACACGCGCACACTTCGGACCGACGAGAAGGTCACCGAACTCGAAGAGGAATTGAGCAGGTTGCGATGGAGTATTATAGGGTTAACTGAAGTCCGAAGAGAGGTAGAGGACTCGATAATCGTCAAATCCGGTAACCTGCTCTATTTCCGAGAGGGTGACCGGCAGTCCCAGGGTGGTGTCGGGTTTATCGTCCACAAGTAAGAGTGTGTCGACCAGGGTGGCGTACCCTATAATCAGAATATCCTCAAGATATTCGCTGAAGGTCATACAGGTCTACGCCCCAACCTCGGCACACCCCGACGATGAGGTAGAGACCATGTATGAGGATATCTCCAGAGCAATGCATGGTTTCAAAACTCACTTCACCGTTGTCATGGGGGACTTCAACGCGAAACTGGGCAAACGAGACGAGAATGAGCTGCAAGTGGGGCAATTTGGAGTTGGACAACGGAACCACCGGGATCACCTACTGGCCAGTTTTATTGAGAAGGAGGGCCTCTATATGATGAACTCCTTCTTCAAAAAGCGTGAACACAGAAAGTGGACCTGGCAGAGCCCCGATGGTGCAACAAAAAATGAGATCGACTTCATCATGTCAACTAAGAAGCAAATGTTCAATGATGTCTCTGTGATCCATTCGGTAAAAACCGGGAGCGATCACCGCATGGTAAGAGGCACATTGAACATTAATATTAAGCTTGAAAGGTCTCGACTGATGGAGTCCACGCTCCGACCAGCACAAATCCAGGTCCAAAACCCCGAGAGCTTTCAGCTCGAACTCCAGAATCGTTTCGAGTGCCTAGGGAGCTCCGTGGATGAATACAGCAACGGGTTCGTGGAAGCTGTCCATACAGTCGGGTCTAAGTTTTTCAAGACCCGTCGTACAGATAGAAACAAAAATCTCTCTGATCATACCCTCTAGCTTATGAAGGAGAGGCGTGAGATGATCCTGCAGTCTTCAGATGAGGCGTGCAAATACCGGCAGCTCAATAGACAGATCTCTAAATCCTTGAAAAGAGACCTCCGCCGCTTCAATACCGAGCGTATCGAGCGAAATGAAGACTCCAAGGTGTTTTCAAGGGATCTGGCTATTGGGCAGAGCCAACTCACGAAACTGAAGACCGACGATGGCAGGATCGTATTATATGTTTAGAATTATGTGTTTAAAAATATTATAACTGTACAGAAGTGAATACTAATAAGTTAACTGATACAAAATTAACTAATTACTTAGTGACAGTGTTATCTCCGGGTTTAATACACAAACAGTGAAGTTAAAACCAAAAACTAATATTATCAAAAACCGTAACTTATACAATAAAAACAAGACAATAACAAGTGACAATAGCATTAAACCATATAATATTATCCATAAGACATTCTGTGATCCTAATATTTAGAAATAAGTGTAATAAAAACAATAATAACAAAGACTAAGTGAAAAAAGTGATTAATACAACAATTTTCAACATCAACCGTCACCAAGAAAAAGTTAATTTGAACGTTAAACTGCAGCATAAAGTAATTTTGAAATGTGGCGCATCTAGTCCAAAAATTCGACCATCAAACATAGTACATATTATGGTCTAGTGGTTAAGGCAGCCGCCTACTTTTGCCAGTTAACTTGCATCGCACATCTGGTCTCGAGTTCAAACGTCACGCCGAGCAATATTCACTTTTAGTAAATTCGTAAATTTCGAATAGCATAAGTTAACATAAATTGAAAAACAGACTGGAGTAAATATAGTACTGCTATCAGATGTAAGAGGGCAGTAACTACAACAATAATAAAAATCAAAACAATAAAAAGTAAATTACAATGGACAACTTCGATATGGACAATATTACCGTTCGAAAACCCGTAAAGGCCAGTTCAATGGATAATATTTACAACGAAAGCAGAAATTCGACGTTAATGGACACAACAATGATGAGTTTGCCTAACACTTCAATTAATGACAGTGAAGCTATTGTGTGCTATCAAGACACAATTGGGAGATTGACTCTGGAATTAGAAAGCGCCCATCTGGAGATTGAGAACCTAAACAGTGAAAACTTTCGTCTAAAAATGGACATATGCCAATATCAAAAAGTTATTGAAACATATAAGAAGGTAAACATATTAGAAATGAAGGATTTTTCACCGAAATCTGCAAGAAAAGGAAATACTATTAGAACGAGCTGCTTTTCTACTCCGACAAAGTTGGCTACTAATCCTAAAATTACATATCAAAAGGACAATGCCGTAACACAGACCCCTAACAATGTTGGAGACACAGCGTCCAATACAGCAGGATCAATCTGTAGTTCTGAGGAAATGCTACACGCAAACTCGACGCCAAAGAACAGCGTTCAAAGTCCCAGCGCGTGTACAAAACCGAGTGACTACGACTCTCGGTGTGAAAAGTCTTCATTATTGCATAAAATTAAAAACGAACAGTATAAACAAAACAAAATCTGCATTCTGAGTACTAATAAACAGAACAAGATCATGTCTATAGCAGAAGAGACGATTGAGAAGCAATTTTACTTTTGTCACTATCTGACCAGGAGGAGCCACCTGTAATCTCCTAGAAGGGTTAAGCAATAAACTTGAGGATTACACGAGGAATGATTATTGTGTAATTTTTATAGGTGAACAGGACTTTATAATTAGTAATAACTACTCTCAACTAATATTAGACATAAGGAAAACTCTCAGTGCCATATCACATACTAACATTATTATCTGTTTACCAACATATAAATATAATGTTAATTCTATCTTGTATAATTGGCGAGTCGTGACCTTTAATCAACTTTTATATGAAAATGTTACAAAACATAAGTATGCATATGTGTTGGATTCAAATGCAAATATCGACTATAATTACAACACATTCTTTAGGCAATCTGGTCAACTAAACAACTTTGGACTCCGTACCGTTTTTGTTAATCTTCTTAATGTAATTGGGAACATACAGTGTTTTAACACTCAGTCTTCAAGTAATCACTTGGTTACATTAACGACCCACGAACCCACACATGTACTAGAAACAGAAAAACAGTTTTTTCGTTAGTAATAGTATTTACGTGATGCATCAGAATATAGCAGGCCTGTTAAATAAGACAGATGCTTTAACTGTTTGCCTACAGGCACTGGAAGAAAAGAACATTAATATTGACGCACAGTGTATTATAGAGCATTTTATGATGTCAGGTTACGAAAATCACTTAAATGTACCTAATTATTGTTTAGCAACAGTGTTTTGTAGAAAAAATAGTAAGCGTACGTAAAAACGCACCACCGCGTGCATTTTAATTAGAAACGGGCATCAGTGGAAAGAGTTGCCACAGATAGCTATTCTGTCAATAACTGGTGTAATAGAGTGTTGCGGTGTAGAGCTCATACAGTATAATATTATAATTTTGTGTGTATACAGGGTACCAAAAATAAATAATATAAACACATTCTATGAGGTGTTAGAAAAAATATTACGAATCATATGTAATAAAAAATATGCGCATGTTGTAATGACGGGAGACTTTAATATTGACGTAATGAAGAAAAATAATATTGTATTGGAATTTGAATGTCTGTTATTAAATTTCAATCTAACATTAGCTTTAAAACAACCAACCAGGATACATAGCCAAACGTGCATAGACAATATCGCACATAACTTTAAATCCAAATTGAAGTGATTGAATTTGCACTTTCAGACCACCAGCTCAAATAATAAAGTGCCCGGTGAAAAAAACTGCTATTTTAAAATATTGGCGTATAAAAAGACGTGATTTTAATGCAGAGAATATGAATAAATTTAAAGATATTTTAAAACAAGTGAATAGTCAGAAATTTATGAAACCGATAATCCTAATGACGCATTTGACATATTTATTGACACGTTTAAACTATTTTATGACTTATGTTTTCCATTTAAATGGACAACTATAAGGGGGATAAGGAAACCTAGATGGATATCAAACGGCATAAAATTATGTAGTAAAAAGAAACGGCAATTGCTGTGGCGTTAAAGACTAAAACCAAATATAAAAATAAGGCAAGTTTCTTAAACTACAAAAATAGATTTTAAAAAGTACCCAACGTGCCCAAAACAATTATTCTATTAAAACCTCTACCAATAAGTCAAAAACTACTTGGAATATAATAAACAAAACAAAACCGTGTTTCCCTAAGGAATCCATTAGACAGATCAATTTAGATAATAAAGTATTAAATGATCCTCAAGAAATAGCAAACGCTTTTAACGAATTTTTCGTAGACAAAATTCAATCGATTCCATGTTCAGGAAATAATTCAATCAATATTGCAAAACGTCGAGATTCAATTTATGTTGCCCCGAGTATTCCTATAGACATTAAAAACATTATAAAATCATTAAAAGCCACAAATAGTACAGGATATGACGGAATTTCCACAAAGTTAATCAAGTATGTATCTGACCATTTTTGTAACCACTTGAGCTATCTCATAAACCTGTGTATCTGTTCAGGTGTTGTTGATTTATAATAATGACGACGAGTTTACTTGTATTAAATACTTTAATATTACCAATTATATTTTAAACAAAAAGGAAACATTTATCTCGTAATGTCACAGAGCAGAGAGAGCGCCACAGATGAGTAACATTTAGAAGGCGCGAAATTTAAATATTACAACACACACTTCAAATTAGAGCCTTCCTTGCTAAAAACAAGATTACAAATTTTAAACCATAAATTAATACAAAAATATTGTAATGACAATTTTAAACAATCACAAAATAAACTACTTGTCATTAGGTTTACACATTCCAATATTATCTCTCATAGATTTAAATTTATCTTTAGGCAACGCTTTAGTAAAGATATCTGCATATTGATTGTTTGTGTTTACATAGTTAAGTCTTATAACATTTTCATAATATTTCTCCTTAATAAAGTTGTATTTTATATCAATATGCTTGCAACGTTTGTGAAAATCACTATTTTTAACTACATTAATTGCACTTTGATTGTTTATGTTTATAGTCACAGATTGCTGTTTAAATTCACTTATGTCTTGTAATAGTTGCTTCAACCACATGGCCTCCTTTGTGGCTGCACAAGCCGCCATAAACTCGGCCTCAGTTGTAGATAAGGCCACTGTTTGTTGCCTTTGGGATGACCAGGTAATGGCAGTACCTTGTTTGACAAAAACATAGCCAGTTGTTGAACGCCTTGTTTCAATATCATTGGCAAAGTCAGCATCACTATAGCCAACTAAATCAGTGCTGTCTGGTTTTGGTGTGTAGCATAAACCATACTCTTTGGTGTCTTTTAAGTATTTCAGTATTATTTTAACAGCATTCCAGTGAGATTCATTATAGCAGTGCAAAAATCTACTCACCTGACTGACAGCAAACGCAATATCTGGCCGACTTACTGTAGCTGCATGTATAAGTGATCCCACGGCTTCTCTGTAGGGGTACTTTTTGTCAGGCGGTACATCAGTCTTCATAAGCTTGACATGTGGGTCAGCTGGCACAGTGTTCGAGTTTGCTTCAGTCATGTTACATTTTCTTAGTAACTGTTCTATGTATCTGGTCTGGTGAATAAATATACAGTTATTAAATCGGTCAATCTGCATTCCCACATAGCAGGTAAGTGGACATGTTTTGACATCAAAATTAGTTTTAAGATCATTAATCACTTCAGTAAGAACAGATTTTTCTTTGCAAAATAAGAGACCATCATCGACATACAGGCATAAGTAACATTTTATACCTCTAATTACTCCAATATAAATACACTGATCTGCTTTGCTTCTTTCAAACCCAAACTTATTTAAAACTGAGTTGAATTTTGTATTCCAGCATCTTGGTGCCTGTTTCAGCCCATACAAGGATTTGTTAAGCTTACATACCATACTTGGATCGCAGTTGAATCCCTCAGGTGGTGTCATAAAGATGGTTTCTTGCAGGTCACCATACAGGAAAGCAGTGGTAATGTCAAATTGAATTATTTCTTGATGTTTCTGAGCTGCAATAGATAATAATATACGAATTGAGTCATTCCTCACAGTTGGTGCAAAGGTTTCATCAAAATCAATACCCTCTGTCTGTGCATATCCCTTTGCACAGAGTCTGGACTTGTAACGAGACCTGTTGGATCATTTTTAATGCGGAACACCCATTTAGACCCTATAGGTTTGATGTTTTTATTATTTTCTACCAATGTCCAAGTTTTATTCTTATCATGTGATTTCAGTTCTTCATTAATTGAAACTTTTCATTTTTCAGAGTCAGCAGAGGTTATAGCTTCATTATAATTATGTGGAGTAGATTGTATCTCATCACTGCTGCAGCAGAGGTAAGTATTATCTTCATTATTATTTAATTTTGGCAATTCTTTATTTCTAGGTATCAATGTTATTTTGCAGGGTCTAGGTGTTTCAGCACTTGCACTTGGAATGTAATCAGGATCTGACATTTCTCCTTGATCTGAGAGATATTCACTAGTAATTAAGGTATCAGTTGTGTCACTGGAACTCAGAGACGTATTATTGTCATTTAGTTCCAATGGTGGACTATTCGGAGGTTCCTTCTCAGTCAGATTTACAGGAACATAATTTCGTTTTACTGTGGTCTCAAGGAAAATAGCATCTCTACTTTTAATCACAGTGTTGGATTTGGGTATAATAAATCGGTAACCTTTTGTGGTCTCACAGTATCCAATAAAAATAGCTTTTAGTGATTTACAGTCCCATATTTTCCTTTTCTCTTTTGGAAGATGTATCATAGCTTCACAGCCAAATATTTTAAGGTTACTTAAGTTTGGTTTTTTCTTGGACCACATTTCTTCTGGACATTTATAATCCAATAATTGCGTTGGAGATCTGTTATTGAGATAAGCAGATGTGTGAATCGCTTCAGCCCAATATTCCTTACTTAGATTTGCATTAATTAATATACACTTTTTCAACTAAAGTTCGATTCATACGCTCAGAGACTCCGTTTTGCTGAGGCGTGTATGGTGTTGTTGTTTGGTGAATAATACCAGCCTTTACAAGGAACTCAGAAAATACTTTGTTCATGTATTCAAACCCATTGTCTGTACGAAAACATTTTATACTGTACTCTAGTTGATTTTCAACTTGACTTTTAAATTCTTTAAAGGAGAATGCCCATGGACAGTACTTTCAAAAAAATAATTGTGTCACAATAATTTTTGGACAATAAATTAAACAAAATATTTCAAGTATTTTGACTTCTTTTCTACAAGATTCCTAGTGGGGTTCATTTTCTTGAATTAATAAGTATTTAACTTCCGTTTCTCAGCTCAAACATATTCCGCCATTTATTTTAGGGTTGAGGCATGTTGACGTGATCTGACATCGATTAATCGAACAATCGTTTTTTTGTAATCCACCTGAAACACTGAATCGATTCAAGGATCTCCTGTATCGAACCGATTCCCTCTTTAATGTTAATAACTAATTGATTTTGAAATTGGTTTGAAATCGATTAAATTACCGATTTGGTAACATGCCTATTACTGTCAGTCATTTCATTTGACAGTGACAGTCATGTGACAGTAGCCGTCTTTTCATTTGTTTTATTTGTATGTTTTGTTGCGTCGAGTTGCGTTACTTAATACTTATCTTATCAATACAACACCGCCGTGTGTTTGTGAAAATAGTGCTTAATATAATAAGACAGGACTTTATATTTGTGATTTCCGACATGGCTACGGCTCGAAGTTGGTGTCTCAAATGTTCTTTGATGTTGGCGCCATATATGCGCAGACATAATATTTTGCTGCATTTTTGCATTTTAGTTCCTGATATTATATTGACCATATTACGGGCGTGGATCTACGCCGATAAGTAAGAATAACATTGTATGTCTTACCAGGACTTGAACAAATGTCTAACGAATGCAAATCTTAAATATGCTGGCATACAGTCCATATTGCTGTGAATCTACTATAACCTAAAAAGGAACACATTTTGTTGAATATCTCTTAACTCCCGCAATGAAAATTGACTAAAGTTGATACGTGTAATTAATTAAGGTAACATAATCAAAAAAAGGTGTTTTTATCAGGACATGCAACTGTTTCGGTCAGTACATTTCTCCATACAAAATAGGCATTCTCCTTTATCAAGAGCATCTGATTTCTTTTGCAAAAAATAAACAAACACCTGCTTAGAGTAGTCATCAATGAATGTGATGAAGTATTTTGCACCTCCAATTGAAGTGGTTTCCATTGGTCCACAAATATCTGAATGAACCAATTTAAGCAATTTTGAAGCTCTTGTGCTGCTTGACTTAAATTGCAGGCGTGTCTGTTTGCCTTCTAGACAAGTCACACAGGTAAGATTATCAGCTTTCTTTGATAATTTCACACCATCAGTATTGTCTTCAATTTTCTTTAGATCACTGAAATTGAGATGTCCTATCATGATGACATCTGGGCCCATAACCTGTTGATTTATAATAATGACGTCGAGTTTACTTGTATTAAACACTTTAATATTACCAATTATATTTTAAACAAAAAGGAAACATTTATCTCGTAATGTCACAGAGCAGAGAGAGCGCCACAGATGATATATACCAATGAGTAACATTTAGAAGGCGCGAAATTTAAATATTACAACAGGTGTATATCCAGATGCCTTAAAAGTGTCTATAGTAAAGCCGTTATTTAAAAAAAACAATAAAGAACACATGGACAACTTTAGACCAATCGCACTCATTCCTATAATATTAAAAAAAAAAAAAGTTTATTTATAAGGAGATGTACTCATACCTTGAGAAGAAACACATTTTAATCGATGCGCAAAAGGGATTTAGGAAAAACAGGACAACCAATATGGCTATTTATGACTTCTTGCTGAAGGTAATGATAAAGGTGGACGTTAGAATCACAGTATGCGCTATCTACTGTGATATGACGCAAGCTTTCGACTATGTAAACCATAACGTTCTACTGCAAAAACTAGAGGCATATGGCATAAGAGGAAATATACTTAACCTTATAGAGTCTTACCTAATTAACAGAAAACAGTACACGGAAATAAGAAAAATAAATACTAAGACAAAGAGAGAGGAAATTTACGTAACCGGCGAACGAACGCCTATTTATGGTGTCCCACAAGGGAGCGTGCTTGGAGCACTATTATTTATCCTATATATTAATGACCTGCCTGATGCTATTGACTACCCCATGACCCTATTCGCAGATGACAGCACAATGACTATAACATGTAATAATAAGGACGTTTATAAATATGACATTAATGAAACTTTGACATCAATAATAGCATGGTTAGATAAGAATAATCTTAAAATTAATTTAGATAAGACTACGATAATGCATTTTAGTCAACGGGTACATGCTGATACTGACATTAAAGCACTCTACAATGGCACAGTATTAAGTAAAGTAGACGACACAAAATTTCTTGGTGTAATGATAGACGCAAAATTGAACTGGAAAGCGCATATTGAATATATAAGCAAAAAACTGAGCTCGTCCGCGTATGTCATGTACAAACTGTCTTCAGAACTTAGCCCAGATGCTTTGGTGACAGCTTATCATGGATTGGTGTCATCACTTCTGCGTTATGGTATAATATTTTGGGGTAACTCTACGGACAGAGAAATAGCGTTTAAAGCTCAAAAGAGGTGTATTCGGGCTATGTTTAAGATAAAATCGACAGAAAGCTGCAGACCATTGTTTAAAAAGTACAAATTATTGACTTTACCCTCTTTATATATTTTTGAAGTTGCATCGTTTGTAAAGGCTAACCATTAACCCATTACTTTCCACGTCTATCTGACACTTTTCCACGCAACAGACGTGACAATAGTCAACTTTATTTGCACTCGGCAAAAACTGCCCTCATGGGGAAAAGCTTTTTTTGCATGGCCCCGAAAATATACAACAAAATAACACAGTCATATAAAGCTATGACAACAAATCAATTTAAAAATAAGATTCGAAATTTATTAACAGACAAGTGTTATTATAATATAAATGACTTTTTGACGGATTCCTTTTAAATGCTTGAATGTTTGTATTATTGTTTGGATTGTATTGTGATTCTTATAAAATTGTATTCTGACATTTCTCTAATATTTTGTTTTGACATATTGTTTTAATATCTTTACATTTTTATTTTACTCTGACATTCTAGTACCACATCCTTAATTTGTATTTTTGTAACGACATTTGCTTTTTACTTATTAAATATTTTAATATCCTGACATTTTTTTAAAATAATTTTGCCTAGAATGATTATTTTTAATTGATTTATTATTTAAAGATCGTTATTTTTTATTATTTTCCTCTGACATTCTATCATCATCATCATCAGCCTATAGCAGTCCACTGCTGGACATAGGCCTCTCCAATTGCACGCCATTTGCTTCGATTTTCGGCAACTCTTAGCCAGCTGCTACCAGCCACCGCCACCCCGCGAAGATCGTCACTCCACCTAGCCTGAGGGCGTCCCACCTTACGTTTACCAATTCGCGGTCTCCACTCAAGAACACGTCTACCCCAACGGTCATCGGTTCTACGACTTATATGCCCGGCCCATTGCCACTTCAGCTTACTTATTCTGTGAGCTATGTCGACAACTTTGGTTCTCTGCCGGATCACCTCGTTTCGGATTCGATCCCTTAGAGAGACTCCGAGCATAGCCCTTTCCATAGCTCGCTGAGCAACTTTGAACCGATGAACCAGCCGTATTGTGAGTGTCCACGTCTCGGCGCCGTAGGTCATAACAGGTAGGACGCACTGGTTGAAGACTTTGGTCTTCAGGCTCTGTGGGATACGTGACGAGAAGACTCGACGAAGTTTCCCAAACGCCGCCCAGCCCAGCTGTATTCTTCTATTAGCCTCCTTATCAAAGTTGTTCTTACCAAACTGCAGAGTTTGCCCGAGGTAAACGTATTCTCGAACAACTTTGAGAGCACCGCCATTGACCACAATGGGTCCCGGAGTGACGTGTGAATTGAACATAACCTGGGTTTTGTCCAAGTTCATCCGGAGCCCGACGCGTGCAGAAGAACCAGCTAAGCCGTTCAGCATCAGCTGCAAGTCATGCAGTGACTCTGCTATTACGACGATGTCATCCGCAAATCGCAGGTGTGAGATGTACTTGCCGTTTATATTAATACCGCGTCCTTCCCAGTCCAGCGTCTTAAACATATCCTCCACCGCGTTGCTAAACAATTTCGGGGAAATAACGTCCCCTTGTCTAACCCCTCGACGCAGTGAGATATGCTTAGTTTGCCGGTCCTGACTTTGGACGGTCATTGTGGCGTTTGCATAAAGACATCTCAGCACTTGGATGTATCGCCAGTCCACTTGGCACCGCTGCATAGACTCCAAAACAGACCAGGTTTCGATAGAGTCAAAAGCCTTCTCATAGTCCACAAAAGCAAAACACAGGGGCCGATTATATTCTTCGGACTTCTGTATAATTTGCCGCACTGTGTGGATGTGGTCTATGGTGCTGTATCCACCTCGGAACCCGGCCTGCTCCGGTGGTTGAAACTCGTCGAATCTTCGCGCTAGACGATTCGTGACGACTCTCGAAAACAACTTATATACGTGGCTAAGAAGCGAAATGGGTCTATAATTCTTCAAAAGGGTCTTGTCTCCCTTTTTGAAGAACAGAATGACCACGCTCCTTTGCCACGCTTCTGGAGTTCTCCCAAAGAACAGGACAGAATTGAAGAGCTCCCCAAGCTCCTTCAGTACCGGTCGTCCTCCCGCTTTCAGTAGCTCGGTAGTTATCCCGTCCTCAACCGGGGCTTTTCCATTTTTAAGCTGTTTGAGAGCCGCTTCGATTTGGCTTATTTCAGGCAGGTCTTCTGTGAAATGGCGTGTTAAGGTGGCTCTAGAATCCTCATTTTCGGGATCAGGCCGAGATGCATGCGTTGCGTACAATTGGCCGTAGAAGTTTTCAACTTCCGAAAGAATCTCCGGCTTCGAAACGACGATATTCCCATTAGATTTAGTCAACTTCGTCAGATGGCTCCTCCCAAGTGACTGGACAAACACTTTCGACCCCCGGTTTTGCTCAATCGCTTTCTCTATAGAGAGCATGTTGGCTCGTCGGAGGTCGCGTCGTACCATTTTCCTTATATGTTTATTGAGTGCCCGCTGTTCTGACGAAGTGACCGGTGGAGTTTCACGTCGTTCCATCATAAGCTTCAGAGTTCCCTCCGAAAGTTTGGACTTCCTGCCCGTACGCCGCATCTTACAAAATCTCGCACCTTCCTCCCTGAGGATTTCCACCATTTGGTCGAGCGCCTGGTCAACGCTATTTGCGGTTTCCACGGCAGCAAAACGGTTCTCCAGGTCTGGCTGGAACGCTTCAGATCCCAACATTGTTTGGAGCATATTGGGACGGAGCCTAGACTTCATCAAACGAGTTCTCTCAAGCTTGCAATTGATATTCAGGGAGCCTCGAACAAGTCTGTGATCGCTGCCGGTATTAAACCTGTTGATCACTGAGACATCCCTGAATATGTGCTTTTTATCTATTATGATGAAGTCTATCTCGTTTTTGGTCACGTTGTCGGGGCTTCGCCATGTCCACTTCCTTTGTGGCTGTTTCTTAAAGAAGGAATTCATTACGAAAAGACCCTCTCTTTCTAGGAAGTTGACAAGCATTTGCCCCCTATGATTCCTGCTACCAAACCCGTAGGATCCTACTACCGAATCACTGCAATTCTGTACTCTCACTTTGGCGTTAAAATCCCCCATGAGAACGCTGTAGTGGGTCTTAGTGGTGGAATGCAAGGCCTTGGAAATGTCCTCAAACATTTCCTCCACTTCGTCGTCCGAGTGTGCCGAGGTCGGTGCGTAAACCTGTACAACCTTGAGGCAATACCTCTCGGTTAGCTTAATTATGAGGTACGCTACCCGGTTCGAGACACTGGAAACCTCCACAACGTTGTCACAGATGGACTTGTTTACCAGGAACCCTACGCCACCCTGGGATAGCTGGTCTCCCTCTCGGAAATACATAAGGTGGCCTGATTTGAGTGTTATTGTATCCTCCCCCTCTCTTCGGACTTCACTCAGCCCTAGAACGTGCCACCTTATACTCTCGAGTTCTTCCTCAAGCTGCACGAGTTGTTCATCAAGCGTCATAACGTGCGTCCATTATACGTCGCCAAGGTCAGTTGGGTTCGGCGGCCGTCCGTAACCCGGTGAGTCTTCGCACCCCCGAATGCCCTGCCGTCTCCGTGACCGCCGCCATAATCAGGTATAACAGCAGGGCGGCCGGGAACTGGGGGCCGTGGTTGATTTTGACTTGTCATATAGGAGGGTTTGCCCATAATCGCCACGCTGGGCATGCGGGTTGGCGATCACAGATCGCAGCTTTTTCGCACTGGTGACGCTGCTGCCCATCACCAGTCTGTACCACTTAGCTGCGAAGATTTGTTAAAATGGTTATACCGCCATTTATCGGTTGTCGTCAGAGCCTCGTTTGTTATTTAGCAGGATGTACCGCGAGCAGGTGAGGTTGACTTGGGGCACTTAGATCTTGAATACCCCCTTACACCCCATCTGACATTCTAGAAGCATAATAATTATGATGATGAGATGATGCATAATTTTGACATGTATTATTTTAGTGACATTTGCACGACATTTTTTTTTATTTTTTATTATTACTAAATTTGACATTATATTAAGTATTTT
The DNA here is from genome assembly GCA_964057195.1 of Orthosia cruda. Taxonomy (NCBI): domain Eukaryota; kingdom Metazoa; phylum Arthropoda; class Insecta; order Lepidoptera; family Noctuidae; genus Orthosia; species Orthosia cruda. The sequence continues at coordinate 29,526,120 of OZ059829.1, read as the reverse complement.
GATTTGTATTCTTTATTAATATTTGCATGCCATTTTCCAAGGTAGACATGACGTTCTATAATTTTGTATCCTAACATCCCTCCATGCTGACAATTTGTTATGTATGTATGTACTCATGTTTGAGCAAATAAAAATGATTTGATTTGATTTGTATCCGCCAAACCGGAGCTTCTCAGGGAGATCGAGACATTCTATGGGCAGTTGTACACATCGATCAGCAAGCCCGTTGCGAGTCTAGCAAACGACGCAAGAGCTAGATTGACCCGACACTATACCGAAGATATCCCGGACTTCAGCTTGTATGAGATTATGATGGCTCTGAAACAGCTCAAAAACAACAAGGCGCCGGGTGATGACAGAATTACGGCCGAACTCCTGAAGGCGGGTGGAAAACCGGTCCTTAGGGCCCTTCAGAAGCTGTTTGATTCCGTCATACTCGAGAGCAAAACGCCACAGGCATGGTGCAGGGGTGTGGTGGTACTCTTCTACTTCTATAGGCCCATCTCACTTCTTAGCCATGTCTACAAGTTGTTTTCAAGAGTCATCACGAATCGTCTCGCGCGCAGGTTTGACGATTTCCAGCCCCCCGAACAAGCCGGATTTCGAAAAGGCTTTAGCACCGTAGACCACATACATACGCTGCGGCAGGTTATACAGAAGACCGAAGAGTATAACCTGACTCTCTGTTTAGCGTTTGTGGACTACGAGAAAGCCTTCGATTCGATCGAGACTTGGGCTGTACTGCAGTCTCTCCAACGGTGCCAGATCGACTACCGGTACATTGAGGTATTGAAGTGTTTGTACAAAAACGCCACCATGTCAGTCCGTCTTCAGGATCAGATCTCGAAACCAATCCTTCTCCAGCGCGGCGTAAGACAGGGAGACGTCATTTCTCCGAAACTGTTCACTGCTGCGCTGGAGGACTTTTTCAAGGTTCTGGACTGGAGGGGGCTGGGCATCAACGTTAATGGCGAGTACATTACTCACATTCGGTTTGCCGACGACATAGTGGTCATGGCTGAGACCATGGAGAGTCTCAGTAAAATGCTCGATGACCTCAGTAGAGCTTCCGAAAGAGTGGATCTTAAAATGAACATGGACAAAACCAAGATCATGGTGAATGCCCATGTAACACCCACTCCTATCAAGGTCGGAGACTCTACTCTCGAAGTTGTAGACGATTATGTCTACCTGGGACAAACAGTCCAGTTGGGTAGGTCCAATTTCGAGTAAGAGGTCAACCGTCGAATCCGACTCGGCTGGGCGGCGTTCGGGAAGTTGCGTGGTATCTTCTCGTCCAATTTACCGCAGTGTCTCAAGACAAAAGTCTAGGACCAGTGTGTGTTTCCAGTGATTACCTATGGGCCAGAGACGTGGTCGCTCACAATGAACCTTATCAGAAAGCTCAATGTCACCCAAAGGGCAACGGAGAGGGCTATGCTCGGAATTGCCTTGCGTGATCACGTCAGAAATGATGATATCCGCAGGAGAACCAAAGTTACCGACATAGCCCGAAGAATTGCCAAACTTAAGTGGCAGTGGGCAGGGCACATTGCTCGCAGAAGGTATGGCCGATAGGGCCAAAAAGTTCTGGGATGGCGACCGCGAACCGGAAGACGATACGTTGGAAGGCCTCCCACTAGGTGGACTGATGACCTGGTTAAGGTTGCGGGAAGGCACTGGATCCGAGACGCACGGGATCGGTCAATGTGGCGACGTCTGGGGGAGGCCTATGTCTAGCAGTGGACGTCTTTCGGCTGAGATGATGATGGTGTTAGAATTACTTAGCTTACATTTTAAGTTCCCGTAGTTACTACTTTTATACCTTTACCTATATAGACCCCATTGCAACTTGTCGTCTAGAGTGATCCCCAGGAAAACTGTTTGTTTTACAAAGTCCAGCTTTTCACCATTCATTATGATGTCGCATTCCGAACTTCTAACATTCGGCAATGTGAATCTAATACATTTGGTATTTGTTTCATTTAGTACCAAATTGTTTGCCGTGAACCAATTTTGGACCTGATGAATAGAATTATTCACATCATCAAGATTTTGTAACCGCCGATCTATTTTAAGTATCAAAGAAGTGTCATCAGCAAAAAACACCATCGTCGGTTGATTTAGTAGTAATTGGGGTAAATCGTTAATATATACTAAAATGAGGAATGGACCCAATATCGAACCTTGAGGAAAACCCATTTCCAATAAAGACCCTTGTGAGTTTACGCCGTTTACCTGAACTTTAACTTGTCTGGCTTTTAAATAACTCTAAGATATCTAAGTAACTCAAGGGCTGTCTTAATTCTTTATTGTACACAAAAAAAACAATTACATATACAACATGAGTGGTTATAAAGTTGATGTACAAAGGCGAGCTTAACTCTAAGAAGAGTTTTCTACCAGCAAACCTTAGAGTGATAGAGAGAGTTTAAAAAAAGGAAGATGTATGTCTAATTCCATAGTGCTCGAGCTTCAACAAGTGTGTAGTAGTAGTGTCTTATGGTTAACGCAATCGAACGCCTTCGAGAGGTCACAAAAGATTCTAATGGCGTCTTGTGCTTCCTCCCAGGCGTTAAAGATGTTCTTTATTAGGGTAACACCGGTGTCAGTTGTGCAACGCGCTTTGGTAAAACCGTACTGTTGATCATAAAAGATGGAATGTTTGTTAAAATGTCGCAACAATTGGTTGAACATTAACTTTTTGAAGACCTTACTGAGAACCGGCAGAATTGACACTGGCCTATAATTATTGGCTTCTTTGGTATCCCCGGATTTAAACAATGGAACTACTTTACTGTGTTTCATGAGGTCCGGAAAAACAACGGTTGCAACTGCATTGAGGATAAGCACGTGTCTTTAGGCCTAGCTAAAATTTCACTCATATGTTTATTTTGCTAAATATATAAAAAATAAATAATTCGATATTGCCTATTGCGGTTCTAATTGCTTGTTTTGATTAATATGTTTTACCTTATCCTATTTTCGGTGTATTTCTTTTTAATACAAAATTATATACGTTATCGTTGCGTTACAAAGAGTTTTCTTATTTTATAACGTTACATTAGTTAAATTAGGCATGTTGCAAACCAGAGCATTACCTAGACATAAAATTATATTCGCGAAGTGTCACACACGAAGCAAGCACTTGTACCATTTTTTTTTGTAATTTATCTTGGATGCATGAAGCGTGGGTTGTTCGGTACGCAGAAGGCGCTAGCAAGATGCCAACGGAAATATTTTTTATTATCTACAAAGACTTGATACTTGGAAGTGCTAGTTGGAGATAAATTAGATCTAAAATAATTTTACCAGGAATGTCTTACATTCTAGTCTTCTGGCATTATAATTTCATACTGTACTTTTAATTAGAGCAAAATTGCTAAGTAACAAAAACGTTGAAAAAATAACCGTCGCCATTACATTATATCGACTGCAGAAATGATTTTATTTATACCTAAAAAAAATTACACCTTCGGTAACACAGCAAAATTTATTTGGCTCAGTTTAGGCAAAAGTACAAATATAAAGGTTGGAATTGCTCAACTATTTGATGAATTACAATCTATTGAGTTTTATGAAAAAAAAATCTTAAGCATTGTTTTATTTACTCACACAACCCACACCACGCACACTTGACACAGATCACACACTCCGCACACCTAACGCACCCACATTAATGTATTTAAACGTATTCTGTTTAATTCACTCCGACCGGCCAATAAAGGCAAGCCAGCGATGAGGAACAAGACTTCTCCCGTAAGATCAGGTCCGTGAGGTCGCCACTGTCCACCACCTCGCCACAAAGCTGCCCTACGGATAAAATATTATATAATTATTTTTGTAATCCTTGCCATCATCTTAGAAATTTCTTCTTATATGGTGGGTGCGTTTACAAACATTTAAACTCACATACACAAGACAACCAGATCCGGAAAAACTATCTACATATAGTTTTTCCGGATCTGATTGTCTGTATGGCCATACAAATTTGTTCCGTGTGGGAATCGAACCTGTGATACGCAGCCCAGCAGCTAATCGCTCAACCACTACAAACAACCGTGTCGTCTGATGACTGTTTCTGCAAGTTGGACTCAATATCTACTTTGATTAGTTTTATTTAATCTATTGACACTATCTCATCTTATAGTAAGCGATGATGTGGTCGACGCTTTTATTGAGGTAACGACTTACATGACTGAATATTAATATTTTATATGAAGCGACGGCCATCTGCCCTTCAGAACCCAATTACTGGGCAGTATCAACATTGTAAGGCTAGACTACTTATGAAACTTTCGAACTTTGGCCTGCCTGTATCGACTATCAAAGATTCACCGACAACGTATGTTTTATAAGCCTCAAGAAATTGTGTCAAACAATATCTACCTATTGAATTTGTCTTATCTTAGCCTGTGACTAGAAATTAATAATCTGATTTCAACGTATTGGAATATTAAATTAATAATAAGTACCTTACATTATTGCCCGTTTATTAGACAATCTTGATTCTGGTACTAATAACCCAAAGCATATTATTCTAACTACACAGTGCGTTTAATGTTCCGTTCTCCTGTAGTGCAAAGAAAACTGTCGTCATTGATGACATGATAAAGACAAGCACTCGTTTTATATTCCATCTGAACACAGACCAATATGTTTTTGCTTTTGAGATTTGGTTATGTTAAATGACTGGAAGTATCTGCAGACAAATTGTTGAAAATTTGCTTTGCATGCATTATTTTGTGGATGACGCTGTGAAGGGTATAGTGGTGCAAGTAAAGAGGCACAGTATATATAGATCTGGTGAGGACCCCTGGATGCGTGAAACACAGGATCGGCTGATGTGGCGACGCTGAAGGTGGAAGCTTTAAGCTGAATGATGATGATCATTATTTTGAGTAGTTATAAGCTGACCACATTTTTCAGCAACTGTAAAGTTTACTACTCTACTTTAAGATGGCAGTGACGATTAACAATGAAATAAGGAATTTAATCAATAGTCTTGAAACAAAGTCTGAATTATTCATGTCAAGTGCCAATGTTATGGCGCAATTACACTATGTTGTTTAACCAAATTGGTATGGCAATGGAATTGGTGTTAACGATTACATGTATAAATTAAACTAGGCATGTGTAGTACGATCAACTTCGAGTAAGTTCCATACCCCGCTTGCCTTAGGGTATGAAGTTTAGGATTAATATTCGGCGAAAACAAAATCAAAATTTCTTTATTCAATTTGGCCATTAAGCGGCACTTTTGAACGTCGAAAAAAAAAATTAAATTTAAAAGTAATAATAATTGATTCTACCGTCCATTCGGCAATATAGCTTGTTATGAGAATGGAAAATAAACTCCACACTTACTCTTTAAAAAAAAAAGTGTTTTACAAGTATTTGGTTACATTGTTCTTGTTGGAAAATAACATATATGTGAGAAAGATGTAAAAAAAAACTTGCACGTAAAAGCGTCTAGAGTAAAACAAACAATTCAAAATACAATAAATAGGTAATTAAAAACAGGCTGAGGCAGCTAAGTTATGACCAATCCCAACTGATGGCGCCCGTTCACGAACATGACACATGGATCGGCACCACTCAGCTCAACCATCATGAAGGGAACCGAATGATCCAACACAAGTAGTGAGACATTAGAGAGAGCTTCACACTATCAACTGCCAGGGAACACTGAAGTCAACGAACGACACATAGGTACAGTTAATGATAGATTTACAGTTGGTACATAGTACTCACATATGTGCTGTGCATTTATATAATACTAAAATAGACTGAGTTTATACAACACAAATATATTCATACAGTCTTCAGCAGGTCCAACAATACTTCAGAACTTTTCTGCTTATTACTTGTTGTTGTGTCCTAATGGCTGTGAAGCAGTACTAGCGTTGAGCCAAGCATTTTTATCAGCGATGTAATGCCCCAACTTTTAATATGCCTGCCTGCATACAATTGCCTGCATTCATGCTTGCGTTTTATACAAGTTTTGAATTTTGTCTCATTCAGTTCTAGAATGTGGGGAGGTATTTTATTGTAACATTTTATACAGTACCCCATAAAAGATGACGCTTCTTTAGCCAGCCTGAAACCTGGTTGAATAAAATGTCCCGATTTCTAGTAACAATTATGTCTATCGCTGTTTTTACTAAAAATATGTAAATTCTTTTTAACATACATGATGCTTTCGTAAATACATTGACAAGGTACCGTCATGATGTTAATGTCCTTAAACATTTCCCTTAGAGAATCGCGCCGGCGAATATTGTATATCGCTCTGATGGCTCGGTTTTGCAGAATAAAAATTGACTAAATGTATGCAGCTCTTCCCCATAGTAGTACACCGTAAGACTATGAAATTAACTAAAATAGACCAGCCTCGCGGTATCCACATAAGTAAATTGATGAATTTTTCTAACAGCATAAACTGCCGAACTTAACCGCCCCGCAAGTGATATTAAATGAGGACCCCATTTTAACCTTGAGTCTAGTGTGATCTCCAGGAAAAAGCCTTTTGTCGACGAATTCTAGCTTCTCGTTATTTAATATAATGTCACATTCATAAATTTTGACATTCCGCAAGGCAAATTTTACACACTTAGTTTTTTTTTGCATTTGAAACTAAATTATTAGCAGTGAACTAATTTTGAACTTGCCGCAATGCATTATTTACGTCGGAAACATCACTCGTACATCTATTTATCTTAAAATCAAAGAAGTGTCATCAGCAAATAACACCATGTTTAGATTATTTTTCAATAGATGGGGTAAATCGTTAATGTATACTAAAAATAAGAAAGGATCTAAAATTGAGCCTTAGGGTGCCTCCATTTTCACGTTCAACCCCGACGAATTGACACCATTTATTTGAACTAATTGCTGTCTATCATTCAAATAAGATTTTACTAAACATAATGCTGATTGGCCTAGCCCGTAATGCTCAAGTTTCAAAAGCAATGTTTCATGATCAACGCAATCAAACGCCTTCGACAGGTCGCAGGAGATATCTATGGCATCTAGGCATCTAGTCCGACCTCCCACGCATCAAAGATGTGTTTTAATAAGGTGACACCAGCATCGGTTGTACAACGTCCTTTGGTGAAACCATACTGTTTCTTGTGTAGGATGTTATTCGTATTAAAATGAATGAGCATTTGATTTAGCATTATCTTTTGAAAACCGGCAACACGGATACTGGTCTATAATTATGTGTGTCTTTACTGTCCCCGGATTTCAAAGTGGTATAACCTTACTATGTTATATTAGATCCGGAAAGACTCCTTGATCTACACACAAATTAAAAATCAAAGCTAAATACGGCGCTATAGTCTGAATAATAGAGGTACAAACTTTGATGGACATTCCCCATACTGCCCTCGTAAATGAAAACACAGTAACTGAAGATGATTATTTTGATTATGATATGATTGTTTTGGTTATTATAATAAGGAGACCGAGCGGTATCTGGGAAAATTTTCGATTTGTCTGTATCTACAACCGATAGGGAGATACGATGGACAAAAACACAGTATTTTGCTAAGAATCAAGACATTTTTAATAAAAAACGCAGTGCGTTAGAATTTTTAGGTTTGAACACAGTAAAATACTATTTACTGTGCTGTAATATGTGTTCATGTATTTTTATAAATATGTTTTGCTTAGCTATAACACGGCTTTTTGAAATACTGTGATTTTACGTAAAATTGCCGTAAAATTATCATATGTTATACTTAAATTAATCACAGTATCTCAGTAACTGGGCATAAGATGCCTGCAGTTTTAATATTTATTTCAAAAATAGATAGTTTAACCACAGTAACTATTGATTTTAACCTTTTGTGTGTAACGGGGTACGGGAGGGGTTTACGCGGCGCATTCGTTCTAGCGACCTTCTTTCTACCTTACCGTTCGAGAAACCAGAGAGGAGTTTAAAAATGATGCAGCAAAATAACAGGATTTGAAGTACAATTAATTCAGCTGATCTGCAGAAATTAATAATGCTGCCGAGATTAGAGGGCTTCAAATCAATAATTTTTTATCCAAGACTAATCGTTTTTGATGAAAGTTTTGTGCCCGTTGGCACCCACAATTTTGTTAAAATATTTGCAGTTATATGGCATGAGGCTGTATCTGGGCTTAGAAAAGAAGACATTACCAGCTCTTTTTACCAGTTTCTTTTTTTAAACATAAAAGAGACTTTGTTTATAACGATTTGGACTGATGACTACGCTTCACAAAATAAATTTTGGTCACTGTTGAACTTTTTAGCATTTATAATTAATAGCAAAGATATAGCTGCTAAAACTATAACAATAAAGTACTTTGAGAATGGACACAGCTTCATCTAAGCCGATAGCTTTCATCATGAAGTGGAGCAAGCAATGAAAGGTAACCCAAAAATTTACGACTTTAATGATTTTCACAATACTGCGCAGTCTGCACGATCTGGAAAAGTTGACTTGAGATGTTTATGATTACAAGGTCTGTTCATCTGCACACTGTCTAAAAAATACACCTACGAGAATTTGCTTGCGCGAAATTGTAGAGGTACAAGTTAGAATTGAGGGTTTTTAATTTATATATAAAGAAATCATTCATAGAAAATGATTATATTGCACTTCTGTTTTTGAAAATGAAACAGGAATAAACATATTACCCAGTTCGGCAGCCGGCTAAAAAACAGAATGCTTGAGCCTGTTCCAAAAACTACAGCTAGAAGTTTTAGTGAGCAAAGAAAATCCGATATAATTTATTTATTTATTTATTTATTAATTAACACATACATTTGTTTTAACAGGTAAGACCCAAGCTAACAAAAGTAGTCATACATTCTAATAGTACAGTCCCAAGTAACGGATCTGGGTAGAAGCACAAGTTACACAGTGGACAAAACACTAAGTGTCACCCTCTGGAATTCCGCCAAAGAGCAAGAAAATATGTCCAAACGCAGAGAGATGCTATTAAGTATTCTAACTGCACGAATCACTGGTGCAAACTTTAATAAATTTGTACGGGTTGCCGGTACATTAAAAAGCCCCTCCCTAGGTCCTAACCGTAACCTCCTGTTTGGAACGAGCAATCCCAACGATTCCAATATTTGTGGATTATTCAGCATGCCACGAAAAACCATAAAAACATATTTTGCAAGAGCTAGGTTGCGCCTTACCTCCAACTTATAGTACCCAACCATCCCTATAACAAAAAGAGTTGGATACATAAGAGGGTAGAAGGGGTAGACACCAAATTGCTTCATATAAAGGTATCGGGTAAATTTGTTCTGCATCTTTTCCAGCATCTGAGAATACTTCACTTCATAAGGATTCCAGATGATATCACTAGTTTCCAAGTTGCTTCGTACCAACGCATTATAAAGTGATTTCACTGCCGCCATGTTAGTGAAGTCACGGGTTTCACGCATGACAAATTATGAAAGTGGGTCCTCTCTTGCCTTCAAATCGACTCTTGTTTTGGCAAGCATTGCCTGAGAATAATTTGGCCGTCGATTTACGTACCAATAATGATGAAAATAATGGTGACTAGGGCATATGAATATTTTTTATTTTATTTGTATTTTTATCTAACTGTAGAAATTGTTTTTTATTTTGTTTTCAATATTTTTTAGTTTATTAAAAAGTAATTATAAAATAATAACTGCCAAAGGCCAATTACTTAGAATAGTTGATCTCACTGTTTAATGTTGAGATCAGGAGCATCTTGTCGCTGTATCCCACATAGATAAATACAATCATTGAAGACTGATTAAAGAAACCGATCTCAAATTTAGCAATTCAAATTAATAATAAGAACGTGGTTTTACTTTTAGTCGATGTTAAAATAAAATAAAAATTTAAATATACAGTGGTTTTATTGTTTAATTTCATACCTTTAATGACAAAACCAGGGTAATTAATATTTTGAGAAATCATACACAAATGAAAAAGGTTAACATAGAACAGAGTCTATTTGGATACTTATTATTGCATATAGACTATATAATAATATATTAGTTTTAAAAACAGCATCTTCACTTACCAGGTATTCAGCTAGGTACTCGAAGCCTTCTTTTATTAGATTTCAACCCAGTATGTGTGTAGGTAGTTACTGTGTCTTATTAGCACTAGAGTTTCTGTCTTTAAATGGTTAATACACAGTAACGTGTAAAACTAACCTAGACCACAGTAACCATTCAGTTACTGGGTTATAGCTTAATTTTTTTTATTTTTATGAATTATGTTCCTATTTTATAACACATTAACAGATTTTATTAAATAAAAAATAATAAAATATGAGTTCTCTCTACACTGAATTAAAGCATCGTTCATTTTACAATATATAAAAATGTAATTTTCAACCTAACTTACCTTACTTGTTTATAACAGAACGATTTAACAATCAAACTTTAACAGCGTTTTTTTCAAAATGGCATTTCCGGAGTTACTGTGTTTTCAATTACGATGGCAGCATAGATCTTCGGTCAGTTTTATCTTTATTTGCTTTAAAGCTTTTATTATTGTTATTGGGTTTATATGTGAAAATTCAAATTCAGTCGGGCAGGCTGAAACGTTAGCGTGTAATAAACCAGAAGCGAGCGACTGCGAATAATTTAAGGTTTCAGTAGTTTTAATTAGGTTGCTGGTAAAGAAATTTACAAATTATTGAGCAACTTCTTTGTTATCTATACCATCTATACCAATATTATAAAGAGGAAAGATTTTTTTGTTCGATTGTTTGTTTGTTTGTTTGTTTGTACCGAATAGGCTCCAAAACTACTGGACCGATTTAAAATATTATTTCACCGTTGGGAAGCTACTCTATCCCCTGGTAACATAGGCTACTTTTTATCCCTGTATTCCCACGGGAACGGGAACTACGCGGGTGAAACCGTGAGGCGTCCTCTAGTCTCTAATAAGCCTGTTAAATACAGGTCTTCGGGTCCCAAGCCAGGAGTTAAACACCGGGGCCCATAGCAGCGTAGGGACTCCTGGACCCTGTCTGAACCTTTACCCCACGAAACTGCGGTTCGCAGTTTCGTGGGGTACTACTAAGACAATTTGTGCACTCTTACATGAGATTCCCGCGGTGATCCTCTGGGCTCGCTCAATCACTCGCGTGGCCCAGGGTTTTAAGAAAATATATATATAATAAAGGACAATGATTGGATGGGACCCCCAACGCGTTCTGGGTCGGGTTCGAGCTTCCGGCAGACACACACGCGTTTCCCACAAAAGCACATCGATGTACTTGAAATATATTCAGCACCACCCTCGCGGGCACTCCACAAACCGATTACGAACGGCGGGCGCTATTAGCTATTGAAAATGGGCGAAACACATCTCGATTCGATATGTTTCGACAAGAACCCGAATTCAGCGTGTGCTCACAACAAATTTTCTCTTTCGACTGTCAGCTGTCAAATCGTTGACCGCCTACCAACACGGTGTTGCAAGTAAATACCAATATTAGGGACGAAACATCCCCCCGTCTCGGACATAAGGAGTTATGTCCGCTAATAAATGGGCAAGCGTGCTAAATTGCCACTGCTCGCTTCAAAACCGAATCTCCGACCATGACCTTTGCAACTCGTAATTTTTTTATTTATTTTTTTCGTTATTTTTATACTCGATTTTTTTTCTTATTTCCTCCTGTTGCAACACTTTTTTTTTTTTTTATAATCTATAGGCTAGCGTTTGACCACCATCTCGCCTGATGTTAAGCGATGATGTGGTCTACGGTGAAGCACGCTTGCCTAGAAGAAACCTATTCACTCTTGACTTAAAGACCCCTAGGTTGTAGCTGTCAGGGAACAAAGACTCCGGAAGGGAATTCCACTCCTTAGCTGTGCGCACAATGAAAGTATTAGCAAAATGCTTTGTGCATATGGGAGGGATGTCTACCATGTACCGATGGCGCATGGCCGTACGCCTTGTAGTCCGATGATGGAAAGGGCTAGGCGGAATCAAATTGTGCAGTTCCGTCGCACACTCCCCGAAATGTAACCGATAAAAGACCGACAGACTGGCGACTCGGCGTCGATGTTCGAGGCTCTGGAGCTTTGATGCGACCAGTGCATCGTTGCCAATAAGCCTTTTGGCCCGTCTGTCAATCGACTCAAGTGCATCAAGCTGGTATTTGGCAGATCCATCCCAGAGGTGAGAGCAGTACTCCATGCATGACCGAACTTGTGCTTTATACAAGTTGAGCAGCTGTTCAGGCGTGAAGTACCGTCTCACCTTTGCAAGAATCCCCAACTTTTTTGCAGCTAACTGAGCTTTTGCCTCAATGTATGGACCGAAGTTGAGGGTAGATGTCAACACTAACATGTGATAACACTACAGCTAACAGCTGATTTGAATTTGTCCTAATAATTTTAATTTTAAATATTAGATTTCCTTCATAATAAGGCCTATTTCCAATTTATTAACTAGTTTTAAAGCTTAATTAAGTGTTTTGTGTTAAATACAGACACTACAAGTGCAAAATAAGTGTTAAAATTTTATTGTGTTTCGTTGACAGTTACCAGCTCAAACGAATGTTACTTTTTCGCCTTGCTATCAGGTACAATACTATATATTTTACTTGATATTGGATTGTTTGCGTTTTAATATTTTGCCTACAATTAATTGGATTACTTTTATTACGGTTACAAGTTGATGCTAATGACCTATAAAACGTAAACATAACCTTAATTAGTTTGGTGACAGAACTTCTTTCTTAACGATCTAAATTTCATTTTTCCGTTCAACTAATCATCTGTTACTCATTCCACTACTCTTTTCCAACCTCTTCTTTCTTCTCTTTAATCATGATTATGACTCGCAGCGCGCGGGCTCGCCTAGAAGAGACCAAACTCAGGCAGGCTTTGAGCGAATTAAAGGCGTCTCAGGAGTTCTGTGACCAGCTGATAAGGGAAAAAGATGAAAACGAAATAGAGTTCCTTAGTGTCCTTGACAGGAATAGCAAACTGAAAACAGAAATGGCTCAGTTATATATTCAACACACTGATGCTATTGCAGCCCGGGACTGGCTCCAAGTTGTTGTGGATGGGTTCAGCCAGTGTAGCAATGAGTATGAACAAGCTCTTAGTCACAAATATTTACTACAACAGCAGCCACATGAGGCTCAAAGTCAGATTCAACATCTTGAAACTACAAATTATAACATCACTGCCTCGTTGAATCAAATTCTATTCAATGAATTGGTGCCTGTTGCCCCATCAATGGTTACTACAATAAATCCCTCTTACACAATAGATTTAACAGGTCATGATGATTCAAAATCAATTAAATCATTGAGGGTAGTTACTAGTAAAAATAAAATAAAAAAGTACATTAAAATTAACAAATACATAGTTAAAACTAAGAAAATGATCAAAAAACAAAGGTTTTTCATCAAAAATGTAAAACTTATTAGAGAAAGGTTGCATCTACTTAAACAATTAGAAATGTATTCATTTAACTTAGAAAAAAGTACTAGGGAATACCAAACTGACACAGAAGACTTGCGGTATGAACTTGACTATCTACAGGAGAAACTTACTTCTATGACCATCAAATATATAGCCTCTGAAAACCAAATGAGGGAATTTGTATTGGCAATGAATGAGCTGGTAAGCTCACAAACTAACAATTGTGATCATTGTTAACCACCATCTGTTGAACCCACGCCGAACCATTCATTGACAATATGTGATGCCATCATACTGCAGTCTAGTGCAAGTTTGCCATTAGAAATTACTAACCGTTTGCCTAAAAAGAATGTAAATACAGAAATAGTATTATTTTGTGATGAAATTGGAAAGGATCTAGGCCACTTGTTGACAAATAAATATCCAGGACACTCAATAATGAACTACTGTATGCCTGGTTGTTCCTTATTTGACATAATGAAAAAAATTATAAAATGAAATTTTAACCAGGATACTACATTATTAATATTTATTGGTAATAGGGGTAATGTGAACAAAGGAGAATTACTCCAACATTATAGATCTTTGTGCAACCTTAGTTTAAAAAAAATTGTGATGTTCACATTCCCATACAGCCAAAGTTTTCCACAGGAAGAAAACATACTTAGGTATGAATTGAATAGGACATTACATAATTTAACATATAGTAGTAATTTATTCCATTTAATTGACACTAACAATTATGTTGGTAATCACTTTTATTTAACAAAAGATAAATTTTTCATGGATAGGTACTTTCTTTCAAAGTATTATAAAAGACAGATAGCTGTGTCGCTATCATATTATTTTTCAATCATAGCCAAGAATTTGGCTAAACAACTTGCTCCTATTCAGCAATGCCAAGGAATGTTATTTAATTCAGCCAATAATTTGGTATCAGAAATTGATATTGATAGTAATTTAAATTAGAAATTAGGACAATAGGGACAACCTCTTGCAAAAGTATACAGGATAAAAATTGCAAAGTAAAATCAAATAAAAGTTTAATTCGGTAAATAGTATTAACTTGGTGCATCAAAATATTCAAGGATTTATGAACAAAGATTTAGAAGTAGAATTATTTATGAACTTTAACAGTATTGATGTTCTTTGTATAACAGAACATTGGCTTAAAAGCCACCAGTTATTTTTCAATTTTAATAATCACCAGGTTGGTAATTCATTCAGCAGAGTTAATGCTATACATGGTGGCTCATTGATTTTAGTAAGTAACCAGCTTAAATTTAAAGACCGTAAGGATATTGTGAGCCTATCTGTTGAGCGGACAGTTGAAATAGCTTGTATAGAATTGGAGCAGTTTATTGTATTAAGCGTATACAGACCCCCTTCAGGATTGTATGACTGCTTTGAAAAGGTAATGGATGAAGTGTTACACAAAATTTGTAACTCGAATAAATCCATTATCACTTGTGGTGATTTTAATGTTAATTTATTAGAAAACTCAGGTTCTTGTAGTAAAATAATAAGTCTGTTTCAGTCTTACAATCTTGTAAACCTATTTTTGGAGCCCACAAGAATAACCCCTTCTAGTGCTACATGCTTAGATAATATTCTTCCCGCGTTCTTTTCTCTTATTTATGTAGGTATTCAAAAAACACGTTTGTTGTATGGGAGCCCTTTATATATATATATATGTTTTTAGTATTTGTTGTTATAGCGGCAACTGAAATACATAATCTGTGAAAATTTCAACGGGCTAGCTATCACGGTTCATGAGATACAGCCTGGTGACAGACAGACAGAGAGACAGACAGACGGACCGCGGAGTCTTAGTAATAGGGTCCCGTTTTTACCCTTTGGGTACGGAACCCTAAAAACAAGGATTTTGAATAAACATTTATTTTGTTATGTTCTTACTTTATAGATTATCATCTGTTTAAAAATATAAACTTGATAAAGTCGTGTAGGGTGACCATAATTATATTATCGACTGAACGAAAAACAAAAAATACAATAATGGTAATCAGAAACATAGATCAAAGATCAAAGATCCACACTAAACACGCTTATTTTCTTACTTTTTTTAGTGTTTCTTACTGAAAATTGATGGAAAAGGCGTTTTTTACTTGATCGTCGTGGCTCTGTAAATATTTTGCAGTTCATTATGTAGTCGATTAGCTAGCCAGTTATCAAAGTTTATTCGAACACCCCAGGGTAAGGGTCACTGAAGTCCAGATAAAAATCCCAGAATAATTAAATAAACTAGAAAGAATTTGGCTTTTTAGTTTTAGTTTTTTGTCAAAGGAATTTTACAAAAAAATCTAGCAAAAACTGGACCGAGGGCATAAAGCCGCACTTGTGCAGGCAAGTCCAATCGCATGGTCACCCTACCCTGGGTGAGCCGAACTGGCCGAACTAACGTCACAGTTAGTAAAGTGGAGCAATGTATAGGTTTTAGGTAAGTCTTAGCGGTGTCCTTGAGATAATTACCTACGCCCGCTTTGTCTCATGACATGAATAAACAAACGAAAAAAACATAGCTTCGTAAGTTGATGAATAGGTAGGTAGGTAGGTAAATACTAATTTATACAAAACTAGCTGTCCCACGCGGCTTCGCCCCCGTCATCTGGCTACCTAACCTAATCTACCTACCTACCTACCTACCCTACCCTATCTAGCTACCTACTCTACACTACATACATGATTGTACGCAACGCACGCAACGGAAGCTCTCAAAAAGGAATATTTTGCCCGTTTTTGCAAAAAACAACATTTATGCTCCGCTCCTACTGGTCGTAGCGTGATGTCTCTTTAGCTTAAAGCCTTCCTCAATAAATGGATACAAAAATAATTTTTCAATTCCAACCAGTAGTTCCTGAGATTAGCGCGTTCAAACAAACAAACTCTTCAGCTTTATAATATTAGTATAGATATACTAAGGTACGTATTAATTTAACTTATTGTATTATGTCATTGGGAAATAGGTACTTCCTGTGAGAAACATCCCAACGTTCGGAGACCATGTCGGCAACCGAACCATATAGTAAATAATAACAAAGTCCGTAAACAACGCAAAGTTCGTAAGAAAGTAGATTACTCAATACCAAAGTTCAAATCACAAGGCAAATCTAAATCCAAGTTCATAGCATAAGTCAATAGTGTCAGAAATATTAAAATAAGTTCAATTTAGAAAATAAATAAACACGCACGTAAAACATAGTAAAGTAATATTCTAATACTGACAACTAACAATCGACAGAACAGTAGTACAACAAGCAGTGAAACACACCCGAATCACACCCGAAGTGCCCCGAACAAACCCCGTACGAACGATACACAAACACAACCGTGAGCAGTGCGACCACGCACACATTGACATTTGCTTGACGCGACAGCAATACTAGCTATTGAAAATGTGTGATTAATTTGATGTGTTCCGTAATACCAAAAATTATGAATGAAAACTTTTTTTTTATTTTTATTGTTCGTTTAATTGTAATTTGATAATATGAGCTATGTTCCTACTACGACATTATTATAGATATTGCTTTTTATAATACAGAAATATCAAAAAGAAAACATGTCATTTACGCTGTAAAAATATACAAAATCAATCATTCAATAATTTATTTCGGACCATGATCCATAATTTGTTAGTAATACACTTATGACTATGTTAGTAAATTTACATAATTTAATAATGTCATTCTTATAAAAATAATAATAATCCATACACACAATAAAATTAATAAATAACAAATAAATTAATAAATAACAAATGAATTAACAAATAATTCAATTACCTAGTTCAAATATCGATTTCCTGTTGCACTGGAGCCGCCGCTGTGCAAGCGGGTCCAGTACCCCAGGAAAGGGCAGTCCGGTTTATCCGCAATAACCTTCAGGACACTGTTTACGCTCCCCCGCATCCTGTGCATCAGGGATGCTGTCCTCTTCCGCATTATCGCCTGAAAACTATCAGTATTCGCTTCTGCAAACATCCCTGATGCACTACAGAAACGTGGGAGCCCCAACAGTATCCTGAAAGCGTTACTATACTGGACCCGGAGAACGTTGTAAGCCCTCTGCGTATGTCTAATCCACAGGCTGCACGTGTAGAAGGTCTGGCAATACGCCTTGAAAAGTGTGATCTTTACTTCCCTCGTACATCGCGCAAACCTGCGGGCCAGCATATTGCATCAGACTGACAACGCCCTCCGTTCCCTCTCGATGTCATCGTCATCGTGCAGATCCTCGTTTAGGATGTGACCTAGGTACTTAAATTTTGCCACCCTCTTTAGTGGTACACCATAAAGGCTCACCTGAGGAACTGCTCTAGGCTTCTTGGTACCCACCCGGAACACCATAACCTCACTCTTCCCCACATTATACAGGAGGCCATGTGATTCGGCGTATCCTTCACACACCTCAAGTAACCGTCTGAGTCCGTCAATTGAAGGGCTCAGCAGTACCATGTCATCGGCGTAACTTATGCTATTTATTATCTGCCCATCAATGGAGCATCCGACACCTGTACCGCTGAGCTCCTCAATCAACTGATCGACGTATAGGCTGAAGAGCGCCGGGGAGGTCAAACCTCCCTGTCTGACCCCACACTCCAGACAATAGGTCCCGGAAAATACACCCGACCACCTGACCTGGTTAATTTGGTTGTCATACCAGTATTGCAGTAGGTCAACTAGCTCATCAGCTAGGCCCTGTTCGCGTAACTTTGACCACAGGATGTCATAATTAACCAGGTCAAATGCCTTGGATAGATCCAAGAAGGCAGCGTACACCGGCGTGCTTCTGTCAGTGTAGTACCTGACGGTGTGCTTGAGCGCCAGAAATCCCAGCCCTGAAACCAAACTGGGCATCCTGCAGACTGAGCTGTTCAGTTACTCTCCGCTCAAGCACACCGTCCAGAACCTTTGCAGTTATAGTCGCCAGGGATATTGGCCTGTAGTTATGTCTGTCTGAGACATCCCCTGCACTATTCTTGACTACGGGGACAACTATTGTACTCATCAGTTCAGTGGGAAGATAGGAGTGCCTGACACTGAAGTTATATAACATTGACAAGACCCTAGGAAGATGCGGACCAGCACACTGAAAATGTTCTATGCAATACAAAATGCAATTCGCTAAAACTTAATTTTAGGTAAGAATTTAGAAAAAAAGAAGACGTAGGAACCTAGATAAATACTGTCTCAATCCGAATATCATCATAATATGGTGGAGATATGCTAAAATTACAAATAATTTTGGTATTACGTTTGTATGGACAATTCATGCTTCGCCGCGCTCTTAATGAAAAAAAAACCAAATGCATTAAGTTTACCTTGCCTCAAGTTAGGCAGGTGAAAACCGATGTGTTGATAAAGGGCGAAGAATTGAATCCTGAAAATAGCACAGTATTCTTAGGCTTAACTTTGGATGCTAAGCTTCAGTGGGGCCCACATATAGATAAATTGTCAAAGAAGCTAAGCTCCGCAGCATATGCTGTTAGAAAAATTCGTAATTTAACTGACATAGAGACAGCCCGTTTTGTATACTTTAGCTATTTTCATAGTGTAATGTCGTACGGTATTCTGTTGTGGGGAAATGCCGCCGACATCCAGACTATCTTTGTTTTGCAGAAAAGAGCTGTTCGATCAATTTATAAATTAAGCCCGAGACACTCTCTCAGAGAGAAATTTAAGGAGATTAATGTAATGACTGTGCCTTCTCAGTATATTTATGAAAATCTTTTATATGCCTATAAAACTGTTTAAAAATACAGTGATATCTATAACATAAATACTAGAAACAAACACAAATTTGTAGTACCTACAACAAGGCTCAAGAAAATAGGTGGCTCGTTTAGATGTCAATGTGTACGCTTTTATAATAAGCTTTCAAGCCACGTACAAGATCTAAGTCTTAATAAATTCAAATCTTTAATTAAACGTAAGTTGTGCCAGAAAGCGTTTTATACAACTAAAGATTACCTTGAAGACAAAAAGGCTTGGGATTGAGCTGCTCCAATTAATTTTGTTTATTTATTTGTATTATATTTTTCACCGTGAATTTTGTTATTATAATTTTTTTTTTTTTGGTTTTCTTGCAATGACAAGAATATTTACTTTTTAAAGTATTATTTTATTTTAATTATTGTGAATGTGAAGACTATGTGGATCATTCTTTTTTGTTTTTTTTTTGTTTTAATTTAAATCTATCTTAGTTTTTAATCATGGTCTGGCAGTTTGTAGTAGTTTATGCGGCCTACCCGAATGTCCTTTCTTTGGTATTTGTTATAGCGGTTTGAGAAACCTCTTCATCCTTGTGTCTATCATGAAAAGTGGACTGTATTTGAAGGGTTCTGGCAATAGTGCGTTGAAAATAAGCGGGAAAATATTCACGGATCAATTCGGGCGATCTAGTATGGAAATGAGGGAAGTAGTACGCCTTACCTTGTAGTGGTCGATGCCAGCCCACGTGTGGCAGCGAGCTGGTGTTCTTCTACTCCAAAATGGCTCCTTCAGGATCCACTCACTTCACACAATTGTTTTATATCCGCGAGGCGGGTTAATAGACACGGTTCACAAGGTTCTCTGCAATCTAACTAATTAGATGCATCAGTCTCCAGCCAGGTGGCTTGGAAAGCTGGCGGTTGAGATACGAGGCCCGTTCACGTTGAAGTTTCGGTTCGTTCTGGCGACCTGTCATTAAGGCGTACATAAAGGGAAAAGGAATGAGGAAGGAACGAGATAATTAAGATATCGATCGCCCGCGAAATCTCAAATGCGTTTGTCTATGTGTTTTCGGTCATTGATTTATGACATTTACAAGAGATGGCGCTACCATTTTCCCGGCCTTAAAGGGTCACCTTTAATGAAAATTAAACTTAGCCCTATGAGGTGTACTACCGTATACCTATTCAGCAATACGGACTAAGATGCGGATTTTTATATTTCAATTATTAAGATTTAAGATAAATACTGCGAGTTGCATAATACATTAAGTTGCATACCTATAGTTAAATCTTAATAGAAAATTATGTTGCGTCGCTAACTAACTAAAACTAAGAGACCTAACTATCAAGCCAGGCCTTATTGAGTCGGTAATGGACACAGACGCACAACAGGGCGCACATAGCTACCCTTTGCGGTTTTCACAGTAACAACACGGGTTGTACCGTCCTTGGAGGTATGCAATTTATCAATAATGCCTAACGATGCGCTATCTAGTAAACAACGTATTATGTGCGGCTTATCATTTACATCGTAAATTACGACTTGAGCAGTAGCGAGCAGAACGGTTGTATACGCCGTACATTGCGGGCTATCTCTCGCCGACGGCGACGCCGCAACGCACCGAGCGTCAATCGAACGCGATCGAGCGGCGCCAGCGACAGAGGTCGTACACAACGATACCTCAGGCTGTGAGGTAATAGAAGGTACTGTCGGCATAAGCGTTGGGACCGGATTCGGCTGTGACGTCACTACAGTTGATAATTGCGGGTTTTTATTAAAATGTAACAATGTATGATGACGTTGATTACATGTGCGACACTTTAATTTAGAAGAACAGTTAACCGTTTTATGTTTAATACTCAAACAATTGACACAAGCATTGTTGTCTTTCACACATTTGAAACGAGCTGTCGGAGTCAAATTATCAAAAGCGGGACATTTATATAAGTGTTCATGGATATATGCTTCGCACAGACACTTGTTTGAATTATTTAACTCAGAGCAAGCTACATAGGATTGTGGATTAGGAGCGGTCATTTTATTATTAAAACTACGCGATTTATTAGACTTATGTGAATTGTCCGAACTATTAGGCTTATTATTGTTAGCTAAGGGTGGTTGGGTATTACGGAATATCCGACACTGATCATTGATGAAGGTGACAAAACTATCTAGAGTGGGAATCTTACGATTACGTTCTGTCATCTCGAAAGCGCGAATAGTTTCAGTGTCAAACTTTTTTATTGCGAGGTGCAATAAAATGAAATCCAGAAGGTCAACTAATTTTAGATTCTTTAGGGAATTAATTGCGGTGACGAACTTGTCCACAAATAGCTGGTAATTCGAAACAGACGCGGGACCGGATAATTTAAGATTTAAAGCTTGATCCAAATAGGTAGACGCGAGGACACGAATATCCTGGTACCTATCGAGGAGTGCCTGGAACATGACTTGGTAATTCTCAGCACACGGTGTGACTCCCGCGAACACAGACTGTGCCTTCGGCGACAGCTTACCTATTAAATAGTACAACCTGTCTGCATCCGTCAGCGACTTATTGTCATGAACTGTAGATTTAAAACTTGCATAAAATAATGGCCAGTTTCGTATATCACCGTCGAACGACATGAGTTCGATTGGCGGCAAACTTGGTCTACATGTTGCGGAATCACTCATACTGTGCCTCCCGGACGGCTTATCTTCCAATTGAGACATCACACGTTTCACGGAACAATACATATCCTCGAATGAGGCGTAGGCTTGATAGCTAGGCTTCGCATCGGGATATATAGCCAGTAACCTAGCATTATAATCATCCAATAATTTATGAAAGTCCGTTCGAATATCATCTATTGTTACACAAGAACTGAGAAAGCCTTCTCTCACCGATTCGGAAGTATTAGCGACTTTAGAGCGATCATAAATTGACTGAATACGCTCGAAAAGTATATTACGCTTAGCTTCTAAAATCACTAACTGTTGATCTTCTGAAGAAGCGATTGCTTTCGCATCACGCGGCATTGTTATGTTATGTAGTTACAAATAACCACACAAACAAAACAATGTACGGTAATTATTTAAACGAACAACTATATGTAGAAAAGTAATACTACTGATTGTGACTGTACTGTGACAACGGGTTTCGCAATATTTGCGTAGTAACGAAATAAGTTTTTTCGTAGTACCCACTAACTAAAGTAATTATATAGTACAAAATGTTAATAGCATTACTATCCCAACCAGTTTTATTGCTAAGTTTGAATATTGTTTAAGATAAATGAATAGGTATAAATATGCAACCTATAGCCCGCAATCGTCGAAACGTATTCGGTAAAGTTATGATATTTATACTGCGTAGGTACCTACAAGTAGTACACCTATTTTATTTTTCTCTTATAGAATGAATGTCTACCCCGCGGTATTCGGAAAGTAACTTATTCCTAACAATTTATAATTGGAGGTAGGTGATTCCTATAAGGGCGGTTAAACTAAAAGACGCTTGAAATATAGAAATTTACAATACGACAAGTTAGTTTTAAATAAGAATTATTTTTAATAATAGCAGATACGTAATTATGAACCTGCTATAGCGGCGTTGATGGAACCACGTATTGGGTTTACAACTTGATTATGTGGGTAGGCGGCTAGGTGCCACGACCCTAGTAGGAATTTATGATTGATTCCTACGTAAGAAATAAAGGAAAATGGATATATTATAGTAATATATCGGGCTACGAAGGACCAAAAATGTTATAGCGGTTTGAGAAACCTCTTCATCCTTGTGTCTATCATGAAAAGTGGACTGTATTTGAAGGGTTCTGGCAATAGTGCGTTGAAAATAAGCGGGAAAATATTCACGGATCAATTCGGGCGATCTAGTATGGAAATGAGGGAAGTAGTACGCCTTACCTTGTAGTGGTCGATGCCAGCCCACGTGTGGCAGCGAGCTGGTGTTCTTCTACTCCAAAATGGCTCCTTCAGGATCCACACACTTCACACAATTGTTTTATATCCGCGAGGCGGGTTAATAGACACGGTTCACAAGGTTCTCTGCAATCTAACTAATTAGATGCATCAGTCTCCAGCCAGGTGGCTTGGAAAGCTGGCGGTTGAGATACGAGGCCCGTTCACGTTGAAGTTTCGGTTCGTTCTGGCGACCTGTCATTAAGGCGTACATAAAGGGAAAAGGAATGAGGAAGGAACGAGATAATTAAGATATCGATCGCCCGCGAAATCTCAAATGCGTTTGTCTATGTGTTTTCGGTCATTGATTTATGACATTTACAAGAGATGGCGCTACCAGTATTGTTCGTCGAATCGTTAAGCTCCTTAAATTCTGAGTTGAGCTGCTCGGTTATTGACAAATGCGTGCACTGACTGGACAGGTCCACTCAATCTGGCTGGTTCTTTCCTCAAAAGACCATTTCAGACATCAGTCTACATGGTCTTCACATGATCTAACCAATATTTTGTCTGGACTTTAAAAGAGTCTGTGAGTTTGTTTCGGCCTTTCTTCTCAGAGTAGTCAGATAGGAAACGCCGACCTCATCTAGTTTTAAAAAATATGTTCGACATGTAAAAGTGTTTGTACAAACAGACTTAAAGAAATAAAATCATTTATCATTTACTCTGGGATCTCCGTCAGACCCATAGAATAAATCTACAATGTGTCCACGACGCCAATAAAAAGGCAACAAATTAGGTTCTTTTACAAATGCAAGGTCTCCAACTTTGGGAGGGACAGTTTTGTCAGACCACTCAACGCGCCGCGGCAAAATATGCAAATATGCCAAAAACCAGTCAATTGCGAAGATTTCATTTCCCTGAAGGGGTATTTCGGCAGGGCGCTGAAGGGCCGACCAATCAAAAAAATTACCAGGGGTCATGACTTCCAGGTCATTTGGGTCTCAGGAGATTGGACAGAGAGGTCGCGAATTGAGAACGGCCTCAACTTTACAAAATACCGTAACAAGTTCCTCAAATGTGAAAATAGTTTCACCAACAACACGGCGGAGAAGTGGTTTTGCTACTATCGGAATATTTACAAAAATGCCAATTAATTCCCATTTGTGCCATGGCAAATCTCAAATTCTGTTTATCCTTATTTAGATAATTACAAATATCATTTAAATATCTATCAGCGCCCTTATAATTAGTACCGTTATCAGAACGGATCAAAGATGGTAGTCCTCGGCGATAAACAAATCTACGTAGCGCTGCAACAAACGTATCTGTGCTAAGGGCAGTTACAAGTTCCAAGTGAACCGCCTTGGAGGCCAGACAAACGAACACACACAACTAGGCCTTGACAGCCTTGGCGTTCCGAAGTTGAGAAGTCTTCACCAAGAAGGGACCAGCAAAATCGGTTCCGACCGAAGCAAATGGTCTGCTCTCCGTCACTCGGTCGGAAGGCAAATCACCCATTAGGGTTGAGTGGGAGCAGCCTTCAACTTATAGCACTGCATACATTTAAAGATGAAGCCACGAATAGTGCGTCTGGCCGACAAAATCTAAAATTCACGCTGCAAAATGGCTACAAGTGTCGATCGGACACCAACAATTTCACCAACGCTCCTCCTTTAGGGAGCAACAAAGGGTGGCGAGCACCATAAGGCAAGTTCGAATTCCGCAGTCGTCCTCCGACTCGGAGCAAGTCAGATTGGTCTAGGAATGGATTAAGACGAGCAATTGAGCCTTTCAAAGCTGAGCATTTCTTCAGGGCTTCAATAGTCTGGTCAAAGTGCTCGGCTTGTACAGCATGAACCAACAACATCAGGGCCTCTTGGCGTTCATGAGGCGACAAAACTGGGGATAACAGTTTATTAGTAGGGTTCCGTCCATTACGTATGAAACGCTGGACCCAAGCGGTAACTCCTAACAATTTCGACAAAGAACTATCTGTCCAAAAGATAATCCAAATTATATGCAGGTTGCTTTTCCACAATTCCAATCCGCAAGCTGGCAAAACCTCTGGAGAGGAGAACCTATTCTGGGGCCAGGACGACTTGCGATGCGTCAACCAGTCAGGTCCCCACCAAAGTAAATGGTCAACAAGGGCAGGAGCCTCGCAACCACGTGACGTGCGGTCTGCGGGGATCAATTCTCCTGGGACATATCTCCAGATCAGTTCAGTCTCAGAGTTCTGAATCTGTGAGACTCTATTCGCCACAAAAACCTCCAACGTATGAGCTGAGGTGCGAAGCCAACAAAGGACCATGCCATTATCAGTCCTTGGTCCTCAAGCCGCGGGGCGGAGCCCTTCAACACGGGACCCGTAAGTCCAAAACCAAAAACCGTCGGTACAACTACTAACCCATTCGTCTGCAGAACCCACTTGGTCCCGGACAAAATCAAACCCAAAACATCCGCACACATATACGGGTCCGGGTACCAACCACTTCGGGTCAGCAGGAGTTAATTCCGACGTCAATTTCACCACTGCAGGCTAATGGTTACCTGCAGGTGTCTGCCCAAAATATCATTCAAAACAACGGCCTTGGCCAAGATTCTTGGCCCACAATGAACAGGCGAAACACACATTTCAATGTCTCCCCATTGACCAACCGCTTCAATACCACCCATATGGTAGAAGGTTGCAATCCACGTGGGAGACTCAATCTCTCCACTAAACAAAAGGATACAAGACAGCCTTGAGCACCCGAATCCAAAAGAGCACGAACTAACAAAGATTTACTCTTCGGGCCCCAGATCATTACAGGGACAGTTGGCAGGAGGACTGTCTCTGGCTGGGCTGTAGTAGAGGAGAGGGAGGCGACTACCTAATGTTGATAACCTCTCTGGGGTTGGTAGTCGTCCTGAAAAGCGGACGCTTCCTCCAATTGAGGAGGGGGTGGAGGGGTGCCCCCGCCTTTGCGAAGTATACCCCGTCGAGGATCCACCTGGGGATGCGCTCCCCCGCCTATGGGGGAGCATCCGGCATCATCAGGGCCACCAACACCATTTTGGTCCGGACACAACACGCGGTGGTGCCTACCTTGACAGTGCGGGCAAGGATCCGACCTCTGGCAATCCCGCTGCAAATGCCATCCCAGACAAGTGTAGCACCACCTGCGGCTGTTGGCGATTCCACGTCGGTCCATTGTGTTCCGTTCTAGGAACTTCGGACAGGACGTGACCACATGGCCATCCGTGCTGCAATATGAACAGCGCATACCACGAACCTGAGTCGCTACGTATTGATGAGGAGGGCGTCGTGGCCCACAATGGGAGGGGCGTGCACCAACACGACGCTGGTCCGGAATTAAGCGCTCTGGGGCCCGCGAAGGACCTTCAACACCAGAGTTATCCAAAAGAGGACACTCCTCATCCAAAGACTCCAACAAATTATCAAAAGGGAGGAGGTGTGTGGCAACATCCCCGCCATATTTCCCATGTGCAAAACCCCTCAACTTAGCGGTTGCCTCAACAATGTCATCCGAGAAACCGTAAAACTGTATGAAGTCTGCCTCAACCGTAGCGGCCAACTCAGTGTCCTCGGTGGACAATAGCGCCAAACACTCTGCAAAGCATTCATCCACCCTGGCTTGACGGGCTGGGAGTTCACTATAACGGGCCAACAAAGCCTCTGCTCTATCAGATCTACTTATCAAAGAGGCCACCGAGGTCACCCATCTCATTTCTGCACTAATCTTACAAGCAAATGTATGCAGTCATACTGTCAAAATGTAAGCAACGGTGATTAAATATTATTAATACACAAAATGTTCAACAACTTAAATTAATAATATATGTGTGTAACCAAAACAACAGATTGACAGTAATTCTCTTACCAAATTAAATATCAAATCATAAAGTCTGTAAGAGAAACAACAAATTAATTCAACAAATAATACTGAACCCTGTTACATTTACATAATTATTTTCCAGTACAAAATTATTATGGAACCCCAAATATCAATTTATAAATTATCAAAAACAAAGTGGGTACCTCAAGAAAATTAAATATCAACACACAAGAGGGTATTCAAAAAAAACAAAAATTATCAACACAAAGTGGGTAGGTTGATTTTACAATAGACTTCAATATACTTTAATAGGTAAAAACAATGACTTTAACTTGAAACAAATAAGAATATTACTGTCAATATCAAACAAACTAACCAATTTTCTTATATAATTGGTAACAAACTTACACTTACAACTTACAACAATAACTTCTGTAGCGGGCACTGAGTATTTTTATAATGTAAACAAACTTACAATACCAAGATAAAAGGTTCAAGGTCCAACAATAACTATGATTCAATTAAATACAATTAGGGAAGACTATTTAGTTTGCACCAAACCTATATTGTATACAACAAATAAACAGATTGTATTTTCAATACAAAACTGTAACCTTCTATCCCGGAGTGACAATATTAAGTTGGAAGTTGTAGACTTTATTTTAACAAATTGGAATGTAACTGAGGGGGTTTTTTGCCCCTAACAAGACACAGCTAACTCTGAGTGACTCAAAATATACCACTTTCCAACCCAGTATTCTCAACAATAAAAGCAAACCGACAAACAATACAGCTTTCACTGTGAACGAGTGTCCTAGCGTTTACTATGCTCGTGGAATGCAAACCACGCTCTTGCTAACAAATGTTAAATACAGGTCTTCGGGTCCCAAGCCAGGAGTTAAACACCGGGGCCAATAGCGGCGTTGGGACTCCTGGACCCTGTCTGAACCTGTACCCCACGAAACTGCGGTTCGCAGCAGTGGAAAGCTAGGGATTTGCTCCCTATTGGGAGATATCCTGGTACCTATCTGACAGGTGGGAAGTGGTACTACTAAGACAATTTGTGCACTCTTACCTGAGATTCCCGCGGTGATCCTCTGGGCTCGCTCAATCACGCGCCTGGCCGAGGGTTTTAGGACAATATATATATAATAAAGGACAATGATGACTTCCGGCAGACACACACGCGTTTCCCACAAAAGCACATCGATGTACTTGAAATATATTCAACAACACCCTCGCGGGCACCCCACAAACCGATTGCGAACGGCGGGCGCTATTAGCTATTACAAATGGGCGAAACACATCTCGATTCGATATGTTTCGACAAGAACCCGAATTCAGCGTGTGCTCACAACAAATTTTCTCTTTCGACTGTCAAGTGTCAGCTGTCAAATCGTTGACCGCCCACCGACACAGTGTTGCAAGTAAATACCAAAATTCGGGACGAAACAAAGTCCATGTGTAGTCCAAGCGTGTAATCAGTATTTTCAGTAATCAAATAATAAGTTATAGTTTGATAATTGAAATCAATTTAATTGAATCGAAATCAATTAATTTGAAATAGGTGATGTTCCTCAGAGAGGCCAGGTGCGCAGTACTTAGAACCTGCGTGTGTGTGTGACTAGATGTATGAATGTGAGTGAAGCAAAAGAAGTATGTAAGGATCGTAGCAGGTGGCGCTCTGTAGTTTCTGCCTACCCCCATGGGAAAAAGGCGTGAATTTATGTATGTATATATGTAATCTGAAATCAAATAATAAGTTATAATAAGATATCTCCATCCACATGTTCGAATTGAGTCTAATTCATAGATTTCGTGGTATTAAGTAATATACTTACCTACCAACACATTAAGATGAATTCAACTGTGGAATTGTGTTGATTTGAGTCCCTGGAGCTATCATATAAACATTATAATAACAAAACACATTGCAAAACGAAAACTATTATTGGAAAACTACTAAGTACTACTACTGTAGAAAATGTCAATTGACTAGCAATTCAATGTATTCATATTCGATTATGATTTGAATATGCTTAGGTACCTAAATAGTCTCTTGCAAATCCAAACTAATATTATAAATGCCAAAGTCATTCTATCGAACTGCTGATCTTTTCACGTCATGACGGCTTTACGACAAGGAAGAAAACAAAAAAAAAATGGACCAAACACTTTTGTACATTTATTATACCCACCAAACTGCGTAACAGTTTGTCGGCGGGATAAGCGCTCGTATTAAATCTTAGTTATATACAAGAAAAAGATTTCAAAATTTAAGAACACTCTCGACACAATGACCTTTCAAACAAAAACAACTAAATCTAAATCGGTTCATCCCTTGAGGCGCTATGATGCCACAGACAGACACACAGATACACAGACACACAGCAACACACGTCAAACTTATAACACCCCTCTTTTTCCGTCGGGGGTTAATAATTATACTACACACACACTATACACTACACACTTGTTATACTGGGCACACGGGTAGGCCTTCTATGCCGTGAGTATGTTCCCTTGGGATAATTTTCACGTGGGTGAAGCCCCTGGCAGAAACTAGTTTAAATATAAATAATAATAAGCATAGGTATAAGAGCATCTAGTGGCAATAACACAACAGCCAAAGCGCAGTCAACTAGGCGTCGTGAGTTCACACAGCACCAATTTGCAATCTCGAACGAACACTCATTGCTAGCAAAAGTATCTATCTATATTTAGCTCATAAGGAATCCTTAAAAATATTATCAAAGCTAGCTTTAGTCAGCGGAGTCACCCTTGTGAAAGTTGAAAAATAATACACACGGACGTAGGTTCTTCCAGCGTAAAAAATATTCTTTGGCCTAATCGAGGGCATGGCAATCGGCTTTGGATGTATGAAATACCGGTAGTATTTCATACATCCAAAGCCGATTAAGTGTTGAAGTGTAATTGATTAACAGAAATCCAAACGTCTAAATAAACAGACTTTTAAATGAGTAATGTTGAAATTTAAGCAACTTTTATATAAACATTCACATGTAGGATGAACAACAATAAGCAACATGACTCCGTTTCAGACTGTCAACGGCTTTTCTCCATCTGTTACTATCAGCAGCCTGGTGGCGAGCTGATCGGTATCTTCAGTGGCTTCGATATTTGATCCGAACACCATTTGGGGCTTCGGCCTCTAGGTCTTTTACCCCTTAATTTGCCAGTTGCCCTAAGTTATTCCAAATTGTTGGTTCGTTTGCGAGCAATGTGGCTGAAGTATTTCATGACGCGTTGTAAGCAGGTTGAGGACAGTTTTTGCGCTTTCTCTTTGTAGTGTTTTAAGGATCGAGACATTTGTGCGATGGACTGTCCATGGTATTTTTAATAGGCAGCGCCAGCATCACATTTCGAAAGCGTCAATTCATTGCCTTTTGGTAGTCTCTGTCCCGTAGTAAAAGATGGAGAAGACGAGTGTGCAAATCAGGTGTATTTTTGTCCGATTTGTGATATTTTTGTCTCTGCAAATTTTGCTGAGTTAAGTCATCGCTGTTTTAGTTATGCTAATTCTTCTTCGAATTTCTAATTGACATCTCCGCTTGTTTGTAATAACCGGACTAAGATACTGAAACTGTTGGACGATTTCATATTCCGTTAGAAGGTCTGTTTGCTGGATGGCTTCGAAACAAACAATAAATAATTATGAGTTTGGTCTTGCTTTTATTTATCGCGAGACCCCCAGGCTAATGATTTCCAGAGGATGCAGTAAAGCCACCCTTTCAGCTTCCGATGATGCCAAGAGAGTAGTAGTGTCGTCTGCGTAACGGTGGTTTGATATTTTAACCCCACTCACCTTCCCAGTCTTCAAGACTTGAGCAACAATAGCAGATGTTAACAAAAACATCAAAGTATTTGAAAACTTAAAGCTGCTGATTCAATTAGCACACTACAGCTTATTTTTGTTTACTGAGTCGAAGTTTCAAGCTGCAGTAAAAGTTTATATGAAATATGAAAATGTAATTCGTGTACATCGTGTATGTACGACGAAGAAGATCAAAATCTTACAATGCAAGTTTCCAGTTCAAAGCGAGCCCTATAAAATACGTCATTCTATGCTATTTGTTTTCAAAATGTTGTTATACAAACAGAGAATTCATTACACCAAACAAGTTAAGCAGAAATAAACTTGATCATTATTGCGACGTAAACTTCTCGACGTGCACCGCAATGACGCCAAACTTGTACAAAATGCAGTCGAATGAATACAATATACAGACAGTCTTCACTTCGTTTTATAGCGTCTGTTTCCTATTCACTATAGAGATGGAGAATGGACTGACTTTACCTATAGTAAAGTCAGTAACTCCAGTAACGTTCTCACTGTAGGTGGCTTCTCAAACAGGGAGCTACTATGTGATATTCTCTATATTTGTGTCAGAGAACATACACTCCTGCAAGCCTGCTTCATGTCCATAAGTGATGCTGGACAGATAACTAATGGCCGCCTGAAGTCTTTCACTTACCTAATTTTTAAATTAAGAGTTTGATGTTGAGTATTAATCAAAATCTACTTTAGCCTTAAAATAGGGTAGCCAGGGTAGCTAGGGTAGCCAGGGTAGCCAGGGTAGGCAGGGTAGGCAGGGTCGACAGGGTAGGCAGGGTAGGCAGGGTAGGCAGGGTAGGCAGGGTAGGCAGGGTAGGCAGGGTAGGCAGGGTAGGCAGGGTAGGCAGGGTAGGCAGGGTAGGCAGGGTAGGCAGGGTAGGCAGGGTAGGCAGGGTAGGCAGGGTAGGCAGGGTAGGCAGGGTAGGCAGGGTAGGCAGGGTAGGCAGGGTAGGCAGGGTAGGCAGGGTAGGCAGGGTAGGCAGGGTAGGCAGGGTAGGCAGGGTAGGCAGGGTAGGCAGGGTAGGCAGGGTAGGCAGGGTAGGCAGGGTAGGCAGGATAGGCAGGGTAGGCAGGGTAGGCAGGGTAGGCAGGGTAGGCAGGGTAGGCAGGGTAGCCAGGGTAGCCAGGGTAGCCATGGTAGCCATGGTAGCCAGGGTAGATTGGGTACGCAGGGGAGGCAGGGTAGGTAGATAGGTAGCCAGTTGACGGGAGCGAAGCCCCGAGGGTCAGCTAGTCTCTTTAATACTTTTCTGGCAGTATACACTTCAAATCTAAATAGAGAACGTTCAGTCCATACTCTATATCTGTATTATTCATGCTATGCGCCGCCAAATGCACGAGCGTCGGTTCGCGCCAGAGTTTCTTGTCGACAAAGTAATTTATGGTAATTCTCACTCCGTTTTTGCTTCAAACAGGAAATTTAACGAAAATTTCAGGGTGCTAAGATTTATTTGGACTGTTTATGATTTTAGTTTCTTGATATATATATTTTAATCAGAAGAGCTAGAAAAGGCCAAGTTCTCGTATATATTTCAGTATCGCCACAAAGTCTCGTATTTTTCTTCGTTTATGACAGTTGAAACGAAACTGACACAAAGTTTCTTCGCTAGAGCTGTTATTAATTCTAGTCCAAGAAACCTAATTACTTGGCTAGTTACGTAACGAGATATATTTCATAATTATCTTTAAACTTAGTGCTAAAAGTTTTGGGAATAAAAGTTTTGATTTGTAGTTTTGGAATATTCTTCGTCTGAATAGCGTAAAATATAACTCATGTAGGTTCCAAAAATAAGATAGACTCGTTTATGAATTGAAGCTTCTGGAAATTTTAATTAGCTGAAATCCTATCTTAGAGGTATATTGTTTGTTAAAGATAACATTTTTGTAAGTACTAATCGGATTACAACAATAATCAAAATTTTCACTTTATCTACATATTTTGCCCGCGGCTTCACCCGCGTGAAACGTGTTTAATTATATGTGTGGAATAGTTTAAGGCGCAGATACCCCTCAGTATCTGATTTTAAAATGATTATCACGTCTAAAAGGGTTGTCGTATTTTTTTGTAAAATAGATATGTTATATCAGACCGTTTCCTTATAATATAAATTAAGGAAATTTTGAGTTTTATTTGTACAAAACAGTGTAATTAATTTGTAAAGTTATGTCTAACACAGACAACAAAACGACAATCGCACCAAAACCACCGGGCGTATTTTAATGAAATGGACACCATCTCAAAGACAATTTAATTATCTAAATTTTAATCTGAAGATATTTTTAAAGTCATAGAATAATAAGGAAAGTACGAAAAGCTACTAAATTTTGGGTCGTGCGGGTGTGAAACGAGTGCTCGTTTTGTTACCTCAAGGTCGTTGGTGACTATCGTCGTCTTAACGGGATGAGAAGTATCCAATGCCTTAAGCCAGGTTCTGGGCTATCCATATCCCAAATGCCATCCAAGTCCGTTCAGCCGTTACAAGCTTTATAACTACATTTAATCTATTTCACAAAAGCATTAATTTATATTTTTAACAAGCTTTATAACTACATTTTAATCTATTTCACATCTGACTATCTGCCAGCCAAATATTGTAATTGGGTTTTCGTCCGTTTTTAATTGAGTTGAATTTTTACACACGAGTAGTTTTAACGATAAAAGCTTACAGGAGAGAGGGAGGTGTCTACAGTTTTATGTAGGTACCTATGAAGAGAAAAAAGCTAAGAAAAGGGAACCGTTATTGCAATCACGTGTTTGAGATAACTGGATTCTTATCGTTACCCGTAACTGGCAAATCCCGTCTATCAAAGCCTGGTTTTGTAGGAAAAATGTTGTAGTTTTAGTTTTTATTATATCAGTGTCATTTTTGAAAATATTCGTACTAAGAACGATCAGCTGTTTTGTCTCTTTACTTCATTAAAATTCTTCACAACATAAATAACAAATATTATTATTTACTAGTTTTTCCAACACGTTATCAGCACGAATGCTTTGAAAAAGTGAATAATAAGTTGTGTACTTTTGTGGTGTTGTTGTGAGTGAAGTCAAAATTTAAATTCACCATTTAGAAGTGAATTTTTCGATACTTTGTGAAGATGTCAGATCAAAACAGAGGATCTGGTCTGCGTTCCCTTGCTGGGATTTTCTTAAGCAGTAGGCAAGACTATCCTATTTGGAAATTCAAAATGAGGATGTACCTTATACACGAAGGTTTGTGGAGTTGTATTACGGGCTATTCAAACGAAGTTCCTGCTACTAATAAGGATACTACCAAGGATAGAAATGAGGAAGTTGCTTTAGCAAAAATTTTCTTAACTCTAGACGGTGCAGCTATCACACACGTAAGAAATAGCAAGTTTGCTAAAGACGCATGGGAAGCATTAGCGGCGGCTTATGAAGACAAGTCTATGGGTCGTCGTCTAGCCTTAGAACGCAAGTTATACAGGTACAATTTGACTGATTTTGAAAACATAGAGTTTTACATAAATGCTGTGATGACTACTGTCACAAAATAGAAAGTATACAGAAGGGCCACTCCCGCCTTTTCGAAAATTGACAGCTAAACTTGACAGACTCACTAGGGTTGCTACTATATTAATACCGAATTTAAAAAAAGAGTAGGTTGTATAAGTTACAAACATACATCGATTCGTCTAAACATACATCATATCATGCTTACATGATTTAGAGGGTAGAAAGAGCATCAAATATCCATTACAGATCACACCACATACGACGAATATTGGTTGGTAAAAAGACGTAACAATGGTGTAATAATGATCCCACCAAAAACATAAAAATATGAAAAGCACCAAGCTAGACAAAAATATAAATGTTTTTTTTTAATAAAATTAAAAAACCCGACTGCTCAAGAAGCGAACTAAAAATATGTAGGTACTTAAATAAGAAGAAAATTATGCTTTGCAATCGGAGGAAACATATTTATGATCTAGATGACTTAAACCTAAACCATATTTTATTATTATGACAAGTTTCATACCCTTTCCAATTTCGTCAATGGACTTAAAATAATTTATTATTTTCCTAGATATTTAATTTCTAACTAATCATCTTGAAAATTTAATGACCTTTATAACTTAAAATTAATTAAAGAACGAATTTAAATTATATTTAATTAATTTAAAGTATATTCTGTCTGTAACAATTAATATTGGTAACCCAGCCAATGCAACCTCTTTACAGTGCCTACTTTATGTTGAATGAAGTGACAAACGCCCGCACAAAGCACTCGTGACAGCCGCGACTGAGCTCGGTCCAATATTGCCCATTATTCCTTGTAAAATCGTTATGTCAATGTGTGCGTTCAAAATGGCGTTTTGTTCGTAGTGGACTCTCTGTCTGCGGAGCGCCGCCGCTTATATACTTTGTGCTACTGTCCAAGACTTGTCAGACATTGGCAAAGTTATTAAAGATGTATCTGTCGCAGCGATTCTTCTAGGAGGATTGACTGCTCGTTTTGATCCTCTTATAATGGCTTTAGAGAACTCTACGAGTACCATTTCAAGTGAGTTCGTTAAAACGAAACTTTTATCAGATTTTTTGAGATCATCCATTCACGACGAAATTTCTAGTTCTGACGCAGCTTTGCGGGTACAGATGAAGAAAAGTCGTAAGAAACGAGGAGTTGTTTGCTATAATTGTAAGAAGCCTGGACACATAAAACTGTCCACTCAACAGAAAGTCCGAAGACAAAGGCTCAGGCAATAACAAGAACAAACTCTCAAGCTTATTCGGTGCACTAAACGCGGATACTGAGGAAATTTCGTCTGATAAATGGTACGTAGATTCTGGCGCCAGTGCAAACATGTCTGGAAGATCTGATTGGTTAGTAAACTATAAGGAATTTTCATCTGGTCAGATAAAGATTGCCAACGGGGACATATTATCAAGTGCAGGAATATGTAATGTACCTATTGTGAATAACCTTAAAACGGAAAGTGACAGCAAAGTTACGAAGATCTCAAATGTAGTGTTTGTTCCTAATTTAAATACTAATTTGATTTCTGTTAAGAAAGCCACTGAGAATGGATTTAGTGTTGTTTTTGATACGGAAGGTTGTACATTTTTTAATTCTGAAAAATTTTATTGTACAGGTGAAGCAGTTCTACATGGATCTTGTTCTGGTGGATTATATTCGCTGGATTGTACAGTTAGTCCCACCAAACCCTTATCAGCGTTCGAAGTACAAAGTGATGTAGCAAGTTTTCGTTTATGGCATAAACGGCTTGGGCACTTATGCCGTATAGGATTAGATAAACTTAAAAGGGATAATCTAGGCGTAGTGTACACTGAAGTTGATAAAGATCCTTGCATTTCGTGCATAGAAGGTAAGCAGGCTAAAAAACCTTTCAAATCCGTATCGCACAAAAGAACACCATGTAAATTGGAACTTATCCATTCGGATCTTTATGGTCCGATGTCTGAAAATTCTTTTCAGGGAAATAAATACGCTTTGACTTTTATAGATGATTTTAGCCGTATGATTTTTATATATTTTATTTCATCTAAGAATGAGGTTTTTAGCAGGTTTTGTATGTTCAAATCAATGGTCGAGAGGGAAACGGGATTAAAAGTTAAAACTTTGCGATCCGATAATGGGACTGAGTATGTCAATAAACAGTTTAATGAATATTTAGACAAAGAAGGTATTAAGCATCAAACTACAGTGCCATATAATGCTCAACAGAATGCTATTTCTGAAAGAACAAACAGATCTATTGTTGAAAAGGCTCGTTGTATGCTTTCAGATAGTTCTCTTTCAAAAGGATATTGGCAAGATGCTGTGGAAACTGCTGTGTTCTTAAAGAACAGATGTCCGCATCGAACTCTCGCCGGGAAGACGCCTTATGAATTATGGCATAATAGAAAACCAAACCTGTCTAATTTGAAAGTTTTTGGCTGTCGCGCGATGGTGAAGTCTCCTGATCCTCTAAGGAAGAAGTAAGATCCTAAAGCCGCACAGTATATTTTTGTCGGATATTCAGACGATCGACAAAGTTATTTATTTCGCGAACCAAGTTGTCCAAGAAGGTTAGTGAAAGGACGAGATGTGGTATTTTTTGAAAACTCTTTTATCGATATAAAGGCTAAAACCACACAATCAGTTCCTTTGATTGTCCATAGTGAATCTATTTTAGAATTGGTTC